>JBAMJR010000053.1:10127500-10870000 GCA_038501785.1 Myoxocephalus aenaeus | reverse complement strand
CTCTTATCTTATTTGTCAAAATGTTTTAATAAAAGTAGATAGGAAATCATGATAGTTTAAGCAAAGTCATTTATAAAGACCTCGACAAAAGAAAGAAAGTTCTCTCTTAATATCCTGTCCCAGGATATTAAATTTTAATCGCAAATTCTCTCAGAACAACCTCATGATATTCATTTAATGTCACTTCAGCCATGTTATGCATTATTTAATATTGGACATTTCGTTCAGAACTAAACATTATGACCATGAGAAATAAAAGGTATAAGGCTGCTCCTCTCCTTTACTTTCTCTGGTGATGTCAGTGCCTCTGCAACATATTCAACAAAGCGTATTTTCCTATTCCTATTGCAGGTAGAAGATTACATATCTGCCGTTTCTCAGACCGGCAAGACACTCCATAAGATCAGCGGGAATGCATCATATATCTACTTAACTTCTCTTTCAGATAAACTGCACTGGGGGATTTTAGAGAGAGCGTTGTAGCTTTCACATTCCTCACATCTGAAGGACGGTGCTTTCGTGACGATAACAGGAAGGACGGGAGGCGCTTTATCAGTATTTACAAAAGGGGAAGTACATACTGTGTTTGGAGATGAACATATAGATGCATTTCTAATTGGCCCACCGAAGACACCAGGGGTGTCTGTTTGTAGTGGGGAGCTATACAGTGGGAGCGACAGTGAAATGATGGATGCCAAGGCTGGCAGTGAAGATTAAAAAATAAAGCACACAAAAAGATGTAGGTGAGAAAGAGAGTGGGAGAGTCAGGGGGAGAGAAAGCAATGATAGACGCTGTTTTGGGTGAAGAACGGAGATAAGGCAATGGGTGCATATCAGTGGAAACAGATTTAACAGTGAGAAATAGCCAGGCTGGAGCACCGCCTGGGCTGCAGGAGTGAGAGCATAAGCACTCAGGGAATGTAAATTGCGTTGCAGGACTCAAATACATTAATAAGAAGTTTTTATGAAAGTTATATTTGCATGGCAATCATCGTAAACCCATTCCGAGAGAGCCCCGACAACTGGGACAAATAAAAAAGGGCCACAGAAATACTGTTACTCGAGCGTGAACGAGGGCAGTGCAAAAAAAAAAAAAAAAAAAACACAAGTTCACGGGAAACGTACAATCCTCAACGGATAAAACGTGTGTGTGTGTGTGTGTGTGTTCTGATGAATCAGGATCAAGATTCGTCATCCCTCTAAGGTACATCAAAATCAGAGCGTGGCGCCGCAGCAAGGGGCCTTTAGAATTCAAATTAGCATCTCAATCAAGCCAATCAGCGATTTTTCAAACAGCACAACGCGTAACGACGTGCGCTCTTGATTCACTGGCAGCTGAACATTCTTTGTTCGGAATTTTTTGGGACGAGATCTTGCAAATTAGGAGGGGTGCAGCAAAACAGCAGCAAGTAAGACAAACCGCTACATAATGAAGTCCCACGTTCTGTGCAAGCGTCAGAGAGAACCGTCTTGGTTGCAATCTGTGTGAGACTGTTGCAAGAATACGATTTTGAGACAGTGGAATGAACGGCATACGTTTATTGTAGTGCTATGATGTAAAGGGAAAAAAATACAAACCTATACACACTGGCGATTACAGTACAGTGCATTTATGTATATTAAAGATAGATCTTCTTCATACAGTGTGAACAACTAGACTCAAAGCAAAGGTGTGAAGGTAGGCAGATAAACTGTGACTCAGCTTTTGGCTCTGACTGAATCATGATCCAGCTAACATCAGGGCGCAGCCTGGTTTCACTCCCAGGGCATCAAAAAACTACGTTTTGGCAGTGGCCGTCTGCATCTGGATACCGACGCACAAGGCACCGGTCAACATCTGTTTGAGACCCATGGACTTTCAACTAAATGAAGCTATAGCGTAAGTTTAGTCGGAAGACCACACTCTTGCAGCTGTAATTTATTTCTCATACATCTGCCGATCACTTCTCACGAACGCTCACTCATTACTTACTTCCTGTCATTGTTCGGGGCTGTCAATCATGATCTCCTCTATCCAATAAGCACAACGGAGCAATTACATCGTTAGCCTATCATCTTGCTGCTGTCTCTTTTGAAATATGACTCTCTCTACCTTCAGTTTGTGTTGCCGTTACGCCTTTATCTACACAACAAACATTGTTTATTTTAACCCAAACCCTGATCTTTTTACAAATCATATCCAACTAGTTTTGCTATGTCTTACCACAACGTTAGCCATGCGCAAACCTTCTGTGTCAAGATACTACAATATTGTTTGTTGTCCATGCCTTCTACAACAAGGACACTATTGCAATGTCCTGTTTGGTTAAAAAAAACGTATCTGACACTTTGGTTTGGGTTTAGGGAACAATTGGGTTTTAAAAAAAAAGTACTGTACAGTTTGGTGGAACATTGTGATTTGGGTTGAAATGACTTCGTTAAGCAAGCAGATCAGCAATGTCACGGTTACATTTTGACCTCCAGCTGACCTCAATTCACCCCGACCTGCCCCTGCGGATGTTGTCGCTTCAGAACAACGTCACATGACCTCCTTCTTTGCTCCTGTCAGAATTATTACGGCTGCCAAAGGGCTTTGTCACATGAACTTAAACGTATCTAGTTTCGGTGCACTCGCCGAAACGACTGACGCTGTCGTATCTTTGCTAGAGGACAGTGTCCACAGTGATATTAGTCCAAGAAAAGCCCAGAGATTAATGCACTGCGGCCAGCATGACATGGAGAAAAAGGAGCATTCGCAAATAGCCACAGGACTGACGAAAAAGCGCGTTTCCAAAAAAAAGAAAAGGACCTTAAAAGAGGGAGTGATGAGATAAGTAACAACAACTTTTCTGCTAGAAATGCCAAAATATGCTTCCACAAAAATAATGGAATGTCAGTGGCTGAAAAACATCGCCGGAAAGGCTGACTTAACCTTGTGTCTCATAATAATACAAAAACAAGGATATGACCATGCTTTCAGACTAAAACCTCTCAGCTTTTTTTGCACACTAGAGAAGCAGACAAAGAAAACTGTGGATATATGCCTTTGAAACCTCACCCCTTTCACTTAGACACAAATGTAAAAGAAAACAGAGAGCAGGGCATTGTAGAGGAATACTTCTGTATTGGCAGCGAGTGGAAATAGAGACTGGACAGCAATAGAAGAAAAAAAACAGCTATTCAGTTTGTCCGTGCTCTTAACTGTTCCACTCAGGAACCATTGATCTCATGGACACATGGCGCTCTGCCTGAAGTACCAGCCGATTCATGAAAAAATAAATGTGGCTGCAGGCATTGTGGTTGAGATTACCGTTGTACATTACATAACCGCTCTTTTCACGAGACAATAAGTCATATCACAGGGGAAACGGGGGTTTTAATGAATGTTATAGCTATAAAATCCAATGTTGACCGGAATACTAATGTGCAGAAAGCAAGGGTGCCGAAACAGTTAATGTGTAAAATCATTTTTATTGCCCGTTCACCTAATAAATGCCGCACAGTGCCTGTTCCCTCTGGGCTGCTGTTGTGTCGACAGCCTATACGGCGCTAAAGAACATTCAAAGCTCCAATGACTGCAGCTTTACAGGACATTTTCCGGTAAAGTGCTTCCAAAAAAAAGTAGAGAGAGGGGATAATTAAAATGTAAGAGACTGGGGATGAAACAGCATATTCAATCAAAGATTTAAAAAAATATATATATTCCAACTCAAAGGACGAACAGATGGGCTACAAAATAAACCCAATCCAGCGTATCGCCAACTGCTTTTGCATCCTTTTAAAATATACTGCGGAACTCTTCATTCCCTTCAACTCCCTGCCCTCTCCATATTCAGTCGTGACCGGGCCTTCCTTTCATTGCCTATTACCTTTGAATGAAGCGAATGAATCCGCATGCATTAAATCAATGATGTGAGCCTCTGACAATTCCATTGCACCAGAACTCTTTTCCCTTTCCTTGCCTTTGCCGTAATTTCCCTAAGCGCCTGATTTGCCTCGCACTTTGTTTGTCATCACTGACATTTCCCTCGCACGACAATCATTTGTCAAACGCAGGCGGTGCCATCTTTCAGAGCTCTGCCATCTTTCAGAGCTCTGCCTCAAATTCCATTGTCGTTGTCCTTTTAGATTATGTTATTTGTCATCTTTATCTACTCCAGACAGCTTCCTTAAAAAATCCATTGTCATGCATTTGGGGTGCGCAAACAAATTGCCTTGTTTACAACTGATTTTACAACAGTGTGATGTTTATAAGACGGACGGAGACATCCCGGACAAGACACTTAGCTGCCTCTGCCAATGAGGGTAGTTCTTCTTCTCTCTTATCCAATCACCACTCTGTTTTATCTGGGGTCCAGCAGGGCCAGATACCAGATTATGTTGACACTGGTGGTCGTATCGTACGTTTTAGTGAGCCTTTCCTTCATCAGGAAGATCCATACTTTACCCGCTCAATACATTTTCTGCTTCCTGTAACTTCCATTCTCTGGTGTCTTTTCTGACTGAGCTCTTTCTTATGAATAATCCAAACATCAGTTGTAAACCACAAATGATATCCTTGAAGGTGGTAGTGGCTCAGGTTTACACAAACAAGATGGCAAATTGAATTACGCCTTATTATGAGTTAGCGTTATTAAGTTCATGAATATTTTATCGCCGTTTCCCATTAATGAACACTAGAGAGATCCGAGTAATTTGAGACAGCTGGTTGAGAGAGCAGCGTCGGTGTTTAACTCTCACGAGGGTCCCCGGCATCCTGTGTGACTGTGTCTGTTGTAATAAATCAATTAAATTACGTAGGGTGAGTCTGGTGGCTGACAACTGAAACAACGTGGTAGCTCACATATTTCCCACTGAGTACATCCCTGTCAACAGGAACATCATTTGTTTGTGTGCATTGAAGCTCTTCTTTGAGGATGTCAAAGAGAAGATGTGAATGCCAAGATAAACTGAAATGATATACAATATATACCGTATCTAATACTTGTAGCAACATGTCTGGAACAGCCACTAAACCCAAGTACACTGGCCTCCTGTGTTAAAGTCCTGTGTTTGTCTGACCCAACCACCAGTCCTTCCATCTCCTCTGAGAGGACTAATAATACTCATTATTCTATCACTTATCTTGCATACCATGTATCTTTAAATAAGAGGTTGCAGACAAAACTATATAATTACTTTAGTCAAACTTATGTTACAATGCTTTTGTCCCAAACCCCAAAATTGTATTAACAGACCAAATGGAGTGCCACAAGGCTCCGTTCTGGGTCACTGAGCACAATATCATTTTTGTTGTGTTATGCAGATACCCAATTTTTTCATAGCTGTTTCTCTTGATGATTTCCATCTGTTTTAGTAAAATACAAGTGACCTTCAAGGCAATAATTAAATTGAAAGAGAAACATAAACTGTGCTAAAATTGAGTACTATACTGTATGAGTAACCACAGGCATAGTAGCACATTCAAAAAGTGAGGCGTTGTTCTTGACTCTGATGAAGGAACAAGGCCAGAAAAGCATTCTAACATTGAAAGAATATTGCAGAGGTCAAAGTGTACTCTCCAAATACAGAGCTGGTGCGCATTTTTATTGCAAATTCGCTCAAATATTACAATGCATTAATCACAGGGGTCTCCAAACGCTCGACTGAATCAGTTACAGCTCCTGCACAATGCTGCTAAAGTGAAGTCAAGTAAAGAGGTTGCATTGACCTTGCCCCTGTCCTTGCACTGGATTCCTGTTGGAACGGTTTCCATCTGTATCTGCAAAACTCCACCTTTTGTTTTTACCGAGAATCTGTGGTTTATACATCATTTTCAGAATTTAATTATTACAATAACAACAAGGTTATTTGAGTCCTTGATCTTCTGTCATAACTACATTGGACCATGTTTTCAAGAAAATATTTGTATAAAAAAATATCATGCACACATTCATTTTCACAAATACAATCTTGGAATATACAATCTACACTAACCATACTCCTCTACACAGACACAGAACAAACAGAGCAATGTAGCGCTTACTCCTCATTCAAACCCTTAGGATATTTATTTTTTAAATGATGTTTCCAATAAAGCTTCTCTTTGCACAAGTCTTTTTTATCCCCGTTCCCTCCTTCCCTCAGTGGTGTAACTGCCTCAATAACCATAAAACACAGTGTACAGACTTCATGGCCTATGACATTAAAATGTCTTGCTTCAGTATCGGAAACTTCTCATCTTCTAATGTTGCTTTTATGTTCAGAAATTCAATTCTCTGCAAAATAAACCCACAGGGATATCCGCAGTAGACATATTTACTCACATGTCTCATTCCTTTCATAAGTTTTTTTCCTACTTACTTTTTGTGTGGGTGTTAAAAGTGATTACTCCTAATCATTGCACTGCAGTCCCATTGCATTGCCCATTCCCCCCTGAGACTAATCATGCATGATTAGCTGATGGGTTTTGAGATTGGCTTCAGAATGAATACTAAATTTAACTCCAAATGCGCAGTTTGAAATGTCACTGTGCTCGCATCGTTATTGCTCTTGTGAAACTTGGCACTTTGTGAAAACAACAAGGACATTCAAGTCCCCCTGGTTTTAAATTGACTCATTGAAAAGAATATATTGTCTTTAGGAATATATATTATGTGTATAAGTGATGGAAATAGCCTATTTCCTATAGGTGTTGTAAAGATACAAACGCTTTCAATATTTACTGTGTAAAAGGATACTGGCTCTGCACACCCGGACTCTTCCCGTGATTTTATAGGATATGGTCATATTTTATGGTTCGTAACTATTGGCAATATAATGGACTGAAGGTCATTTTGATGTAAAAGCTCAAACTAACATTTTATTAGCACACAAGGTTTGTTCATTCGCAATGGGAGAGCTGTTAAACGTGTCCCTTGTTGAAGATTACACTCTTTCTTGTGTAAGTACAGATAAACCTCGGTTAGAAATATCATGATAATTCAATTTTAGGTGGGTATGTTCCCCTTTTAACCACAACACAACCTGCTCCATGTAGCATCTGCTCAGTTCCGGCTGAGGCAGAGTCTGTATAATTTGATTGCTGAGCATGCGAGCCCTTATTGAGCGGCCCTCGGTGCTCCTGGTAGAGTAACCCCCGGGCGAGACTTCACAGATCAATGTACGGCGCATCCGATTCTTCGGCTTCGTAATTTGCCAACCAAGTGATCAAGAGAGGTGATCAAAGACGTTATCATGTTTTTATTTTACGGCCGAGTGAAATTCAATATCGATTGGCTGCACAGAGCAGTCTAGTGTGGACATGTTACACGATGGGTCCTTATATTCTCTGCATGCACACATCACATTAACATCAGTCTATTAAATGGAATTCTACAGGATGTAGAGACAATATAAACAGGAACGTCTACAGCATTATAGATTGCCCTTTTAGTTCAACTCAATTTATTAAAACAATAAATATGTGAACGCAATTTTATTCTCTCTCTCTCTCTCTGGCTCTCCTTCATACGCACATGTTCAAAGAGGGGATGTACAGTCGTGCGCAACACATTATTGGCATACTGTAGAGAAATGCACTGGACCCACGTAGCTCGTCAGTGATGAAACCAATTATGCAATCGCTTTTGTAGTTCTTAGCAGTATTTTGTAGTTCTTTCCTAAACACAGCTAACCGAGATGTCAAAATTCTTGTCACTGCAGCTATTGGCTGAGAATAGAATTGCAAAACATGAGTAAGTAAACGTCAAAAAAAGGTTAAATCCTACATTTTTGTTGACGAGACATAAATAATCTCGACCTGGGCAGTTTAGGAGAGAATTAATGAACAAAATCAGCCCAATCAGGCCCGTAGGAAATGTTATTATTGAAAGTTTCTGTTTCAACCACTGACCATTGAATGCGGAGGTTATTGTGTTTGGTCGGAGCAGGTGACATATTGAGTGACCGTTATTGAAAGTAATGTTCAAAGTTACGGAGGGAGAGGGGAGTCGGACGGTTCAAACCAACACAGGACTAGCACCCAGGAGACCGTGATGAGTGTCCTGTGTTAAACCCGAAGTCAACGATTGTTAGATAACATTGTTAGACAACGTTAGGTATGAAAGTTTGCTTCGGGCGGTTGTTTGTTTTTAATTAATGATGGTTATGGTTTCTACATTACATTATTACAGTTATTTTTTTGCGTTTCAAGGCTGATATGAAATGTATTGAAACATATTTGGCAGAAAAGTACAACGCCAACCTTTTTTCTGCCGATTGGGTTGCACAAAAATATTCCTGGAGGTTGAACTGTGGTGGTTTTGTGATTCTTCGTGATCATTTTATGACTATTTGTAGTTGTTTTGCCTCCTTTTGTGCTCATTTGGGGTGGGGGTGGATGTATACGATACCAGACAGCAGGCCTAGCTAGGAAATGCACGGCACGCCACTGCTTTGTAGTCATTTTGTGTTTCTTGATAAAAATCCGGGTGTGTTAACAATGTTCAGACTAATCACCATTTTGAGATGACTATGATGGATTACACACATGTGCTCTGATAATTTATAATCTAACACTCCCATTGTAACAATGTTGCTGTCCTAAACTTGGTGACACATGTTTTCTGCTTGAAGAAGCAGCCAGTCGAGCGCAATCAAAGGAACACATTGTTCATACTGACTATGAATGAGGTGTATCTCTTGTTACTGGACACAATAAATCCATAATTGTATTGTCTCTTTTGCTATTTTGTTTTCATTATTGTTGAATAATTTGAAAATATATTCTTTTCATAAACGGAAAACAAAAAGTGCACATAATTCATCATCAACTCAAACCGTATGCCTTAATCACCGCTTCTGTGTGTGATGGCGTCTGTCACAACGTGACAATACGCATGACTGAATTCCCATCAGCCCTCTCACACTGCCGGAGAGGAACGACAACCCCAACTCAAAGTTAAGAAAATAAAAGAGAAAAATGATCCACTGTGATGTACAGACTCCAAACGTAAGCATAATGAAGCTTGTAGTGCCCCTAAATGATGTAAAAATGTAACATTAGGGGGAAGAACTCGTATAGCATTTAATTTGATAACAGATTCTCATTTTGTCTTTTATGAAAATTCATTTGGATGTGCTGATGCGGCGTCTCACTCAAGGCTTCTGAGAGAAATACTGGGATCAGCTTTTTTTCCCCCAAGCTCTGCGAGAATAAATGTGAGATTAAACACTTAAATCAACTCATCTCCTGTTTTATTCCCTTCCAGAGAAGCCAGTTTCAAACTGTTGGGAATTCAATCCCAGCTGCTTGATATGCACGTGTTCACTCCTTTTTTTTTCTTCATTGTCCTTCACGCTGCGTGGCTGCAGCACAATGAGGCCATCATGGTAAATGTTGAAATGCATTAATATTATCAACCCTTATGACAGACGGTGACCCACAGGGGAAAACTCTGGACTGATGTGAAGATATTGCCCAGCGAGGAAAAAATATATATATTTTACAGGGATTGCTAAATCGCATGTGTGCTCGATAACCCTTGTCAGTGGTGAGATTGTCTTCCCTTGTAAGACCCCCGTGTTTGCATCGCCGTCAAGCTAGTTTTCAAGTGTCAGTTTGTTAGCACCAGTTTTTCCCTTGTTTTGTGACTTAGACCAGAAAATAACTTTTTGCTTTTGCCTCACCTGGACTCCGGTTGTTTCCTCTGCTCCTGAGTTTTTGCCCCACCACACATCATGTGATCGTGACAATGTCCGAATTCCAACAGCAACATTGACTGACTTTCAGCCGAATGCGTCTCCCATTGCTTGTAACGTATAGATAATCGAAGGAGAGTCCCCAGTTAACACGGTCACTCTTTAAAGCAAAACATGGCTGAAAGCTACTTAACGTGACGACAACCACTGGATTGAGAAGAAGATAAAAAATGCTTGTTTGTAGCGCTCATGTCAAAACTCTATGTTTGTAATGCCACGAGGTTTCTCCAACAAATACATGGAGATATCGTACCCGCTCACTAATAGCTCACGGATCTATCCGCTTATAGATATAACTTGTTTTCTCTTCATTTTCCATGCCATTCAACACATGAATGACATTTTATTGGAATGTGTGCTTGGGCAGCTGCCCTGCATTTTACATAAGAAACAGTGATCTTTGGAGCCGATGCATTAGAAGTCTAGAAAGTGAGGACCAAAGGAGTTTTAATCAGGCAGAAAACATACAACTGTTTTTACACTAGCTTTTATACAACCCAGCAGAGCTATTGATGTGAAAAATCTTTCTCATAATTACTCCTCGCATTCTTATCCCTTATAACAACAAGAGAAAGAAAGCGAGGAAAAAAATCGTAAGGAAGGAGAAGCGATTCAGCAGGCTCAGTATCCATCCCTTCTTTCAACACCACACTACAATCAGCTGTGGCTCAAACAATGGGGCAATTTATCATTCAGGAGTATTGAGAGTCGCCGGTCATGCAGCTTGATAAGCGGGGACAGCTGTGCTGCTAAACTGAACCGAGCTTGTTTAACGTAGCCACGACTCCAAAATGTCGACACATTTTGTCATGAATATACACAGACTGTGTATTCCATTCCTTTATCCGAACCACTTATCCTATTCAGGGTCGCCGGGAGGCGGGAGCCGATCCCAGCTGACATTGGGCGAAGCCAAGGTAAACCCTGGTCGCCAGTGTATCTCGGGGAACATATAGAGAAAGACAACCATTCTCACCTACGGGCAATTTACCTGAGCTGCATGTCTTTGGACTGTGGGAGGAACAATTTAAAGAAAAATTTCGTGCAAAAGTTCACCTCCTCACCCCTCACACACACACTTACATGTAGGCTTTTAGTTGGCAAAACTGAAAAAAGGACTAACTCATTTAAATTCGATGAATAACTTTATTGAAATTGAGGATTTTGTACGAGATTCTTTTTATTTTAGGGTGACGTCATAAAATATGAGAAAAGACATTTCAGGTTTCATCAGAATACCTCAATTGACTTTTGTGTGTTTAAAAATATATATATATATATTTGATACAGCCCTTTGGCACATTGAACTATTCTTTCATGGTTTTGTGTGTTATTTATTGTGGGAAAATATGAAAACCAATATTTGAGTTTGTTACCGAGCGCGACAGCCTTGCGGGTCTGTGCTTTGCATTTATTGCTAAGCTTGAATTTGGTTTTGCTACATTTTATTTGAAGTAATAATGAAAATGATAATAAACACATTTTTTTTCTTAATTATAATCTTTTTAAATCTTTTTCCCTGTGTTTGAGTTTCTCAGTGAAAACTGAGTAAAGTCTGTGCTTATTGCGCTTCCATGTACTCTTTTATATCAGCCATGACCACGGTAAAGAGCTCTACTCCGGTCTGTCAGCAATGGTGTCATCCTGTCAACATTAACCCACATCTTAGCGGTTGGGTCCGCAAGAGGTTTTTATTAAAGCACATATTGATGAAAACCATGTCTGGATTTGGACTGCACCACTGTGACACCCCCTAACAACCAACCTCAGCAGATATACATACAGTGTTCCAGAAACGGTCTTTGATGGATATGTTTAAATGAGACAACAGGACATTTTTAATTGCCGTTTAGGATTCTGCTCTATGGAGACACATGATTGCAGATGGGACCACAGCACTGCCAAAGGCTCCGTTTGAGACGCTAATAGACTCTGCGGATCATAGCAATCATCCTATCTAACTTGTTAAATGAGACCTGAGAGGTATGAAGAGTGGGTGTTAAGCAAGACTTAGCATACACTCCACAAAGTGACTGCTTTTCATGGTTTGGCAGAAACAATTTCTTAATACAAACTGTTAGAAAAAACTGTTACAAAAATGGTAGTTGGACACTTCTTCTGGAAATGTGTATTTAATGAAGAAATATGGCGAACGATGAGCTTTCACGCCTTAGCACTTTATCTCACAGAGGGACATGGCAATCCACCGGTTAAACAAAATGTGTTGAATTATTTTACAATACAATGCCTTTTATTTTTAATGGTGAAAATAGTAATATTAGTGTTTATTCATTTCTTTTTCAGGACTTGGAAACAGCATGTGAGATACAAAGCAGAGGGATAAACCGTAAAGCTTTGTGGATTCGACAAGAGAGAAAAAGACAATCATCATGGCATGTTGGTTATTAAACAAGAACTGCCAATCGATTCAAAGACGTTAATAACACCCATGTGGACCCACTGAAGTTACTCAACAGGCTCCTGAGATTGATTTGAAATGAAAATCAGTGTAATTCCACACATTGTGAGAATTAGCATGCAGCTGGATGAGTCATCCGCCGCAGGGTAAAAGACGTAGGGTGGAGGACCTGTGCATTGACAAGCTGTTTTCTGAAGTACGTGCACTAAATATATTGGTGGACATGAATGGTTTGTTTTCAGCTGAGCATCAGCAGCAGGTGCACATGTTACTCAGGAATATGTTGACCAGCACTACTGGTAGGCTAGCAGAAAAAAATTAAACTGTAAAGCAAAGTTTTAAAACTCGAAAGTGTCCGATGGTAGTAAGAAATCAAGGCTTCGATTAAAAAGAAATCTGGAACGGCCCTTCATCTAAATTGAATTGAAAACATTGTAAAGACATAAAACAAACTCAGCTGTGAAGCATTTCATTAAACATAACTGAGACGCTTTATTTCTCGAGCTCAGCCAGTATCTTTTTAAACAGTATTAGTATAAAACAATAAAAAAGTTGACTTCAAAAAATTAATGAATGATGAAATGGGAACGCACCTAACCAGACGTCCACTTTCTCCCTTTTATGCTGACCTACATGACATGAAAACATGCATCCAAGGGACGGTATTGACTTGTCTGGCTCAGAGAAGCGTCTCAGCGTGCTTTCAGAAACGTCCACTCTTTTATGGCAGCGATAAAAGTGTGCACTTGATCGATCTCTGTTGCCTCTTCCAAGTGTCTCAAGTATTGACCGGCTTGACTTTTCTTCTCTTTGGCCAGATTGCAGAGTCAGCACAAAGTCAGTGTGTCTTGTTATCTCTCTCCCTGGTCCCAGAGCCAAGAAAACCCTTGTATATGTTTACAACCATTTTAAACATTGATATATATATATAGGGGGCGGGCATGTACTTCCCATCACTTCACAAGCTCATTAAGAGCCAATGTTCCTGTTTTTATGACAATGCAAGTCGCCCTGCTCGGTTCAATACAAATACCCTTGATCATAGGTGACCATGAAGTGAAAGAAAAATAAAACAGAAAACTGGGAAAAGGCATAAAACAAAGAGAAGGAAGGGGCCAAACCCTGTAAAACAAGGAAAAAGAAGACTTTGCTGACAGAAAAGAAAAAGGAAATGAGGAAGTGTAAGTGCTGGGAACGTACCAAGAGACTTCGGGCAGCCAATTAACTTGCAACGAGAGTTACGACTATCTCGCGCGCGCTCGCATCGGCTTCAACCTTTTGACCGCTCACATATAACTTAGAGACCGTTAAGGGCCTCACAAAAGTAAGCATCTCATTATAATTGCTTTAAATATTCATGACTTTTTTTTCACAATCAACAGTAACTCCATCAAAATGGCTGGTTTGGACGTGCAGCTGCTTTCCTTCAACGTCCATCTCTCTCAGCACTAGACTTGTCCTCCTAAGTGGGGGTGTAGTCATTACTTATCTTACAGCTGCAAACCACCCAAATGCCAGCCAGGGAGCAAGGAGCAGTTAAACTCCTTCATACAAAACAGCAGCGATGGTCAGCTTGACTATTTGTCCATTATAAGGAAACTCCAACCGAGAGATTTTAAAGTGTAGATTAAATAAATAAAGTCAGCCATGGCTGAATTCCATTTAGCTGCTTGGGTTCTGGTCCTGGGCATGCTGCTTCACTGTCACACTGTTTACAGGGATATTTGAACGCGATGGAGCCGTTGTTATTCGTAACACTTGTGTTGTCGAACGATGACACATGACAACATTCTGCAGTGAAAAGGTGACGTGTTTTTATTTTGGGCAATGAAAAATATCAACTGTTTGATGGATACCATGGATTTTTTTTTTTAATGGACATTCATGGTCTTTGCAAAGTTTGGTGATACTCACAGTTTTCATCTAGCCCTGTTGTTTTTAATATCTAACAGTTGGGTTTTCTAATAAAACTCTTACAGCCGCGAGCTTGGCTACAAATTCGTATGCTTTGTTCACACGACGAGCAACACAAAAACAGGCCACGAGTCCTTTTTAATGAAGTAGCTGACATGAAGTTTAAAACGCCAGACACCCCACTCAACTTTTTATATACGTTTTTGTTCCACCATGTTTCGGTTTCTAAAATAAATGCTGCCTCAGTGCTATTTTGTGTCAAAGTTCCTCATGTTTTGCACTGTTTGCTCCCTACCTTCTTGAACGAGGTCATCACTGTGCATCTCTAATACTTTCCTCATTTGTACCGGTTTCTACGTATGTATTATTACACATTAATTTACGCGATCATTGGACTGGACTTCCAGTTGCCTTTTGACTCACTTCTACATATATTGTGAGCTAAATGGCTGAGAATCTTTCACAGACAAAAGTTTGACTCCAGTTCTGGCAATAATGTGAGCAAGAAACAATAAAAATGAATTACTTTGTTTTTCCTTTTCCAACATTTGTCATCTAGAACAGCTTGACTGCGCGACATTCTCGTTAGATGATTAACCTCCTCCCTTCAGAGCTTTGTGAAGGCGGCAGGTATGTTTTCCATCTGCAGTGTTTGATTTTAAGTGACGCGCATTGTTAAAGTGTGACTACGCACGCATGAATCCACTGTGGAGAGATGATTAGCTCTTGAGCAACCAGCACCGGGCTGTTTGCACACACAAAACTTCTGCGTTATGTCTCGGCGTCCTCAAACCCCGTTTGTAGAATGATGAATGCTAATCACACTGTTCACTCACGAGACAATAACAACTTCTCTCCCCTCTTTATGTCTCGGAGAACCCATCAGAGCTGTCACTTCTCACCGAGCCTCTCTTCGAATGCATCGTTGTCTTCCCGACCGGTTTGACAACAGCAACACCTAAAGTGTTGCATTTCAAATTGCGGTAGAGTTTTGTCATTGAGGAGGTGCTTTAGTCCTGCTGATTTATATTGGGGTGAGTGGCGTTTAAAGTGTCTGGATTGAGACAGTAAGAGAGTGAAATGGCTTAAGATTTCAACACATGCTTTCAAGACTCTCGAGAATACAAATAATTGATATACAGAAAGCAGTTGAATTCATAAAATTCTAGTTCCTAGTGGGTAAGCATTATACTCACATACACATTTTCATATTCACATCATCACTACAGCTCTCTTTTCCAGCTTCCAGTCATTGCCAGTGTCATCCAACTGCTTCATCCCTCCGGTCTGACAAAAATAAAAGTAGATTTTCTTTTTTTTTCGAAGCCACAGTCTGCGTCTTGGCTGTTTGCCAGTCAGCTCTCCACACTCCTGCCTCTCCTCTTTTCCTCTTCCAGGGACTTCTGATGAGCTGTGAAAGAGCATCGATAGCACCTTCCGCGTCCCGGCGAGATTGTAATCATGGGCTTTAAAAAAAATAATAAAAGAAATAAAATGTCCCACTCATCCATGGCGAACTTAGTCACAGGCGTAACAAATAGGAACCACTCTCTGTGGACTAATGGGAAATCAGAAGTCAAACACGGGAGTAAAACTCTCAGCGGGGAGGAATTTAAAATCCCGTCACGTTCGGACAAAATAAAGATGAGCGCTCGCTGTATTATGTTAGCCACTCTAATGCTTTCTCTCATTGTAAAGGGTGAATGTTTACTTCTGCCATAGAAGGTGTGAGGTGTTGCGGTCTCCTCGTTCCCAAAGCTGTTGTGTAAACCCACTTAGTGATCCAGGAGACAAGACAAGACCAGTCCACCATTAAACCCTCCCGGTAGTAATAACCAAATCCAATGGAATTAAAATCTACCCGTGGATGTAGAATATAGAGCTTGACCATCTCCCTGATAACTAATTAATTGCACCGCATAATTTCCCTTTAGATTTGGTTGGCGATACTTAATGCACCACTCAAATTTACAGTGTAATTAGTGTAAAATAAAAGGCGCTCCCATCTCTCATTCTTCCTCTGGTGGTTTCTTATTACAGAGCAAGTGATTTAAACTCAATGCCAGCCACCACCACTTCTCACCAAACTATGTTTGAGTTGCACTGCCATTGTCTGTATTCTCTCCGCTGGAAGCAACGCATAAAAAGGACGGGAATTAATGCACAGATGAATACGATGTTGTTTCTCCTGGTCTCCAAGGAGAAACAATTAATTTGCCAATTCAAATACAATAAGGAGAGGTTATAGCCACTACTGCAGTTACCAGAGTGGTATGGAGATGTTTCATTTCAACACATTGTTGACCACGTTGGAAATATTGGGCCCTTTAATTATATTTTACATGTAAATTCATACACACAGCCCTGCATATATACCTGCATTTTCCTGAACACACAAATCCCGCCCACAAGTACTTGACCCCTCCTCTAATTTGTAATAAAAGCAATCAGATGTTTCCATGATTGGTGCCAAATAATAGTTTGACTTTTGATTGGAGTTTGGCGTGCCTGCTGACTCGCGATGCTGGCCCACCAAACTTTACTTCCATATTTTGACACGTCCCATTGCTCCACAACCAAAAGATCCTCCTTTAACGAGAAAAGCTGCAAATCTTGAATACAAATGAAAGAAAACATTTATGGCCCTGACGTAATGTTTGCACTTTTGCTCCTGAATGCTTTCACCAAAGAAAGATGGATCCACCATCACCACAGGGTCTGTACTCTGTGCCTGTAATCAGCGATGGCTAAGTACATCCCCCCCTCCCTTTTCCACAGCAATACTTTCCAATTTCCTTTTGCGCTGTCTTGCTCCACTTGGCATAATCAATTTCAATTTCTTATTATTTAGAGACAAAGAGAGCCACGCTCGGCTGAGAATCTTTGATCTAGCACGAGTTTACTCCGCGGTCCTTCATAAAGTGCACCATTTAAAGTAGACCACCTTCTCATCCTCCTCGAACCGCCCTCACTCTCCACCTCATTGTGTGCGGTTACCTCCGCTGATGGAGCTCATCGCGGGTCAGATTTGATTACAAGAATGAGAAAAGTTTGTTTTTTGCGAACGCCAGCCAATACGCACGAGACCATTTGACGATGTACTGCACGGCTCCAATTTCCAGCTTGTTGTTGCACAATATGAGACAGTGTATAGACGCAAATGAAGAAAAAAAATCCCATAAGAAAAGCATTTGCATTTTTATAAGTCACGCTGTCTGTCTGTCATTTCCTATGAAATCACTCTGAATTTGGGCATCCTAACTCAATGACACACACGGAGCAAACACAAGTCTGCACATCTGCTCGGACAGAAACATTTATCAGAAAGGCTCCTATCAGATGTCTATTCAGTTAATAATTCAGTGACAGAAAGTTCTCAAAAACGGCTCCAGCTGCTGCTTGCACACAAACTCTGTGCATAAAGTTTTGGAGAAATTTTCCATTCTGATGGCGTCACAGTGTTGTCACCGAGCGTTTGCCTTTGCTCTAATCATCTCCAACTGATAATTAGACAATGTTCTTGTCACACACACACACACACACACACACACACACACACACACACACACACACACACACACACACACACAGCCTGCCTTGCTTTTTTGGCAATTGCCGATTGGGGGTAGTCGTTGTAATTTTCTGTTGTCTCCTTATCTGAGCAGGAGACAATTTAAAAGACAGACGAGGACGGGGGGAAAAATAAAACTCGGAGAAGAAACAAGCAAAGATTTCACTTTTAAACACCCCCTGTCTGCTTGCGAAGGCAGAGTTTCCATTATGGGCACAGCACCTGACGGAATCGGACAGATTTTAAACATGTAATCTGAGTATTTGTCTCTCAGCTCCGAGCAGCAAAAGGCCAAATTGCCGCTTACGGTGCGTTTTAAAATCAAAACAACTGTCTCGGTGAGTCACTGCAGTGCCAAGCTTTTTTTTTTGCTGTCGGGAAGGTATTTACAGGCTACAATGACTTCTGCACAAACACAAATGCAGTGTCCTTTTATATTCCCTTCAAGGCAGTCACAGGTGGGAGCCCCGCATAAAAAGGAGTCGAGAACCCTCAACCGAACGGTGCCGGAGCAAAGCCAAAACAACAGCCTGTGTAGCCGAGACAACTGTTTGTTTTCCTCCTGCGTTATTGTAATAGCAAGGTGAGGGTTGGACAACCTCCAGGTCAAGGCTGGCTGACCACATTCATTCATATGATGCAGATTCATGAGCTGAAAGGTTACTAATAAACGTGTACTTTGATGATCAATGCCCATTTGTCTTTTCAAAACAACACGCAGTGGCACACTTTTGGTAATGTAACGGCAGGAAACAGGAAGTGAACAGCAGCCTCCAGGGATTAAGTCCAACTCTGTCGCATGGCAATAACCTTAATTTCTCCTTTGCTCCCGTCATAATTTGTACAGCTGCTGGAGGGCTTTGTCCTTCGTACGTAAACATATGTTGTTTTGGAGCGCTTGCTGAAATGATTTTGTCATTTGACCGCCCGTATGGCAGGTCGACATGATTCATTAGAGCCTTCCAAATCTGTTCAAAGTCACCATTGCAACAATAACGCTATAGTCACAGCCGTGAAATATCCTGGTGTACATGGGTAAAAGACAAACACTTGGTTAAGGAGAGGGAACAAAGGTCACCAACATCGACTGTCAGAAGGAAACAAACAGCTGCCTTTGTTGACCCGTGCAGCCGCCTCCCTCTGTAAGAATGTGACAGAAAAAGAGTCATGGGATGACATGTGTGATGCTCACTGCATTCAAAATGTATTTTTTTATCTGCAATGCTTTTTGCCAGAAAGAACAGGTTTTTAGCAAGTTTTCAACGGAACAGTTTGAAAAGAACTCAGCGATGAATATCTCCGAACTTAAACCATTTAATTCCCATATGGGGCGAGAACTCACATTTTCTTTTACCGTTTGACTTTTTCATCACCTCATTAGTAACAGTTCAGTACACACCTGAACCTTTCAGGCTCTGCCTTCTTGTCTTTAGCTCCTGACTAGTTAGCGTTCAAGAGACATGTGACGATTTTAAGAAACTTAATGAGTACTCTAATGTGTAAAAACCCAAACCATGGCTCGATAAGTGAATTGACCCTTCAACACCAGAACGTGAACATGCCAGCGTTAATGCATCCTTTCATTTTAATCGTGGATACAACTCCTCTGTGTCATGGTGGAGAGCTCCGGGTCCCTGAGGGCCAAACCCTGCTGGTCTGCACCGTCTTGACAAAGCTCTCTTGCACATCTGCACTCTGAAGCAGCATTCATGTCGCCTCCAATTATCCCACTTATCTAAATAACAAAAAAAAAAAACGTTTCAGGCAAATGAACACATTGCTCATCTAAAGCTTTAGCACAATAAGAGGTTGCGGTGTTTATGCTTGAGTGTCACCATTAATGACATATTCATGTATGCTACACCCCTAGCAGGGGTTTTGATGCTTTGTCCGCCAATCCACTAATGCCATCACTTCACTTAATTACCCTCAATTAAGACACTATAAAAGAATTGCAAAGAATTGCTAATGAACTCATTTGGAGACGTGGAAACATTCAAAAGGGGATCCTGGATCGAGGGCAATTAACCCCAGGCATGATAGATAAGCCTCTTCGCTTCCTTATCCCCTCTCTTTATATGGAGAGAAAATTTGAGCTTGAAGCATAAATTCATTCTAAAATAGACAGCTCAATCAATATTTGCAGATTAATATCCGCTTCGCTGACCATAAATAGGTGCACAACCTTGTGGATTCAGAGTGCTTCTGCTTTCACATGTTGCTACATGGAATTGATGAGAAATGTCAACCGTAAAATATCTCCATTTAGCAATTAAAATCTGCCTCATTCTCTTCACTGCATCCACAGATGTAGTCTCCTTTAGTGACTTCATTTGATCCAGGTGGGCGGATGCCTTCAAGTCTCAGCTGAGGGCTGACGACCTGTCAAGTTAGTTTCGACAGAGATTTGGTATCCGTGAAGTCGAAATCAGGGTCATCACTATTTTGGTTATAAAGTTCAGCTGCCAAACTCTCAATTTCAATACGTTTATAGATGAAAAGCCAAGTCAATACTCAATGACGTTCAATGATAAACACATATGGTTAATTAGCATCCAGACACCGAAACAATGCTGATTAATTATCCTGAGTTCACTTAAAGAGTTGAAACCTCCAACTCACTCTGTTTGATCGGTTTTGATGCTTTTCGATTATTTATATTTGACAGTTTTAATGTGATGTAGTGCGTTCCTTAGGTGGCTCATGCTGCTGTAGCTGCATGAGGAGAAACAACAATTAGTTTGGTAATATGTGTAATTCAGTTAATTGTGGTAAACGCAACAATAGCTTCATTCGATAACATTATAATGCAGATTTAGTATCAATGCCTATTATTCCTTGATACTTTTGAGTTCCTTAAAGGCAGCACGCATCTGTTCCATGTGAGGAAAAAGCAAACACTCATGGAAAGATGGCTGCTATTTCTGAGGACAGACCGGATGGAGATTTGAAACATGTTCAATAAATCACCATAAAATGAGTGGTGTTATTGGCTTCATGTTTAAAGGAACAGTGTGTAGGATTTGTAGTGACATCTAGTGGTGTAGTTGCAGATTGCAACCAAGTGAATACCCCTCCGCTGACTCCTCCCTCTCCGTGACGGCAGCAACGCAAGCCGCCGTGTGCACAACCGCAGTAGCCCTGCTTAGTTTCTGGTGATTTTACACAAATGAACGCATGGGTATGAATTAGACTGTATAATAATAGTGATCAGTTATTGTAAAAAATAAAAGAAATGCTTACCGTAAAAGTCGGGTCCCCTTTAGCTCCCCGCTGTAGCCAGCTAGCGCTCCGCTAGTTCTCCGCTAACTTACGCTAGCTCCCCGACAACCACCGAAGGTAGCGGGACCAGCCCTGGGCAGAGAGGACGCACGCGGGCAGTAGCGGCCAGTAGCAGCAGCAGCGGGGAGCTAGCAGAAGCGCTAGCTAGCGCTGCTCCTAGCTTGCTACAGCGGGGACACTGACCAGAGGTAGGAGCGGCTTGTAAACCCGACTTTTACGGTATATGGAAATGATCAGGAAAGAATCGTTCCTTTGCAAATGCTCTCAAGCAAGCTAAGTTTAAGTACATTCTTAAATAGTTTTTTTACTTTCCTGCCTTGATACGTTGCCTCTTGGTAAACCGTTTGCTTTCCGTTTTAATTTTTCTCTCAATGAAAAACGAATGTGCACGGGGAAAGCACCGGTGGTTGAAGCAGCCCTCGTCAAATGGATTGATAATGCCCCCAAAGAGAAACTCTGCCGATGCTCAGCCGGCTCTGCATGCAAAAGGCACGCCCGCCTACGTCCGCGCCGCTCTCCGGGTGAGCAAGGAGACGCTCGTCTTCAAAGGGGTGCAGTTTATCTGCATGAACAGAGCCGGCCAAAAAGTCTGGAAAAGGTTTAGTTGAGGCTTTTGTGATTTTTGTTGAGTGAAAAGGCACAAGAGTTGGCTATACACATGTAATACATATACTAATGTCAATGGGGATGCTAACCCTGCATTAGAAAAAAAAAGGTTATTGTAAATAATTTGACCCGAACAGACGTCGTCACTTTAAGTGTTTTTTTGAAATACTTTACACTTGCCCTTTAAGAATCAATTTTTATTTTTAGTTGCTTGTTAAAAGTTGAACTATCTGCCATGGATCATATCATGCTTTGATAATATTACCTCCACATAAGTCTGAGCTTTTTCAAGTGTTTATTCTTAACACAAATATGACATGTAGGACTCCAGGGCAGCAACAAGCTATCAGTGTTGAACCGTTTTATCTCTGTGTGAGGAAATAGACCTTTGGGGTGACTGCCTTTTGGAAAGTGTCAATTCCGTGAGTCTCAGAGTCAATGCTTGAGAGTTTGCAGAGACAAAGCAACATTAAGATGCATCTCCACCTGATGAATATAAGTAAATTATCAACCTTCTTATGTTCATCTCAATCAACTCCTTGGGGGGGAAAAGTAATGCTAAAAAAAGCATCTGAATGTTTGATTTTCTTTTAAGCACAGATGCTAACTTTGTCATTTGGTGCTGGGCAGGTAGTGGTGTACTTTGGGTTTATCATATTTGTTTAAAGATGAAATGGCATACTACGGTTCTATAAATGGAATTTGTAGGCGAGAAAAACAATTGGCAAAAAAGTTCCAGCATTGGATGCAAATCTTTGGGTGACACCTCTCACGTTCATTATACAGACAATTTCCATCCAGGGTGTGTCCACCAGTGGGTACGATAATGCTGAAGCGGTGGAATCATCATGCTAATGGCGCTGCCAAACACAAAGACTGATCGCACAGCAAAACACAAAGAGCAGCCGGCAGGTCAGCAGACTCGAGTGAAACATACTTGAAAGCGCTGATGCACACAGAGCGGTCCCGTCACTCGTAATTGTTCCAAACGGTAAACAAGAGTACCGGGAGAATTAGCATACGGGTGGAAAAAAAGACAGAGACGGAGCGACAACATCTAATTTTTGAAAACAAAAAAAATGACGTTTTCGTGTGCGTGTTTCATTATCCTGAACATCAAATCGTTGCGACGGTTCTTTGGCCCGTTTCCTGGATTGCAGGTAAAATCACCTTTTCCCCCAGGCTCTCTATGTCCGTGCATATTGTATTTCTTCTGCGGCCTGCTTTCTCTCCGGATTGTGTCTTTTGTTCTGGTGTCCCTGGAAGGATTGTGGGGCCCAGCTTGTCAGGGACTTGCCAAACATGATTAAGACAAACTGGTTCTGCTCCAACTCGTATACCACGACGCCGCCTCCTCGGTTTTGGGATCATGGACTCCACTAGATTGGTTCATGTGTGTTTACGGTGGATTAAAGAGGAGTTACATGTTTAGGTCAGAGGTCAAGGGAGCTGTTACATACAGAGGCAGAATGTTCTGGTGCTTTGCTGTGGATCGTTTGTCAATGTCAGAACCCAGTTGAACCTCAATAATTGAGTTTGGATGATTTTGAAATGTAATTTTAAGTCTTAACTTCCCATTTTTTTCAATGGCCATCTTCACATTCGTCTTTCTTATTTTGTATTAAGTGATCAAAGGATGCAGAGAGTTCCAGAAGTCCTTACAAATAAATCCACAGTAGAGAATTGATTTAGGACACCAAGAGGATTATTTCATCCTTCTGTTTAATAAAGTGGTACTTCAGGTTTTACAACTGGACGTCAAAGTCTCTTGACAGCTGTTCACATTGACCGACGATCAATACGCACTCTGTTAACACAGATCCTACTGACAACAGAGTGAAGTAGTTAAACACAGAGAATGGGGATAAACAGATGTTAATCAGGACTTTGACTGGAACAACTTTGTGAGGAGGAATCATGGTAATGAAACAATAGATATGATGTACTAGTATTATATAGATTATTATTATGCTATGCTGTGATTGGCCAGTCAGCGTTCGAGGGGCGGGACTTAACTCCGGGTCACTTCCTTGTTGCAGATTGTTAGCTGTTTGTTTCGAGTCTGTTGCTTGATTCTTTTACGTGGAATTTCAAATGTTATTTAACTTTTTGCTGTTTTGTTTGAAGTCTGTTTGTGCCACTATTATGCTGCCGTCTTCTTAAAGTGATTATAAATCCCATGTGGAAATATGCCAGGGAAATATGTTTAAATTGTAAAAATATATGTGAGGCAGTGCATAAACTATATATATATATATATATGCCCTGCCTCACCAGGATGCATCATATCCTTGTTCAATATTTGTCTAAGGGATGAACCATAATAAAGCCCAAGAGCTTAGTCCCATTGTGGTCTTCTTTAGAGACACGCTTTTGAGACTAAATGCACAAAAGATTACAGCTCCGACGGGTGAAACGGGAGCACAGCGCGGCCTTGACAGCTCTCTGCTGCCATAAATGAATGAATGCCATTACCAGTCAGTCTTTCATATGCACTTTGACATGTTTGCCATTCACAGGGTGGCGCTTTAGACGACTCGTTGCTCGGCATGTCTCTCGTCTTCGTGGTCCATTAAAAGCTGATTTACCTCAACTAATTGCAGGTGCATATACAGTGTGTAACGCGTGTGGTCCGCCCATGGCCGTGTGTGCACGTGTTCAGACTCACGTGTGCACGGTGAGTCATGTGTATTGTGAACAAGGATAACTATAGCAATGCTGTGGGTGTTTTGACTGTCACCCAACATGTTTGTTGGCTCAGGCCATCAGATGGGATTTCGTGATGAGAACAAAGAAGTCTCATTGTAGTGCTAATGACATATCGCCCGACCTGGAGCATTTACATGGGCCGTTAATACATCCTCTCAAAGTTAAAATATGTAAAACTGTGTCTGACATCTGTCACCAGATGAAAAAAAAAAAACGCTTTCATCTGCATTTTATTGTTTATTCTCTTCTCGGGACCCTGCTGCTTTATATGCAGCCTCAGCGAACCAATTTATACTTCTCAGCTACAAGAGCCACATTGTTAAATAATTCAAGTACAGTATGTGTTTCAGAAACCACCGCAACTTGATGTATTCTAATTGACAGCTAAGGTTCAGGATGGCAACATTCAAACTGGGCCTAATGGATTCTTTTTTTTTACCCCCTGCAAATTTAAAGAAAATCACATAAAACTCTTAATGGTGACGGGATGAAATCTGGAGTGATAGCTTTGGGAGATTGAGGGCGGAGGAGAGGCGGAGGAGGTATATATTCATTAAAATAAAGTTGGTGTTGCCTGTCCATCAGCGTGGTGAGCGGACCTGGAGGGAGAGAGGGCTGTGTAGGAAACGAGCTTTAACTTTACCTGCTGAAGGCGCGCGCACACACACACACATACGCACACGCACACGCTCACACACACACACATTAAAAGAGAGAGCAAGTCTTTTGAGATTATTTCCCCAGTAGATGTCAGTAAAACATTCCCATCCTCTGTTTATTTTCCCGACCCTTCTTGGCTCTGGAGCATGTGTTTAAAAAATAAATACTAAATAATGTCAAATCACGCTAAGCCTTTAATACCAGCAGGCCTATTCCCAAATGCAATGTTGCAATAAATCAGGCAGGAATTCTCCTTTTCATACAAGTGTTAAGCGGGTAAATCTCAATAAGTGCCAGTCAGTTATGATAAAACGAGTCATTGGGCTTTAGCAGCTGTCTTGGGATAGAGGAGGGAACAATGTATACAACATGACGAAGAGCAGGTCTTCTGATGATCAACAGGCTCCCTGTGGGGGACATGAACTGGGGACACAAAGAGGAGGAACACATGGGATGTAATACATGAATCCTAATTATGATTATTGGCTACTTTTAATTGTTTCCATTTATGATTAGTTTCAAGAAATGTATTTAATCACGTGGAACTGTTCAGTCATTTATTTTGTCTTGCTCCAAGATATTCACAAACTGATTTGTCTCCCTCCCACTGACAGATGAATATTATATTTGGAGACTTTAGTTGTGTATTTGCAGCATGCTCTGCATGAAAAGAGGATGGTGTAGACTAGTGTGCCCTCTAAATACCCAATGTATCTGATCTTTCACAGAAGAATTATGCAAACAACGTTTTTTTTCTCTCTCCTTACCAAATATGCGCTCTCCTCGGTGCTGAAAGTAGAAAGTGTGTGTAAAGCTGCTTTTTTTTTATGAATGGAAATCACTCCAATGTCCCTTAATTTGCAAACACAATCTTATTCTCCATCAGCAAGTAAAATAATACGAATGAATCGCAGTTAAATCCTCAAATAGCTGCAATACATATAAAACTAAATATCTCTCTAATAGGATACATTAACTGATTTCCTATGCAAATTGGTGGCATATGTCTGAGCCCGCTGACATGGGGTTTAATTGCTGTATTGGCAAATAATGCAATTTGAGACTGTTGTCGATTTTATATTTTAAATCACGTGTTGTTAGACATGCTCAGCCTGGTTTCCCCAAAATTTAAAAAGGCAAATAACGACTGTCATTATAGTCAAAGAAATGCCAGCCTACTTATTATGGCTCTTTCTTTCTCTCCCCCTCCCTCCATCGCTCTCTTTCTCACACACACATAGACACACACACACACACACACACACACACACACACAGACACACACAGACAGACAGACACACACACACACGCGCGCTGTAACACCTCTCCCCCACCTTCGCACTGTCTCCCTTACAGCCGAGGCGCGTTCCGTCTCCAAAGCCTGTCTCCAGAAGCATGTCCTCAGACATGCAGCCGAGGTGCGATGGAGCGGACCAAAAGACGCCACCAGCATGACAGCATGAAAGCAGGTAAGTCGATACCTGAGTGATCTCTTCTCCCTTGTATGAACTGTAGCCTGTTTCCTGATCAAAAAGAACCAAAAGGAGTCGTTTTTTCTCAAGCAGATGTATTTGACTCTGACCAAGAGATATGGAGCGTCTGTTCCTACATCGAGTGAGAGGAGAGCGGGTTTCATGTAGGTGTCTTGCTCAAGGACACTCCGACAGAAGGGACTAGTTGTTGATTATGGATCGAACTTGAGACTGCGCTCTCTTAGCCGTATAGTCTCATGCATATCATGATCCCCCTGCGCGTAAAAAGGCAAAATATAGACACTCGATCAGCACTGTAATATTCTGAAAGTTGATTTTGTCCGCCAAGGTGACAAAAGTCTGTAACTTTATCTTCAGGGAGACTGAACTCAACGGAGAAACACCGGTGGCTGTCACATAATCGGTGCCTGCATGTAATCAGCTGAAATATCGCGTAAAAAAGACGCGATGGGGAAAAGATTTGCACGATGAGCGAAATGTTTTACGCTTCATCCAAAGCTCCCTGCGCGTGCCATATTGCGCATCTCTGACGGAACGGGAATAACTTTGTTCGCGGTTTATTTCATAAAATTGACCGTGCAGAAATAGTCTTAGTGTCAAATCACGCTAGAGATAGTGTCGTTTAATGGAGTTTAATTTGCCAACCTAATGCATTGGTGATTGCGCGCCGCCTCGTCAAATACCCGCTGCAGTGAGCGCCGTTAACTCTCTTTTCTTAGGATTCTTCTCAACAGATTTTCTGTAAGAGTTTTCTTTCATGATTTATCTAAAGAAATGTCCGTTTCCCGCTCACGTCTGCGCTCATGGCACTCCATTGCGCTTTGGATGAATGTCGTTTCATTCCTGCCTTCATACTACAGCGGTTTTCTCCGCAGTTTTCTCCTCTTTTGATATTCCATCTGTGCCGCAACCCCCACCCCCCAAAACAATAACGACGTCTAATCATCCACACAGCAGAGAGTTAGATTCCTCTCCTTGATTTCAATGCGTTTGATCGCCACAGAAAACAGAAAAATGCATGTTTTTATGTTGCCATATGATTCCTCTCTGTTCACGTCAATGCAACCAGATTATGTGCATTAATATTGACAACCCTAATTAAACCAAGGAGAGGTGAATTCGCGTCGCAGCCACAGCCTCATTGCGTAAAAGCGCGAGGCGAGAGCAGACTCGAGACAGCAGGTCCGGGTCGGATCGTGTGGCTGTGGGTCAGTGGAGAGCTTTTACGCGCGGAGTGGATCTCCCAAATCCCGCTTTGAGCTTGTTGCTCATAAAACCTACTGGAGGACTCGATGTTCACATAGGTAAAGCTGTTATTTATCATGCTTCTTTTCTTTCATACGCCACACATGTAGCTGCAGATCCGATTATTTTACAATCAGGATGACAATTACCTCTAATTAGTCACGACTGTGTGAATGAAAGGCGGAGTGAATCTCTACTCCTCCTGTCATCTGGCTGGATTAATCAGTGCAGTGGGACGAGGTGCACCTGTGATGGATGGAGGTATAGGTGCTAGTTTTGGCTCATTTAACTTCACTCTGTCATTCATAAGAGAGCAAGAGCTGGTGAAACTAACAATGAAAAGTAATTATCTCTTGTTACCTTGGAAGGAACATCTAACTCGATCAAACTATGAGCCTGCTGGTTGCCCTATATTTGAGTGCAGTTTGTGATTATTATTTAGAATCCATGTATTTCATCAGGGGGTTATGAAGTGGATATTTACAACATGATCCTAAATAATGCTGCAGATACAGTTCACCTGTGGAGAGATTTGCTATTAATTGTGTTGTGCAGCGTGTGAGTGCTGTGGCTTGACCGTGATTAAGTCATCGGCTGTAATTGGTTTTGTTTGGAGAGACGGCAGCTGAACAAAAAGCCCTGATGTCGTCTTTAGTGTGTGTGTGTGTGTGTGTGTGTGTGTGTGTGTGTGTGTGTGTGTGTGTGTGTGTGTGTGTGTGTGGATGCTGCGTTTTGTCCCTGCACATTCATGCAGATCTCCAAATAGGAATCTGAGCTTGTTCCATAAAGAGGAGACGATTTGCGTTTTGCTTCTGCCTGGAATGCGTTGGGAAGTTTCCATCACTTTAACTGCGCTGTTGTTGTTGAGACGGCGCTGCAGGGGGAACAAGTGAAGATTTAGGATTCCATTATGTTTGTGTGGAGGATAATGCTTGTTCATCCATCTGGCTAAATAATCCGGATCCAAAATTGGAATCAATAGGTAACTAATCAAACTAGTCAAACTGATCACAGCTGCTGTACTTGAAGAAAGAAAACCTTTTTTTTTTGGGTGGATACTTGATCATGACTGGATGCCATCTGCTTCACCACTTAACAACCAGAGGCTTTACAAAAGAGCCATTTGTTAACCTGTAGATCCAAATTCTCCACAGCTTTTTTCCATAGAGAACACAGCTTGCGAGCCCACAAACGAAAACCTGTCGGTTTCATATATCACTGGATACGATCACAAAACCTTTTACAAGCACAGCAGGAGGAAAGAACCATTTCAATAGAGTAAATACTTCGGAACGCTCATTTCATTGCATAATCACATCATAATCAGACTGTCGATAATAGAAAAGGTTGTTATCTGGTGAAACAATACATTTATTTCAGTACTGCCATGTTGCAACTTAAATAATGGTCATTTCACTGCAGTACAACTTTCCCTGAACTACATATCTCTCAATGGCATCAGCCTTGGCTTCATTTGTATTATTTTAAGGATTGAGACACATTTGAGTGTACTTTAACATCCACCAAACATATTGAGATCTTAAATAAGGCGGCATAATTCCACCAATCTTATCAAAGTGCATGTTGTGTCACTGCTCTGGTCTACCTGTGAAAGTTTGCAGAGGTTTTGCAGACTTGTTGCTCTCCTCTTCCACTCATCAACCTCTTTGACGTCCTGATCTTGATGGATGAGGTTTGGATGCACCGTGACTTTATCACTGCAGTTTACCGAGATCCTTATTTAGATTTTTTTCAGACACCCTTCACTAACTCTATTGGTATTACATTACAGATGCAGATATTATGGACTGTGCATAATGTTTACTTGCTGTGTCAATGTGCCCGACTCTGATAGAGGCCGTGCATTGATTTGTGAATCACGCTTTGGCCAGCGATTCTGCATGATTATTGACATGCAGATAAGATCAAAGTGGCATATGTTCGGAGCATATCTATTTAAATATCTGCCAAATAATCCACATGTTTTATGAACCAACTACAGATTGTTGCAGTTGTGTGTCTAAAAGTGATGCTTATTGCCCCCTGTGGTGAAAACCAGACATGGGGAGTCATAATTCTCAATTGATTGCCATTTTCTTTCATATTAAAATGATGATGATGTAAATCAACACTGTGCTTTATTATAGCTAAATGTACGCACACGCACACACACACACACACACACAGGGTCAACTTGGTCACACTCACAAGGAGAGAGGAGGAGAGATTAAGGAGGAGGCTCATGCCAATGCTCCTACCTAGAATGAATGCACTTATTCCTGCATCTGTGTTTTTGGCAGCTGTGGAAACAGTGTTTTGGAGGCAAGGTTGCTTTTGTAAAAAAAGTTAAATTTAGCCCGCGGGGTGCCTCATTCCATGGACATAAGCTTCTCGGTTGTAGAGCGGCTGCACAGTGCACATTAGTGGATCTGTGTAGCTGGCACACACAGAAAGGAATGTCTAATTATCACGCTCTCAACCGCAGTAGGCTCATCTATTTGCATTGAGCTCCTGTTCTAATCGCTGTCTTTTTTTCTATCATTACACACTTATTTATTTTATTTTTATGCAATTCAAAATGTTATTCCTGGTCTGCGTGGATGAGCCGGGGAGTCCGCGCAGCACACATCGACTGGGTGTTTGAAGGAAGGTGTAATTGAGCAGAAACAGAAGATTGGCTCCGCTAATGTGTAGACATATTTGTCAAAGAGATGAAATGAGATCCTTTGAAGGGGTTTTACATAACAGAGAAGATGCAGTGTACGATTTTGTGTGTGTTTGTGTGTGTGAGTGTATAGATGGAGGGATGAAGGTTGTGCCAAAGGGAGCACTGGTAGGGTGTATTTGACTCATGCATATGGTTTCATCAGCTAAATGTAGACTGCATTCAGAGCACGCAGATTCCCACATGCTGATGCCGTGTCTTCGGCTAGCGGGACAAGCGGCTAGCGTAGCCTTTAGCTGGGCTGCTAATCCGATGCTGAGCGATTGCAGGACTTTACAATATGAAGTGCCACTAAACCACCGCAAGAAGTGGCATTGATTGGAAAGGATGGGAGGAGGGAGCGTCCTCCTTAAGGTCATTATCTAGCAGACAGAGTTAGACGAAACAAACCAGTGTAATTACGTTTGTAACAAAAGGCTCAGGATCAATGGACTGAGCCGTACTTACAGCATTGTGTCAGCATATTTCATCAACATACAAATGGATTCAGTGACCCTGTAATTGCTCATAAAATCCATCGTGTGAAGTCAGTTACGCAACTCCCGGAAGTTTGTGGCCTGTGTGGACCCACAATGCATCTGACCACCTCGATTCTGATCCACACAGCACCAGAGGCGCCGCTCCAGATTTGATGTTATTGCTATATTTGGGCGCATACTTAGTACTGTGATTCGATGTTGTGATTTATTGCGATTTTTGTGTGATTTCTTTAGACCATGAGACAAAGTGTGATCTTAGACTTTGAAACATTTTTAAATTGATAGTCTTAAAAAGTTTGACTTTCAACACGTATGTGTCATCGTCAGATAGTATGGGGCAAGTTTTTTTTTTTAAAGCACCTGTGTTCAGAAATGTAGCTATTTCAATATGCAAATGAGACTTTTACTATAAAGACATTTCCCTCAATTTGTTTTAATTTAAATAAAAGGTGTCATGTTTTATATTTCTTGTGAATATATTCTAATGTTATTTCCATATATGTATTTTGTTATAACCCTTCCGGGTCTTTTGAATACATGTACTAATAATGTAAATATGAGTGCACCATAGACGTGGACACAGTCACCGTGCCGTTGCCTATTGGTTTGTGGACTAACGTTTTGAAACCTTGAGGTCACCGTCGCTATATTTTTTGCAACCAACTGCGTCAAGATATTGTTCGCAGACCAAAAATGTTACAAATAACTTTTGTAAACTGAAAACGCATTATGAAAGGTTTCAAGGTCTAAGACTGAAATGCGGACAACTTCCAGTGCCTTGGCCGTTGTAGATCACGCTCTAAAGCATACCCTGATTTATGATCTATTCAACTTTAAATAGGACCATAATTAACGAAATAAACGTCATGCTGTATTGAATAAGATAAGATAAGATAATCCTTTATTAGTCCCGCAGTGGGGAAATTACAGGATTACAGCAGCCTTGCTCACAAGTGAATAAAAGAATAATACAATAGAAACAAGTAATGTAAATAAATATAAATGAGCAGTAAAACAGTAGAGAAATATTAATATACAGACTGAATAGAAAAGTACTTAAACGTATTGCACGTAAATACACGTAATATACGTAATAATATAATAGTGCACCAGGTGAATGATAAAGTGACCAAGTTCAGTTCAAGTGTTCAGTTGTCAGAGCGGTCTACTGGGAGCTCAGCTGGTTGTGCAGCCTGACCGCAGCGGGAAGAAAAGACTTGCGGTACCTCTCCCTCAGACACCGGGGATGAATCAGCCGGTGACTGAAGGAGCTGTGCAGCGCTGCTAGAATGTCCTGCATGGGGTGGGAGGCGTGGCTTATCATGGACGAGAGCTTACTCATCATCCTCCTGTCCCCCACCACCTCCACGGTATCCAGAGGACGCCCCAGCACGCTGCTGGCCTTCTTTACCAGCTTGTCCAGTCTCCTCCTGTCAGCTGCCGTGATGCTGCTGCTCCAGAAGACCACTCCATAAAAGATGGCTGATGCCACCACAGAGTCAAAGAAGGTCTTCAGGAGTGCTCCCTGCACCCCAAAAGACCTCAGTTTCCTTAGCAGAAAGAGTCTGCTCTGTCCCTTTTTATAAATAAGACCAATTGTGACCCGGTGATAAACCCCGCACAACGCCCAGAGTAAACTGGAGCCAGAGACTACGTACCAACCATAAGACTTTATTAACAAATTGGGTAAACTATAACTAAATCACAAGTATACAAACAAGAAATTAAACCATGTGGGACTAAAACTGCACAGTCAGGGAGGCCAGTGCAGAGCTGAATAACAACAGTAAATAATCACACCAACAACATAAAATATACTTATTCACAGCAAACCAAATAAAATAACACAATAATAAAATGCCCATGCAAAATATATATGGCTGCTCTGCCCCTGTGTCCCTCTCTTCAGCACAAGCTAAAATCAAACATAAAAAGCACATGTAATTGATAACTTTAAAAGGACATGTAGATATAAAAGGCCTGGGAAAAACAGTGGTTGCTCTGGCAAGGACTCAGATTAGTCCCTCGACTTGGCTGGCCTCAGCTGCTCTCAGGTGTGTGAATAGGATTTGAAACCAGCGATTGAGAACATAAACGCATGTTTCCTGAGGTGAGAAGTACGGATATTTTCTCATAGACTTCTATACAACCACATCATGTTTTTCTTGCCACTAAAATGAAGAAATACATACAGGTCATGGTGATACCACATTGGAGTCAGAAAAGGAAAATTAAGTGTTGCTATATTTCCGAGCCAATGAATAGCACAAAGAACACCAACCTTTAGCCCAGGCTTGTATAACGTTGTAAACACTATCCTCTCCTTTTATTGTTGCGTATCACAGAAAAAAACATTTTGGTTTTAATTAAGCTGGCTGTAACTTGTCCTTGGTGACGCTAACTTGCAACGCTAAATACTCCTCTCATCCAAGCCTTGTTTGTCAAACAACAAAATAGAACCGTACACTTCATTCATTGTGAACATCTGCACAGCAGCTCAGTTGCGACAGCTGCAGCAGCAGCAGTTGTAGTTCTGCCCTGAGTATCTCTGGAGATCCCTTTGAATGTTCTCTGCTTGCAGAAGCCTCAGGTGTTCCTCAGTCGTGCTCATCCAGCAATAATGGCAGGCGGCCATTCCCTGCTCTTAATTACTCTACACCTCCACGAGATAATTCCAGCCAGCTATACTTCAAGCTCTGGCTCTGCCATTATTATTGGCTCCATACGAACATTCAGTGAGTCCGTCTGCTCTCATCAGACCTTAGTGGGGAGGGCGTATTGTAATTACCAGCAGGCTTAATTCGTCTGTGATGGAATATTGTTAGAAAATGAATGAGGGCGAATCCAGTCTCACATCTAATTTCGAGCGTTCACATTTACACACACACACACACACACACAGTTTTGTGTGGACAAAGAGGAAAGAAAGACTTTTGCTGCAACTTCAGCAGCAAGGGAAGGAGCTCAGGCTGGTGTCACAACTTCCTGTAAATGACGCTAACATGACAGGGTGCCCTAATATCTCACTGTGCTGCTGCAGATGCTGCTTGTGTGGGTGTATTTGAAGCAGCCCTGTGCAACTTTTTCTACTCGTGGGCCAGGAGCACTAACAAGCAATTAGCCAACAGGAAGGGCGCTTGCTATTTCAGGGGACAAAATCCAAAGCTTACAAAGTCTAATACTACTCTCAGAATCACTTGGACAAATACACCAGACATATGGGAACATTGTAACACAGATGTACATGCATGACCTTCAATATCCCAATGAGGGTTTTGTAGATTTATTACAGATTACACTACAGTATGCGTGATGCAATAAAATAAGCGAAAGCAGTAATCCATCCATTTTTAAGTGCACATAAATGAGCTGCTGTCTGCTGACTTCTATTTGAATAGACAGTAAAAGTCAAACTGTGCTCCTGAAAGTATTGCTGTCCTTACCACGGGCCTGCCTGCAGCTGATAAACAGGACTGATCGGCAATCGGAAGCACCGTGTTCTTGACGTCAATAATGAATCACTGCCCTCTTGTATTTGTCATGCTGCTGTTCAGTCTGGAAGCACTTTGTTGGTCTGTCCACCACATTGGTTCAGACTGAATTAGTTCAACAAATACTGGAGGCATTGCAAGATCCTTTATATCCTTGAAATGGATTGATCCCCTGGTTATTCGTTGAGCGCAATTTGTTTGATAGATTGACACAAAATGTGGTTCGGACATTCATGCCCTCCTCAGGTTGAATTTGAATCCATGTTATACCTTTTTACATTTCATTTAGCTCCATCGGGTCAAAAGATGTTGGATAGACATTTCTCAAATCTGCGTATATGTGTAACATGCACTGGTCTCATCCTCTTCAATCCAAGCCCACAGGTGATACAAGGCAAGCAAGAGGGTCCAACCTGCAAAGCCAATGACAATCCCATCAATCTTAGCTGTGCTAATTAACACATTTCAGTATGCAAACAAAATAAGCAGATATAATGTTTACCATGTCAATCAGCAGTATATTAGCAGTACAGGGTGACCATATTTTAAAACCTCCAGGAAGGAGTAAGCCTCCTGGAGCTCTTAAGGAGACAGTGACTTTCTCTTGGGCATAACAGCTAACCGGCACAGAAACGGCCTAGACAACGACACATTGATAGTTTTTATAATAAGTTAGGTCATTATTAGTGGGGCAGACCATGATAGACGTCTACTGTATACAAGCACAGAAAACAACTATATTATTATTTTAATTGGAGGTGAAAACCGGGATAATTTGGTAGGAAATGTTGATGCGTAGACGTGTTTTACAGATATTTGTTGGGAGCTTGAGACAAAGTAGGATTTGTGGTCACCGTACTTAACTAAAGCCAAAGATCAGCTTCACAGAGTTAGCATAACTGCAGAATCTTAGTCGTCTTCACTTTCTTCATTTCCATACTGTTAGCCGCCATAGGCAGCTAACTTCTTTAAGGTTTTTATGAGTTTCAGCTCAACAGTTCAAAAAGTATTATTATACTTCAGATTATAACCATATTGGTGTTCACATTATTCAGCATTAATGTCTGCCTTCCATTACCCTAAGCCTGAAGATATAATTGTTTCCGCAAAAATATATGCATTGTATTATCTCTCTTCGAAGCACACGAAAGGTTTGGATGTGGCCCAAGGGCTGTGCTTGATCATCACCGCCTCACAATTTGCAAATGTACCTTAAAAAAATCCAGAATTGTGAATGTTGAATCACCTTCATCAATGGGATTACAGATAAATGTGCGCTTTATTGCTTTCTGTAATTTTAATCATCATAATTCTTTGCAAGTAAAACGTGTCCCTGGGCTTTTCTTGAGAATTTAGAAATATTTGCTCCCCTGTGACCAACACAAGTCCATTAAACTGACACCATCAGTGACAATGGAACACAAGAGTTTCCCTCAAATTAATTTAACAAGGAACGGTATCTCCCTATGGGGGCATTGGCATGGTATTCAATTCCTTTCTAAGGCTATTTAAAAACCACAATAACTCTGACCTTCCCCTCTTTATGTGTGTTGGTTTTTCCGAAGGTTCAGAAAATGTCATCTATGTGTAGGTGACAGAAAAATGCGGTCAGTTACAGTAGTTTATACAGTATTTCTGAACTGCGTCTTCACATGCCGAGCTAGATAAAGAACTCTCGACATCAAAGCTGATTAGAGCTGCCTCCGAGACAGACGCGACGCAACGCTCAATACTGTGTACACTCTCAACAGATAAACACGCCGGGTTCAGGGATGTTAGGGATCAAATCAAAAAGGTAAATAGACACGACAGCGCTAGCTGAGGCGGCGGAGTTGGTGGAGCCCGCTGCACATCCCCATCCTGAGCCAATATTATGAACTCCAGTGACAATCATTGGCTGTTATTGTTATTGGATTCTGTTTCAGCTCTCGGCCTCAGGTATCATCCTGTGTTTCTTTAATGCCCTCCCCCCAGTAATGTAAACTGCAGTTGTCCTTTTATGTGGTCAGCCGGTTCAATTTACAAGCTCCGTTCACTCAGTCTTTTTTTAAAGTAAACGTGGGACAAAACCCAGATAATGGCAGTAAAGACCACTCTCTGGTTTGATAGCATTTGGTGAATGTCTGCCTTTTCTTCCCCCTTCAGAAAAAGACAACCGTCTTGTTTGTGCGGTGCTTTGGGAGGGGGGAATCACTGGAGTATGCAGACGTGCACTATTATTCCAAGTTGCACAGGAAACGGGGTCATGAGACTCTTTGAAAGCATCAAAATATGACCGGGTTATTTTAGAGAGAAAACACAGTCAGAGATTATATGTGCGCTTGATAAATGCATCGTGACCGAGTGGTCCGAGTCCTGGATGTCTCACTTCCTCCCCTCAGGCCAAGCTATGCATCTGTACAGGGTTTTGGTTAAAGTACAATGTCCACTTCTCATAGCGATGCCTTTGACATTCTCAAAGAAGATCCCTGAAGGTCTGTGTAACCCGTTCCAGGTGAACGATTTGACATTTGAAAGAAATGCCAGCGAGAGGGGAAGTTGGCACCACTTCTAGGTTATCTGAGCTTGTGTGCGTTGAGGTTCTTGGAGGGCTTCTTCTTTGCATTCTGCAGGAGTTCTATGCATTTTTTTTTTTTACCTCTCTGGCCTCCAGATGAGCAGACTCCACGTGTCAGAGCACGAAGCCCATCTGAAACGCTGTTATTGGACTTGACAGGAACAGGAGTGCCAACAGAGTCCAGAGACTACACTGTGTCAGTGGAACACAAACAGACTGCGGGAGAGATTTACTGTGTGAGGCACCTGCAGCCCCTATGTTCACACTCTGTGATGGCCCTTTCTGAATCCCGCTCACAAACAAAGCAGTCATAACAGAGAAAAGACATGTGTGATAATAGGAAAGAACGTGGACACAGTGAAAGAAGAAAATACCTATTCCAAATACTATCTTCTTAGTGAATGTCTGTTTATATTTTGAAAGTCGCTCAGTTTTCTCTCCCTGAAGGATATTAAAGAGCAGCTCAACACTCCCAGAAGATCTTGTTTTTGTACTTCCACTGGTTTAACATCTCACTTGGCTCTAGTGATGGGGAAGTGTACTATAAAGGTGTGGTAACAGGGGCACCCATCAGAGACGCTAGAGGACTTAATACTTTAACTAAAAACGTACTACCAGGCTGCTGTAGTTAATTTCACCTCTGACCACACCCAGCATTTTAAAAATCAATGTAATGTCATGGCATAACACACCTTGGAGTACACCTCTACATCATCGCAGGAAGGTGAGCAGTTAAACCACTAGAGCCCAGCAAAAACCAGATGTTCAGCTGGTGTTAAGTTGCTTTTAATCTTATTCAAGGGGACGTATACATACGTTTTTCCAATCAAATGTGATTTGGGATGACTAGAACCACACCCACACTTGACTTTGTTAGCACCTAGCTAAGAGATAGCATGGATCAAAAGTGTGTATCGGTTGGGAACAACTTTTACCTACATCAAATCTCAATTTTGAATATATCAATTTCATCAAATTCCTCCAACCGCATATTCACACGCCACTTTACAGAAGCTAAAAGGCACCGACTGCCTTTTAAAAGACTTTTCGACTGGCCAACCAAACAGCGAGCATTGCTATACAGCCGCCTCTACTTTGTTTTTCAATCAGGAAAGGAAGTACAAGAGACGAGGTCATCCCACTTCTCTCCAATTATAAACAGTTTTCCAGTCCAATCAATACCGCCCAACATGGCTAAATCAGAGAGGCCTCGTTCCCCAGTCGTCTGATAATTGGAAGCTGTTAGCATGGAGGACAGGACGGGAGTATCAATTGGCTCTGCATCTGGCTTTTTGTGGAATGGCACTGAGGCTGATTAGCGTTCTACTAAAAGCTAAAGCTCAAGTGCACTTTCCTCACTGTCCACTTTGGTGAGTCAAGAATATTTTAATATCCTTGAATTTTTATGAGGGAAATCATGGAGACAAAAAGTGAGAGACTGCAGTGCTTCTGGAGAGTTGAGTTAAAACAACTCGGTACTATTTGACACCGGGATGTGCATGTCTTACTTTATGGTGTCTTACAGTGTACCGAGTTTCTAAACTACTTTGCCAAGAAGATGCATGGGTTGAAAAAGCGATTACTCTTCGAGGAACAGTTAATCATTTCACATTAGGCCAAATGTTCATCTTATTGTTAAGGATTGAGATCCAAGTGGATTGAGGCTTCATGCAACGCCAACTCTTTCTTTAACTTCGTCACACTTTACAGACTTTATTGAATGTTCCCAGTTTCTAGATGACTCCACAACTTTAGAGATAATTTTTTTTGTCGTCAGTCGACACATGCTCCAGTGAGCCTCTGAGTATCTTAGTTTCTCTCGTGTCCTAATGAGACTCCTACAATAATTAGTGCTTCATAAGAGGCAGGTGTGCTCTAAAGGTCAACCAGTTAGCTACGAAAGCAGACGGTGACAGTTAGCTACGAAAGCAGTGTGTCTGCTAATCAGAGTGATTAAGGTGTAGTCTGTGACCTTAATTTGTGTCTTATTGGAAATTACCTGGATCTCATTGAACAAACAGTTTTAGAGCTGCCCCAAAATGCTGAAAACGTTTGTCAGGCAGATCTCATGACCGTGAGTTTGAATACGTCCAAAGCAATCACGGAGCACATAATCCTCTATTCCTCCCTCCCTTTCCACACTCCCTGCCGTTACACGTAGTCCGCTTTTGCCTTTTAAAAAAAAGGCAGAAATGTCATGAATTAAAGACAGAATAATGTGAGGCTGTGATTCAGTGGCTACGTGACCTTGACATTCTGTTCCAGTGCTTGTACTTAAAACACTTAAAGAGTTTCTCCTATGCATCATAATTGAGCGAAAGAACGTTTTACGCCTTCAGACAAAACGTCTTTATTAGGAAATGCATTTATTTTTTTGTAGATAAAAGAACACAAACCTTGTATCACTGCGATCCTATCTTTAAATTACACGTACGTGAGAGTGCGACTGTGTGTTCGGCGTAATTACGGTCAAGTCGGACGACCTTTTGTGCAGAAGACACAGACTCAATCATCTTGTCCTTGAGGTCACTTCTCTATCATCCACCACAGGATTTGCAAAGCAAGAACATTCAGCGGACCCGATAAGAAGGACAATGCCTCACCTCTAGCGCCATAAACTATGGAGACAGCTCAACTGACAAATGTCATAAAAATGACTCATGCTCCGGAGTACAGCTCCATCATGGCCGTACATATCAACTGCTCTGGTTCATTAGGCGTCCAGGTCTACCGGCAGTTATAATTTGATATGTTTTCCGCCTCTCGGATCAAGACATCTGCTCCCTGTAGAGGCGCCATTATCCAAGTTAAATGACGACAACGGTTCCTGCGGCCCAACAGATTCATTACGGCCACCATCTTGTCAGTTCTCAACACTCCTGGAATTAATCCAAAGGGAACTGAATGCCCATTTCTCCTCTTAGAGTTAATTGCAAATCATGGTGTCACTTTTCATGGCGCCGCAGCCGTCCCTTGAGAGCGGCTCGTCCAATTATCTGTTGGCTGGTGATTTATTCGGTCACTTCTTTTCCCCTTTCCGTCCCAATACCAGCATCCTTCATCCCCTCTCCCCATCATTCTGCTCATCCTACATCTTCACTCCTCTCATCTTTCCGGCTCCCCTCTTCACTCCGTGTTTGCTCTCTGTCTCTCAACAGAGCAGTAATGGTCTGGTTCGCCGATGCCGGGGCTCAATAATGAAGAGCTGCTGCCCTAGAAAAGCCATGTTAATGTTGACTCTGGGATCAAATTCTGCTCGAAGACACACAGCAGTGACAAATGAATGTGCCAGCTTGAAACCAACCGAGCCCAGTGGCCAGCACAGATAGATCAGAGGCTGTGACTGAGAGCTGGGAGAAGCTTTGCAGACTGCTTACATATATGAGAAAAAAATTATTCAAATTTATTCAACAGGGAATGTTCAAATGAGCTGTTGACATATGCTCGTAGTATAAATAACAAACCGTACAGGCAATGTTGTGGCATGTCCAAGTGCAGTAGTATGATGTGTTAATATAACAGGAAAGTAGAGCTGTGGCTCCCCAAAGTATTGGTCCATCCATCTGGGTGTCAACAGTATTGACAGGCTGTCGGCCTGCTCCACCACTCTGACCCCCCCGAACCTCCTCGGTACAATCTGACAGCCAGAGATGTGCTTTGCTCACGGAGATGTGTGTGTGTGTGTGCGTGTGCGTGTGTGTGTGTGTGTTCCTGTCGGCCATTGTGGTTAGCTGCATTTACGTGGGAGGATCGCCGTGCCAGTAACCCCGGCTGACGTACATAGGAGGAGCGGAGGAGTTTCCTCCGTCTGCCGTCGCCCCACGTTTCTCCTGTCAAGCCTCTGTCTGTCTGGAGCCCGTAGAGCGGCCATGCATGCCTTCCCCTCCATCACAGAGATCGTCTCCGTCTGCTGAGCCCACTCGTGCTTCCCTAGCTCCACATGTAATACGTTATCGGTTTCAGTCCTCCAAACTATATTCGGTCTGCTTGAAACGGTTCTCCTGGGGCACGCCCTAATGTAAAGCTCCGCCATGTTGTTTTAAAAAGATAAACCCAGCTCGTCTCCTCGATCAAACACTTTCGTTGACATTTACAAAGAGCTGAAAATGCAACAGGTTGGAGCCTGGGTGAAGAAAAGGTAGATCGAGCTTGTGGCAGGCAATGACGACAAACGGGACATGCACTCGTTACACGCACTTTAAATGTTAATCTTCAAGCCATTACATTTTCATAATGAAAGGGTTGTTTTTAAAATCTCAACTCTGAGGTTTATCCAACTTTATGGCACTACGTACCAATTTTTTATAGGCAAGTTTGTCAGTCGACCAACCAGTCGACTAAGTAATTAACGCAAAATTAGCCTCGTCTATAAACTAGGAGAACCAAATCAATGGTTTTCTTTGGGCCCTGAATTGTTCAGAGGCCTGGTGTCGGTCCGTGGTCCAGGTGTTGGGAACCTCTGCATTCAGCCATCTGGGTTTCTGCTTGGAGGTTCTGCCTCTTTCAACCCTTCGGTATCTGCCACAGTTGATAAATCAGCATGCTGGGCGTTAGCTATGGGATCTTGGGAAACAGAAGTTTAAAAACCTTTAAATATTTCTCCTGCAGCTTCAGGTGATTATCTCACCGGATAAGTCTACTGTAGATATGTAATTCCCTGCGTCTTTTGCAGTTTTGTCACTGAATCAAACAGCTGGTAAAAATGGCATGTTTTCCAAAAAGCTATTTGCGAGCGCCTCAAACATGCAGATTGCAAACGGTGGCGACGTCACTTTTCACACATGACTGCTTCTCACATATTGCAGATAAGATTGTGAGTCCAAGATGTCTACCTGTCAAATGTGATAATTTAAAAATCGCCTCACATGTGCATACTGCGTTTAGCAGACACAATCAGGGGCGCCACAAAATGACACCAGGCATCCATCTTGGGAAGAGGAGAGGATGATTTTGCTCCGCTTTCTCGACACCAGTGTGGTTTTTGTTTGTAGCGGTTGCAGGGCACATGCAACGAACGGCACATGAAAACGCAGATATGGAGGTGCAGCTCGTTTTCCCGGGCCCTCGCAGCTAGAAAAGCTGCATCCGTCATGCAAAGATCATCCCCACCCTGGGTCTTTGAAGTGATGGCTTGGATCTGGCGAGGCAACATGGCTTCATCCACACAACTTTCTGCACAGAGAGACACCAGTATGAAACGGTTCTGCTGCCGCGCAGCCGCTTATTGAAAAATGCATCAAACTCCCCACACATGAGGGATGTGAAATGTTATGAGACCAGGTGTAACGCAGCCAAGTCAATCAATTTCCAATTAAGCCATGCTCCTCAGTCATCCATAATTATTATAGCATTCAAGTGGCTTTTTTAATCTTTTCATACAGGAGGTGTGCTTAACCCATGCACCCTCTATGCAAAATGTCAACGGGCGTAGGAGGAATTAATTAAAAGCGGCAATGTGTCTGATGAATGTTGCTGAAATTTTCCCAGTGAAAAGGCGAGTTCATTCATTTTTTATTTCATCAATGCATTCAAATCAGGATTGCATGTCCACTGATGCCCATCCCACTCATTTACTGCTAAAAAACTCTAGAGATCTATAGCATCCTTTCACTTCACGATATGAAGAAGGCATCACTCTATTGCGCAGAGCAGTCATTCCCAAAGACTGAGACGGGACCCACAGGTACCCGAATGCATTTTCACAATTTCTTTCATAATCTTTTTTCACATTCATATCTGCAGTACAGCTTCGGGCCACATGAGGAAATCTGAATGTTTGTATTCGAAAAATGAAAGCCTATCTATATCATTGAATCTAATGTAAAAGCCTGTTAACTCGGCCTAAATCCATTTATTTGACATTTGTATATGTGTTCAATAACATGTGCAGAAAAAGCTGTTACATATCTTTGAAATGGCCGGTTAACCTAGATAATATATGGTGATGCAGAAATGGTTACGAGCATTCACTGATGCACAAATCTGCTTGTCCCATGATTCATAGATGGGGCCTATTGTGAATAGGGTTGCGATATATTTTCATTTTATAAAAAGAGGGTCCTCAGAAACACTGGTGTAGATAGTAAACACCATATATTTAACTTTTGTTTGAGGTTGCTTCTCTTTTTATTCTTTGGACTGTTTTGTTGGAATGGAAATTGCAGAGCGGTTGCCACAGATAGACAGTGAAGCATCGCTCTACTTCAGGGAGATAAGGAGGCCTGGTGTCTCAAGTAAAAGCTGTCAGTTTGCTTAGTACAGAAAAAGGTGATTGAGCATGTCTGGTGGCTACTTACACCTCAGTCTTGCCGTCTTCCTTGATATGGGGATTGATTAAGCTGTCTCGACGGTTTTTATTGGCCCCGTGGCCATCCTGGGGCCGAAATACACCTGCACGACCTGTCAGCAACTAAAGTTATGACATCATGAGGCCCCTCATAAGGCACCTCCATTGTTTTGAAATGAAGGCACATCAATTTCATGGGCTCCAGTGCCCAGCGGATGATTTGTAGTTGCTATTATCCCCTGAAATCGCTCCGGAAAATAGCTGCAGTGTGAAGACAGGAATTGGTGACAGAGGGGAGGGGGGTTGCTTTAATGGAAATGTTTTCATTGATTGTGTATGTAACCAGTAAGAGCAAGGTCAAAGTGTATAGAGAAGGGGGGGAAATGAGCATGTTTCCAAAAAAGAAAACACAATTTCAAAGTTTCTTTTGGAAACGTGAAAGCGCCTCATAAATATGACATCCAGCAAACACAGACTTATGGCAGAAAAGACGAAGAGGAGGAGGAGGAGGAGGAGGAGGAGGAGGAGGATGTAGAAAGAGTGAGAGCAAGAAGGAGGGAAAGAGTGACCAATAACCTAGTTACAAAATCAGCATGCAAGCACTTCATCTTTTTTCTTCTCGTGGCAGCGGCGAGAACAGGTCTGACTGCCATCCAGCTGACAGCGGAAGTTTTCATTTTCAAGCTTCACTAATTCATTATAAAACCATTTGAGAGCCAGAACGCTCCGTTGTTACAACCTGAATCTGAGAGATAGAGAGTGCTGACTATTTAGAATAATAATTTCAAAACTTGACCAAAAGCAACATGCATCCTGTTGGTAATTCACTTCACTTCCCCACTTAACGTGAGCGCTTCAATTTGTCTGAAGCTGCAACCGACTCAGCAGCAAAATAAGCAGATAGCTGATAAGAAGTGCTCATTAATCCAGCCTGTGCAGCAATTGAACCCGTTCGCTGTCTATTTTCTATACAAATTAACTCAAAGTCTTTGCGGGAGCAAAAATGTGAATCTGTCTGGAGAAAAAGCATCGCTGCATGCTTTCACAAGACCAGCTGCCTGAACACAATACCTGGTCAAATGTTAAAGTTATCAGTGGAGTGCAGAAGAGAAGGAGCCTCTTCACCACACCTGCACTGAAGGACTTCCATTCACTGGCAAAGCACTCTATGGCAGCGCGGAGCCATTCTGCTGCACTGAGATAAAACATAGCACACACACATATATGAAATAAGTTAAATAATCAATTCCGAAGAAATAACTAGGTATTAATCTAACCTCCCAGAGGATTGCCAGATGATTTGCAGAGGGATTTCAGGAGATGACTCACAGCTCGTGAAAAGGTTGTAAATCAATATTTTCAAAAGACAAATATTTCATCTTGGTTTTTATCCATTGTTGAAATGTGTGCAATGAATATGTGCAGCCTTGAGGCATTGTTCATAATTAGTAAAATTGTCTGCAAAGGGGAGAAATTATTCCATTTCAGACACTATTACTGTTGCACACAAAAGTAAGACTCTAATTTATAGACGAGAAACCAGAAAGCAGCAGGTCTGTCCACATTCCCCCGACATATATATATATATATATATATATATATATATATATATATATATATATATAGATATATATATATATATATAGAGAGAGAGAGAGAGAGATAACAATCTATACTGGCCGACTCTACATGCAAAGGACAAGAAACATCTCTGCAATATCCAACATATGATAAAGGATTATAAGCTTGCTTTGAAAAGATGAAGTTCATACATCCTCTAAAATGCTACTCCTAATCCTCCAATAGGATTATGGTGATTATGCTGATCAAGAGCAGTGGAATTGTATCTCTCAGATGTCCTGAAATCCAAGAAATGTCTCACAAATTAAAGCTAGTCTGTTCAAGAAGGATGTCCAATTTACAAAAGAAAGTTGACATCGAGCGAGGAAATAACTTTGACTAATGTCTGCTTAACCTTTTATTTCCGTGCTATCCTTTGTAGAAATATCCCCTGCTGTTTGACTTCTTGTAAAAAACGAATATTTAATTTAAGTAAGTCTCTTTAAAAAAAAGAAGTGCTACTTCACCTTCATATTTAACATTGAAAACAAACCACTGACGTCTTCAACAAAGCTGCAATGTGATTCTCTCAGTTCCACCTCTTAACTTGAGCTTTCAGATGCGAGCCATGACATGAATGATTAAAAAGCCCAACGGCCATCAAGATTATTGTTTAATCAAAGCGCGGTGGAATTTCATCTTATCTCTTTGTAAGGGCTTCTTTGAGATTTTTTGATTAACTGTAATAAAGATAAGCTTTTTTTTTTCTTCCATTGGGATTTCTGCTTTATTAGATGGTGCGTGAGAGACGGAATGACATGCGGTAAAGGACCCTGGCCACTGCGGTATGTACTCGCAAAGCTAGACGCGTCTCGCTAACGACGCACAAAGGAACCGGCCCATTTATGTAATTTTTAGTGAAACAAAAAGTTTTGCTATTTTACTGAAGACTGTGCGTCACATGATGCTTCAGTAACATAGAAAACATACTTATTTTGACCCAAAATAAAGAGTTTTGTTGCATAAACCAGAGATGGCAACTGCAAAGATCTAGCATTTATTCTAATGGCCATCAGGGGGCGCTTCCTCTGTTTAGTGAGAGTGTAAATCTATATTACCTCAGTAAACATTGCAGTTTGCATTTATGGACTCAATTGCTAGTGTCAAGTCTTCAGCATGATGTTCATTGAGTAAATGATGGTTCCATTTTGATAAAAATAGACCATAAAGGGTCTATGAAGGGTATGCTTTTTAGGGCGGGGCTATCTTGGGACTGACGGGTCGCTAATACGGCCTCCACAGTGTGGAGTTGTCCGTCATCTCGTCTTACAATGTTAACCATTTCACAGTGTGTTTTCAGTTCATGAAAGTTAATTGTGACAATTTGGTTGCAAAAATCAAGATGGCGACGACAAAAAAAAATGAGTTTGCGAGGCTTCAAATCTGATTGGCAAAGTCATGGTAACAGAGACAAGTAGAGATGAGAGCACATCGTTTATACAGTCCTCACTGATTCATGCTTCTTTTTGAAGCCTCACCCTGAATATTTTTTGGCCCAAATATGTTTTCATTGTTTTGTAAAATGTTGATAAAATGCAATAGCACAGATTTGAAAGGCTAATAGGATTCATAACTATGCACGTTGCAGGACACAGACTAAATTGGCTTGCTCTCCTGAAGTTTAAACATTATTCTGGTCCATTGTAAATTTCTGACTCATTTTTTATATCAAACTTATTTGAGAACTTGTAAACAAAACATACATCTCAAGTAAATGATTTTCCATCTGCAGTTATGATCACACGCACACACACAAACCAAAAGTTGGCACGAACAAATCCATGCTTTTTGTTATATCTGTTCTTCACTTTCACTCGGTGACAGCCGAACACAATGAACACGCATTTGTTCAGCTCCAAAGGAGCATCAATTTAGAAAAGAAAATCCAACACATTGTGATGTTGTTGTCAGCATCATCAAAGAGACTTCTCATGTCGGGGTAAACGTCTGCTAGCAGCCTGGTGAGAAACACGCTGCTCCAAGTGCAGTGAAGCCTCAAGCTCATTACAATACCATTAGAATCTGATGCTATAGGCACAGGCATCATACTGTGTCATTCAAATAAATTAATAACTAATATTGATGGGGGGGGGGGGGGGGGTTCACTGTAAAATGTAGCTGTGAACTACTTTATATGGACTCAAACTTTGTATTTAAAATCTCAATAATCAAAGTAACTAGTAAAATTAGATTTTTTATTTTTTAAGTTTATATACAATCTAATGATGAAATGCAATATATGCTGAAGAGGAAATGTTTAGTTGCGATATGTCAATGTAGTGTATCTGTAATAAGCGAGGGAGTGGACTCGAGTCACATGACTTGGCCTCGAGTCAGACGTGAGTCGAACATTGTATGACTTCAAACTTGACAAAATAAAGACTTGCAGCCCAACTTGGACTTTAGTGTGCCACGTATCAACTTATTTACCTAAATTATACTAATTCCCAGCAAGTTGACACCTAATTAACCTGCTCTTTTATATACGATTTAAGTTCAGTCGACAATTACACATTTTCAAAGGCATTTATTATTTTTGTGAATGAAATATATTATTACTCTGTTGGTGAAATGGCATTGCATTTCGTGAAGAGCGTATTATGACTTTCGGACTTGGTACACGAATTGGGACTTGACTGCAAAGACTCGAGACTTACCAACAACTTGGTCCCACCTCTGGTAATAAGCTAATTCTGGCTTCTGCAAATGCCTCAAAATTGTATTCAGCGTGCTACTTTTACAGTTTACAGATTCAACAGATTGATTGGCACAGATGACAAAAATCCGTCGGCGGTTTCCCTAATTAGCGCCGTTAGCTCTGAGTGGCACTGGGAGACGGAGCGCACTGGAGGATGGCAGACGGCAGCACGCGTTGCTAAGTAAACCTTTCGGTCTAATAACGGCAGCCTGCTGCCCCGAGGTTAAACAGATCCACTAATCACTCTCTTTGTGTGGTTTGGGTTTTGCATTCCTCTAGAGAGCGATGGACGTCTGTGGGTTTGCATCTCTGCCGCTTCCCTCAACCTTCAACATCCCACCCACTGAAAATGAGAGCGAGGTCCACATCCGTCAAGACACAGAGTGAATAAACACCGGCACTTGTTCATGCTTGTGTACTGACTTGTTATTTGGATTTCTTGATCGATCAGAGCAGGCAGTTAAAATGAAAAACATTCACGCGTGGAGATCCGTCATGTATATCGGGAGTCCGGATATTCTCGGGAGATGCAGCGGCGCCTGTGGATGATTGATGCAGCGGCCTGTAAATAGGCTGACAGACAGCCTTGCAGACAGTTACATAATCAAGGCTTTTCATCCAGACACATGCCCCAGTGCTGGGACGTTGCATGAGAGCAGATAATGAAGAGACAGTGTAGATGTCCAATGAGATCTATGACCAGGTTCAGACTTGGAGAAGAAACCCCTCCCTCCTGCCCAGCATAATGCTGATGTTGCAATAAAGCAGCAGCCCACACTTGAAGGGAGGCCCCGGCAGTTGCAGCCGGGGGACACCAAGTACTAGGAAATTGCATTACGGTCGTTCCCCTCGGAGTATTTAAAAATGGAAACACTGAAAGGCTTGTTTTTATTGCTCGTGCTTCCGACGAGGTCTTTCCAAAGCGCTTCCGACAGGCCGCGGCGGTGTGAACATGTTTCTTTGTTTCCGCATTCTAAGGGGAATCTCGTGGAGATGCAGAAGTAATCGGACGTCAAACAGCAGTAGGGGTATTCTGAGGTGAAATTGTGATCAAATACAAATGGGGATTAGTGCGGCGTTGCTGTGCAGAGAGGTAAGCCGCAGTCAACCGTATTCATAATGAGAGGAAGACAATTTGAAGAACCTTGAAATGGCTGCACTCTGTCAGTCTGCTGTCTCACTGTGCCGCGTTTTGTTGTCACATAAGGCAAAGAAAAGCTGCAAATCCTCTCAACGAAGCAGCATTTTTGCTTAAAAAAATGACTGAGGTGATCAATCGATTAATAGAACACTAGTGGATCTCCATTTTGACACACGGCTGCCACCACTCACGCGATTCCACTGATGGCACATTGGCGGCGGTAATGCGCAAAAAACACAGAAGGGGGAGTTTACAAAGAATGGATCGCTGACAGCACCTTGAACTGTGCAGCATTTGCAACAGCTCTCCCCCCCCCGCCCCCTACCTCCCCGTCTTAGATCTTATTCACAAAAGATATTCTGCAGAGCAAACATGCCCATAACGGATTGCAACTAATCCATGTGGAAAGTTTTAAATGTGCACACGTCCAATGTCAGTTGTGAGGGCTGCAGTGAGCAGTGAGCGTGAGAGAAGCCGGTTGGGACCACACACGCCGAGTTGACTCGGGGCCAGACCAATCCGAGCCCGGCCTATAAAAAAACAAAATGGATCTCCATGCTCATTTAACTTCTCTCCTTTCACTGTACCAAAATATGCCTCCATAATATACGTGCAAATGGGAAAGGAGCACCAAGACGCTATATACTGAGAGCAGTTAGGGGTGCATTGAGAATGTTTTGAGAATGAAGTGGACTTATTTGCACAGGTTCACCTTTTGTGAATTTGCCCCTGAATGTAAACAGGAACTTAAAAAAAAGACCTTCAAACAGAAGTGTGCTTTGTGATGCGTTTGCCCTAATTGAGAGCTTTGGCAGCCCGTCACAGTGAGCTACGGTGGTTGCTAGTTGCTCGTCCAAACTCATCTCCATCTTGTTGCCAACCTTTTTAATTAACTGTCTCCGGTAACAGGCGAAATGAGCTTACAAGTAGCTTTGAAATGTCCATTTGGAAAGCACAGTGGTTATTTTCCCACATGCTATGTCGTTATTACTCACCGATTTGCTGATGCACAATCAATTTAAAAGATCTGGCACTCGGTGTGTTTCACACCATTCAACACCCGCAGGTTGCCAATCTTCTGAACATTAACTGAAATTGGCTGTCAGCTATCAAAAAACCCAGACAAGCTGCCATAAAAAAACACATTAATGAGCACTGATTAAGAGAGATCCAAAACCATTATATCACTATTCCGGCTGAAAACTGCATAAATCTGGGAGATAAGATCAGTCAGACCATCCTGCTGTGTACTAACACCTATTTACACAATTTTTTTGCAGTGTAATGAGATGTAAATATGATTTATTTGGCAGCCCAGGCCGTTCCAAAGCATCTAATATGATATGCATCGTGACGGTATCGGATTACAGGTGTGAAAACAGAGGTGCAAAGAACAAAATCTGATCGCACACACACACACACACACACACACACAATCATTGGGTTCAGTTTGGCGATCTAGCACAGAGAGGGTCAGGAGCAGAGAGCCAGCATGGTGACCAGCTGACCATCATCTCTCAACGGCTCGTACACATTTCACGGGTTTTTACGGTCCGCCAAGTTTCCACGCAGCTCAACGAGCATGTACCAAACGTTGAGCGCGCCTCTGTGACGACAGCCAGGTCGGTCACTACATTTAATAAGAGTCCCTCCTGCCCAGCGGTTGAGCTAATTCTCAGGAGATTAAGGTGATAGAGTGTGGATGAAGACAGCCTCGCCGGTCCATGGAGAGAACACTGTTCCTCATAACCTTGACGTCTCACACACATATACTGTGAGTCCACTGCTGCAGCAGCAAAGAAACGTATCTTTGGTCATGCCACTCCACTGCCAAACTGTATGCAGCATATGTAATCTATACATGTTAAACTTTAATGCACATTTATTCAGATTTCTCGGATTTCCTCGTTGGGTGATTAACTGCCTTAGCGCGAGGGAGATTGCAATCCACGTCTCAGGCTGCCTATTCCATATTTGAAACCCCTATCGTCACTTTTATGAATAATTGTCATCATCTTATCATACGGCACAATTGCTGGGAGCCTTCGAATCCTCTTCCGACATGATTGGTGAACATTGAGGTACACTGTCTGATCAGACAAAGCTTTCCTCCTATTAGCATAATAAATTAAATGGAGCACCAGAGACGAAGATCATTCGGACGATTTCCACCACGGGTTGAAATCTTTTAGGACATTGTATCGTCTGACAATGTGGGACCACAGCGATGCGTCACGCGTGTTCCAGCCCCGCGGCTTTTTCCCAAATCCTTTCCCTCACTGAAGCTCCGTTGGTGTTTGCATTGTGCCCAAACAACCCTCTCACTTCTTTTCAAGGGAGCTGTTTCGCTTCAAACGCGGGGGCGCTGCGATTTCTCCGCCGTCTTGTGTTCTAGTGATTAGTCATAACAGTGAATGGCAGTCGCTGCAGACGGCAGCGGCTAATGTGTCCATGCAGTGACATGCCATAAACACAAGTTGTTGTTGCTATCATCATTCTACATCTCTTCCCCCCCCCCCCCCCCCTTAGTGTACTAAACACTGGAGCCTCGGGGCTTATCCCTTTATCAGCTGCTGCCGTCTTTCCCTCAACTTGGGAAAGACGCGGTTCAAAAGCAGGTGTGACATTGCTTCGCTCCTGCTCTTATATGCTAAAAAGACATAAACAGTGGCGTGTTGAGAGTTCTTCTTTTTTTCCATTAGCACACAAGGCAAAGGGTGAAGAGATTTTTAAACTGCAGAGTGCTCTGGTTGAGATTTGCATTTAAACATGAGGTGTGCCTGCTAGCGGCTCATCTGGAAATATGACTGAGTGCTGCAGATAATGGTCTCAGAGGGCTGTGGATACCATACACCTATATGTAGTGAACTTAGGGCACAGTGATTTGCATTAGAGGTGGTCAGGGTCATGATGTGCACATTATGTATATTGGGAGTTACATAACCTTAGAGGGTGACTACTGTGATTTACATAGTCAGGACTCCAACTTAAATCACCTCCATGTAGCTGCTCCGCCCTTGAAAACTGCATCACTGGCTTCTGATTAGGGATGACAAGTGGAGAATCCCTTAGGAAACACATTGGCATTGGTGGATTCTGCTTCACGCTGCGCTGCGTACATCCAACGTCAACATCCAGTGGCCATACAGGAAATAATGTGCTCTTAAAAGATCCCGTGTGTGTGTGTCATTTGTTAATTCGTCTCGTTCCATGAAAGATGCTCCAACTTCTGCTTCACTGTGAATAGTATCAAGGTGAAAAAAGTGTGACTTGTCATGGCATTGGATTGTCATTCGTGTCACATTCAGACATGAAATGTTGTGTTTTTTTATTATTATTCCCAAACCGTAAAAGGAACGCTTTAACATTCAGGGGAATATGCTTATTAGACACTTGTGTTTAGCATATAGCAAAAAAACTGAGACTAAGACTAAACCACATGTAACACTTGTTGTTGTATTGTTGTTTGTATGGATGAATGTCAGAGATATAGTGTGTTACTGTGTGAGCTTTAGAGGTGCTGGTAGGTGTAGTGTGTTACCATAAAAGTTGGGTTACAAGCCGCTCCTACCGCCGGTCAGTGTCCCCGCTGTAGCAAGCTAGGAGCAGCTACAGCACTGCTGTTAGGTCCCTGCTGGCTGCTGCTACTGCCCGCGGCCCCTCTGCCCAAGTCGGGTGTCGAGCCTGGTCCCGCTACCTTCGGTGGTTTTCGGGGAGCTAGCGGAAGTTAGCGAGGAAGTAACGGAGCGCTAGCAGGAGCCCCAGCTGGCTACAGCGGGGAGCTAACGGGGACACTGACCGGAGGTAGTAGCGGCTCGTAACCCGACTTTTACGGTACATTCAGACAGAAGCAGGCTTTATAGATGATTTGCCACAACTGGAAACCATGCCATGCACAGGTTTCAAACCGTTAGCATTGAATATCCAAGTGTTTTGGGGATGACTTGAAGGCAACACATTGCTCATCCTCTTCTTTTTCCCTCTTCTTCTTTTTTACAGATGCCATGGCTATTAACCATGAAGCTGGAGTCAGACACGCCCATCGCTTCCTTCCGTCAAAAAGAGCCTCTCTGGTGCTGCATTGAACACACACTCTCCGAGCATGCCATCCCAATGCCAGAAAGCCAAACGGACTGCTTGACGCCTGCTGTGAGTGCTCACACACTCTGACACGTGATTGATATTGTGTGTTTACTCGAGACAAACTCCGAAAGAGTTAAACTCATCCCCCAGCTCGGATTTACGAATGACTTCCTTCCAATTCTGTTCAAGTATTCTAGTGAGCGGTCTCAACTTGGCTCACACATTTACATTTATTTAATTACTCCCAAAGAGTTATGTCTGCTCTGACATCTGATTTGACCTGCTGTGGGTTCGCGCTCGCAATGAATTTCAATTTACCTACGACACGTTGGCAGATGGACATTTTTTAACACACAAATGACATTAACATAATGCACACCTCGTCTAGAGCGGAATCACTTCACCAAACCCGGCAGGTAGCATTAATATATCATGTGTTCATCATCTAAATGTCATCAATCATCATCATTCATGTGAAATGTGTTTATTTTGCAATCAGGAACACGGTTTAAATCTATCCAATATTATTCAAAGAACAACCAGCAATGTTATCCTTGTGTCCTTGGACGAAAAAAACACATATGGGGGCATATGCAACAAATGCAACAAAAGTCTATTAACAATGAATCCGTATTGCGTAACGTTACAGCACAAGAGGGCAGACGCTAGAATAAAGTGAATGAAGGGTTGTAAAAATTGCGAGGGGCTAATTAAAAAAGAAAAGAAATTCAATGATTTTGACGATGCCATAGTCTCAGAAAGGCGTAATGACAACAACATAAGGCTGCTGGTTCAAAATGAAAGAATACATTTATTCATCGGAGCACTCATGGACAAATGTAGCACTAGCAGAGCGCTAATTTTTTTTCTAATTGGTCAAAATAAGCAAAGAGAGGTGCGTAGAAACGTACGTTTGCAACTGGTCTCCCTCCCCCTCTCTCTACATGAAAAGCAAGCAGGCTGAAAAAGAAACCAAAAGTAAGTGACTTGTTCCTATTTTGTCTTCCGCTGGCTTCATTTTTGCAATGCACGTTAACTCTGACGTTAATTACCAACACCGTTGATGAGGACGTGAGGGATTTGCAGCATTGCAGTACAACATTTGAGAACAGAAAACACAGATACCCCCCCCCCCCCCCCCCCCCCCCCGCTTCCAAGCTCCTTGTCCTTGGATCATTATTACAGAATGTGTGACATCAACAAGTCAATTGCGTTACAAAATCATGTGTGAATGCTGCAAGTTGTATGCTTACAGTAGCACCGAGACCTTGAACAAACAAAGAGCGGAGGCTTTATAGCACCAGGTGGGTGTGGTAAAGCGTGATGAAAATTCTGATCTCAGGTAAGTCGTCATCCATGGAAATGCATAAAAAATTTACTTAAGATATTTAGTCATACGAGCTGCAAAGCTGCTTTGTAAGTCGGACTGCAAGTCATTAGTGGTGTCCACTCGAATTTACACTGAGATTACAATATCGTCTATTTTAGAGGTGAAAAATGATGACTCTTTTTCTCATTCATATCGTTTCGTCTGGCTCAGTTTGTGGCGAGCCACACAAGTGCATCCGAAGATTCAAAAGGCCGTCAGATCAGGTGTCGCACTACTCATGCCAGACTCTCCCTGCAGACAAAGAGGACGCCATGTAAAGCAATGTGCTAGCACTTATCAACAACCTCACTTCACTCTGCAGGAGTGTGCGTGGATATTATCAGCAGACATGTCAGCTGCACGTACACACAGACACACACAGTACTGTTTGATGCCGTTCCACCAACAACACTGTCAAGAGCTCTCCCTCTTCATCATAGCGATGCTGTCCAGAACCATATCTCAAATGGGGTTGCGGCACTTTCATTTCACTGAGATTGAAATTGTGTGTAGGTGTGTGTAGATGTTGTTTGCATGCATATCTGTGTCTCCCATTTGCATGAGAGTGTGTGATTGCGCTCATAACTCCCCCCAAAGGACCGCCAAGTCCGTCCCGTGTCGAGCCGGCCAAATCTCCCTGGCGCAGATCAACAGGAGAGGGCAGCGGCCGCCTTTTGAGGGCAAGCGTAGCGGGAGCAGTCGCACCAATTAGGAACCGGCAACCGGGCCACCCAGTCCCGTGCCCAATCTGGCCGCCTCAAGATAACAGAGCCATGCCACACATGCTCACAGACAGATAGGCTCGCCGCATATACCCTCTCATAACTTGCGAGCTTATACATATGCAACACAGTGCCAGGCATCATCCATTAGCTGCAACAGGGGCCTGAGCGTGCTGCCACAAGTGTCAAATATGCATGAGGGAGTGGAGGTCCATGTTCAATAATCCTCTGGGCAATTAATACAATCGTTTCCAGGGCCGAGCACCTAGATGAACGCATCAAACCCTCTCCGTGGGCTCGATGAATTTTTTAGATGGACTAATTTACAGGTACGTTGGCTAGAGGCTGGCTTTTATGGATTGGAGCTGTCTGGAAGCCGACGGCAGGCCATACATTCAGGATTGTCCGCAATGATTTATGAGGCTCCGGGGGACAACATATTCACAGTGGAAAACACTGCTGGAAAAGCTGTGTGTATATAGATAAAAAAGTTCTGTTCTAATAATACTTCTAATAGTATTGTAATGCAAACTGAGTTATTACGCTCAAATTACGAGCTGTTGTTGTCAGAGATATTCATTTGCGGGTTGAAGTTTCATTTAACATTTGCGCCACACACAAACATGTTATGTCGGAGAAGTCCATCTCTTCTTTACACATCCAGCTGTTTTCATTACATTACTGCTCCTCCAGAGTGCGTCGTCGTCTTCAGCATATTGTAAAGCATTTCATCCCGCCTTACTTTTTTGTTGTTGCTTATGTTTTTAGCCTCCAGTCAGATATTGAGTGAAATGTTCAGCCGAGTGTGAGGAGAAGGGCCTGCTATTCAGAGGCATTCGGTGCGGTTGGTGGGAAAGCAGTATTGATCGCACTTAAAGTGACAAGATTGAGGAGGGCCACTTTGACACGTTATCCCTATTGCCGCCAACAGACCGAGTGCGGACCGGAGGAGAAGCAGCGATCGATTTCTGCGATCGTGAATGTCTCGAGTCCCATGAATCAGTCGGCCAACACTGCTTGAAAATTAGTCAACAATTTTTCACAGCGTGGTAATGTAAGGACTGACGGCCTGTTTGATTTAACAGGGCAGGTAAATATGATGGTAATGAATAGGCATCGTGCACATTCTGATAAGCTGAAAAGTACCTCGCAGCGGCGGCAATAATAAGCCAGAGAATAAACCGGTAGAATGGTAGTATATCTGCGGGCAGCCGGTTCAGTCATCTGAGGGATTCTGCTGTGCATAATTCACTGGCAAGGCATGAAGCTGATATAGCCTCTCCCCCTCTTCTGATCATCCATCAGGTGAAATTGCTTTCTTCTAACATTAGGCTGTCAACAAATAATAACAAATGTAGCCATGCAGAGCAACACACGATTACAGAGTAATAATGCCCCGAGGTCAGTGGATCGTGACCTCAGTCGGAGCGGCTCGTTGAAGAAGTTGCATTAGATGAAGAGTCACCGGGGAGCGGCTCATCCTCGTCCGAGGCGGCTGCCCGCCAGGTGCCTCGCATTTAATCATCGTAACAACATGCTTCATATAATTAAAATGTAATGCAATTTCAAAACCACGATGTTCTTGAAAGAAAACACTTGAGGACCAAAGAGAAAAATGTGCGACAGCATGCGAGAGCGCGATTGAAAGCGCTTGCATCATCCTCGTTTCTGCTGGGTCTCTCTTTTGGCCGCTGCTCAAAAACATCCCTCGCGCGATAGTTCGGGCGCTGTTTCGAGCCTCCACATTCGCAGTGATTGATATTGTGAAAATCCATCACGATAATCTTCCAGGAAATTGCACAGGGCGATTTCCAATCGAGATATGGGCGCGCTCACATACCGAGAACGAGAATTAAGATTTAGGTGAAGCAAAGAGAGATGGAGGAAAGATCTGCGCGGCTCAAGATGGATATGTTATGTTTTGAGGAGAGGGAAAGCACACAATAAATAAGTAAACAACAGGGTAAAGTAATTAAATGGAGGGGAGAAAAATTGTTTGACATGCTTCAGCGACCTCAGTTGCTTCCATCACTGTGTTCCCCTTTCCTGTGTGTCGCCTGCAGGTCTCTGGTTCCATGTGCTGCATAGCCAATTACCCGTGAACATAAAAGAGAGAAAGCTGGTTGCAAGTGATTAACACACACTAAATGATAAGCACCTCCTGGATTAAGAAGCTGAAACGTGGATGCATGGAAAGACAAATGTTCATGTTTCATTTTTAATATATGTATATAATATATATATATAGTAAAAATCATTTCCATAATTAAACTTTGTCCTTTATCTGTATTTGGGCTTTATGTAAAAAAAAATTGTATTAAAGCATTTAATCAGAACTCATTTTTGCCCTTGAGAGACTAAGCATGCTCGAAACGTAACTAAACTTGGCACACACATTTAAAGGCAAATATGTAGTTACCTGATATGATTGTAAAGCTTCACAATGGCAATTTGGCTCGATAGCCCCCCCTACAAATATTAATTTAAGCAGCTCCAGCGCTACAGTTGACCTACATCTATGAAACTTGGTGTGCATATGTAACGCATGTAAACTGAAAAGAAAGTCCTTGGGACCATGCTCTAAACCGTACCGGAATTCGGCCATTTTTTTTTTGGTGTTTTTTTCTCAGAGTTTTTTTTCTATTTCTAGGCCAAATTGCCATGGTTTCCCAGTATGTGGTGCTATGACTGAGTTAATATTGGCCTGCAGAAGACCTAATATCATCTTCAGAGAGAGAATGCCAGAGCAACAGTAAACTGGGGAGCTGGTTTAATGGATTTTTTCTTTTTCTTTACTCATTGAGATCATAACAGGAGGCTCTGCACTGGCAAACACAGCGTGGCATATCCTCACAGCAAGTGTTTGTGCATGTGGTGGTGGTAGAGGGGGGACACTTAACTGATTTGTGCGATCTACATGGTATTGTTCTTCGCAGGGAAGGACTCAAAGGATGTTTTAATGATGGAGCTTGGGGAATGCTGTTGCTGTCGTAGCAGAAGGAGCGATGTACTGCCTTTCTGATTTAGACACTGAATTATTGAAAAAGGGAGATCGGTGTTCTGGCTCACACTATATTTCAAATTGGTTAATTACAGTTATTTCAAAACTCTTACGACTTTTGGCTTCCAGTTGGTTTGAAGTCTAACTTGAGGGAAGAAGTCAAATGTGCAAAAAGCAAAGTGCACTTTGTATTTAAAAAGTCCTTCACTTTGAAGTCCAGAGCTCAGCGTATGTCCACTAGTGCCAGCGAGATTGAAACAATTGGCTGAGAGGCGTGTTCCTGCTTGATAAATTAGATTTTACAGCCAACTCTGCTTAGCCTTGGGTCGCTTGGTGTGTATGTGCTTAAACAAATAATGCAATGATGTGCAAATGTATTCTATCAACTTTGTTCCGCATATAATTCAATCATTGATATTTGTTACCTACCTTTTTCTCTCGGCTCCTAATCAAAACGCAGGAGGCAGTCGGGAAGTTATGTGCATACATCTTTAATATCACAAGTATGAGTTTCTCTGTCATGGTAATATATTTTAATCATCTCAGGATTTCGAATGAGCAGGTTTCTTTCCAGCCGGGTGGGATTAGCGATGCTCAGCTAAATGTGTGCAGTGTAGCTAAACGGTGTGTAGCGTCGCCTTCTGTGCAGACGCCCGTGTGTGTTTTGTGTGTAAGCACCTGCCTGTTATGAGCATCTGACCCTGTGTGGATCATCTGCCTTCTTGCTTTTAATTAAGTTGTAAATGTCAACATGTGAACCCATTCTCTTCCGCCGCGTGAAGCATGTGTGCAGGGTTTTTCCGTTTGCTCTGCCGGACGAAGGCTGCTGTTCATCTTTTGTCACTCGCCGGACAATTAGGCAATGTGAATGGCTCAAAGGCCGGGGCCAAGAATAGCTGCCCGAGGCGGCTCTCACTTCCTGACCTCCATTCCTCCCAATATGCGTTACAACAGAAGCCGGAGATATGCGTCCTGGCAACCACCAATTAAGGCCACATATCCTTCACATGAGGGCTATTGCTTAATCAAAGCTCTGAAAATAATGAGCTAAAGGAAACAGTAATTACTGGAACCAGGTCATTGATTACAGTTCTGTCTCCGACTGGCCCTGTGGGATTTCTAGGCAAGGGAACGTCTCCAAACATCAGCTTTATAGCAACATGTGACCTTATGGCTTGCAATAAAATCCATTTATATTACTGAATTTGCATCAAGTATTATTCATACCGCTTTCAACCGAACACATGTTACCAAAATCCAGCTATCATCACTCTCAATGGATGAACATCCATTGAGAGTGATGACGACTCCCTCCCCACTAAACATAGATCCATCCTCCACCATTTATTTGGTGTGAGAGGATGAATCCATGGCGCCCGCATTGGCAGCATGAATTATCCATGTTGTAAAGAAGTGGGGAAAAAACATGACTGTGCAAATTGCCATCACATTAGGAAGGGATCAGCATGGATCTGAGATTATCTGACGAGTGGAAGTTATTCCAATCTGGAACACAATTTCCGAGAGCGAGAAGTCAAACCCAGTGGGTTTACAATATGGATCAACAGCATCGACAGGAGTTGTGTTCATGTGAATGCTCTTGGGTTGTATCAGTCAATGTGTGTCCAAGTATTTGAATGGACCTATGTTCTTGCAACCTCCTGGGTTGTGCAAATGGCTGTCATACATGAGTAGCTTAGGCTGAAGTAGCACGACGTTACGCCGCTACAATACTCTTCGTTCTCGGTGCATTTTGACTGAATATGAAACATTTTCACCTCACAAGTGTGACTGCACGGAATGTAAACAAGTTAAAATCTTAGATTGCTTTTGTGTAAAAATATTGCCTTTCTGCTTTAAGTAAAGGTGAATGTCAATTGCAGGTCGCCCAGACATGCTGCACTCCCATTCATCCCCCTGATTTTCCACCCATGCTTTGTTATGGGGCACATTCAATCTTACAGACTGTTGGCATTAAATGTAAATCATGGAGGTGCAGAATCATTGAATATGTACATAATTCCAGAGTGGCCTCAAGATTTTTCACTTTGTGTTCAGTTTGAAAACACCTTTTTTATGGAAAAGGCCAAGGTGGATCAATGGGAAAAGGGCGTGACTTGGAAGTTTAAGAGGCCCAAAATGAACCATTCCTTGACCTCAGCTGTGCCAGGTCCTAACAGGCTTATATCAGCTGTTTTAGAAAATCTCTGACAAGCAACCAATGTTTGTCATTGTTTAGGTATATGTTACTTGTTCGTTGTAGCCATTTCCCCAGAGTCTTGAGGCCGTTTAGATTGACACACTGCTAATGTCTTGGCAAAGTCTCGTGAATGTTCTTGTGTTCGCTGAAGGGGACTCTAACATGGCGTCACCTAAGAACTGCTAATTAAACTGCACAAGAGAGACACTACAGTCAGAGTTTCTCTTGATTGTCTTTTGGGGGAGTAGGGTGACGTTAAAGCAACCAGGGAAAGACATTAGCAGTGTGTCAATCTAAACGGCACTCTTGTAGTACTGTAATGACTAAAGGTATTGAATTATCTGTGTACACTGTCTGCAGGGAGGTGAAGGGCCATCGTAAATGGTGGCTGGTCATTGGCGCATTAGCAGTGGGAACCCGATCTAGCTGCTCGGATCGTTTCCGTTCATCACTATCGCTATCATCATTAGAATAGATACTCTCATAAAAGCCACACATTACCTCTCGGTGCACACACTTGATATACAGTACATTATCTTCTCAGCCATTTCACAAATCCCAAGTCAGTGACGAGAGAGCGAGAGACACACACACACACACACACACACACACACACACACACACACGTGTAATTGTTGAACAGGGTCGCACCTCAGTAAATGAAATACCGTGCCATAAAGCTTTTGTATCAGTCATCCCTCATGGCCTGGAGTGCTGGACAATAAAGCGCCCAGACTGAAAACTGTAAAAGTTGTGGCCTCGAAAGAATAAAGATAACTGGGCACTTGTTCAGCAAAAATCATATGAAAATGTTCATAAAAAATTATGTACTCTTAGGCGTTTAGAAGGGGTTATCTGCTGTTCATACAGTGACACAGCTCTGAATATCTTGGAGTTTTTTTGGCCTGCGCCTTATGTGTAGTAAGGTGGGAGTGTTAAGGTCGTATTGGTGGTTTGGTGTTTTTAGCACGTCTGATTGTCGTAATATCTCTAACCATATCTTAGACCTTATTGTAATTGCCATAACCACCATCCTACCGTAACCTTAAACACATTTTAGTTGCCATATTGTAGAAATACATATTCTAAAATGTTGTCATTGGACATAATCAAGAGTTTTGCAGAATCTTCCAATACTTTGTTGTGTGATGGTTGGGTTTAGTGGCAGGGTATTCAAAAGGTCAATAAAAAGGATTTGGAGTAAGTTGGTTCTTTAGCAGGGTTCATGTGTGGAACACAAAAGGAGACATCTGGCTTGTTGTGCATATGCAGCCACTTTAGTTACACCATATGGCTACAGAGATACAGAATTATAAAGGAGAGCGCAATAGCTAAGATTGGTTAGTTTGGCCGAGGGGGTTCTCTCCATTACGTTTCTGCCGCAGGTGGAGATTGTGATACTGTAATAAAGACGATAATAAGAAAGACAATAAACGCTAAGTAATCTTGTTCCTTTTCCCCCCACATCAACCAAAGCCATTTCCATGACAAGACTTCTGCTAGCAGCACATAATGATGATGAGACCATAAGGACTGATCACGTACGATATGTCATCGCAGGCATCTACAGCAGGACTGCTTTGGAGCGGCTTTGACGCATTTACTATTGGCTACCGGGTTCGGAAGCTCGGTTGTCCTGAAATAATTAACTTTTTCCTCCAGAAATGACCTTTGAGTGAAACTTTTGGACCCTGTACTGTAACTCATTGAATATTTTAGATTTCAGAAGTCACCCCAGTGCATTCCCTGCAGTGACTTAAAGTAGTAGAGGGAGGGCATCAAGTTCAACCATTAGCGAATGCGAAGCGTCCTTATTCTCTGACAGCAGAGAGGGAACGAAGAGATGTGTTCCAGGGTCACATCTGGCTCCCTGCTATTTTGTATCCGGATAATCATCCATCTGAAAAAATTAAAGTCCTCCAAAAGGATTTCACAATCAACCACAAGCAGTTAAAGTACCCTCCGAGGCTGAATCAAACACTTATCACTGGCAGACTTTTATTCAATCGTTGCGCTACATAGACAAACCTTCCACTTCCCACATTAGATTAATGTTTCGACATGAATGCAGCCCTGTGAAGAGTTTCAGCCAGCCACACAATGACCAAGATGTTCAATTTATGACAACCCTCCCTCCTGTGAAGGTTTTGATTCAGCACATCAATAGCACTCAGCGATTTTTAAACAGAATGAATGAGTGACCAGTGGGGAATCTAAGAGAAGAAACAACGAACTCCGCCAAGAGAAGCTCCCTCTCCCCCGTCCTGCTGCATTTTCGGGGACAGGACTATTCCCGGCACAGTGGCACACAGTACATGTAACAGTCTCTTCGTCTCTGCGACAAGGAGGCGGCCTCTGAGAGCACTCCTGCAACACATCCGTGAGAACAAAACTATAACGAAGGGGCTGAAGTACAAGAGGTTTCAACACGGTGCTTTTTGGATTCTCAGTGTATGTGCCCTGCGCTTTCCACATGTTCTTTTCCAACATGGCTCCTCCAGCACAACCCCGCCAGCTGTCAAATGTTGGCGCACAGCACAAAAAGGAGTTTTAATCTGCAGCCAGAGAGCCTCAGCGGGGAAATGACCAGATTTGGGCCGGGAGAAAAGGGTACATGTCTCGGCGCTGAATGCGAGATGTCAGCATTTGATTAATGCCTGACATCATTGTGCTTTCAACTTTGGCAGGCTGATAAACTGAGAGAAATTGCTGATGGATGGCCACCTTGCTCCGAGATAAAGCCCATTTCTCTCCTTGGGCAACGAGCAATACAGAAATCAGAGATTTCGATGACATTAAAGACCTTGTGTGTATCTGATTTTGGGATCGTATTAACTGTTGGTTAACCGCAACAAGATGGCCTTGACTTTGTGCACTTTTTTATTAATGAAATGGCTCGGACACTCGCTAAAGGATAGACACATTCAGCTATGAGACAGATTCCTCGCAAATGAGCCAAAATGAAGATGCCAGACTCCTAAACACATCATCATCATTCTCGCATAAAACGTTGATTCTTTTAACATTTAGGTGTCAGAATAATTTTTCCTTCAGCATAGCATGTCTTCAGAAATGTCTTGAAGAAATGTTAAAGTATCTTTTAAAAAACCCATTTACCCTGAATAAATACTCCCTGAAGACAGTTAGCTTGGACAGACGTGTCAACTAAATCACAGCTGGCAATTGAATTGTGTTCATGAAATATAAATCAATACTTTAGATGGATGATGATTCGGATGGCCAGAGCAAATGGACTGTGGATCAATTACATGTGCACTGCTACATGGGCTCAAAACAGTTAAAAACTGGAAGTGTCCTTCACTGCTCATCACGTCTTAATTCACTGGCTTTGCAATCATATGGCACCTGGGAGAGAAATTGTCGTGTTTCATTAGAGAATCATCTTTTCCGACACTCGGAATAAACAACAAATAAGCACCTTCGGGGTTCCGCTTTCCATTTTTACAGTCACCGCAAATTCACCTCGAGAGGACGTAACATTCACTTTGATTTACCTTGAGGGCACGCCTGTTAGGAAGATTTACAGTGTCTTCCAGGTGCCTGCAATTGATTTGAGGTGATTCCCAGTGCAGCCGAGTAAATGAAATGTCAACATCTTTGTGACGTGATGAAAATTAATGGTATCCCGCATAGAAGAGAGAGACAGCTGGAGGGTAAACGCACTGGAAGAGTACGCTGCAGTCGACTGTCATGTTTGGTGAGACAGGACTTCACTCAGACTCTCTGTGGTTGACTGTTTGATAGCCACAATAAAAAAATAGCACAGTGCCATCTTGCAATGCAGATAGATTTGTTGCATTTTTATGTATTATTAATAGAAGTGAAAGGATTTCACTGAGGGTGAGGAGTGTGTGCAATCCACACTCAACTTTCCTGGCCGTTATGAGTACTCCAACCAGGTACCCAATAGTTTGCCGTATGTGTCATTGTGTGCACTCAAAAAAGCAAGTTTAAGTACGGAACAATGCAAATTAAGATTCAGCATGGGACTTGTTTATGGTGCCGACAGCTATAAAAACATTACGTTTTGAAAAACCCTCTCCAGGACAGTGTCTTTGTTAGAGTCGTAACTGATTTGGGTGAAATGACCCGAAAGCAGAAAACATTGTCATAGCAAATTGAGGTTTATGCAGCATAGAATATACACACAGTATGCAGGGCATGTTTCAACTTCCTGAAACAGTGGCTGCATTTTGAAAACTCATCTATCAAATTAAGCAGCACTCCAGTTGTAAACACAGCGAGGGTGTTTTGAGGGCATACTTTGTATGGCTCACTGGAGTTCACCTTTTCTAATCTCCATCATACACCTTCCTCATCTTCTCACTGCAATTATGGGCCACATTCACCGCGGTTGATTGGCGGCCCTGGTTAATCGTATTAAGTAATCCCTCCACTGAATGGCAGCAACAGGACATTGTTCGAGAACTTTTGCTAAAGATGCTCAGGCTGGCAACGTGCCAGACATGACTCAATCCCGCCGCTCTAATTTTCTCTCTCTTGTTCTGAATGTTGGTTCACCTTGATCTGGTTTGAGGGCGTCGTTGGCTCGAGACACAATGTGTCGCCATTTTAGAAGCTGAGCACGGGCCAGTAAAAAAAAATACAATTAAAATTAAAAAACGACTGTCGACGGCCTATTTTTATCTCTTTAAAGTTAACGCTCTTCATTGTTGGGACAACTTTTGTTCTGCTTTTATTCCTTCTGTTCATTGATAAATGTCGCCTGCATCATGGGTAGAAGAAAGTGAAACAATCCTGATATTGCCTTCTGAATATTGAGAGATCACTTCTCAAATGCATAACAATACTGTGTTCGCCAGAGAGAGAAAGAAATTGGGACTCATCAACCTGAAGGGTCCTAATATATGCATGACGTTGAAGATAGGAAATGGGACAGGATCCCCCGGGACTCTCGATGCTGATGGTGGTGGAGGAAGGCCAGTAGGAAAAAAAACCTAATCTCACACTTAAATCGATCCGTAGATCGTGCTGGTGATGGGAGGTGAGGGTTCTGAAAGGCAGCAGCAATGGACTGATTCAAGGAGTGGGTTCAGAAAGATGGTTGGCCAGATATGATGATGGCGTAATGGATGTGAGGAACTCTGACCACAACAGGGGATATTGGAGCTGCAGAAAATACCAGGAATTCACTCAAAGTAATGATTGTGAAACATGAGAAAAGATGTAGCTTATTGAACTTTTGACAAACCTTCAGGAAATCAATAAAGACTCAGTGGTTCCCAACTGGCAGGTCACAAGCATGTGAATGAACTTTTCATAGTGCAGGTACCCTACCAATGCTGGCTCTGTCAGCTGGCAGTTTTTTAAGCACTAATTGTCTGGCTGTATTGAACTGTGACCTAAAGAAATGGTTGAGCTGAGTTGGGTTCAGCAAAAAGTCAGCTTTAACATTTGACTCTCACATCCTGGACATCGCCCATTGTAACAAGCACGTGCACAAGGCCGTGCTGAAGTTTCCCAATCAACAGCCCACTCGCACTCTGAGCCGGCCTCCAGTGTTCCCAGTCAGGTATACCACCACAACGTGGAAACACATCCAGCATTTGTAACGCACATTCAAATCAATGGCACAAACCAGATGTGTCGGTCACCAGGACGAGGAAAAAAGTCACTTGAGAAATGTTTTTGTGTTCAGTAATGAGAGAAATATGAGTCCTTTACCACTTGTAGCAGTCTTTTGAAGGTAACATGCTTTACTTTAAAGCCTACTTCAATGCATAAATTGATGCCTTTGCCGGAGGGGGATACCTCCCCGGACCCCACTCGGTGACTTTGCGCCTACGGCGATTCACCGCCCTCGTTCAGGTTAGAGCAACAGCCCTGCATTGTAACGTCGTAACGTCTCTTCATTGTTTCTGGGCTCGTCCAATTTGATCAACTTTGCCCAGTTTCGGTCATTTCTCACACGACTTTGACATAATGGAAAATCCCTGTTTCACAAGCCATTAGCCCTCTGTCCCATTCATCTCAGCCAATCAAAAGGGCCAGCAGAGAGGAAAATCTTCCATCCGATCAATATTCCGAGACCAACATGAAGTAGCGTCTCACATTCAATTCAGAGACGCATTCATTTTGCGTTTGATTGTCATTTTATCAATAGCAATTATTGTTTGCTTCGGGATTAATTGCTCAGGTATTTAAAAGCATTAAAACAAAAGAAAAAAAAAATTGGAAGAGGATTTCAGATGTGAGCCAAAAGTGCTGTCACTTCAGCTAAGTTTGTAACATCCACTATGAATGCAGACTAATAGATGGCTTGTTCTCTTGTCAGCGGGCCAAGAGAACAGCAGACTTGTCATCTATTTGCGTCAGACACTGTATATTTCACTGTCAACTAGCTGGGATGTTAAACGGTAGATTTTTCTTTTTGAATGCACTGTGGCACTGTGGGGGAATAATTAAATAAGTCTGATAGGGGACTTGAGTCGGGTAATATTTGTCTGTTAAATGAGAATCAGAGGCCATGTAGAAAATCATATCATAACCACGGCATTATTGCAAATGGTCCTGAATAAAACTGTAAAATTTCCGTCTGTGTGTGAATTTTTTTTCGCCAAAGAGAGTAAAGTATCATTAGAATACATCCTTTTAAAGCTACTTCCATTTTGTGTTGATTTAATGCTTAATATTAGAGCAGTACTGCCGCCTGCACTGCTTGGAGTTCTATTATCGGGTTTGATCTAAAGTCCATTCAGCTTTTTTTAGGATTCTAACATTTTACTGCCAATTTCACCAAATGTACTGTATGTGCCCCATAACTGTATTCCAAACCATCAGCAGAATCATCAAATACCGCACCGCTATATCAATTTGCCTCAATAGTTAAGCAACTTCGAAAATATGCCCTTCTGAACTTCGGGGCAATTTACATCAGTGAAATTTGGAGTGAGAAAAACCACCCTCTGATGACGGAAGCTGGCAGAGGAAACGGCTTTGAGGAGCTCTCTGCTAAGAGTGTGCGGTGACCCGTTACTGAAGTCTGGCCTCTCTGGCGGCTCGCTACAGCTTCCCCAGTCTCTCATGCACAAAGCTGCTGCTTTTTATTACTGCAGGGGTCATTGATAATGGCCCTTTCATGACTGTTTTCAGAGAGCTGCCCAGTGCCCACCGACCGTGCACTTTTTTTTTCTTCCCATTTCCATACACATCGACACACACAGGAGGGATTTGATGTGCATAACGGAGCATCAACACACCAGCTTTTAGTTCAAAGTGTGCAAGTTTTTCCTCAAGACCGTCCTCATTCTCTGAGAGCATCTTTGATGACAACCTCCAGCCTCCGATGCAGCTGCTAATCTGGGTCTATAAATCAAATTGGCAAAGCCACTCCCTCTCAGCCGCATAAAGGCGGCGTAGCTGAGTGCGGCGCGCTGATGCTGATGCTGATGCCAGCCCCCTGGAGTCGAGCTGCCGCCGTCCAGCTGGACCGGCGCCTGGCAGTGCTTCCACTCACTTCCTGCCATTGCAAGGCACACAGCGCTTAGCAGTGGTTTAGCGAACCCACTGTGCCATGAAAGCATGAGGCTCGCGCGATTAAAGCCACTCGAACGCTCCGTCATTGCAAGGAGGGGGGAAAAAAACAACAGATTTGACAAAAGTCACAGCTCTGGGTTACAGCCCGAAAAAAAAACGACATTTGCTCCCAGAACACTCACGGCTCATCCAAAACTGCCGAGTTTGGTCCCAGCTGTTTGATCTTGCAGTCCTTGTTTCGACAATGGCACTCATCCACTCATGACACACTAAAGCGGCGCAGATCCAGACGGTCCCATGCGAATACTAAATCTGAATGTGGGAGAAAACTTGTTGGAGAGTTTTGCAATGGTGCAAGTAAAGCCCAAATCCTCAATATTTAATTTGTCTTTGCTATATAATCTAGCAACATTGCCACAGCTGCACGGCATTACTTTCCCAAACTTGAAGGCAGCAGCAGAAATGAAGTCGTTATGCAACACAGCAGCAGCTCTTCCGGAGGATACAGCTCTCACAGCTCCTGCGTGGTGGCAAACTCCTACGAGTCCTGCCGGCTCATATGGGAGTAAACAGATCAATAAGCCCACCTGAGAGAGGGATGCTCACCTCCTCCGAGCAGCCGAGTCCACAAAGCCCTCCTTTCAGCTGCAGCCTAATGACGCTAATGGGCAGCAATGCTCTCAGAGACCCTTTATTACACTGATTAGGCCAACAACCTCAAATATAATGTCCTAATCTGATTTGGAGATGGACACAGCTGAGCAGAGAGGGACAGAACAGACAAAGAGAGAGCAAAATAATAGAGATGGGGTTTTGTTGTTCATGAATCCAAAAAGGCTAAATTGCACAGAACTGGCAGTGTGCTCATGCTGATGTATGCTGAAATGGCATCTGTAAGAGGTTTATGGACATGTGAAGTGTTCGTGAAAATTAAGCCCTTTCCGAGTGCGCCGCTGACACTGACAGGCAGCTGATAGGACGACTGGCTGTAGCCAGATCCCTGCACATCTGGGAATTGTTGTATTTGCAACAATTATTCGGTCCAAACTGAATAGGCAGAAGGGTTAAAGATTGGATTGTTTTCAAATATTGGTCACTAACATTCCGCTTTTTAGCTTTTTGCTTCGAAAATGTTCTGTTTCTTCTACTTTCAGTTTCTCAACAAAATGCATTGCGTGCATGTTTGAGGTCTAACACATGTGATGAATGCACTTCCCTCCTGATAAAACTTCTGCATCCTTTTAAAACTGGCGTATGTCTGCTCCCTACATGTTATACATTACACCAGTTTAGTGGTCATGCAGAGTATGATTCAACATGTGAAAACAGTTGTGTCAGGTGGCACTGAATGAGATGTGTCATGTCTGAGACAATAACCTCAGTGATTGGTCATTAGTCATGAGGATCATCTCTGATCTCGACTCTATGACACATCTGTAACATGACGCTTGCGTTACAAATAAGGGGTTTCCCAGTTAAAGACTCCTTTACAATCCAGTAAGAGTGCTATTCAAACACACTATGAAGTTGCAATGAGGGTATTATAGCTTTTTTATCTTTTTGCTATATCAAGGATTAAAAGTCAGGATCCCTTTTTTAATCATTTACGTTTCTCACGACGCTTCATGTGGGGAAATAACAATTAAACCCTTTGTGCTTTTGTTTTAAGCTTTGCGAGAACATCCGTCTGATAAATTAGCAACCACAGGCTAGCTTGTACTTATTCGCCAACACTGGCCCATTTGCAAATCAAAAAGCTGACCAGACAGATACTATATTTAGACATCGAAACACTTAATTAAGCCACAGCGTACGATCGGGTCTGTTTTAATTCTTTGATGAGCCTTTCAAAGCAATGTCATGATTTCTAATTCTTTAAAATACAAAATAATGCTACTCCGCTGTGAAATGTATCGTATGATCCAGGCCAACCCAAAATCAATCACTTCCTCTGGGATAAAACCTGCCGTGATGGATACCACCCCCCCAGCGGGCTGTGAGACGTGTGTGTGTGTGTGTGTGTGTGTGCGTGTGTGTGTGTGTGTGTGTGTGTGTGTGCTACGCTTCATTTAGCACTGCTCCACAGGGGAGCCAGGGGAAATCACAGAGACACAGAGAGAATAAACAAACAAATCAAAAGCATTAAACCAAGCAAACACAACATAGGAGGTTTTTTTTTTTTTAAAGGACTGTTAAACCTCCATTATCCACCTCAAATTAAATTAATTCTTTGGTAGACTCCTATCATTATGTATGGCGGTATGAACATGGAAACTGGCTGCCAATAACTGGCTTAAAACAGATGAAGTGGACATCAAACATAATCTTTTATTATTGCACTGCTTTTTATTTTCATAGGGAAGGGAGAAAGTGTGTTGTTTCCACAAAATAGAAGAGCCTCTGAATGGTAAATTGTTTGGCATTTTTATTAACTAAATCGAACATTTTTTTTTTTTTCACTTTAAGGGCATCTTCCGTGTGCATAAAAAAAAAACCTTAATGTGTGTGACAACATCTCAACTCTTGCAATCTATCTTTTTATGACCGCACCCACTGTTTTACAGCTGCAGGAACTTCGCTAAATTATCCAATTAGATGATACGAGCTACTGCCGAGCTCAGAGAAGGTACAAGTCCACCAGATCTACTGGCGTCACAAGCGGCCAAAGAGTCATTCTTATGTTCTTGATTTAAATTAATATTGTTGGCTGCAGTTTCACATATACCATATAGAGAGGTATACATTTTCTCATCTAACTTTCAGCAAGAAAGTAAACAATTATTTGTCAAGTTAGTTAACGAACAACATATTACCCAATAATGACAAAAACGTGCCTTTACTTATTGGCCTATTGCAGCTTATATGTGAGTCAAAAAGTCTAAAGGTTGAACAAACATACTATGTTTACCCGTATAGACACTATGCCAAGCTGGCATTCTGTCTGTGCTTATGGAAGAAAAATATTGAGAAGCCAAGTTGATGGGCTATGCTTGAGTGGATTGGAAATGAAAGGTTGTTTTTTTTACTCATCATAAGGTCTGAATATTTATAGAGAAGTGTTCCTTTTCTCTATGGTTGTTTGGTGGCAGCTGCCTGCAGATATAACTGTATTAGTCATATCAGTAGGTTAGTATGATAGACTATGTTGATGAAGGGAATTATTGTGTAATTTAAATATCTTGTCTTTTCAAATCGTGAAAAGATTCATCACTAACTCACGCCCGATACTAGACCCTAGCCAAAGAGATACAGTGGATGTCAAAAACAACATGATTTAGTCGATGCAGCGCATTCCTCCTCTCTGCAGCTTGTGAGATCTAATTGGAGCACCTAATGACTGAGTGCCTGCAGCTGTGCGATCGGTGGGTGGAGTCAGAGTTGACATTTTGCACACTGAGGGAGTCTCAAGGCTTTCTGTACAAACCACGTGGAGCCGTTTTGGAGAGAGCGACTTCTGCTTTAGTTAGTAGAAAATACCTGACAGGTGTTTTTTTTGTTAAGCTTCCTTTTAACTCAGTGATTCTTCACTTGAGAAACGTATTCAATCCATCACTTGTGAAAGCTTTTATGTTGGACGGCGCATCGTGGAGCTCAATTGGACAATCGGGCACGTGCATTTTGGATGCAATATTTCAGCTTGACATTTCAATTGAATAGATAGAAAACAGCTATAGAAATGGTAAAGGTTAGACTAAAAAAAGGCCAGAAAAGTCCACAATGCTTCTGGATGGTGTGTAGATAATGAGGATCTCCTTTATACACCCTTAATGATACACATCATAAAATCAGCAGGCACTATTGTATACTATTGTATATTATTGTACTTGTATTGTACTACTATTAGTAGTAGAATATTACTAGTATTGTACACTATTGTATACTATTGTACTATAGCAGGCAATTCAGCAGGCACTATTGTACCAGGATTCAGTCAATCAAACGTTCTTTGACACATTTGATTTGCTTTACATGAGCTTTATCTATTAAATACAACTTTAAAGTTACAATCCAAATGATGGCATTAAAAGTTAGCAAGGCTTAAGGAATTACTAAAAACCAATAAAATCCATTGCTGCGAAAGCAATAAAGTGGCACATATTGACAAACTATTTTCAGCAAACTCAACACAGTGCAATCTTCCCTTTCCCAGAATTTCATCATTTCTTCCGCTTCCAACAACTTTTACCTTTTAAACCAAACAAAGAAATGATTGCTAATAGACTTTGAATGAAACTGCCTGTAACACTGACACAATTACATTGCAGCAGGCCGTCGAAAAAACTTTTATTGCTTATTGGTAGTCTATATGCAGATCATGCCATTTATCGACACAACATATTAAGTAAATTAAGTCGTATTGAAACGGGGGATATTTTCATTTTGATCAGCGCGGGGGAAATGCTGCACTTTTGTAAACAAGTGCAGGAAACCAGATCTCTCTGTGTAGCCGAGTACCACACTCACACTGTGGTTTTCTGCTCCCCCACTTTCACCTTCTGTGTTTGACTGTCACCGTGATTACATAATGATGAGTTGAGACAGATTTGAAGCTATTATCCAGAGACGAGGATGTTCTCGTCCTTTCACTCCGGTCAATTATCCTTTTTTTTTTTATGTAATCGGTACTCATCTGAATCAAATTACAACAAAAGGAGATCAAGATCCGCCTTCTTTTTTTTTCAGTAAATTATAGACAATGACAAAGTTTGAGCAGAAATGTGGGGTGAATTCATTGGAATTAATTCGACTTCATCATCGTCACTGTCACACTTGCGTAGGCACTCTAACACTCAGGAGCTGCGCTCGGTCTGTTAGAAGTGAAGTTTGAAGAGGCTCCCTTTTTGGATTTTTTTTTAGGTCAGGTTTATCCAATTAGGCGAAGAGTAGGAAAAAAGCTTTATCCCATTTGTAAAAAGAATCACTTAGAACCAAAACAGCATTCATTATTAATGCAGAGGTGCCTGATCCCAATTTGCCACGCAACCGTCCCTCCTGTTCAACCATGCCTGGCATTAATTTCTTAATTAAAAAGTTTGCCATTGCAGCTGCAAAGAATTGTCTGCTAGTCAAAACAGACGCAACCTATCATAGCGTTTTAAATATTCCATTAGAGCAAACGGTAACCCACCTGATCAGTGACATCTAAATTTAAATTTGGGTGGCCCACCAATTGAAATCGGCTACAACACATGCCGTGAATCAGCTGCTCGCCACTGTGTATGCATGGCTGAGAGTCCTTGCTCATTGTTGCAAAGCCCAATTCAGTGTGTGTGTGTGCGTGTGTTCGGTGTGTGTGTATATGCGTGTGTGTGTGTGTGGTCATTATCTTATCTAAATACTGGCGCTCTGCATAACTTCATGATTGCTACCTGTTGGCTGATTACAGCAATGTTTATTCCTCTGCTCGTTGGCAAATAATCCCTTCAATATATCCCGACTAGCTTCATTAACTTTGACGTTTCTAATCAAGATAAGGGGAATTACACTGAGGCGACAAAACAATACAAACACACAGAGGAGCAGTGCAAACAAAGCCCATTCTTTCAATTCAGTTATCAATGTGTATCACATACCAATCGCATGTGTATGACCGTGTGCAGCCTGTGGCATCAATCTCCAGTCTAGATATGAAGCAGGAATAGGAATATGCTATTTTTATATCTTTCTTTCTGTGACTGTGTGCACATGCCTCAATTCCCCAATGTGTATGAAAAATAAAATTGAGGGGTATGTTCTAGTTGTTGTGACTGTGTTGATGGATGTGGGTAAAACAGCAATAGTTACAATCTAGTACAAATAAAATAATAATAATAATAAGAGCTGTTCGGCTGAATCTGGCAGCAGAGACTCTGTGATCAACATTGCATTTTTAAATTCCAAATTGGCTGACTTCTCTGCATGCCTCTTCGCTGCCTGTGGTGCAGAGGACGTCAGCCTGAATAATGTGTGAATGCTGCGTTCAAGGTAGACGGCCCATCAAGATGAGTGACGGGTATTTCACCAACGGAGGGGGAGGAGTTGGAAGGGCTAGTAAACGATCTTTGCTGAGATGAGAAGTTGCACAGAGCAGCTCTAAAGTCACATCTCAGCGCCTTGGAACTTGTTGAACTTGATATTGAGTTGAACCACCTGCACCCCAGTGAGATTTGGATGCGGGGGTTGGCTGTGTTTCAGGGTTAGGGTCGAGCACCAACCATCCAGGAGTCCTGGTGTTGCTACATATGCTGCAAGTTGTCGGTGTAATAGCAGCATATCATATCTAATTATCAGCCATAATCTTGTTTGTATCACAGCTGCCAAAACATAAATCGGCGCTGAAGTACTTAAAGGAATATTGGCATAATTCTCTAAATTAGTATGGTGATAAAGATGCTATATTACAAATTGTAAGCGTATGATTGAGGAATTGACCCCCACTCGGCTCTCAACCTGGTTGAGCCGGCGGCTATCGGCTAACGATGCTCACGGTGCAAACGGCAGCAGCAGTGCTGACGGCGGCTGACGGTGTTAACCTGGGGGCGGGGCCGTGGTTCGGGACGCCGCTAATCGCTGTGTGAGCGCAGTAACGGGCGAAGGTGAGTACAGGTTTATTCAGACAGACGGTATGAAAAAAACAAACATGTTTCTGAACAAAAACAAACATCCATCAAAACCCCCAAATACGAGTATGAACCTGAAAATTAGCATAATGTACCCCCACGCTAGTTGCCGGTCATTTGCATGTATCAGGTACCATTGAACGCATTGGTGTTGAAGAACAAAACTCATATTATTCACTAAGAACAAGTATTGTGTTTGATCAAATATAATGTTCAAAATGGGTGAGAGCAGGCAGCAGAAGAAACATAGAAACAGGAAGGTTGAAATACAAAGACTCACTTAAACTGCATTAAGTCTCTAAATTGATTAAATATAGGGGGGGGGAAAGCAATCAATTAAAGCTGTCGGTCAAAGATTGGCCTTTTTCAATGCATTTTGGCTCCAGGCGACATGACGTGAAAATTTACCAATTAAAGAATCAGGAATGACAGCACATTTCCTTGGGCTGATTCCCTTTTGCGTGCGCTAATGTCAAATAACCATCGCCAGTGTCGCGTCTGCTAATGAATGTTTAGTCTAAAGGGTTCGATTGGCTCGAGGCACGATGTTTTGATGAGATGTTATGTTAGGTTCACTGCTGTTGCTCCAGCAAATGTGAAACACCAATTAGCCACGTTTTATTGGCGGAGAGTGCTTTTTTGTTGTTTTTTTTAGCATAAAAGTCCAGTGGCATGATCCCCCTGAAATATAAAAGCTGTCCGTCTGAGGAAATTGAAATGAGATACTGAAAGCAAAGGGGAGGACAGGCTAAGAAGGGCTAATTACAGAGCTTGACACCTCTTGCTTTCAAACAAAGCATTTTCTTTCACATTTCCATAGTAACTCCACAACAGGTGCACATTGCTGTGTTGGCATGTGTTTTCTGTCCATTATTTTAAGGACATTGCTTTATTCGATGGACAGCAATGATGTAATGTCTGTAAAATGAGCCAACCGCAATGTTGACAGTTTGCGTTACTGCAATACTGAGAACAGTGTCTGTCAGTGTTAACAATCCTAGAAAAACAGATGGCTTAAATGAATCAAATACGATGCAGGAGCATGCCTCTTGTCTCTCAAAATGCTTCATGCATTCTCCAGGAACAACATTTTAATGCCTCTCACAGCACGCCAGCAGCTCTTCCTTGTGTGGTCCTGTTTTCGAAATTTAAACCCTGTGATCATTATTTATCTTCTTTTTCTTTTTTTTTTACCTCACAAACCTCATTTATTAAGCAGTCACCATTATGGATGGTTATTCCAGGCGGGACAGCCTCTCGAGGCAATGCAAATAAGTGAAGGGCAGGTAGTGAAGCTGGAGTATTTAAAATACAACATGTATAATTAATGACAACGTCTGTGAAATATAGTGTCGATTCGATGGGCGGAGGTTTATTAAACTGCAGTTTGACTACACTTAAAAAGAAGCTAAGAAGTGGCCTCCACTAGGGTTTATTCTAGAGTTTTGCACAAATCCAGGCTTGACAATAATTTATATGACAATCTCTTTATATTTATATGACAATCTCTTTATATTTTCTTATTGGAAACAAGTATTGTACAATTGACAACAAGGAGGTAGAAATATGTGTTCGAAAATGGCCTTTTCCATTTTATTTGGTGTGTTTTTAAAATAGAGAAATAAAACACCATCCTCAACCCAATCCCTCAGAATGAGACGGAGAAGAAAGACATGCATACAAAAAAAGGAAGTAAATAAAACACAAACACACAAAAAGTAATCAAATAAAAAAGGCAGGGAAGGACTATAAGGATGTTCAAAGTGCTTACTTCAAAGAACAGATGCATTGAGCATTAGTTGGGGTCCAGAGAGGTTGAAGTATTTACCTATGAGATAACAGGCTGCCATTTTGTTTGTAGAAACTGGCAGAAGAAGCTGTTAAGGAATATTTCACCTTTTTCTAATGAAATAATAGACATCAAATCATTTAGCCAAGATGTAGTAGGAGGCGGATTTGTGGTTTTCTATTGTTACAGAATACGTCTTCCGTCTATGAGTGAGGCAAAGGCAGCAACACTATCTTTCTTAGTGATATTGGCTGGAATAAAGGGTATCAAGGGGCTTCGCCTAACATATTAAAGAAACATGTACAGAATCCAGCTTTTTCCAAAAAAAGAGAATAACATACGGGTGTATGATCCGCCTGTGCCGATCTACCACAGGTATCCCTTGTACTTGGAAACCATTGCATTAGAAGTTATTTGAAAACTGTCAACATTGTAGATCCACTCTAAAAAGGGCATTGAGTTCCAATAAAATAAGAAAAAGCCAGTCAGGTATACCATTACACCATGACTAATCTCTTCTTCTCAGCAGATGAATGAGAGGGAACGACAAGGAAATCACATCTGGAAAGCCACATAAAATGGGTGCTGTCAAAATGTCCCGTCTGTGTGACGTGTGGCTCGACAGGCCCATCAGGTTTGAGCGCTTTGAGGTTTGGTCACGGCGCACACATTATGCGGATCAAGGTCGACTCCCTTGAATTAGCATCCGTCAGATTTATCGACAGCAACACCACCGGGCGTCAGGGCGCAGGTTGCTGACAACGATGCTGATGGCCGCTCGCGTGTCGGACTGTGGCACATTGTGTTCCCGTCTTATCGGACTTAGCTGAAGTTGCCTCTTTACAAAGTGTGACACAGAACCCCTTCTGCAAGTGAACAACCACAGAGATGCTTCATACATCAGTGGTTCCTGGACCGCGAGTCCCATAACGCTCCACTGACAGTTCGTTATAGTCTGCTGGCTTTTGGTTCGGCGGTTGCATTTAAAGAACACAGGAAACTAAAGTTTGGGTATGTGAAATTGCTCTAAACTAGTAAAAAAAAAAGGTTAGACAGACATGGAATGCAGCTCTAGATGATTGGATATTGTGATGGAAATCATCTTCTGGCCGACTGTATCATGTGAGAACTTGAACAAGTACTGTAAAGAGAACAACCTGTCCAAGGGCAACACAGCTCTGCTTTTTGTCATTAAACTTACAAGGGAAAGATGGAGTGTGTGGGGGGATGGGCAGCCACATACCGAAACAATAAAGGGGAACAAATCCAACAGGCACAGACTTTATCTCATTCCCTTCGCCTTCCCTGCCTTGTTTTTCCCCATTTTTGCTATCTTTCTCTATCTTAATGAGCGCCACAGCTTTCTATCGAGGGACGGTGCCAGTGTGATACATCACAGGCAGGACACATGCAGGGGGAACAAGGACAGAGCGGTAGCAGGGTGACGGTGATGCTGGCAGAGCGATTAAGAGTGCTTAGACAGGCATGCGGATTCACAGAGTGCGAGCAAAAGAGCACCATTTTGCTCAGGCAAGTGGCAGAGGCACCCATCATCTCCTCAAGATGAAAATGGAAAAAGGACTTCACGTTGTATAAGACTTAGCATTAGGTTGTTATTTTAAAGCAGACGCAGACCTGGAGTCATGACCACCTGAGAGGATTGCATTTCAGTTGAGATCTAAAAGCAATGAGCTCAAGTCAACACAAAGGACAATTGTATTGAACTCTGAAACCTACATATTATTAAAAAAATAAAAGTTCAAAATCTATCTGCAATCCGCGTTGAATGGAGTATTTAAATAGCCCATGCCCTTTACAAATCCAACCCAGGAAAATTGAATGGGCTGAAATATAGACGGCAACCTCAGTATTATTTGAAGAATCTCCAATCGAACATAAACATTGGCTTTAAATGGCTTTCTTCAGTAACTTGACTCGGCAGATGGTTTGCTTACACAGAACCATCTGAAGAGCCGTCATCAGAAACTGTTTGGAAAAGGGTAGGCACTTCAAAGAAAAAATCTTGGCAGTTGACTGGAAGAGTCATCTGTCCATAACACTCTTTCCGAAGCGAGTCGCAAGAGGAGTAGAAACATGATCTCGTGGTTTTGCGAGAATCCAGCTTCAAGTCACGCAAGTCTGTCCGGCCAGACAGTGAACGGACCAATCAGTGACCTGTGGAGAGCAAAGAACGACACGTTTCCCTCTGCAACAGATGTTTTTACATCTCGTGATATTGCGAGAATCCAGCTGTCGTGCCAGGTCATTTCTACAGGTTAAATGACCTCATATCTCTGTAGTGCTAAAGCTACCATATTATCATGCGTTCAATAGCATGAATTCCTTTTTAGTAGATCAATCAAGAGTTCTCTTGAGACTGGAATTGAGACCGCAATGAGACTCGACTACTACAGACCAGGTCTGTATCACATGACCTTTCTCCACTGATCCCCACTACTACAATACTAACAATGTGCTCGACACCTTTTTGAGAAGCAGTTAAACCGTTCTCACATCGAGAGTGACATCAGCAGGCTCATGTTCGTCCCACCGAGCACACTCGAAGGGTTAGTTGTAATTGCTCATCGGCCCGAGTTAAAATGCCTGGTCATAAAGGCAGCCTGCCTGGAGAGCTGGTGGCACGGTTCGTACCGCTCGCTGTGGAAAGTCTGAGAGCTCACTTGCATAACGCGATCTCATTACTCAAAGGCAACGTTACGCCACATTAATTGAAGGTGACCTTTCTATTTGTTTGCAGCTGCGTCAGTTTTCTTCTTCTTGCCGTCTCAAACTCCTCAACAAATCAGAATTGAAGCATGTATATTTCTCTCACACCTAATCCATTCCTTTTATTCTAAATTTCCATACCAGGCGATGCGACACTATACTGTTGTTCTGTGGTGGCGGCGAAGAGCAGGGGTTTAATTGAACAAAGCCTGGGAGAGGAAGCCCCAGAGCAGCAGCAGCAGGGCTCTGCTTCACCTGCGTGAGGCGATTACTGAGCCACTACATAAATGCAGCAGTTCGGTGGAGAGTGCCTCCATGTCTATGCTCTATGTGAAATCGGTAATAAGCCAGCAACTACCAGGAGAGACTAGTGGGGCCAGCTCATTGACATGCATAGTTTGAAGAAGCAGGAACAGCAGGGGACTCCCGGAGGCATTATAGAAAAGGAAACAGGCTACATTGTAATTCTAATGGTGGTGTACATTACTTGGGGAAATGCTCGTAGCTGATCGCAACAACAGGGTGAGACATCATAATTCCACATACAATGTGGTACATTATAGTTTTACTGGCCTCATCAGCAGTGGTTCTATTTCCTTTGTGTTTTATCTGAATCAGAGCCTGGAGGTCTGTCAAAGATAAACCGTGAGAAAGGCATTCACCGTAAAGTGCGAGAACATTCATCGATGTTCTGGTTTTGCCCCATGAGAGACAGCTTAGATAATCAAAAATGGGCATCTATATATATATATATATATATATATATATATATATATATATATATATATATATAAGAGAAGAAATGAAAATGGAAATACACTTATTCAAGCTGAAAGGATTTCCCCACGCAGACGCCATTGGATCCCTGTACGTATTTACATTATTACATCCATAGAATTAGCCTTGCACAAATATGCAGGCTGTCTGCTGCTGGCAATGTCCTGCAGCATTTCGCCAGGGCAATACTTAGCTGCCAGATGTTGCTTAATAAGTCTGTCAGTTGACTTGTTTCATGCCTGCTACAAATGCCCTTGGTGCCCAGTGGAAAAAATGTTTGTCATGTTTCAGCTAAGCGAGACACCTCGGTCCATTTCAATGAGGATAAAGTAAAAACAGGCAATGTCTTCCGAGCCGATGTGCATGAGGGTTTTAACTGTTATGGATTTTGTTTTTTAAGGCCTATTAGATCAAGGTTGCTGATATTGCAGATATTTGTGCTGATATTGGAAACACAGCAGATGTTCCTTTAAACTATAATAAGACACAAACTCTCTCCATTGAGATTCAGATTAATGGAATAGTAGGTGAGGTAGCAGCTCATACGTCTACTTCTTGAGAAGCAATTAGGATTAGAAATATGGAAATCTGCTAATTAAACCCAAATCAACAGTTGATACAAGGTGCAGGGTCGTGGGTTCGTTTTCTGTCTGAAATACAACGTTTAATGTGAAGTGAGAGGCGAGGTAGTGAGCGTTTGAGGAGGTAGCGTGACGGTGTTTGTCAAGTCGGCGCTGCTGCAGGGTCTCTCTGGATGACAGGAGAAAATTGACTCGTCTCCCTTACTTTCCCAGTTTGCTTGAGGACTGTTCATTCATTACTGGCTGAGCTCCAGTGTTGTTGTTGTTTTTTGCAGCCCAGAAGGCTGCTGATTTTGTTTTTCTCCCAGACAGCGTGGCTTCTGAACTGTCCCATTGACCTGCGTCTGTTCAAAATAAGCCTCCCCATTTCATACGCTCAGCCAAAACTCCATCTTCAAGTTGTGTGTATCTACCAGATTTTTCGGGATGAATGTGGCAGCTTACAGTGAATCAGAATGGTTGGATAGGCTGCCTGGCAGAGCTGCAGAGGTCGTATATGTGACACTGTCATTTTTCACAGATGGCGTGGAGGCTGAAATAGCAACACAAAAAAAAGAGCAAAAACTTGGAATATCAATAGGCTGATCTCTGAAGAGGGGAGGAGGGGGTGTAGCTAGATAGAGGGCACCTTAAAATGACATTCCTGTAATGCTGAAGATAATTTGCGGTAAATCAGTATCAATGTCATTTCTATGAAGTGGCACCTAAAGGTCACATTGAAAGAATTATGAGCATCTTGCTGTCAAGACGCAGGACAATTCATCGAGAGAAATAAAGAGGGAGCCGCGCAGACACTTGCTCTTGATTTGGTTGACCGCATTGAAATGGAAAATAGAGAAGGATCTGGCCAAGACTAGTATTCACACACCCCCTTGCTGTATTCATAATCGAAATATAGACATTCAAATTCTCCAGTGTACGTTTTGATCTCATTCCACTTGCTTGGCTCACAGTGACACATGGCCACCTCCAGGTTCTCTGGGGAATCTCTGGGTAGAACTGACTGTTTGCTGATTATCATAGTTTGTTTTTTCCAACCGCTTGAATGCCATTTCCTGCTCGTTAACTCTCCATTAACTTCGTATCCACTTAACTCGAGCACTGCCAGAGAGGTCTGGGTTTGAGAGGTGTTGTCCCACCTGCAAAGAGGTTGTACTTGTAATTGCATAATTCATCACATTAACATTTAATAATAAGGTCATTGTTAAGTTATTCTCCTGGTAGGGGCATGTGTGTGGGAGGGCGACCGATACCAACTAGAATCTAGATGGAATTGGGTTGATCTCTATCTGCAGGACATGCTGTGGAACTAATACCCAATTGAGATCCACTGTGTTGGAGCGGAGAATATAGCCTGCGGGTCATTGCTATGAGCCTTCTCGTCCTTGAGTGGGACCCATGTCCATGTTGTTGGTGATAGATGCATGCATTCTATGTGGGCTTTGGGTACTTTTTGCTACTGATGGTGTGCAGCAATGGTGAAGCAGCTGGGGTGCGGGTTAGTACCTCCAAGTGTGAGTCCTTGGTACTGTCCGGGATAATACTGGATTGCCCTTTTTTTAAAGGTTGGAAATAACTTGCTGACATCCAAAGGGCGTTTTAAGTGTAACCCCCAGCTCATTTAGGTTGGAAGGAGCCAGTTGTTGTGACCTGACTGCCTCTTGGGGGTATTCCCCGTGGTGGTATCCCGCTACCAGGTCGCGATCCAAGAGGATACTTTCACAGACTTTGCTGGAGCAATTGCATAATCTTTTCTGGGCAGGGACCACTATGCTGGAGATTAGAGCTTGGGTAGGAGAACGTATGGCCCACTTTGTTTAGCCCACTGCCACCCTGACCCAGTACCCAATTATATGATTGAAAACAAACTCAGAAATAGCTTTGATCATTCTCTGTATAAAATATTTACACTGAATTTCTACTGGCATGCGTCAAGATCTATCCCATACAGGCTGATACCCCTGAGACAGTAAAGGGAGCTTGAGGAAATGAATGCAAATGTGTAATTATACTTCACCAGCTACAAGATTTGGATCATTTTGTAGCCATGTTTTATCAGAACACTGAGATGGCTTGTGGGTTTGATAGTTATCGGAACCGTTTTCATTTCCTGCTCACCATTTTTTTAACAATTTTTTGTGTCTGTGTATCTCAGCGCTTTGTCGGAATAACGGCCTTGTTAGAGACTAGTGCGATAGTATGAGCCAATATTTACCGAAGCAGGAACTTAGCCTCACCACAGAGTGCAAACAAATGTGGAAGAAGAAGACCATCAGCAAACCTTCCCCAATGTCATTTTAAATTGTGACTGTTGTAGTTACACCACTTCTCTTAACATTTGTCTAAAAATGCTCTTTCTCTACAATAGCCTTGAGCTTTGGATGAGCAAGTGGAGTCGTGATATATTTTTTCCTTAAAAACATCCTTATATTCATGCACCGTAATATCAATTGAGGGAAGAAGCGCTGAATGGATCTGCACCCCATGTGGAGCAGCTGTTCTGCAGCAGTGATTGGTTTTGCATTCCGGTCATGCTTCTCTGCAAACGGCAAGTAAACGAAGGCCTAACCCTGCACGCTCCCATGGAGAGGGCCAGCAATGAAAATGCATGTAATCATTGAAAGCAGGAGGCAGGTGCCCTGGGCTTTACTTTGGATCAGTGCTCAGAGATGGGGAATGGGAATCTGGAAACAAGGAAGGCAGCCAAATGCATCAGTCTCCAATAAAAACAACGTTTCTTATATTTCTGCTTGAAGCTAAATCAACAGAAAGGTGACACCTGTTGTCTTCCCCTGACGAAACTGGTGACCTGTGTAAGTGGTTATTTAGCTTCAGATAAAAAGCAAGGCAGTTGTTGTCAGTGGAACAAAAATGCAACAACTGCTTCTTACTGCAGCACAGTTTTGTATCCGACCCTCATGGAGTCCACGACAAAAGACAGCGAGGACAGAAGTTGGGGAGAAAGGGTGAGGTTGGACGTTTTTCTGCTCCCCAGAGGGCAGAAGCAATTTTCAGCTCTAGTGAGCCAGCTGCAGGAACACCGAAGTCTGAACACAAAACAATACTCAAGCTCATTTATTCACGCCCTCCCATGGCAGCCACTGACTTGTCTGACTTCTTTTCTTCTAATACACTAAACAAAAAGGGCAGATCTAGGATTGCAGAATCTACCGACACACATTTAACTCGGTGCTGAAGTTTAAGAACGGTGAAGATAAACAATCTTATATTTTTACTTCAAGTGCTGTTTGTGTAAGTTACCCCATTAAGAAATGTGATGAGGAAAAATCTGAATATTCATCTCTCTCAGGATGATAATAATAGAAGTGTCACTCATGTTGTGCTTGTGCTCTGTCAGACGCACTCGCGCTGACTGCAGTAGTACTGAGACTTGCAGGTACACGCTCCATGATTGATAGCTATGCTAAGAGTGCCACTGCTGCTCTCCCCAGGCGATGGCAACTGCACTCGTGCTCAGCAAGCTGGCGTGCCAGCATATTCCTACCAGTCAACACTGAAGCGAAGACGTCTTCCTTCTGTTCAGTACCGCTTCCCTACTATTGCTCACAGTATCTTAGGGATATGAGATAAAGGTATTTAAACAGGAATCCAACAGGCAAAACTGTAAAACTACAGGGTGTCCTTTTAAAGCAGAAGGGTATGTTTGCAGCAGACTACAACAAAACTGTAGTGTGAATTACGTTTTGAGGGAATGTATTTTGTTGCGTGTCTTTTTACTTTTCACAAACGTTTCTAATGATACTCCATATAGGGAGTGGATAGGACAAACAAACATAGGGCTTTCGTCCGAGACCACTCTTAAAACAAAAAGTAAATATGCAGTTATTTTAATTCACGTCTATATTTTATTACGTAGCAAACGCAGTAATTTGTGTTGCCTTATCCTAACGAGGTAGTTTTTGTGTGTTTTTGATTTACAATGTTAACTGCGCGTTCAAAACTGTGACCTTAATACGGCAGCAATGATCTGTGATAAAACGTTTCCCTTGAAATGTAATTGAGAATGCAGTTTAGTTGTATAAGAACATCATTTTGTAGGATGGTTAGCAGAAGAGTGATGCCAACACGGCTCACAATATGTGGCTTTAAAGTCTAGTCTCCCCTGAGACATTTTCAGAAAACTATGGCTGTTCAAATTGAGCTGGAAAGGATTACTGCCGGGGCGCAGCTTCCGCTGTGTTGCGGCAGAGATTTCAGGTGCGGGACGAGGCTTATGGTAGCTGGAGGTGGACAAAGGGCACTGGGGAAGTCAACTGCCTGCACTGTGCTATGGCCATCTACGCTGATCCACTTTACTTTTCTAATCCACTTGTCTCAAGCGAGCTACAAGTGTGTCCCATTTGTATTGTTGGTGTTTTTGAGTATGAATCAGTGGACTTAAACATTTTATGGGGATTAGTCCAGCTTAGCTCCATGCCTAATGCAATGATTAGGGATTTCTGGCAAAGTAGATAAGTGAATGTTCACTAGTTACTCAGCAACAGCGCTCAACTGTTAAAGACCTTAAGCCGAAATGGCAAAGTCTTGGACAAGACGGCTCTCCAGCTGCAGTAGTGTGTCACCCATAACACTTCATTAACTTTGGCTACGGGGTGATAAATCGGTTTTCTCATTGAATATCTGAGGGAATCTATTGTCACCATCAAGTTCACATCAAGTGAGAAGGTTACATACAGCATGTTGAGGAAATGGTCTTCTTTGGCAAATGAGTCGGCTTTATTTCCAGGAGGTCTACCCTTTTCAAATGTAGTGTTCACCAGACAATTTGGTTCTATTGTGCATAAATAAACTACAGATGTTGATAAATGGACATGGTTTCTTTGTATTTACTTATTTGACAGCATATTGTTCTTTCTCAGCAGAATATTACATCCCAAAAGCTTATGATTTACAGGTTGAAAACCACAGGCAGAATAAAGTTTGATTACAAAAGAAGGAGCTTGAGGAAAGAGTTTAAGCATTTTCTCCAGCCTGATGACTGATAAGCCTCCAAAATGTACCATAAAATCTGACCTACAGCACCAGAAACTGCTCCGAGAGTTGTGGCCCAGCTAAAGACTCGGAGCAGACAAACTGCATTACTCCTAATACCAAACGGCTTGTGAAGCGCAGAACTGAGCAGTGAACAAATCAAAGCCTTCAAGGTCTACAACACAGGCGAATGTTTAAGGTTAAAAGCGAGAACTAGTGGGTCACTTGGGGATCAAAAGAATATTTTATAGCCCCGTATGAAGGGAATTTTTGAGTGTACGTTGGAAATGGACCTTTGAAGTCAAAATGTCTGCCCCAATTGTGTCAATAATTCCTTTTAAAGTTTTTTATTAAACTCTTGGTTATATGGACTGTGTGTGTGTGTGTGTGTGTGTGTGTGTGTGTGTGTGTGTGTGTGTGTGTGTGTGTGTGTGTGTGGTGTGTAATTACACTTTTCCCTCTCTTTTTAAGAATGTACGTGCATAGTTTTAAAGAAATATATATTCCCGGTACAGGGAAGATTGAATCAACCCTAAATATAAGGGCTTGGGCACACATTCAAAAGAAAGGAAAAGACCACAGTCGAGTCATTAGGCGTTATGCGGTAACAAATGGATCCATCAAAGGGGATCGGCATACAAAAGCATGGAAAAAAGAACAGCTTTGAGCACTTTGCATGAAAAATAAATAGGCAAACGCATATATCATACATCACATGGATTTCTACATGGAGAAATTTGTTGCGAGTGAGCGAAGATTCTCTTTCTCCCAATGGTTGAAATAAATGGTGCTTGATACTAATCTTCATTCTGATATTTGTCTTTGACCTGTTGCCTCATTTCCGTGCATCTCATATTTCATCAGCCATTCATTTAGATCGTGCAGTCCCTTTTTAGTGTGTTTTTTTATCTCAATAATGAAGCAGGTGTCTAATAGGGAGATGTTATTTATGCACTAATTGTGAAAAATATCTGCGCCAGGTATCTTTGCTTCACATTACCAATGTAATTGGTGGACACACAATATTGTCACTGTTATTTGATGAATTGCTTTTAGATTAGCTAAAAGCTGAGGCAAGGAAAGGTCACATTGCTCATACGGTTGGTTTGAAAAGACAATATAGATTAACATTTTGTATTGTAGCTCTGGAGCATCATTAATCTCCTCTCACACCATTACACGTTGAAAGATGGCATCACTTAAGTAGCAAAATGAATAGATTTGACCGAATGTGACTGAAACAACTAACTGAATGTTAAAGTGCTGTTGATGTCCTACAAGAAGGTTTTTTTTTTGTCATTATTTCTCTGAAATGTACTATTCCTTAATAGCATAATATAACCATAGTGCTCTACCAATGACCCTGTTCAATGTGCCAGTCAGTACTTCTCAGATGACTAAAAAGCTGAAGCAGACACAGTCATCTTTTGTACCTGATTGCAAATCTTCTCTTTTTGTTCTCTTTTGTAGGTTCCATCTGAGTAGGAGGTGGCAAAAAAAGACCAAATGCCATGGATGTATTCAATTTCACCTCCTGGAATGCCTCCGAAGGCAACGGCACAGTTGTGGGAGAAAGTGAAAGCCCCTACAAGACTGTGGAGGTGGTGTTCATCGTGTTGGTGGCCGGTTCCCTCAGTTTGGTTACAGTTATTGGAAATATCCTGGTCATGCTTTCCATCAAAGTTAATAGGAACTTACAGACTGTCAACAACTATTTTCTATTCAGCCTTGCATGTGCTGACCTAATTATTGGACTGTGCTCTATGAACTTGTACACCGTCTACATCGTCATGGGGTACTGGCCCCTGGGCCCGGTGGTGTGTGACTTGTGGTTAGCCTTGGACTATGTCGTCAGCAATGCGTCCGTCATGAATCTTCTCATCATAAGCTTTGACAGATATTTCTGTGTCACCAAGCCCCTCAGCTACCCTGTCAAAAGGACCACCAAGATGGCGGGAATGATGATTGCAGCAGCCTGGGTCCTGTCTTTTGTCCTCTGGGCGCCAGCCATTCTCTTCTGGCAGTTCATTGTTGGTGGGCGGACTGTGCCGGAGAGGGAGTGCTACATCCAGTTCTTCTCTAACGCCGCAGTCACTTTTGGCACTGCCATCGCCGCCTTTTACCTGCCTGTCATCATCATGATTCAGCTCTACTGGCAGATCTCCAGAGCAAGCAAGAGTCGCGTGAAGAAGGATAACCGCAAGCCGTCTGGAGCCAATACAGAGGCCCTGTCAGCTGGGCAAAGGGGGAACAACACACCGAAACCCAACAATAACAACGTACCGGGGGAAGACACAGCACGTTTGCAGAGCCAGAATGCTGACGATGGAGCTAACCAGCATGATGGAAAACTGCAAAACGGCAAGGGGCCTTCCTCGAGCACTGCTGAGGGAGATCCCGAAGGAGACGACGTGACGAGGGAGAACTGCACCCCTGCAGAGGAGAAGGAGAGCTCCAATGATTCAACATCCGGCAGTGTGGCTGCGTCCAATCAGAAGGATGAGGAGGCCACACCCTCCTCCGCTAACGCCAGCGCCGAGACCAGCCAGCCACTCCCACGTCAGCGGGCCAAGGCCGGGGGCTCCAAGCTGACCTGCATCAAGATCAAGACTAAATCGCCCAAGGGCGACTGCTACACACCGTCCAACGCCACCGTTGAGATCGTCCCGGCCTCAGAGCGGCAGAATCACGTGGCCCGGAAGATTGTGAAGATGACAAAGCAACCTCCCAACAAGAAGAAGAAGGCGCCGCCGTCACGAGAGAAAAAAGTGACCCGCACCATCATGGCCATCCTGGTAGCTTTTGTTGCCACCTGGACTCCTTATAATGTGATGGTGCTTATTAACACCTTCTGCTCCAGCTGCATCCCCAACACAATGTGGACTATTGGATACTGGCTGTGCTACATCAACAGCACCATCAACCCGGCCTGCTACGCTCTGTGCAATGTCACTTTTAAAAAGACATTCAAACATCTTCTCCTCTGCCAATATAAGAATAGTAGGTCAGCCAGATAAATATGGTACACTTAGAGGGACGGGTTGCCTGTGTGTGCCATTCATGTATATGTGTGTGTTTGTGTGAGTGTTTGTGTGAAAGAAGTCCGTGAGCAAGACTGCAAGTGTACATGTGAAAATACTTTCCATCATTTTAATCCTTTGTTTTCCGATTTCTCTCTCAATAACCGGTTGTAGCACACATTCAACTGTTGCCAGTTGCTTTGAGATGTGTCGTGCAAAAGCAGCATAGATTACGAAGGTTGGGGGAAAAGTTGAGCCGTAAGCTCAAAAGAGGAGGCAGTATAGAGTACGGAGCATTTAGTAGTGACACTGAGCTGACTTAAAAAAATAAAATAAAGATAAAGAGCAGAGGAAGATCTGCGCTGTACGAAAACACAAGAGTTCAAATGGGAAAATAGGGCTGACTGAATTTCCAAACTTAAAGCTGTTTGAAGTTCAGTGGAGATACCTGTAGATAACTGTACATATCAGTGTATACTCAATATTTATGTGTGTGCCGGCTCAGAGTGTGTGTCTACACCCATCTGTGCCCCTCTGCCTGCCTTCTTTCTGTCAGTCTGTGATCCTCTTCATGGCTCTTCCAACCAGCAACATGTAGAATAAAGTGAGGTAGCTCGTGTCTCTCACCTGGATGCTATCCCATCTACTAATGAGCCCATGTGGGAATGAGTTTCTATTAATACAGAATAGATGCATAAAAATATTAAGGCTGCACTTCAGCCAAACTACAACAACACATTTTCTCACTTACCTCTACTGGTGGTGTTTAACCGTGCGGGTTAGGTTGCCTTTATTTAGCCAAGTATGTCTCAAAATTCCTGCCGCCACCTTATTAATACATGAATGCAGTTGTGCTCGCGGCATTTCTTTACAGAAACAATTTCCTGACTACGCAGTCGTCACTGACAAGAATGTTTCATTAGATAGGGTGACCAGACGTCCTCTTTTTCCCGGACATGTCCTCTTTTCGAGACCTAAAAAAAGCGTCCGGCAGGGATTCCAAAAACGTCCGGGATTTTGCTACGTCCGGGAAAATAGTTATTACCCCCTTATAAGTTTTGGAAATGGTATCTCCCTCACGTTCTACCTTCTTGCGCAAGCTCTGACTGTAGAGAGAACTGTCACTGGTCGACCGATCTCAACGTAAATGTAAGTTCACGGCATGCTATACACTACTACTACTACCCCCCCCCCCCCCCCCCCCCCCGCGACGAAGTGTCCTCTTTTTCACAAACTCAAATCTGGTCACTCTACATTAGAACTACTTTCTAATGAAGAAATAGAAATATAAATTTTTTCTTCATAGGCTATTTTGTGCCATAAAATGTTGATCTAGTGATTGGAGACACACTCAACTACTATTCTGGATCCTCCCAAGAGAATGAACCCCCATTGGAGTTGAAGGAACACTTCGACATTTTGGGATATACATCCATTTAATGTCTTGCAGAGAGTAAGATTAGAAGATTGATACCACTCATGTCTGTAGATATGAAGCCTGGATACAGTTAGCTTAGCTTAGCATAAAGGCTGACAGCTGGTGGAAACGGCTAGCCTGGCTCTGTCCAAAACCCCTTAAAACCAAATCGGTCTACCAACACCTCTACAGCTCACTCGCGTTATGTCTCGTTTGTTTTATTTGTAAAATAACCGACGTGCAAAAGGGTTTATGTGTGGGACTATTTCTTTTCTTTTGGCAGGGAGCATACATTGCCTGAAGTCTTGTCGTCACTGTGAGGAAATCACTGCACCCCGGCCAAGAAATAGTCCCTCACGAAACCATCCTAAAACCAGGATTTGCTGTGTTCACATTTTGGATTACAACCAGCCGTATCATCGTAGAGAATAACCAAAACGCTGTCAGAACAACGGCGAGAGTTATGACTAAATAGGAACGGGCCGTGAGATTGTTCAGTCACACTCTTTGATTTACCTGCCGATCACATGACGTCCCGTCAGCTTTTACAACTGCTGACGGGACGTCTGATGTGTATTTAATGGTGGTTCATTAAGACGCCCGTGTTTGCTTCCTCCTCGGTGAGTGAAACAGGTGGCTGGAGCTCAGAGTTGTTGCGTGTTGCTGTTTGTGGGAAGGCATTGTGTGGCGTTTGTGTGGATGAATGGGAGACATCGTGTGATTCTGCTGATGAGCAGATTGATGTCACAGCGTGTACTGTATTCACTGTACTGATGATGATCGTGAAGGTGTGTGTGTGTGTGTGTGTGTGTGTGTGTGTGTGTGGGGGGGGGGGGGGGGTATACATGCTGATGTGTGTTTGCTCCAAGAGTGGAGTTTACTTCTGATCACAAGTCACGACCTCGTGATTTTAAATAAGGGCTATTTCCGCGTGTTAACTGTTCATGTTTTCTAACCCGTCACCTTTTTTTTGGAAAAATAACAGGCGTGTTAATTCTCCTTTCGATCATTATATTTTTTAGATTACAAATAATAAATGTCTTTTAATTTGGAAAGAAATTTGAAAATATCTATTTACTGTAAGACACGTTCCGCGTATTCATGCATGTCATCCATCATTTCAACCCATTAGTCAATTCTCAGTTGCATTAATGTATGCTCACCAGTCGGAGTGATGAATATGCAGGAAGCATTTGCCATCATGAGGTTGCCACAGTGGCTGGTAGGGGGGCTTTGCAAAGAATTACGCCAGCACCGAGTAGCTCCTTAAGGCTGTCTCCTAAACAGAAATCTGGGACAGATCCTATAATGAAAACTCACCATGAGGCTGATCAGATTATGGGACGATGTGGAACACCTACATTTGAGATTAAAGATTGCCCATTACACGCTCAGCTTGTGCTCGCATACAACGACCATGCCCCACTTAGTGCACTCAGTCCTGATCCTGTTATAGTCTCTACCTCATATATGAGGTCATGAATGTAATGTAAATATCACATATATTCATTTGCTTGCTCTATTATTAATTATCTTGCTCCTGCACTCATTCTCGCCTTGCTTCTTGCTATTGCATATTGCGCAGTGAAGCTCCTCTGTGCAGGATGAACAACCTTGCACATGCATTCAAATCACAACGTAGCATTAAGATAGCACACTGATATTTACATTTCTTTGCTGGCGACCTACAGCAAAAAAAGTTGTGTTAAATTACCAGACATCCATAAACTCTGGATGCATCTCCAGCATATAGCCGAAACCCTCAAATTATACCTAAATTACAACGTAGCATTACCATATTACAAGTAAACATTTTACTGTACCTAATTTTACAGATTTTACATGTTAAAGTCAACGTACCAATCACTTGTGTTTTTTCTTATAAAATAAAACTTAAAGGGCCAGCGTGCAGCATTTAGGGGATTTATTGGCAGAAATGGAATATGATATTAAAAGTGTGTTTTCTTTACCTGAAAATCAGAGTCATTCTGTTTCCGTTACCTTTGAATAGCATCCGGTGGTTTCTACAGTAGCCCAGAACGGACAAACAAAACTCTTGCTCTAGAGAGGGCTTTTCACGTTGCTTAGGTTTCCCCTCCGGCCACCGTAGTATATCCCTCCATGCTTGGCACACGGGAGAAGTTTCAGTTTGCCTCACCTCGCCTGATGCCTCCAAATCCCACACAGTGGCCATTTTTAACAATCAACAACTCGGCCAACCTGTTTCATCAAGTCCGTGTGGATGTGGTTTGATCAGATCTGATTGTTAGCAGTGGCAGTTGATGGTGGTCTGGCAAACATGAGCAAACAATCCAACAACAGTCATCCCATTTGAATATATTTGTAATTCTGACATCCCACCGAAGAAAATGGCAACACATTTCAAGTAAATGTACTTTCCAGCACTCTTGCACGTACTGTTTGTGGACGGTCCGTGTTTATCTATCCGAGCAGTTCCAGGCGGCAACTGAGGCATCCATCCAAGTCCGACATCCAACCATCCGTCAGGGTGATAAGTGGAGCCGTGTCTGTCTGACATCCGTCACACGTCTCAGTAGTGGGTAGAGAGCCTTCCAGAATATCTGATTAATCTTTGCTAAGCTGTCGTTTGAGTGATACCAGCAGGAGAGTAAGTGGCTTGCAGCTCCAGCGGTGGTCCAGGGGTCCCAGTTTGAGCAGCTGCTTAGGTGTTTGATGGAAGGTGATGGCAGTTTATCGGCTCCTGGAGCGGGGGGGGGATACATAAAAAAAAGAAAAAAGGGGTAATCTCTACGGCATGCACTTTAAACATCCGGAGCGAAGTTCTCGCTCCTCCCAATCTTGTGTTGCCGGTTTGGTGGACAGACGAGAACAAAAAGACGTTGTCGGAGGGAGGGGTGATGTGAGAGAATGTGGGCTTATGATAGAACAAGAGTTCTTTGTTGACAGCGAAAGAGAACGGCTGTCATGCATGTGAGGGAGATAACCCCCAAGGTGTACAGTTTGTACGTATGAAACAGATAAGCTTTTCCTTTGTAGTCATGGCTACAAGGGCTTTGTGGGGGGGTTGGGTGGAGGAGTTGGTTTGTCAGTGACAAAATCCAAAGCAGAGCAGGATCGCGCTTGCATGTGGAACCATGTTTGGAGAAGTCACAGCCGTTGCTGGCGGGTCAGCCAAGGGTTCCGCTGCAGGAATTTGAGTGTCCCAGACGAAATCTGCCGCCTGGTGTAAACACAGCGCGACGCGGCGCTGTTTACCATCCCTCCTGTGCTTTTATAGCGTCTCATTCCGGTGTTGTGCGAACAGAATCCTCCACCTCTCGCTTTGCAGTCATCATCATCACCATCACCATCATCATCATACCGGGTCCATTCTAAGGCACACGTGCTCACGCGTACATGAACATGTATCCCGGTGTTCATCTGTCTCGTATGACTCGCATAAACATCGTCTCTATTGTGATCAACGGATCATAATGTGCCGTCAGAGCCAGCTGGGCTCCTCTTCATACGGCTTATGTCAAAGGGCTAAACTCCTTTTACGGAGTATACGTATGACATGTAACGTTTATCAGAGAGGACTTCAAATGTAAGGTTTCTCTGGCTTCGCTCTTGGCGGCTGCTGCTGCTGAGAATAATCTCTAGCAATCTTGTGCAGCCGTGCAGAAGCGAGCGCGCAGCGGCAGCTCGTGCACGCGGTGAGAGTTTTATCGGAGAGGGGAAAATATATATCGCCAGATTGTACGGAGCAATTTGAAGTGCCTTATCCAGAGTAACATAAGCAAATTGCTCTTTTATCTTTAAAAAAAACCCCGCTGTGTGTGACATGTGTCTGTGCAGAAAGTGCTAGATGGTGTTGCAGTGGGATATTAAGGATATTGTGTTTCTCAGCTCTGAGCTCCCATCGCTATAATTTCCATCTTATCAGCTGTCTGATTGCAGAAGCAATGGAAGTGTGGACTGAACAATCTAAAACCATCATCTCAATGCCTTTTGAAATAATTAATTTAAAAAAAAAGAAACCTACAGAACAGAGTCATAGCAGTGACTTATTTCTATACATCCTGGAGGCCCTTGCGGGCTATTTCCGTTGATTTTTCCATCCAGTGTGTGTGTGCGTGTGTGTGTGTGTGTATTCACATTTGTCATACATGCTTTCCGGTGTGTGTCTGCTATTATAAAGAGAGCAGTGCTGACATTGGTCTGTGTGTGCGTGTGTGTGTGTGTGTGTGTGTGTGTGTGTGTGTGTGTGTGTGTGTGCATGCAGCTTGCTGTGCGGTGTTTTATTTTTTCTAAATGGCCTCCTCAGCATGAAGACATCAGATTGGACAAAATATCATGGCACACATCAGGGTAGATGCACAATGTGTGATTGTCTATTCGTGTCATAACTCCTTCCTCTTTGAACAAGTCTTTCAATAGCAACAGGCTTCCAAAGACTCACTTGGATACATCTTTGCGTGGTACTGGGACACATATAAATACATTATATTGTACATTTTCTATCACATTTATCAAAGCTGTTTCTTTTATCACTGTACAAAGTACAAATGTAATATGGCAAATTCAAATATGAGCAGTGTACAGCCAGAGAGTTTCTCTTTTTTGTTTTTAAAATGTATTTGAAATCTATAAGATATGAATATTATGGGTATTGGAAGTGTTTCAAATAGATTATAAGAGTAGAAGGTATACATATAAGTGCATTTCTGGGGGCTTGATTTACTAAGAAATGGATTCTTGCCTTGAAAAATGAGCGACTGGATCCAAACGTTTCAACTTGGGAGCAGCGTTCAAGGGGATTTCAAGAGTGACTTTTGCAGCCAGGAAGGGGGAGGAAAAAAGAGCAAAGCTGGAAACCCGGACAGGAGGACTGGAGCTAAAACTAGTTTCCAGTGACCCAGAGGCCCAGAGGCAAGGGCTTCATTTTGATTTCACCTGTATATGTATGAGGCCTCTTGCTCACCTTGGGAGGAAGCTGGCCGTCTGCTATGTAACTGGACACACTTTATAACTTTTGCAATTGTATCGAACTGGGGAAAGGTTTTCTTGTTTTTTCTTGAGGAGCAACCAAAGTGTTGAGGGTTGAGTTGTTTGACCCGTTTTCAGCTTCAAGGGTCAGTAAGGGGTCAGTAATCAAGTGGATTTGAAACAAAATCAGTAAAAAAGAAAAAAAATGAAGAAAAATCTGTAGCCTGCTGCAAGTGATAAATGTACATACAAGTGCAAACATTTTTCATTTGCTTATGTATGTAGATGTTCTTTGTGTATTCACTCACTGTGGCTTGTGGCTTCTCTTGCAATAGGAAAAATATATTTTACAGTCTATTGTTTGCATTGTATATATCTATATGATAATATATTATATGTAATTCGGATGCGGTACATTTGTAATGTACATACACGTCTTTAATAGCTACTATCTGAATGTTTCCTCCACCCAAAAACCCCCTCATTTATTCTCCTCTCCCCCTCCCCCACTATGATACTTCCTGTACAGTAACAATGGTATTGATTTCCTTTTTGATGCATTCTTGATTGATTATTTGTTCTGGTCAATGAATCTGAGTGTTATTATCGCTGGCCACCTATGACACTGTAAGATGAACTGCATTAAGTGGTTATATTGTGCCATTTTCTCTCAGAATGGAATTCAAATAAAGATATATTAATGTGTTTTAATTCTTTAGAAATTTCTTGTTTGTTTTGGCATGTGAGGACGCACAAGGTAAAAGAGAAATATATTTTCTGGCTTCTATTTTTTATTCCTTTTTATTTTTGGAAACAGGAAACAAAGGGATTGTTAACTCCAATTGAGGACTACAATTAGGGAGCACTTTTATTTTATTTTTTTATAGCCAAGAGCTGGAGAGTAAAATCAGAGGGTATAAATTGAGGTACAACAGAGCAGCAGGAGGAAAACACACTAAAAACAGTTGTAGTTTGCACACTTGTACATATGCTAAGCATGCAGCCTCCAGTCAGATTACATTTATTCTTACTGGAAATGGAAGAAAAATTTCATAAAGCATAGAGTAATGGGGGGAAGCGTTAACCATTAACTTGAGACACTTGAAAGATTGCAAATGCATTTTTTTTTGTTGCACAAATTAATTAAGTGAAGACGTTCAGAGCTTCCCTTTTAGCAAGCTGCTTCATTAAGTCGAGGCATGGACCGAAGAGCTTTCCAAATTAGAGTTAGGCTATGCAGCTGTAAAACAAATCCTATCCAATTTGTTGGTAAGAAAATAATCCTAAAAATGACATCATTAGGTAAGACACTAGAAAACAAATATCTTCCATTTTTCATTATTCATCCCTACCGCTGACTATTACATCTCCTATTGCAACATACAAGTTGTTTCTTATCAGGTGCTAGAAAGAAGAAAAAGTAAAACATGTTGTCACTAAAAGTCATGTTTCCACTGGTTTTGTCAAAGCTATATAGGCTCCTACTGTCAACCTACAGGACACACAAAGAGGAACCGTGTGGAAATAGGGCAGTGGACGTCTTTCCACCCTCTTCTTCCTTCCTCCCGGGGACACACAACCTCATCAGTCCATTTGGGTGCGCTCTCTCTTCTTGCCTTCCTTCTTTTGCTTCTTTGCATCTGCAACAACAGAAAAGAAAGAGTTGCAGCACACAGTCTTTACTTTGACACTTTCTCTGAACAGAGGTGGTGTGTTTTTTGTGTGTGCAAATAAACCAATCCCAATGTCTCCATGAGGAGCACATATAGGCCCCGCTTCAGATTGCAATAATCAACCGTATTGACCGCGTGACACTGCATGCGGTCCCTTCCTCCTACTCTCTCCTGGGGATTGATTTGTGGCCTGGTGTGCTTTATCAACTTCCTGCAAGAGTGAATTGGTACCTGGCAGCCATGACAGGAGCCACGGTCCATGGCTTTCCCTTCCGCTCTGGTGAACAGGAAGAGAGCACAAGCTACAGCGGTTTGGCTAGCTAGCACCTGGCTAGCTGTTTTGGTGGACTGTCAATCTGCTGGGCTGTTTGTGTTTATCTGCACGCGTGTCTGTCCGTCAGTTTTATTCTTCAAACATATTACAAGTTACATGAGGTTACATGCCTCAATCGACATTTTAATTAAGTTGAATTAAATTATTATAAACAATTATTTTTTGTGGTGAATTGAGATGATTCCCTTCGAACCCACCACTTTTTCATGGAAGGCGTTTTGACATGTCACAGTATAGGAAACGAAGCAAAGTTGTAAATAATAAAGTTAACATTGGTTGAAATTCATTCCAGGGTCCCGATAATGAAGTTATGCCTTTCAGAAATCAGTTCTTACTGTTGATCACTAAATCGACTGACAACACATCCTCCTCCAGTCTAGTTTCAATATGAATGCATAATACTCATGAAATGTTTCAACATAAAAACATCAAACTACTATTTCAACACAAAGTACGCTTTAAGGTTTGTATGACACGCACCGGCTAAAATGTAAATAATTAGAAGGGGAGCAGGTGACGTAGTATTCATTTCAAGATGGTCCACATCGGGCAGATGGGAAGTGAGGTAGGAATGGATCAAACAAACGCAGGACTTTCACCAATGAGACAGCTGTTCATGTCAATGTTGACTTATTTCACTGTAGTTTGGTCCCGTGTCACTTCTGCACTTTTCTAACACCAGCGACGTAACAAACATACGTATCTTAACCCAAACCAAAATAGTTTTCTAACCCAAACCAAATAGTTTTGTTGTACTTACATTAGAAGTTTTTTTTTTTTTTTAAAACACTATGTATGTATGTATGTATGTATGTATATAAAGAGCAGAAACGGAAACACCCTCCCTGACACATCCAAAACTGACGGTAGACAATTCAAATTGGGTGCTGGAAAAAAGTGTTACTGAAAAGAAATGTTAATAAAAGTATGCGCTAGCAACTTCTGTACCTGTGTTTGACCATCTTTAAAAATATATATATTGTAAGGGTGACTGCCACAACTAATCTCTAACTATAAGTGTTTTCTAGCAAGCTGTTAATGCTTTTTTATAATGACGTTGTTTCAGAAGCAAAACTAGTGGAGGTCAAGAGGGAAAAAAAATGTAATCAAAATGTAATCAAAATTCTCTGACAAATACAAGTAATGTATGGATAAGACATCTTGGTTCATTTAAAAAAGAGATACAGTGTTAAGCCCTGAATTACTTTTAGTTTGGAATGGATTAGCTTGAAAGGACACCTCCACAAATTCTCTAATGGCATGCTGGCGAGCAGTTCTGAACAGCGACGCGGTATGCTTACTCAATGAGCTTTCAACCTTTTAACATTCTGACTGTGCACTATGAGGAAATCTTTTTGGAAATCTGTTCTTGTCACCTCCGCCGCACACTTCCACGAGCATTAAGAGTTTGTCGTGCAAAGCGCTCTCACCCATGCAAATACGGAAATGGCTCTTCCGTCCCATTTATTTGCTTGTTTTCATTTGTTTGAATGTTTTTTGTTTTGTTTCTGTCAGCATATTCTGCTCCCGGGAGAGAGATGGCAGAAAGGATTCACTCTCATCTTTCTCCATATGTGAGATGTGGGACTTTTCAGGCAGGAGTACTTTCTACTGCATTTGCACATCACATACGGCTCGCTCTCCTCTCTGCCTCTGACACACAATCATAATCAGGCCGTTGCTGCCTTCACTGGACCAAATCTGCCCTGAACCAAAACACGAGGACTACATGTTTAGCCAAAACTGAGTCGAGAGCAGAGCCTGACTTTTTGTTATTGTACATAGGCAAGTACATTTACTCATGTACAACTGTGAGGTACTTGTACATTTACAATTCTATGCCACTTTATACTTCTACTTTCCAACATTTCAGTATTCCAGGTAATGTGTTTGACACATAGTAACTTTTCAGATGCAGTGTTAACCTTATATTGATCACAGTTACAGTGATCAACAGCATATATGGATCAAAAAGACAAAATCATTCCTATGCAAATGCTGTTTGAACAATTTTCCAATAGTAATCAAGAAGTCCGCTTACAGTATTAATTTTCAAACATGAGAACATACAGTATAAAAAAAAACATTTACACTTTAGTCCCATAATGCTTTGCCTCGTGATAACTCCCCTGCTTCCTGCTGGCTACTTGGTGCTAGTGCCGTGTGCATATTTAAATCCTGGGGCGAAATAGAGAACATTTCTCTCTTTTTTTGTCTCTGCCTTTGGGTAATTTCAAGCAGGTCGTCATCACATTGTGACTGATGGTCTCCTGACAAAAAAAAAAAAAAACAGTATAAAAAGAGATTAAATTAAGCTATTACAAGTTCATATATGTTACAAAGTTTGGCTGGCCAGCCTACAAACATCAAACCTTCTTTTCTTGGCTTCACAGCTTCTGCCGTTACGGCTCTCTGCCGTTTTTGGTAAGGGCAGAAATCAGGAGTGGGCGTATGAATAATAAAACTCAGCGTGGCTCTGAATCTTTGTCTTTGACTTAAAATCCGAACACCACCTGTCAGTCCGGGAAGAATGACGCAAACAAAATTGCTCCAAAGAAATTCAGAGACGGCAGATTTTAGCTACAAAAGCTTTTGTTTCACCTGAAACCAACTCTGGCATCCAAACACTCCACTTTCTCCCAATCTGCTGAAGGAGAAGGCGGGGACCTTGAGGTTCCTACAGGCATTCATAATGTTTCATTTCTGTCACTCTTTGTTCTCTCTTTCGGTCCACGGGGGGTCTGTGTTTCACCTGGGCTGGACAGCAAAGACACGCAACTCTGAATCTCAGATCGCTCCCAAGGCGCCTCTTAGCATTGTCTCCTCCGGAATCTGCAGGTGACAGATGCTGCAACCTGCTGCAGTCAGGGGGAAACCTATCTCCCAACCCAAGGTGGCTGTTCAGAATTGCAGATTTTGGCCGGGCAGATCTCCACTCCCTTCGGGGGGGGGGCTCTCCTGTCTCTATCGGAGTCACGCCAAAGCCAAATGTTTCTGTTTTTTTCCCCATAAGCTCCCTGATCCCGCTGCTGTGGACTGTATCTCTGCCATCCCTAGACACAGAAAACCATACAGAATTCCCCTCCCTGCGCACACCTCATTGTGCACAGCACCCCCTCTTTCTTTTCCCCAGTAACCCCTTAGCTTCCCAGAGCTTATCTTCCAACTGGCAGACGTAGAAAAATCACGCCACGCATCATGCAATCACATTGCTCCGAAAGCGAATCTCTCTCTCTCTGTCTCTCTTTCTCCGACTGCTTCCCTTCATCTCGGCCACTGTCATCCTCGCTCTGCTTCTCTGCTGCCCTCAGCTCTCACACCTCTTAGGCTGTCACTTTGCATCCACGCATCTGGCCTTCATTGCAATTGTTTCGCGCAGGTACGCAGCGCTGCAAACCAAACACCTTTTGACGCACACATCAGGTACATGAATATATACATTTTATTTACATTTTTAACATGAAAGGTTCATGATCTACATCTATTTTCCTGCATAATGTAACAGCGGCGTAATCAAAGTGTAATGTGGATGCATTCATGCATCCTTTTTAAAGGGATTTCATTTGGAGCTTCTTGTCTTCACACGGGAGCAACTGAAAGGGTCTGATGATTAAATTCATCTATTTGACATCAGGTTCTGTATATTCACTATATCCGCTAGGATAGCAACAGCAACAAAAAAATGAATTTATGGAGACTGATATATTTGAGACCTCTCTACAGAGCAACATTCCTCTCTCTCGCCCATTGCATGATGGGATAGGTTCCATCCCCTACAGCTCAGGACAGAATAAACCAATGTAGAAAATGGATGGACATTAAACAACCAGTCCTCCAAATTCAAAAGGAAAATGCGTTGTTTGTCCCAACTTCAAATTGGCGGTTTTGTCAGTGGCCTTATGAGTCTAACCATGAGTCTACGTGGCTGTAATTATGGTGGGGCTTAAGGTGAAAGTCAGGGTTTTTAGTAGAAAGATAAATGGATGGTGGATGGTTGGGTTGAAAAACACAGGACTTTCACCCAGGAGGCCGCCATTTGTGTCCTGAGTGAAACCAAATGTTTACTTATTTTAAGTTCCGTGCATCGTTATTACGTCGCATAGTTAACTTAGTCTGCATTTCAACCAAACCAACATTCTTTAAAAAGTTATTTCCTTCTCAAATTGAAGTTTAGTATTAAAATAACGAGCGGAAACTGATCCATATACTGTACAAACTGAGGCTAGAGCGGTATGTAGAGCGTCACAGTTTGAAGCGTAGGGCCACTGACCAAGCTGCCATATTTGCTAAGTTGGGAGTGACCTAAGTTCCATTCACGTCTCTTTATATGTTATTTGCTATAAAGTGTGGGAGAGCCACAGATGGCGAATACAGTAGTGTTCCTCAAGAAGCTTCTTCCTGTCACAATGCATTAATGATGTGCTACCGAGTGAAACATTTAACAGATTCCTCCTTTGAAAGTCAAACAGAGTTTTGGCACAACATCTTAAGACAAACCGTCGAGCAGACAGATATGTAACAGTTGGCAGCACTGCAGCTGCAAACATCCTGTAGTAAAACAATAAAAAACAATAAAAAAAATGTTTTTTATCGTTGTAATGTCTGGCTTCACCTGACCTTGGCTGTTTGACGAAGTGACAGTAGGGTTAAGCAAACTCCATGTGCAAACCTCTGTGTGCACACATGTCATCTGCTGAGGGCGATAAGGGCGCAGTTTATGACCGTTGGCAGAAATTCTGCACTCATTATAATCCTGTTTGGACAATGGGACAGTCACAGCGGGTCAGATACATCCTTGTTTACAGAATTAACAAAGGGCATCGCCTCACTTGGAATGAACCAAAGGCTTTCTTATCACCAGTTTTACACCAAGCAGAGGGTAATACATTCCACATGGTGGTTAATATTCTCCTATTAGCCCAGATGTTGTGCATTAGCCCAAATCTTGTGCCGACTCCACTTTTTTGATAACTGCCCATTTCCCGTAGAATGTAGGAAGTAGGAGCTCCCTGACTTTGATTTCTTTGTCGTGACCAAAAGACGCTAAAAGCACGTAATTACAGCTGAATAGCGGGTTAACCTATTCACCTCTGCTTGAACACGGCCACTCACTGCTTCGGTTTAGCACTTAAGTAGGAAGATTTCCATCATGCCGATGTGAATGTGACTCACAGCTGGCACTGCCCGGGATTACAATAATTTGCAAGGGTTTGTAGGATCGAATAAAGATGCAGTCAATCTGCGATGTTACCGGGAGACCGGATAAATACATCCGTCAGAAAGAGAAGACGGCATCTCTCAAATGCACCCTGATGAACATACTGATGCTAATTCATCATAATTCAAATATAATTCAGATATGTGACCTGTATGTTATAGCTAAAACACATTCAAAAAGCGGCATGAAATATCCAAGCTTGTCTCCGGGAAGCAGTGAAGTAGTTCCTCTGAATACACAGACACACATCAGTGGTAAACATCCCTTCAGCTATAATTAATTAAACAAACTAACCAATTTATCATTCCCTGTAACTGTTTACAGTGATTTGACAGTGCAAGAAAGTGCTGGAGCGCTTCTTCATGTAAATCCCGACTTTGTCTTTCTTTTGATCCAAACCGACCGACTGACGCGTGATTTCTCAATAGAACGAAAAACTAAATAACATGTCCAGCTTGTGAGCAAACCCAAACAGCCCGTCTGCGCAGGCGTTCGTTCAGATGGACAGATTAACATGAACGGGAGAGGATTGTCTGGGCCGTCTGTTTGTTTGACATCTGGGCCAAAGAGAACGCACAGAATATGCTGAATAAAGTCGGCAAAAATAGCAACGTCGATGACGTTATTCGAGAGAGACTGCAGCAAAAGAGCTTCGTACGACTGTAGATCCGTGAATAAACTGCGACAGCAATATTTCAAGGTACACAATTCCTGACAGAGAAGTGGCAGCTCTTACAAGGAAAAAGCTGAATTTGCTCTTTCTTCTTCATAGCAAATATTTTATTTACTTTTTGACCGCTAGAATGTGTGCACTCTCAAACCGAACCAGACTAAATAGAAGGACTATGTCTTGTAAGAGCGCTCTATAATATTGTGCTTTGTCTCAGGTGAATTTCATCAAAGTTTGGTTTAAACAAATGGATTAAGAAATGTAATTGTGCCAATGTGTTTACTTACAAAAGAGTCAGTTGGTACATTAGAAGTTATTCAAGGCATCAAGTTGCCATCCTTAATATTTTGCTTCCCACGATCCCATCTTTTGTTCGAGTGCCGAGAACCCCGCGTCATATTTTTGAGGACGCGGTGATTCATGAACTGTGCGCCCCGCTGTTGCCGACAGCATGTCCGCCGAGAGTTTCGTTCTATCGAGTGATGATTCATTCCTCTGGGTTTACCTTGCAGCTTAGTCTTGGGGATTTTCCCACAGGGCTTGGTGGCTGTGACGGTGGCGGCGCAGGTCGCATCCATGAGCGCTCGCTTCAGCACGCCCGTCCTGTTCTTCTTGCCTGTCGCCAGATCGCACTCCCCCCAAGCCTGGAAGTCGTACTTGCACTCCCCTGCAGCACACACAGAAATCAAATACTTCATTAGGTACTTTTTGTTCAGTGAAAGTAGCTTTGAGGAGGCATAGTACAGGAGAAATCAAGCAGAAAACCTGGTAAAACTGGACACAATGCAGCATCTAGATTTGTGTGTTTCAAAGAAAAGCAGTCAATTGCAATCAGTCAATGAATCAACCCCTTAGAGCCAGAGGACTTGTGAGTCATACACTTTGAATGGCTGTTTGATGAATGCTTTTTAATTAATGCTGTTATCACCTTCCTATCAATAGAAACTGTCCAATAGCCACAAGACCATATCATGAGACACTCTTATTGAAACCAAAATAAAAGATGCTCATAGCTTTTTCCTAACAGCAGCAGATGGTGCTTCGCTGTTCTGATTCTGTATTTCCTATATAATGAAACCCGCTAACAGATGAATGCAATCACAAGCAGCCTGGCTCCTGTACATCCTGGAAATAATAAGCTGATACAATCTTGGTACTTTTGTCAGCACCTGTAATAAATTGGCTTTCATTTGATATGAAAGCACTTTTAAACTCTGCCTTAAACTAAACCACAAGAGGATGCAAGCAGTGGCCAGTGTATGTTATGGAAATGTGTTTGAAGGGGTGTGTGTGTGTGTGTGTGTGTGTGTGTGTGTGTGTGTGTGTGTGTGTGTGTGTGTGTGTGTGTGTGTGTGTGTGTGTGTACTATATGTCCATGTCTCTCACATCTCCCTCCATTATTTTGTTGCCACTCTAGTCGGGCTCCCTTGAGGCTGTGACACTCGTTCGTCAGCTTCCTCTCACATGAAAGCATTGGACCCCTTGTCACTGCCTCTGAGATCCCCAGGTGCTCATCAGAGGAGGGGATAGAAAGGGCGAGCAGGGGAGGGAGCGAGAGACAGGGCCATTGTTGCAAGAATCCTACAGGGACTTCCAGACCATCCAACTTTAAAAACCTCCGCCTCTATAATTTGTCTCAGAGAGAGAGAGAGAGATACCTGGCAGGCTCCTGGGAGTTTCATAGGCAGCCTATGTCCTCTTAAAGGTGTCATATACATATATAGATTGTAAGGCTGATTGATTATTTAGAATCGTGCCCTGCCCTTGAACATTTTCAAAACCAGTTTTGAATACTTTCTAAGTAGAATTTAAGGTCGTCGTTCGAAAGTAGTCAAAGCTAAGAATATTCACGATTTGGGAATGATTGAGTTAATTTGATCCCTTTTTTTTTATCTTTATCACTTTTCAACATCAAAAGCCATTTTGTGGAGCTTTGTGTCCATTCATTTGTGCAACACTGCACATATTTGTACACATGTATCTGGAGTCCAGAACGATTCTCAGAGAAAACCCCCTGGTTCCAAGTTGACACTTTGTTACAAGGTTCTTGATATGATACCTACAGTCACATAATGTTAATGTTAATACAGTATGGTGATTCATATCTGAGCCACGATTTTATTGCAGGGTCTCTTCACACCATTTCCAACACATTTTGTGTGGCGTGGGCAACAAATGTTGCAGTGGTTATTTATCTTTTTTGATTTGCAAAAAAATCCTCACATCTAAAATGCAAAATCTTACTAAGTGTCATTGTCTATTTAGTTGACAAAATATATCGGGTTATAAGCCGCTACTGCCTTCGGTCAGTGTCCCCGACAGCTCCCCGCTGTAGCCAGCTGGGGCTCCTGCTAGCGCTCCGTCACTTCCCCGCTAACTTCCGCTAACTCCCCGAAAACCACCGAAGGTAGCGGGACCAGGCTCGACACCCGACTTGGGCAGAGGGGACGCGGGCAGTAGCAGCAGCAGCGGGCAGTAGCAGCAGCAGTGGCCGGTAGCAGCAGAAGCGCTATCTAGCAGCGCTACTAGCAGCGCTAGCTAGCACCGCTACTAGCTTGGGACACTGATCAGCCGTAGGAGCGGCTTATAACCCGAAAAGTACGGTACAATCACCTAAAAAGTGAAATATATAGATTTAGGGACTTGTTATGTTAGTGCATCTTGAATATATTGTTGCTTTTAAACATTACAGGTTTATTAAGACACACAATAAATAAATAAAATGAAAGAGCTCAAAATGAGTTTTCCCAACTAACGTCAAGTTCGCTATTCATCTTGCAAAGCCTAAATATGTCATCTTATTCAAAGAAATCCTACCATAGTATGTCAAAACATAAAGATTGTTTTACTTATTACAAGCAAAAACACCTTGCATTTATTGTGTGTTTTTTTTACTTTTATTTAACTTATTGTAATCTTAAAAAAGCCCTCTACATGTACAACACAAGAAGGGCCCCTTCTTCTCTTTTCTTTCCTTTATTGTTTTCTCTTCTCTTCAAAAGTAACTTCCTCTCATTTAACGGCCAGCGGCATATAAATTAGTGCAACTACTCAAAGTTTTGCTGCTATAATCTATATAGCCAGTTAGCGGGACCCTGATTTCCTGCAGTGTGTTCATCACTCGTGACAGGCTCATTGCAGAGCAGCCTGACAGGCCTTACTGGGGGAACAAAAGTCCCTCAGGCTTGTCACTGCAAGACATTTCAGCTGTGAAGGCTGCACAGTCTCTCGCCCAAAAAGCAAATGACAAAGCAGGATGATTATTCCTGCGCTTTCCATGTCGATGTATCACTTCCTCAGCAGACTTTTTTTTTGTACCTCTAATTAGCCAGCTTACTCATTCCCTATTGTACAAATGGGACCATTGTTTGTGTGAGTGACAGGCCAGCATACATTATGAGGAGATGTGGGGTGAGCGAGGGACGGGAGCCGTGCAGTTATAGGATGCATGTGTACATACGCGACACATATTTCTGCCAATTGTTCTATTCACAAATATTATTTAAAAGTTGACTTTTCAGATTGGTTAAGAAATGGCTGTGTCCTTTCCCGACCTCCAAACTTCTTCTTCCAGTTGCAGGGGATCTTGCAGCGTTGGGTCTTGATGGTCTGCTTGCAGTCGGTTCCGGTGCGTGTTCCCTCCCTAGTGCCGAGTCCACAGTCCCCTTCGTTGGCTACACACACGCTCCACTGCCAGTCCCCACAGTCTGACTTGCGCTCCTTCTTTCCTGTAAGATCAAACAAGTCATGTATTCATGGATTTACATTCTCGGTCCAGTCTCACAGCAGCCAAGTCCATGTCAAGTATGAAATATGAATTGTCATGACAAACATGGCAGAACAGTCTCACATCTATGGGTCTGGTTATAACGAATGTTTTAGAATCTGTCTAATCCATCTTGCAGTGTCTATGTATATTTACCCCCTCTTGAACTTTGTAATATTATTTTAAGGCAGATGTAATGAATTTAGTGTTTATGCTAATTTTTAATTAAAATGAACTTTGTTTACTTGAATATAAATTAGCTAAATGTTGTTTGTTACCCAAGTGGGAATTATCTGACTTATTTTTGCTTTTCTTGTAAGTTATTGCTTTGTGTTTCTGCTAAATTCTCAAGGGAGACCAATTACTTCAACCCCAAAGGCTTTTTCCATTTTCAAATATTTTCGAGAGTTGTGTCCAACTAAATAAGCTGTTAAGAGGAATATTTCTCGTAGTGTGTATTTAATCTTCAACATCATGGCGCTTCTGTTTAATATTAATATACCGTGTAAAGGAAATCTAAACCTGCAGATATAGATAAGTCTATTGATGTTTCAATAGTTGAAGAGACTATCCCAGGCTTTGCAAACCTCACCTTGTTTCTCTGCCTTGCCGCCTTCAGCTGCCATCACCGTTAGCACCAGGAGTGCCATCACGGCCACCCGTGTCCACTGCTTCTGTCCATTCATACTGAAAGAGAGACGAGACAGTCGTTAGAGCGGAACCCTTCTTTCTTTAAACAATTACAGCGTTATCGGCCTGTGGTGTTCAGTGCAATCAAGGAGCCTTTTCGGAATGTCAAGTGTCACTTGTCCACTTAGATGTTGATTAATTATCTCTTGTTTTAAAAACACAACATTTTGAGAATGTTTAAAATGTGCCTGACTTGACACATTCAATTGAACAGACGAGGAAAGCAATAGTCCCAAGTCTCATGGGACAGAAGAATTGCCTGGGGAATTTCCATCTCTCATCTGGCGTCATTTCCACTGTGCTAGATTCCAATATCAACATTTTGATTGTCTGCACCGCCACTACACTGTCAGTCACGGATGTATTTGCTGTCAATCTCTGTGAAACCTTGTCAAGGGTAGAGAAAGTCCAACACACAAGTTTGATTTGTTAAAACCTAAAAAACGATTTTGTGAGTGAAGTTAAGTCAACCCTTGCTGACAACCTAAGATTGAGGCTGAAATGTGGCAAAAATATTGTCTTTAAAGAAGCGTTTGCTCCGATTCCACACATATTTATGTTTAGATTGTTTTTGAGGGTTGATTGGAAGGTTTTGAAGACATGTTCAGTATTGGTTCTTATGCGCATCTAAATAAAAGTACCCTGACTATTGGGTCATTTTCAGATATGATCAATGTTTTGTCAGTGTGTCCCCATGTTGAATACTTTGAGCAGGACCCCGTTTTGTATGTATTATGAGCGGGTCCCTGTTTTGTATGTATTATGAGCGGGTCCCTGTTTTGGATGTTTTACGAGTGGGTCCCCGGTTTGTTTTATTAGTGGGTCCCCATTTTGTTTTTATGAAAGGATCCCTTGTTTTGCACACACACACACAAGAATGCGGGGATCTGACAAATATTCTTGCCAGTGGTTTCACCTTTCTTTTTTTTTACCAATTGTCATGTGACAGTAATGACCCTAAAATGCAGGCAAATATTGTATTATCAGTATTCCCTTTTTAGCTGCCAGAAGATGCAGAGGCTTGTAGTTTGAGAGACTTGTGTTTGAGGTCCAAATGTTGCGCAAGAAAAGATTACGCCTGCTGCCAGAAAGCAAGAAAAGAGCTAGATGGAATAACTTGCCACTGTACTTTGATTTGTCACACAAAAATGTGATTAGTCATCTGTCTCTTTGTTTGCACAAAGCTGCTGACATTTTATAGCTGGTTTAAGGTTTTAAGAAATCTAATATCCTCCATATAATCAGAGTCAGAAGTTCCTTTATTATTTGATCCTCCAGCTGGTTCTGGATCAGCAGAAAGCCGTTACTGTCACTATCGCCAGCCTAATGCACTGTGATGAAAATGTTGCAGAAAACCCACTCAATTCGACTTTCCTCCCCTGCCCTTTTTTAGAGAGAGAAATCTTCCTGCAGCCAGCACTCTCTGAGAGCAGAGACAGCATGAGACTGAAGCAATTACCTAGAGTCGACGCCAAAAAAAGGCTCCTCTGAGCTCAAATTCCTGTCGAAAGGTTGATCCTAGTGGGGAAATAATATCCATTTGCAATTTTTAATTATTCTTGAGCTGGTTCTGAGCCCCTCCTCACCCATTGTTTAAGGAACTTGCATTCCTAACTTTTCATTTCACTCACTGAAGACTTCACACAAGTTAAGTCTGTTTATAGGACGGTGAAAGCCTCTGAAAACTTAAATCAGGTATTCAAACCTCATATTTAATTATTGAATGTTATTGTTGTGCTTTCTACCTAGGATTTTGTCTCCCAGTGCATTCTTAGAAACTCATAATGAGCCTTATGGCAGCGCCTGTAGTCTGCCTGCCAGGAAGAGTCGTCTGAAACGTTCACACGATTGAATTTATACTTTGCCGACTGTGGCGGCGAGCAGGCAAACCCTGTTTTGATTAAATACATGAGAGTCCGTCTCAAGAGTTTATTTTTTTTATGTTGACTTTTTAAGAGATTCCAAACTATTCATCTCCATAACCCAAAAAAGGAAAAAAAAAAAAAAGTGACTCCCAACCGTAAGAAGCGCATATAATGAGTTCAGGGAGAAAACCCAATGAAAGAACCCAGATAAAGATCATTTCCAAGAAAAAAGGCATTGTGGCCTTTCAAAAGATAAGAAAACCTTTTCCTCAGTTAAAAGTGTTGGCTTCTTGCTGCAGTGCAGGCATGAAAGGGGACAGGGTTGATGACTTTGAGTGAGCACTCCATACAGTGGCTTAAAGAAAGAAAAGTCTTGGAATGGAAGTGAATTAACCATTTCCTCTGAAGCCATAGAGTCCTATGAGACGACAGGTTGCTCCTCCTCTTGAGGTCAATACATGAAATGGAAATCTCTCGCTGCCATGTTGCTCCTATTTCCAGAGCATGACAGCATAATGGATGTCTGGGTGGATCGGAACATTTGACTATCAGTCGGCTTTGATAAGAAGCACTGGGAAATGCCGACTTATTGGACATACTTTTCCATAAGTGCTCTTTCCCTCTTTTTCTTCAATAGTCAGACACACCTACAGCTTGACACTTTGTGACAGTGAGTAGAGGACTCTTTTTTTTCTTCTTCCAAGTATTAGCCGCTTATTCTCATGACTCATATCCCCATAATTTGACTAAAGCAATGTTTTTTTTATATCAGATCAATTCACAGCAGGACACATCATCCTTCACCGTCATGTAGTTTTTTTTTTTTTTTTGTCCTGCAGGAAATTCGTTTAATTTCAGGGTAATACTGATGGATTTTGCAAACTTCTTAGACATATCTCAATGTTCTGCTAAAAGAGATACACCCAAGTAGCCGGGCACCAAAGAGAAAAGGCATCATCAATCATCAATCAACCTGTCCCCAGATTCTAAGCTAGATATTTGATGCAGGATATTGCTATACCTGAAGGTTTAGTGAGTTGAAACTCTTCAAATAAAAATAAATGTAATGCCTCAGACCTTGTAGTATGAGATTAAGCTTAAAAATTGCAAAATGAATATGAGTTTCTGTTGCTTTTTGGGGTGTCGAGCAAAACTCAATTGCAGTTCATGTGACATCCTGGAACAAAGACTTATTTGAGACACATACATTACAAAATAAATAACTTCAAGGTGTGTTGCACATTCACTACTACTTTTGGGATTGTGACCATTTAAACTATTCATTCCAAAAAGCTACCAAGATAGTGTCTGACATTTTATGCGTGAGAAACGTGTGCCGCATTATTGATTATTTCTGATCTGGCAATTATTTCCTTGATTAATCATTTAGTCAATGAAATGTTGAACAGATATTCAATGTTAAATACCAAACTGCAAAAAAAGCAGCGAATTATCCCATTTGAGAAGTTGGAACCAGAGAATGTTTTTCTGTGGATCGACTAATCACTTATCTTTTCAGCTCTATTTTAGATACTTGCTGCTGAAATACACCACACTCTTAAATCATCTGTCACGCAATTCTGCTTAAATTTAAAAAAAAAAAAAAAAAACACAGAAAAGTCCTTTTAAGAGAGAATGAGAAAAAGAAATGTATAGCATGTTTTACTCTGGGGAGCCAAAGATGATCACATTCAGCAACTGCTTGCAATTATAAGGTCAGAAACAGAATGAAGTCTGAGTGTAGAAGCGAAGGCGGCAACAGGAGAACCGAATGTTTTGCGAACTTTGAGGGTTTCTTTAGTTGAAACATTAAAAAACATCCAGTGATCAGTGTGTGGCTCATGAGCCAGTGAGAATTAGTCCTATCAAACCCTCCATTTGCCCCATTGATCCAGACACAGCTGTGGGCTCCTGCTGAAGGTAACGGAGGAGGAAAGCCAATACTGCCTACAAATCGATGGACCTTCAGTGACTCCTTGTTTGCTCCAGCAAATACACACAAGACGCTCCACCACTCTGGAGCCCAGACAAACAGCAGATCCAAAACGCTCCCCATCTCTCTCATTACTGACGTAATGCCGGCCGAGTACATGAAAGGAGAATCTATCCGTTGCTTACAAAGGCAGGAGGCGATGGAGGCGGCAGGAATGAAGAAGTACGCCGTTTAATGAATCAATTAAAAGACCCTTGATGGGGTGAGTCACTTGTGTTTTTAACTGTTCTGGCTGAACAAAAAGGATGTTGACCATTAACACTCTGTGAGGAATGGATTTTAGTTTCTTTAATTTAAACCATTAGTCTTTCAAATTCATGTTTTTATTCAGAGAACTGGTCTAAATACATGTGGGGAGCATGTAATTAAAAAAACGCCCCTCTGTGGTGTGTTAATGATGAACACAAATAGTATCAGAGCACACATGTATGCTGCTAATATCACTTAGCTGCACATGAATTATGGATGTTTTTTTTAATAACTCTTTGCCCCTGGAGGTACTAAATCAAAGAATCTAGTTTCCAAAGGCAAGTCCTTCCCAGCTCACTCAGTACGCAATATGAGATGAGATGTTCCTGTTTTTAAGGATATTTATTTTTTAAGGATATTTGTGTCCTTTGACTTGAGTGATTGCATTAAACCCCTAAGCAATTTTAAAAAGCATCTCTAATATCATGCAAGCATATCCAGTTTTAGTATAAACAAAAAATTGTATAAAAAATGGGACAATGTGAAAGAGGCTTGTAGTGATGAGCCTACTGAGAATATCACCCAAATCTTTAGCTCTTTCTGGTTTTATGGAGCTCTATCGCACGTTTCAGCTCATTGTTTGGCTGTGCGACCTATGACTTTGAAGAAGTTGACTTTGGTTGGCTTAAGCCTTAATATAATTTAAATGGGTGTGTTATATGAAAATGTATTTGCCCAAAAGTGGTCATGACATGGATATCGCTAAACCCGACATGAACATGTTTATTTCTGCTATAACGTTTTAATTTGAGTTCAAAAAGAGAGTGAAAAGAGTGAACTGAAAGTTGGACTCACTTTTGCCAGTTGAAGAAACATGACTCTGAATGAATGATAATGTTGTTCCATATCTGCTGTTTGCTAACAAACTTAAAAGGTGATGATATGACAATGTTGTTGTTTCTGCTGCCCCCAATTGGCCAAAAAGAGTCAAAAGTTGTTTTTAGACTACTATTCTTAAGATAAGCACAGAGAAGCATCCATACTTCATGACAAAAGGAGATCTAAATATTGGGATTAAAATAGCCACAATCTTCTTCCACTACATATGGAGCCCTCTAGGGCCACTCAGCTTTGAGTGTGTATATATATATATATATATATATATATATATATATATATATATATTTACATACATGTTCATACAATCATAAAGAGCCCATGAATTCACTACATCCTTTGAAAGTATTAGAATGGCAGGTCAACGTGTATAGGGTTGTGCATCGATTCAGACTTACAATACATAACTATTGATCTATTTCAGTAACAGGGAACAACCCTGATAGCAGGACAGACGGGAACAAGCATCCGTGCATCATCTATCTCATCTGCAGAGTAATAAGAGGGATGGCAGCCAAACACGCTCCAAGGCGTAAAGGTTCCTGGTCAACTACAACAGGCCAAAAAAAACATAATTCCCCATATGCACTTTGTGCAAAGGAGAAAGTTGTGGCTGGCAAAGACAAAACATGCTGCAATAAGCACGTCTTGTCTTGTGCAATAAGCTTTTTCCCCTAATCTCCCGCTAGCCTTTCCGTCTTTTCATAGCCACTTTAAGTCTCGGGGGTACATTTCACATGAATGTGTAATTGGAAGGAGAGGGCAATTTGAAGTTGCGCGATCACAGTTTCCTTCCAAGTGATGAACATTGGTCTCCGGTGGAAAAAGACCTCACAGGTCACATGGGTCTCTTCCACGTGCCAAAATGGACCTCGAGAGGAAAGAACTGACCATTTTCACCTCTCGCTCTCTTTGCTATGTGGAAGGTAAGCGTCTGACTCACAGGTCCCCAGCACATGCCTGGAGGAAAAACACAAACACACACAGGCTGAGGCAGAGCCAACACAAAGTGATGTAGTCGTAACAGTAATGTAGAGGAACCTGAACCAAACAACAGACACAGTCCATGAAGCAAGGAAGTAGCACCTGCACATACCACATGCTAAGACTTCAAATGAATGCTAATGTTGTTCCAATGTCTGCTGGAAAATATGTAAATAGGTCACAGTATGGTAGCATGTAGACCTTGTTTGTTGCCCCCGAGCGGCCAATTAATGATAAATGCTGCTTTAAGAGCTCTCGTTTCGAAACTTAACAGCTACTAAAAATCTTTTTGCTGATGTCCAGCAGTTATATGTTATATGAGATGAAATGGAGAAAAAAAAGCCCCTTTAATCCTTTTAGATTCCATTCCCAGTCATATCTATTTATAAATATAGGCAGGCGTATTGCATCCATCGTTCAATCTGCATCTTTTAGCAACGAGGGAGATGTACGTATGTGGAGCCACAGTCCTCTGTAGCTCCACATTGTGCAATATTCTAAGCCCGCCCACCTTTTAGCGGCCCAATCAAATAAGAGTAAAAAAGCGGAAAAGACTCTCTGACGTGAGTTAAACTGGGACTTTAAAGTCGTCCCATTGCTGTTGTGATATAGACGTGTACTCCAGGGTGTGACATCACTTGCTGGGTGTGGTAAATGTTCAATCAGAAAGGATCATAATGCTTTCCAGCTTGGTTTTAAGTACAAAAAATATATATTGTTTACAATAGTATCTAATAACTTTTTTCTATGGACAGTTTTTTGTTTTTGCTGCTCCTTCCTACGTTCATGTTGAGCTCTTTTGGACAGTTCTCACTGTTGCCGATATCCTCTTTCTTGCTAAATGCACGCCACTTACCTGCAAATACAGGTACACTTAATGAAGAAAGTGAATTTTAAAACATCTCACGCAGAAATATAGCTACTTGGATGGCCATTTCGGCTCCATGTCCATGTCAGATGTTTAGAAAGCGTAAACGAAAGAAAACACATTTTATTGACCGATTTTTTCTTCACGGTTCACTGTTTGTTGATCTTTAGAGGCAGACGGCGAATGCGGCACGATGTCCTTGGGAGTAGGACACAGTCAATTGTGAGTGGCTTTCCCATCTCGGTAGTTGTGATTCAGAAGAGGAGCGACCGCTTCACCGAGACACAGGGCACATTGAAGGGATTGAAAGGAGTTTCTCGGTCTGTGTGTTCCTTGAGCTGAGCTTTTGAGAGATTCCGGCACAGATGAAATGAGAAGTGTATTGACTTCTGGAGGGGCCTTTGAAAAAAATATAATAATACAAAAAAGCAGACAAGAATGTAAAGTCAAAGAAAACAACGAATTACTGGACGGGGGAGCATAACCAGTTGTGTGAAGTGTTACAGCATGAATATAGAGGTTAAGAATAATGCTGATCCGTGCAGTAACACCTCCAGGATAATGACGGCTATTGAAGAAAAGTGAATCATTTATTTCTTAATAAATTAAATAATAAATTAATTGAGGCGCGCCTCCATTTCTCATGTGTTAAGGGTGCAGATGATTAGAGGAAAATGCCACACATTTTCTGACTTGTGTTTTGTAAAAGGTCAGACAGTGGGGGAGAGAGTGTGTGGAGAGGGTCCCCGCTATCTCTCAGAACAGCCCTGGAGGAGCCCACAGGGAGCCTCGCTCCGGCACAAAAACAGAGTGTGTGGCACTTTGTGTGTGTGTAGGTGTGTGTGTGTGTGTGTGTGTCTGCCTTTTTTTGAGGCCAAGTGTTGAGAAAGTGAGCTCAGCTTGCGGTTTCAGAATGATGGGCTTGTTTAATGATAAAAACACAATAATAAGGATGACAAACAATGGCTCTGTGAGAGCACTAGAGCTGAACCAGCTGAAATTGAAGACTTCTATTTATGCACGAATGCTTCCATTACGCTGATCGTATTGTGTCTACGCCTCCAAACACCCACTCGGTCGCTTATCTTCCCACTCATCTCCGTGCCCCCTTTTTCTTTATTATTAGCACTCATATGAGGACATTATGAGCCCTGTGCTGTCACTGGTGTACGACAAACTCCAGTGGTTATCAATTACCCTCATTTTTTAGGATTATACAACTGCAGTACCACAAAACAAGACTAAATTCAACTTCCTTTTTTAAATGCAACTCCACTCCCTCTCTCTCTTTATATCTATTCAGCTTTGTCATATTTCAGCCTTTTATTCATGTGAAAAGAGGCACAAAGAGAGCCAGGGGAGCCACACAAGTGGATTAAACTTTCAATAAGGCCTTCTTCTCAGTGGAGACAGGTTAGCAAAATGCAGCAAAAAACAACAAATTAGAGAATGTTCAAAGTTAGGACGCTGTAAATGATGGCAAAATAATCTGAAAGACTGCCACTGTTTGAAGTAATTTAGAGTTTTCTCAAAACTTTTTAACAAATGGACCCATATCCAGCTTTACAGTCTGTGCAGTCACATCACCATAAAAACGTTGGTGATCTTTTAGGTTTGAACTTTAACTGATTCATATAAATAACTCCAAAATGCATGTCCATCCAAAATAAAAATTTCAAACAAGGTCCCGATAAATTGACACAAGTGAGTCCCAAGGGCCCCAAGTTGTCGATGTGGCAGTTACATTAATTAGTAACACATCTGTGCCTATTTTTGGGGATATTTCGGTTCATATTTAAGCTTAAATACTATATACGGTAAAAGTTGGGTTACAAGCCGCTACTACCTTCGGTCAGTGTCCCCGTTAGCTCCCCGCTGTAACCAGCTAGCTGGCGCGCGCTAGCTGGAGCGCTACGCTAGCTGGAGCGCTACGCTAGCTGGAGCGCTACGCTAGCTCCCCGACAACCACAGAAGGTAGCGGGACCAGCCCCAGCTCGACACCTGACTCGGTGGGCAGCGGCAGCGGGGAGCTAGTAGCGCTAGCTAGCGCTGCTGCTAGCTTGCTACAGCAGGGACAGCCACCGGAGGTAGAAGCGCCTTGTAACCCGACTTTTACGGTAAGCTTATATAACTTACAATAACTGTTTTTGTAACTGAGCACCTGGAGGCCTCGTATTCGGTTAATTGCAATCTGCAACCTACACACTGGTGTGATTTAAGGGGGCTCAAAGGGGACCCACGGCTCAGTTTTGAAATCTGAAATTGATTTTGTGTATGTAAGGAAATGCAGGTAAAATATTGGTAAAATTCAGCTAGTATTCTGCTGCAAAGATTGTAAGTCTGTTCAAATATTTCGGGGTTTGGACGAACTTGAGTTAATTTGTGCAACTGTCAGATCACGGATTCCTGCAAGGCATCTCCTGCTCTCGTACAAACCGATATCCAGTTTGACTCGAGCTGCAACAATATTCATGGAGTATTGTGTTTTTTTCCATGTGTGAAATGTCAGAGCCAAAAGAGTTCACAGGCTAAACGCTGACAGATGTGGCAGCGCATTGAGAGAATCCGCTGTTCATTCAGTCGTCTGTACTCATGCCGACCATTAATCTTCCCTCCTGAATCACCTGTGCGCGGCCTGGCTGCAGGCGACATCTTATCGCCGCTCCTCGTCCTCGCGCTTGTCTCCCTGTTTGGGTGCCTTTTCTGATTGCTATACAGCTGGGCTTGTTCCCCTTTTAGAGCCTGGCACGCCGTTAGCATTAGCAGTCAGCGCCTCGCTCTCTCGGTCGCCGCCTCCTGCCTTCTCATCCAAAGGCGCCAATTTATAAGGTGTCTGTCTAATTGAATAGGCAACATTTATCTTAATGCGAGTGTGCTTCTGTGTGTGAGTGTTCCTCTCCAGAACCTGCTGAAAGCACCTTGACTCACTTGTTCATTAAAGCGTGCCGGATGAAGAAGCCTTCGCACACACAGCGTGGGCAGCTTTGTCCGCCTCTTGATTAAGCCGTCCCCCGTCCTCCTCTCTTTTCCATCCTGTCTGCCTCTCTCTCTCTCTCTCTCTCTCTCTCTCTCTATCTGTTCTCTTCTCCGCTGTATTTCTGTCCACTTCAGCAATGCCGTTCATATCGCTTGAGTTTTTAATTTTGCTTGTGAAGAGACTGCAGTTGAACGGCAGTCACGGCTTATTAAAGACACTCCTTGAAAAGTGACTGTGGAAGGGAGGTAAACAATGTTGGAGCAGATGTGGGCCCGCCGCCATCATCATCATCATTGTTGTCGTGCTCATTTCTGCAGATTTCACGGTTTGTCCGTAATCTTTTAGCCGGGAAAGTCACTCAATATGTCATGATTTTTCGATTTCGGCATTTTCTGGGCCGTCCCCCCCGACGTGGCGTTCGGCATACTTAGTTCAGCCCGAGGATTCGGTGCTTAAGATTTGTTCATCCATAAAGCGTACGCCTCATCTGCACAAGAATGAGGTGGCCGAGGTCTATTTGGAACTGCATTTACAATAAATTCCAATAGTGAGGTTTGAGATAAGTCTTCATGGCTTAGACAAGAATAAGAATGTCCAGAGCAACTTTTCAAACCACTCTTGCAGAATAATCCACTTCGGTGCCGTCCCTCCGTCTGCTCCGTCTTGCTGCTTCTATCTCGGTCCTAATGCACAGCGCTCTGAAGCTTACGAAAAAAGGTCCATGCTAACGTAGTTAAAAGGAGTGAGTTAACTTCAACATAGCAGTGCCAACCTATACCAAACTATTTCACAAGTTATTCTGTTCATCTATAAAAGGTACATTAAACATAATAAACAGGCTGATTAAGACGCTCCATAACTAACAGCTCAAGGACACGACTCGTGTTTTGGATCTTGTTTCACAGAAAAGTTGACTCTCGAGAAGAAAACTTTTTCGAATGAAGTTGGCATTGAACTTGAGTTAAAGTAAAGTGCACGAAATAAAGGTTCCCCACACACTCGCATCCAGCCTGCCACGCAGAGAGATCACAGAGGAGGACGGAGAACAAAAGTGTGACTGATGATGATGCAGTCGTATCAAAACACAAGGACTTGCACCAAATCAATAAAACTTTAACTATCTGCGGGCTCCAGAGCTTTCTTTGAGTGAGAAGCTGAGAGACTTTCTGCTACTTCAAAGTCTGAGTGCGCATCCGTCACCCTGATCTGCACGGCCGTGTTTTATTTCATTGTTTCTGTGTGGCAACGGAGCCACGAGCATCTGTGTTGTCAGTGTCTGTGAACAAACATGTGTTTAGTTTTGTGGTGCACGTTATTCTGACATATATTCAAACACTGTTATTCCTTATGATCCAAATGTTCGTTATAGTGCCAATAAGTTACAAGTATTGCAATACGTAGGAACCCTAAAACTTGCTTTCAGAACCCCTTCATTTTTGTAGTCCCCAAATGTGTTAATGTGCAACCAGATGAAAAATGTTGGTACAGTGAACAATCTATGAAGATGCCCGCAAACCCTCAGTTTGTTATGCCAGTTATACATTTCTGTTAAGCATACCATTTGCTCTTATGCCCCCGAATGCCCTAAAGTTGTCATTTTTTTAGTTTATGAGCAGCCAAAATTCCTGGTTTTGCAATTTCTTTGTAACCTTCATCATATCTTCTGGTCTCCACATACCAAAAGTTGTCACATGTTATTTGTTAATTCTAACATGTGTTATTGTGCACCCCAAGTCTAATAATGGTGTAGCACTCCCATAAAATGTATGATGTCCCACCCTCACACACAAAAAAAGTGTGCTTAAACCTCGGTTATACTTATAAATACGTACAAGGACGGCTGCGGACACCATGAGTCTCTTTATATGACCACTTGTAGCATCGAGGACGTGAACTCAGCAGTGGACTAATCCGATGTGGACGCCCCCTGTTGGCTGCGTGATACTAAAATACGTTTGTTTCCTTTGTGCAAGCTGACTCTGATGCTAATTTGAATGATAAAGACAGCCGGCTGAGCGCTCGGCATACTGTACAGCCTCCGATTCAGAGCAGGACTCTGGTGTGTTGTATGCAATCCAGAGAGGAGATATTGCTCATCCTCCGGATTTAACCACGATTCCAGTCTGTGATAACCGACATCCACCACCTACACACACCGACATCTCCCCGCAGAGGTTTACCACCCACTTCCCCCCCAAACCAGGCGTCGCACTGCGAGGCCGAGAGGGAGCACGACTAAAGCTGCCGGTGGAGAGATAAGGCCTCCAGATACCTGTAATCCCACACCAGTTTCTCACAGACGGTTTAATGGTCACAGCAGCAGAGTGCGGGGTCGGGATTAACCGAGACGGAGAGCATGTACTGTAAGCGCCACAAACAGAAAATACTGTCAGTGCTTCATTTTCGAGGTACACTACGAACTCCTTTCTGTGTTATTCCTGCAATCTATTCTCAAGACATGGTGTTTTTTTTCTTTTTTTTGCACTTTTCGCCTGCAGTTTGAGCTGATACAGGTGGCTCTCTTTTCCTCGGATCATCTTTTGTTTATTTCAAACAGACCACGGACCCAAAACAAATAACAGTGCAGTCACTTCTATGCCTCCGAGCCGATCAGGGGCATGAACCTGCTGATAAAAACTGATCTTAAAACTGAAGTAAATCGCCCCTCTTATAGAAATTGGACAGGTCAAGAATATGCCCAGCTTTAGTATAATAATAAAAAAGATACGTGCATGTGGTCTAAAGATCTATGTCATTCAAAACCAGCCATCACTCTTCACTTCAAAGTGCCTTGGACATTTTACAAGTGCAGAGGAGCTGTGTGTGCAGAGTGTGTGCTGCTCCCTGCAGTCAGAACGTGACATAACCTTCATTAATTGGAGGATGTTTTAAAAAATATATATAAAATGGATTGTGGCACAGTGGAAGCTTCGGCCAGACATACCTGATTAAACAGGTTTATGCGTCAGGTTTATGCATCAGAATGATGTTGACTTGAGGAAAGTTTCTGTCAGCACCACATACAGCATGTTGTAACAAATCCCAAAACAGAATAACTACGTTTTATATGTTTGGTAATTGAGTTGAGAGAGAAGGTAATCTGTCAAAGGTTTCACGAATGCCCCTCCTCCTTCCTCTTCTCTCCTGCTCCTCCTTCCCTTTCCTCTCCTCCTCCTTCCTCTCCTTCTCCTCTCCTCCTCCCCTTTCCTCTCCTCCTCCTGCCTCTCCTTCTCCTCTCCTCCTCCCCTTTCCTCTCCTCCTCCTTCCTCTTCCCTCCTCCTCCTTTCTCTCCTCTCCTCCTCCTTCCTCTCCTCCTCCTCTTTCCAATCCTCCTCCTTCCTCTCCTTCTCCTGCTCCTCCTCCCCTTTCCTCTCCTCCTCCTTCCTCTCCTCCTCCTCCTCCTCATCTCTCCTCTCCTTCTCTTTCCTCTCCTCCACCTTCCTCTCCTTCTCCTCCTCCTCTTTCCTCTCCTCCTCCTTCTTCTCCTTCTCCTCCTTCCCCTTTCCTCTCCTCCTCCTTCCTCTCCTCTTTCCTATCCTCCTCATTCCTCTCCTTCTCCTCCTCCTTCCTATTCTCTCCTCCTCCCTCTCCTCATCCTCCTCCTCCTCATCTCTCCTCTCCTCCTCCTTCCTCTCCTCCTCCTCTTTCTTCTCCTCCTCCATCCTCTCCTCCTCCTCCTTCCTCTCCTTCTCCTCCTCCTCCTCCTTCCTCTCCTTCTCCTCCTCCTCTTTCCTATCCTCCTCCTTCCTCTCCTTCTCCTCATCCTTCCTCTCCTCCTCCTCTTTCCTATCCTCCTCCTTCCTCTCCTCCTCATCCTTCCGCTCCTCCTCATCCTCATCCTCCCACTCCTCCTCCTTCCTCTTCTCTTCCTCCTCCTCATCCTTCCTCTCGTCCTCCCACTCCTTCTTCTTCCTCTCCTCCTCCTCCTCCTCCTCCTCCTCCTCCTCTCACATGCTGCCTGCAGATCTCATCTTGCGTCTTGAGGGAATCCGGGGTGACAGCGGCGGCAACATTAGCTCGCGAGGTCTTGGCTAAGCTGCGCTGTCACCGAGACGCGCGCGCAAGATGAGAAGTTTTGACTGTCTGACATCGACGCAAGACAATAACTGAGAGAGCGTGGGCGGGCTGTGTTCGCTCACTTTGGCAAAACAAACCGTGGCGGACAGTTTCGACAGCTCTTCCCACTATTTTGAGGACATGTGATGTCGTGTTTACAGTATTAGTGTCACGCTGCTGGCATATAGTGGAGAATATATACAGTACATGCTATATATATTGACCTACCACGTTGAAAGCGGCGCTCTCCGGAGCCCACGTACTGTGAATCAGAGGCGCTTCTAGTCTTTATCCCTTCTTGGAATAGGTATTAAAGGTGCAGGTCTATATGGTCTCTGATGTAGAATAACAAAAGGTACCGTATGGTGTATTTGTTTTGCTGAAGTACTTCGGTCCTTCTGGTTCCCTTGTAGCCCGTGTGGCAGTTGAACAAAGCTCGCCTGCAGATTACGAAAGCCTCACAAAGGCAAACAGTTGTACATTTCCCCCCAGGCGGCGGCTCACCTCGGATCACACGGCAGCAGTGGAGAGAACTAGTAACGCTTCAGCATCTATGTGACGCACGTCGCAGACCCCCGCAAGCGATGTCCAAAAAGAAAGCCTATTGATTTTAAAATAACAATAATAATCTGTCTCTACAGCCCTTTCAGTCGCAGCATTACCGAGATATCCGTCCAATTGCAGGGATGACTGCAACCGAGCGAGTTTAGGTCTTTTAACCACTAACCTGGGCGATTTGGCGAGAGGCCTTCACGAGTGGTCATTCTCAACTATTTTCTCCTCAAGGACATCAATCAGTGACCCTTCAATTTGCACCACATGTGCCCAACATGTGTGGATAGATAGGTAGATAGATGGATAGATGGATAGATATATGGATGTATAGATGTATACTTTATTCATCCCTAAGGGGGTTTTGGGTGCACCGTTCGATAACGATGTTCCTCTGCTGCTTTGGTTCAGGATTTGCTTCTCTCTGCAGTGTTTTTCTCCCGAAACTCAAAGATAGCCGGACAGAGTTGAGGTCAGGTTGTTGTTGTTTTTCTTCCTTTCCCAACATTCGCAAAATCAGTGGGTAAATAACTTCTCAAATGGATTTTATATTTTCCTCGTGAGATGAACTACTGATAATTTCAAGCTCTTTTGCTTTTTTTTCTCCTATGAATAAAATGGCATGAGGTGTGAAATAGTGCAGAAAAAACAATGAATAATGAACTTCAATCTTTAATTTAAACGTCTGAATGTCATAAAAACATATATATTTGTTCAATGCAGACATGCAGACAAACTTATGTCAAGTGTTCTACCTTTTTCTCTTGTTTCGACACAAAGAGGTGACTGTGCATCATGAATAATGGATTCGACTTTATTCAAGTAGCAACATCTGTCACAATTTGAGTAAAAAAGAAGGTCTGCATGAGTCATTTTGCAGAGGAAAGAGCATCACTCTTTCTCTCGGCGGGATCACACCTGTAAAAAGAGGCTGTAAAGATGCACGGCTTCAACCATAAAGGTTTCAAAACTGAAGATAAATCACTGGTCACTCCTCAAGGCTGTTAACAATTTCAACATATTCACACTGTTATGTTCCACACCTCCCCTTTGATCACTAAATCAGTACTTCATTTCTTTTACAGCAGTAGGTGGGTGTTTGAAAGAAGGTTTTAGTGCTAAATGATGATTAGAATTATCCAGTCCCACTTCAATTTTCCTCATGAATTTGGGGGGGAAACATCTTATTTCCGATGACTCAACCACAGAAATAATCGCACACTATTCAGTCTATTTTTCTTCTTAATATGCGGCAGAAATTAGAAGCAGGGGACTTTTTTTGTGTGTGATATTGGTTTCTTTTGATTTAGCTGTCAGTAGAGGGCTCTCATGATCCATCCACAAAGGCCCTGACCTCTCATCTGCACTCTGATGCAGGAACTGTATTCAATGACACCCACCATCAACGTCCTTTCATGGAAATATTGAACGGGGCTATTCTCTGCCGCTCGCTGCGTTTTTCTACATCAAACAACGAGCGGAGATGGCTTTAATGTTCACCTTACTTCACTGTCAAACACAATTTGTCCCTTTGTTACCGGCTGCTCGATGTTCCATTGATTCCCTCACAGGGATTCTGCTTAGACTGGACTATGATATCCACACTGCGAGGCATTCGAAAGATGTTTTGCTGTCATATTGAGTGGATGACCTCATCAGCTACACACTGGCCTCTACTGGGTGAACACGTTATTGCCTGAGGGAAGGTAGAGATGCTTTTGGGTGAGAGAAGACCATTTCAAATGTGTTTTTTTGGAGATGGAGGATGTCAGTCGCATTAGGGGTTTGTGTGCATGTTGATGGGTAGTTTTAGAGTATGCAGCGGCGCAGAAACGATAAAGCCGAATTTCTCCGCTGCTCCTTGTGAGCCTGCGCGTCTTCTCATCTCCCCAAAACACTCTTTTGGCAGCCTTTGAATTACCTGCTCTCCTTCCTGCCTAAATTGTTCAAATACGTTAGAAGTTGATCAAACGGAAAAGGCTTTCGGAGCGCATGGCCGACAGAGCTTTCCCCTGTGGGCTGTTGGGGATCAGACATGAAAACAGGGAAAGAACAAAGGCTTGTCGGGACTGTTAAAGACGCCCGGACCATAGCAGCCCATCAAAATTCATTCAGTGAAACAGGCATGAAATACCCGACTGACTGCAGGAAACCCTCAAACATGTCAAAACTCTTCTGTCTCTCAGAAAATATATTGAGCCAGGGAGAAACTTATGAGACTGGAAGCCTTTTACTTCACTTTCTCTGAGTCAATATATCATGATACAGTATCTCCAAGACGTGCTTTATCAATGAACACTGTCATCATAGTCATTTCGAGTGAACGTCTATTTGTGGTGTTGGAAAAACAAAATGTGTTGAAAAGATTTGACTTAGTTCTCAAAAACATGATTTTTAGCTTGGAAATATAAGTTAAAGCTGCATCGGCCAATATTGTTTTGTTTTTAATAATCGATCAAGTGACTGACAGTACCAGAGAGTTATCGCCAGACTCTGCTTCAACGGAGAGTTATCATCTTTAAGCTAACTTTTTTCTTATTACAGCTCACAATTTTTCACTTTAATCAACATTGTTTTCCAACCTGCAGCTTAAGAGCTCTGATTAACCCACTGCACACCAACTGCACGACACCAAACAGCCGGCAGACAAAGTAAGCGACTAGCTGGTGAACACAGTGGAGCATTTAGCAGCGTAAAAGTCAGATATTTGCATCAGGAGTCGGTGGCGACCAAAACGGAGCAAAAGTTCAGGGAATATTGGACTTAAGAAGACCAACTCCAAATGAATGCTAATGTTGCTTTGTATCTGCTGGATGTACTGTAAGGTGTCAGTGTTATGTTTACAGCTTGCTTTGCTGCCCCCAGGTGTCCAAGAAAAAATATAAATTAGGAATTAGCCCTTATTAAAACTAATGATTCATTTTGCGGACAATGTGATATGTGTACATTCTCTTTGTCTTTAACATATAAAAACTTGCATTTCTTGTTTTTCTGTGTTGTTGTTTTTTAAATCCTCCTACGACAAAGAGACTTCCTATCTTCGACTTGTTTACTCCAGTTTGCAATGATAGTGTCACTCAGTTCCTACGCTGCCCGGCTCTGCGCGACCCTCAATGAATCAAGCATCGCTAGCGACGCACTATATTCCAACACCCAGTGACAGTCTTATTTCCAGGCATCAAGGAAGGAGGGGGGGAAGTTATTTACCGAGAACGACGGACAGAGGAAGATTGGACATCCCTGATCTGTCAAGGACATGACTTTCGGCCGAAACAAATCCTTCACTTTTATTGCATTGTCTTTGGGGCCATTTGGCACGAGGAGATGGAATTGGGGGGGGTTAACCTCGGCGCATTGCCTTCATCTAGCAATGTCTTCCACTGCTAAGTTCCCCTGGACGAAGACAAAATCCAGTCCATAGCCTGTAGTAGAGTATGGGGAAACAGAGTCTGGCCTTGCTCTGCAGACGGAACTAGTGATCTGAAACGCACAATTATCAGACCGAACAGTAAAAGACGACGGACTGTCTGTGTATCTATCACTGACAAGCAGAAAACAACTTTAGCGATCATCTTTCAAAACATCTCTAACACCAGCTGGCTGAAAGTTAATTGAACACCTGTTTTCCCAAAGAGAAATCTTGCCTTAACACTTATCTTAATAAACATGTAAATAACTTTTTGTATGTGATGTCCTTGACTTGAAAAGAAAGAAGAAAAAAAAGAGAGGGAAAAAACGATTGTCATGTAATTGGTACCATGGTCTCAGGGGGATGCATGTGCCTGTTTGTGTGTGTGTGTGTGTGTGTGTTTGTTTGACAGAGTTTTAAGTGGAGAGCAGTCACCGAGGAGGGCACGTGCAGCACCACAGAGATGCACCGCCTGAGGTCCTCTGACGTCAGCTGCAAAGGCTGATGGGAATTCAATACCCAGCATCCACACCGTCTAATTTATTCCACAATAAAATCGACTGCAGCTTGTTTGTCTGCAGTTCCATTGACGGTTTTCGGGGGCCGATGAACGTCATTGGAGTTCACCGCAGAATCCTCAGCTAAAGAGGTTTCTGCGAATTTTCTTTTCACGTATTTGTTAAGCCGCTAAAACGAGTGGAGAATAACTGAAACAAATATATACATAACTAAAAGCGACCATGAATTTAAAATACAATAAGGCCACAGTTCATTTACTGTGTAATGTGCTGCAGTGGTGTTATAAAATAGGACATTGAACAATCCAATATTCCAATAAGCCACATAGACTAAAGAGAGTTGAAGCAACTATTCTCTCTGAAAAGCCACAGTGGGATAATAAATAAAGAAAATGCTCCTTTCAAAATGTGCCATTGTGCAACCAAACTCATTTCGTTTTGTTTCTCAAACGCACACAATGCCGTGTTTGCTGATGTCCACCTCTGAAATCCATCCCATTCACCATCTCCCTGCCTCTGCGGTAAGCTATTTCCATCCATCAGGAACGCAGCCCACCAGATTTACTGTGTGCCGGCTGTTGTCGTCGTCTACATTCATCTGCACAAAACACTATTTGCTCCAGCTTTATTTACAAAACCATGAATGCGGCGAGACTATATGCGACACAATACACAAGTAAATAAGGGAGCCCATTTTTGCTGCACGGACAGATCCGATTATTCCCGTTCGAAAAATGAAAAATAAAAACTCTGAGTTGCCGTGCGAATGCCAGAAGTCCCTCTCTGACACGGGCTGTGCTCAGCTGTGGGGTGGGTGTGGGGTTAAGGGCTGGAGGGAGGTGGTGGGGAAAGTGGCTCTTGCCCACAGTCACAGCCCCGGGCATTAAATACGACCTTTCAACTTGCCACTGAGCATTAGACCAGTCAGAGGAGACGCCGAGTCCTCGCGTACAAACACTGCAGAGTGGCGGGCCGACGAGCTCTTTAACTTTAATGTGAGTCACTCCAGCCTCCGCAGTCAAGGTAGTTTCACCCCCAACGTGACACACAGTTGATTCTCTAACTCGAGCGCCGAGCTGGTTTGTCTCTGCAGAGCAAACAAAAGTCAAGTACAATTCTTTTCGATAAAAAGTAGAAATGTAGAGTTGCTGGCACGCAGTTAGAGTTCTGACAAACATTGTGTCGCACAGACGGCTCACAATAAAGGGAATAGATCAGTGGAGAAATGAAGCAGATGCTCATTACTAATTAATGCACAGCACAAATTGTTGAGGATAACACAATAAGGTTGACAAAATGTCAACACATTTCAATTTGCATCCTCTAATCCTTTACATGGCAGCAGTCAGACAAAATAGATGGATCTTAGATATTAGATTTGGAATGAATAGACCCTCAAGAGAGCCGCCGCGCGTTATTTCATCGACCACAAAGGTCCCAAGTAGTTTTGGATGCCAGGTCAGCCTCCATCAAAAGTGACTATTAAATGTCATGCTCTCAAAGTCAAAAGGCAGTGCACTGATTTGGGGAACCAGGTTGGTACAAGAGAAAAACACCGCCGAGATCGTGGACCAATTTCCAGCAGCGGTGCTTGACCCCAATTGGCAGTGTGGGTGTGAGTGGGAAGCTGGTGAGGGATCGATCTCCTCTGGTTGTTTAAGCCAGGAGCAGGAGATAGACGCATCAATGAGTTCAGTGAAGGGTGAACTGGCAGTTCAAATGAAGGCAGAACTGATTTTCTCTATATCCCCTGATGATTATGTTTAAAGGTCACTCGGGTACATAATTGAACTTTGCAAGGTACAAATGGCAGAGGTTCAAAAACTGAGCTGCAAGAAAGGGTACTTTAATGCACTAGTTCAGGGTGCTGCCCCACGGGACAAGAACCAGTGGGACACGTTTTTCTAAGAGGTGGTCAGCTGGTCAGGTGACATCTCATGGTACTTTTCCATCCACTTGTTATGTAGCCATTTTCAATGTGTGCATAAAGACCCGAGTGGAAATGACAGTTCAAAGGAAAAGGACAAAAGCTGAGGGGGAAAGGTTGTTTGGCAATGATTACATTAACATGCACACTGATATATTCCACTATTATTCTGAATATGACAATATTCTGAATTTGATACGGCATATTCCATTTGGCTTAATTCCTAATACAGCCGTATGTGGGATGTGGTGATATTATTGGGGTTTTAAGAGCATTGTTTGCACATGAACAGCGCATTTGGATTTTTACTGCAATATGCAAGACACAGCCTCTCGCCTGTTTACAGTCAGCTCTGGGAGAGACGGATGCCCGAAACATGTCTGCACGGAAGGAGAAACCCATCTACTTTGAAACCTCATGAAAGACTTGGATGTCAAGGTTTTTTTGGACAACGCCGACCTTTTCAGAAGCTGGTTGAAGGAATAAAAAAAGGACGCTTTGTTTTTCCGCCATCGGTTACATTGATCACAGTATGGATGGCTACATATAAACAGAAATATTTCATTTTCATGAGCCATTTTAACAGCGTAGAAATATTGTTCTTTTTGGAATAAGGGCAAAAACATATATATATATATAGATATAGATATATATATATATCTATATATATATATATATATATATATATATATATATTCTTTACTGTTATATGCCTCCGCATGGCCTAATAAATAAGGAACAAAAAGGGCATGGGGTGTGGGCTGTTGCTTGTCACCTCGCTGTCTGTAAACGATGAAGGCTGATAAAAACACCACATGTGGATCAGAAGAGACAAATTTATTCATTAAAAGACACAAATGCCATCTCAGCTGGGATGAAGCAGTGCGACGTCTGAATGTATCAGTTACTCATGCTCCATTAATTATATAATCTTGTCATCTCCTCATGAATATATACATATAATAGGTAGTTAAAGCAAATATGCACTGATTTACATTTGCAGACGTCTTAATGGAAGCTGTCAGAGACTCTGTCGAAGCCTCTTAATGTTCACTAGTTGAGATTTGTGTGCCAGCTGGAGGATCTTTCAGTGATACACGGCCGGTAAGGGAAGGTGGCAGGTGTGTGAAGAGCGGACGTCTCAAGGGTGGAGAGACTCCCCCTTCCTTCCATCAGACAATGCGTCGGGCTGTAGAGGGTGTCGATCTAAAACGAGGGGGCTAAACATTGTGAAATCACATCGTGTTGTTGTGTTCCCTCTCCCAGGCCGCAGCCTTGCACCGTACTGTCCTCGCCGTGTCCCGAACAGCATGTGAATTGTTGCTTTACTCGCCCCGCTAACATTTCTAAACTCCAGCGGAGACAGAGGGCAAGGCCAGAGCCCTGGCCCGGTGTTTGCGGTCAGATGGAATGTGAACTCCGTGTGAGAAAAAAGAGAGGAAGTAATAATGAGGCATCCCCCCTCTGCTGGTTGTTTGTTTGGACGGACCGGCTGTCTCACAGCACACGCTGTGGATGGAATACTAATGGAGATGACTAATGATTCTCTCTCCCTTTCTCCTTGATTCCTTCACACTCGACTCTCCTCCCTCATCCCTTCCTCCCCCCCCCCCCGTCCCCCCCGTCCCCTGCACGTGGATGAAACTTTAAACTCTCGAGCCAGAGCTTCGAAATGCATAATTCAGTTACGACTGAGGGGACAGCTGTGACATGCACGCACATCATACCGGTATTTAGGGCAAGTAACAAGTGCCCGAATGTTTTCCTCCTCGGGGCTTTGTTGAACACACCCCCACCATTACTGATCCTGGTTTCTAATCACGTAATGGTGGGTGGTCATAAAACCATCCCTGGTGCTTGCAACCATAGAGTGGGCCTATCTAATCCTCTGCCCATCCATTTTAGTTTTTTAACTTTCCAAATCGTTCTCTGGAATGTGGCGCCTTGAGGGAGAAACAGGAAGACGTCCCAGAGCTGCAGAATCTCTCCACTGGGCCAGATTAAAACCTGCTGAGATTTAGCCAAGGATTAGACGCCCCCTTTGGCAATTGGGGGCTGTTTAAACTGTTTTAAATGATTGTGGTATTAAGTATTAAAGACGTGGAGCTTTAAGCAGCCTGGTAACCACAGTTCGGCCTAATAAAAAGATCTGTAAGAGGGAAAGGAAAGGGAAGCAATTTTCTATTCTGAATATATCATTTCATTGAATCCATTAAAGAGAGAAATGTGGAAGAATATATACATTACATAGTCTCCACATTGCAAAAAAAGGTGGACTGGCAAAGTTATCCTTCTGAATGATGGTACAATGATGATTGAAATCAATAAAATGTATCAAGAATTTCCCCCCGATTGTTTGTGAAGAGTGTGCAATGGTTTTAGCGTAGCCAAGCCCTTCTAATCAGAGAAGTTTGTCATCCCTGTACATATTTACCATTAGCAATCCAATTAGCAGCGGGATCGGGCTGGAGATAGTAAGTGGCAGACGGTGTTCCGCAGCGATGCTCGCGATCAATTTAACTTTCCATTTAACATCAGTGGCCACATCACAACAAATCCCTGCATCCCTGCGAGTGTGAGCGACCTGAATGCTTCTCCCACCTCTCTCTTTCATCACCGTTCACGCCTTACAAGAATAAAAATTCTCCCCCTGTAGAAATGATTATAATATCGCTAATAACTCCACTGGCCGGGTCGAATCCACTCCCGGCTACATCGCAGCCAAAGAAGCGGCTCTAAGTAAAACGAGATTGCATTGATTCAGGGAATAGATTACCGCATTTAGGTGGAGCTTTAGCAGCATATTTGCTGTATGTTATTTAATGGTCCCCTCAGGTTTTTACCTCTGAGACATTGAGCAGGGCTCTGGATTGGGGAGAAAGTTATCTTTGTCGATTTACTTTTATTTCTGCTGCACCTGTAATCATCAAGAGAGGGACGAACGGAAGAATGACAATATTTATTAAAAAAAAGGACGATTTCTATATCGCCCATTGAATATGTGTGACGCTAATATCCAATATGATCTTGTTTTTCTTTTTACTCCCCTCCTTTCAGCGTCTAGCTTTCTCTCTGATGACATGGTTTGTGAGAGAGACACGATCATCCCTCAGTTCATTAGAGGAATACAAACACTACCCACTCCCCTGTGCTTCACACTCTGAATCCTGCACACACACACACACTAAGGAGGAGGGGGGGGGGGGGGGGGCACCCTCAGGACCTGTATTCCCTATATGGCATTTGTTAAAGATATACAAATGCAACATCGCTCTGTCCAAAGCCTCTACTGCATTTTGTACTCGGCGTGAAGTGTTTAAGCTGCTTGTGAGATAATCGAATGGAAAACAAGCTAATACGCAAATATGCAAGCTCCCTTTGGGCTCCTTATTTACATATCATAAAGCTGCTCAATAATCTTTTGGGTCAAATGGCTTTTGCGTCATGTTAAACCAGTCACTCGTAGTGATGAGCCCACAGAGAATTTTCACCCAACAGCGCCATGTAACCTTTTAGCCTCTTTGAGCTAATTGTTGTGGTTTTGCAGCGCCCATCGACCTTGTTTTCAACAGCAATAGCAAAAACTCTTTTCTACAAACAAAATCCAACTCGTTCTTTCTCCCAGCTCATGGAATATACCGCCAGTTGGTCAGTGCACCTCGGCGTCTGATACGACGCACCAAGGCACCCTTTATTTTGTGTATGAGACGCTTCGGGCTTTCAGCTAACTCCAATCATTATCAGAGCAGCAGAGGCAGTATGAGAAGCGAGAAAGGGGAGGTCAAGTCAACTGTGACTTATTTTACCTTAGTTTTGTTACGTAACGTATGTATTTAACAAACAAACAGATTTCTTTGAACCCATTCCACAATCTTTTGCGAAACCTAGCCAAGTACTTTTGTTGCGCAAGTACACCTGAGATCTCAGTAATCCTACATTGCGAGTTTATTTTTTAAAGAGACTATGCATGTAACGCCGGTCATCTTCACAGAGTCCACCATGTTGCACCGCCACGGTTCTATGGAACGTCCCAAACATTGGCTGGAAAGAGAGTCTGTGGCGGTAACCTGAAGGTCACAGCAGTTCTCTACTACGCTACGCTTGTGAAACTGCGGTAAACGTTAGCCGCATAGTGCAAAAGCGAGGTGTGAAACTGCAGTAAACGTTAGCCGCATAGTGCAAAAGCGAGGCTTCGCCAGCCGCCGCCTGATTTCCGAATATGAAAGTTGTGTTATAGTGGTAAAGATATTCTCTGAGCAAGGAGGACGGCCTTACTACGGTTTTGCAGTTTTGGAAAGAGGCGTGAGCGTTGTAATCTGCAACTACACCGCTAGACTGAGGTGAGTGAGGCGAAAACAAGGTGAGTGAGGCAAAACTATTACACCGAATTAATGTTGCAAGATCCTTTTACAATATTTTCATATCTCACACTGATTACCTGGAATAGAAGACAGAATACATATACATTTTAAAACCGCGTGGTTTGCAAAAGGATTACATTTGCAGAAACCGCTAGTATGTTGATTTAAATGTGCCACAGACAAACACGACAATCAATAACATCCAATTAAATGTTCCAGTCCAACAGTACTGTATGTTTACTTGCTCAGTAGGTAGAGAACTTATGTTCCAACCCTGTGACCTTAGCCCTCTCTTCTCTCAGTCACCTACCAGCAGGCCCGGGGACAGTTTGCATGTACGTGTGTGTGTGTACGTGTGTGTGTGTGTGTGTGGGTGGCTGTGTGACTGAATGGGACACTAATGAGCTGACTGATTACAGTGGAAAGCCTCGGGTTATCATTAGCTCTTCGAGGATCAAACACCAGATCAAGCCAACAGCAGGGCGGAGAGATGCAGGCCTCAATTAGATATTTGTTTTTTTCCACAGGAAAAAGTAGAGAAAATCCGTACACATCTAAGGAAGGAAAGAAAGGAGCACCTTTTTTTTTTTTTTTTAAGGGCACGAAGCGAGATGGCGGAAGTTTGATTCTGATCAAAGAGCGACGGAGAGATTCGCAACATGCCTCGAACACTTGAGCACGAACCCTTACTCGTGGATTCAGATTCATCCACTAAAGCATTGGTAGCCCCAGCAATAGGATCCCTCAGACAATCGGGGATGAACGCCACACAAGAGGAACAATCTCTCATCACCAGGCTTAGAGGTTTTTCGCAGACGGCTTTGATTGTCTCTCTCTTGGCTGTAATGAGATAGCTGCTTGCTTGACGTCTCCATGAGAACGCCTGCATTTCCGCACGTTACCATTAGCAGATTGATCAGGGGCAGACACCTCTCATCGCCACAGCTGAATAAAAAGATCAGAGCCGGTTTTCAGGTGACCTGTCCTTCCCCTGAAGGTCTGTCCACTTCAACACAACAGTTTATTGGAGTTTTTATTATTTTAATCGGTCATTGAATGAGTATGTTGCACACACCGAACACCGACGATTTAACAAAACATAGGACTTTCAAATAGGAGGCCAGGGTTCGAGGCCAGGGTTATTTTGAAGTGGCATGTTTTTCCATACGTATGTTACATTGTTTAAGTTTTACTTAGTTTACATACTTATTTTAAGCACAACCACGATGTTATTCCTAAACCTAACTAAGTGTTTTTTTTTATTCAGGAAGATAACTATGTCTTCAGTTGATTGTATGCATTGCGTTGCGATTACTTGTCATCTGAAACTACCTCTCTGTTAAAAAAGCCGTATGATATATGATTTAGTAATGGAGTCTAAAAACTGGTGCTATGGAGTAATAGACCCTGTTTACCAGGCAGGTGAGGGTTAAACAAAATAAACTTCTGAGTTGCATAATGGGAAGTGTTTTTGGAGCTTGGCCTAGAACTGAATATCAGGATAAATCCGCTTATTTTTTGTTGTAGAATGTCACTTGTGAATTAAAACCTGTTTGATTGTTTCTTGCTCCGTCTCTCATCTTTTAGCCCTTTCACCATGTTCCTTCTACCAAAACCAATAAAATAAGGCCAAATTTGCATGACACCAGAATCATCCTTCAGGGTTATATATCATTACCTTTTCAAGCTCTACTTTATTTACAACTTTTGAGGTTTTTGCGACAGGACGCCTACAACTGGATGCAATAAAGTATGGTTCCCTGACAGGCATCTCACCGCTCAGCTTTTCTTCCACTCCTCTTTTTATCCCGTGCTCCCTTTCTTTGGAGGCCCTCTGGACCCCATCAAGGCTCATTCTGTTCATCCCACATGTGAGGGGTCAGTGCATACCCCACAAGAATAAACCAGCCACTCAATGTGAGGATCTTTGTGTATGTCCTCATCCCCCTACCCTCTTTTCTCTCTCTCTCTCTCTCTCTCTCTCCCTCACTTACTTGTGCCCTATAGATGAGAATTGGCTCCATTCACGGCTCTTCCCTCCCCCCTGGAGCGGACTTCTCAGGGCCCTAACAGTGCAATTCTATGCCTTATTGCTCCAGCTCCTCCATGGAGAGCAGTCTCGTCAAAGCATTTGTGAAGACACAGAAGGAAATGAACTGGCTTTGTGCTCGGTCTTGACATATAGGCGCGATCACGTGGGGAAGTTTGTGGGGCAAGCGTTTAACAAGAGAAAAGGGCAGTATGTGTAAAATGTCTCTTTAAGGCCTCCAAGTGGCAAACTTGGTTCGGAAAATGCCAGGACCTATTTAAAAAATGAAGCAGTTTTATGAGTTTGGCCCTGCTGGCTGTCGTCCAGCTTAATCCACATTGTGTTCCGACTTCCTACGGACCCAAAGCTGGTTTCTCAAGCTCATCTCCACCTCGTGTTTAATCTCCCCCAGCTCTTTCATTAGGACCACACCATGTGTTGATTCTAAAGAAATGAAGCGGACACCTCATTTTGAGCGAGAATGAGCCGGAAAAAAGCTTTTGTCCACACCAGGAATGCCCATAAGACAGAGAGGAACACTGTTGGGTCTGACTCGGGTTGCTATACCAGTGCTGAAGAAAGCCATGGCAACGCAAGCAGAAGGTCTGCCGGACCACATAGCGCTGATACGAAGCGGCTGCTCGGGGTTTGTCATTCCAGTCAGGCCTGACCCAAATTACCACATCCCAGGAAAAAGTGGCCTACTTCAACCAGCACACATGCACAGACATACTTAATTGGGCTTGCATATATTTGGCCGATAGCGATAATAAACAAAACATATGGATGTTTGAAGTCTAATCACTGAGGAGATGGCCCTGTTAATGATTTAATACCACAGTTCACAGCCCATGGCTGCTGGATTATTGTGACTTTCCGATTGTTTACCCACTATGTCTACAAGCCACTTTTCCATCTGCAGTTATAATTCATAGCATTTTAAGCGTAATAGTCTTTTATGTTTTCATATGTTTATTATCTCTTATCAACAGCCTCGGGGCAAAATCTGCTTAAAATGGGAAGAGCAACAAAAAAGCGATTAGGACCATGTCTACAGAAGCGTTCTGGTAGAGCGTGAATTGGTAAAACAAACAGGCTAAATAGTAGAGTAGATTACAGAAATTAAAAAACATTGTTTTGCTCACCAAAGAAACTTTAACTGAGTTTTTTTTGCAACTTCACACAAAATGCTCTTCTTGTGAGATTAAAAAAAACAGGAACACAACAGAGGGTTGATATTGGCAGTCCTGGAAATCACATAAATCCCACCCCCAACATACACACAGATACACACACACACACACACACACACACACACACACACACACACACACACACGCAGAGAAACACACACCAAAGAATGGCCTTCATACCACCTGTACTGCCGAGTCTCTCTGCCCAGAATACAGTTGAACTCCAAACTTTTCTGCTCAAGTAACAACCTCACCATCCAATCACACCTACTCACCGAAAGCCATGCATCCGTAAGTGTGTTACCAAAAAAGAAGAAAATAAATCCACTTACTTTATTTTGGAGGTCTGGTAGTTGTATATCAGAGCTTGAAGAAGTATTTTCTCTAGGCTCTTTTCATCTGCACCTCTGCCCCGCTGTCCTGCCTCTCCAATACTATTTCTCTTTGTGGGCTGAGCATGCGATAGCTGTGTAGTTTTTTTTTTCCTTTTTTTTGTGTGTGTTGCATGGGGTGAGGGGAGGGAGGTGGGTTGGGTGTTGGATGCCTTGGATTTCCTGACTCGTGATCAGGAGCTCATTACCCCCAAGGTCACTCCAGGGACGCCCCTGCCTGGCACTCACTGGGACACCAGAGAGGAGACGTGAGATTGCCGACGAAGAGTGTGAGAGAAAGAGAAAGGAAGAGAGCGGTTAAGAGCCAAAGTGCCTGGGAGCTCCACGGGGACGAGGAGACGGAGCCGAGAGAGAAAAAGTGATGCCCAGATACACATAAACAGAAAGAAAAGGGAGACGGTGGAGAAGCCCTGATCCAAACGCTAACAGAGGGGGAGATATTCAGGAGGAGCGAGCAAACACAAAAGCTAAATGTGTCTGTAGGAGCCTTGGATGAGCTCACGGAGGAAGCAGCCCAGGCAAACTACACAGTTATATAACATATCTTGTTGATCCATGGAAAAGTGAGTCCAACCACAGCAATCAATAGAGTATTGACAAGCACCAGCTGGGCTCTGCACTTGTTTTTCAGCTTTTTAAATGGGCAAGCACTGCAGAAACATATTGTTTGTGTCGTGTGTGAATGACATCTTGAGTGTATATCTCAAATCGTTGTTTTTGTCGCACGGTTGAATGGTTGTCTAACATTATGATGTGTTGTTTCTTTTATATGCTGGGTTTATGGTTGTCTTCATTTATCACAGTGAATAACGTTAGCGAAATCGCTGTTTTTGTGACGACATAAAGTTAAGTCAGTGAGATGAACATTGTGGCTGAAACGTATGGTGGACTAATCTGTCAATTACTTATTTGATTTGTTTCATTGAGAATGAAACATTGATTTTTTGGGGTTTATGGCTGCTAGTGTTAGCATTAGCTCCTGTAGCTCGCGTTAGACATGTTGTTTAAGATAGTTTATTCTGCGAAAACGAACATAGATGCCAAAATCAAACATAGAAGTTTGTTAGGATTCATCTTCTGGAGACCATGAATCTCTGAATAAAATTCCATGGCAATCCATCCAATCATTTTTGAGGTATTTCAGTACAGACCACAGTGATGCTGCTATCCATAGAGCTATGCATCAGCGTGGCACAAAAACACGTTAAAACTTGTGTGGAGGATGAGGAGTTAGCTACCGGTACCTTTGTCAGATGGGCTGAGTAACTACTGAGTAATTTGTTCGACTCATTGATTATTTGGCTAATTATTTCTAAACAAAGTACCACAGTCCCACTTGATTACATGTCTGAGTTGCTAATTTATCATCAAATTGTGCAGGAACAGTTAACTGTTTAAAATGAGGCTCCTTTTAATTGTCAAATTTGAATTTAGATAATGAAGCTAAACATCTGTGTGCCACTGAAATCTATTGTCTCTGTATTTCTTCTTCTTTTCTCCCTTCTCTCATGTTTCTAGTTCGATCCATTTTAGCTCTTGTTTGTGGCCAGATATGCTTTTAGAGGGCGTGTGGTAATAACTTGTGTGTTGTACTCTCAGGGTGTTTGGAATGGCAGATGGCTGGAGATGACCCTATAGACCAGCGCTGGCAGTCTGCCACAGCTGGACAAGCCTGGATCGACAGATTACAGCACACACAATCAATAAAGTCTACCATTAGTTCTTCCCACAAAGCTCTATGTACAATACTGATGTCTGACCCCCTCTATGTAGTCCACACAGATTCATGGCCCTATATTTCACTTTATAATGCTGTCTTTTCTGGCTCAAATTATTGATGGAGTGGCTGGCATGGACTCATTCTGCACTAGAAAAAAAAATAGCTCATAGTGCCAAGAGAGCAGCTCTTGAGCTCATAATTTTAAGATAACCCATTTTAGTGCCAGCCTGCTGTTGAGGTGATACCCAGAGCTATTCACAATGTGATTATAATGCACCATTTCACTACTTTAATAGTCATTTACAGGTGGAAGCATATTGAAGAACCATTAAAAAGTAGGATGGAGACTCAGTGTCATTAATTTGAAAAGAGGGGCACAAATTAGCATTAATGGTCACCAATGATCAGCTTCGTTCATAAAAATAATACCAAAATCTTCCCACCGGGGCTGTTTTAAAGTCGAAGATGAGTCAGTTCTTTCCCAATAAGTCTCGTCTTTAAAAGCAAATTGCAAGTCTCTCTGATTACCATTAAAATTACAGTAAATTTGAAATGTAAAACACGGACGTCTCCCAGATGGGATAACGCCATGGTAGCAACCTTTCAATCACAAGGTAGCCACGCACAAAAGCATACCCTGATTTATTGTCTATTTTACTTTATATGGGAACATCATTTACGAAAATGAACATCATGATGTATTGAAGAAGACTTTAAACTAGCAGTTGAGACCATAAACTCATGTTTACAATGTTTACTGAGGTAATAAATCAAGTGAGAAGTAGAGGGCCATTTTCTCAAAGACATACAGTAGAGTCGCCCCTCCTGACGTCCACGTTGGCTTCCCCGTTACCTCAGTAGTGCTAGGTGAGGTAGCAGTTTAAGTTAGCTCTAAAATATTAACAAAAGCCTATCCTCCATGTGTCGAAACAAGCTTCAATCTGCGCAGTGATACGGTCGGCCACAAGCCAGCTGCCTTTTAGTTCCATTATACTCAATAGAAGGAGACTAACACCAAAACAACTTTGATTGATAAATAACAATACAGGAACAATTGGATGTTGGGATGAACTGGCCCTTTTCCCTCCCACGACTTCTTTCAGGTTGATACATAAAATGATGATCGGGGTAAAGGGATGATATGTGAGACAGACGCAATGTTATACGTGTCAAGAGATGCCTCGAACACCCTTTGCCTTGCAACTGAAAGCTTGTTTTGAAAGTCCTCAAAGGTTCTGTGTTGACATTTTTTTGAAATTGGCAATCAATAGGCCAGCAGCAAAGTAATGTTAGTGAGGAGCCTTTAGGCTGTTTGGTACATCTGCCCCAGAAAGATAGGCCTCAGTCTATAGATTAAGCCAGAAATAAAAGCATAGATTTTTGGACAAGAACAAGCAGTTGAACAGAAATTATGCAAAAATGGGGAATGAAAGTCTTTCCGATCTCCATATTCTGCATAAAGGCGTTGTCTTTTTGTAATATGTACCTTGCACTTCAGTCCATTGTTTGCTCAAGCTGTCTTGAGTGTTGGGATGCAACTGCAAACACTGCAGCTCCACATGTTCAGCATCATGTTGCACTGTTGGGGGATTTCAGTGATGGCCAGTAATTAGTATGACTCATGGCCCCCCGCCAATAACGATATACCATTTCACTGCTGCCGTCTCATATTCAACTCATTAATAATAGATTTCATCCATTTGCACCCCCCATCTTCCCCCTCAGTCCTCCCCTAATGGCGCGATATGCTTTAGTGCCATCCACCAGGAACTTCTCCAATGATATCACTTCCCACATTTGATTAAATGAGATATGACAACGATAAAAGAAAATTATGAAAAAAGATCCTCGATGGACGAAAGATTTTCTGTTCAGCTGAAAGCAGAAAAGGGGTCTCCAGAAAACAGTTTAAAACTGATATAACAGAGTTTGAGTGAAACACAATCTTTATATTGAATCCAACAGCTCCCTCGTTATTTTTTTCTCACTTTAAACTGGCTGTTGTCGTTGTGAGGCTGAACAAAGCTGGGAATGAAGTCACAGTTGAGCCCCACTAACCCTGTTCGCTTGACTATATGTCCGCCTGCAGCCCAATAAGAAGGCGGCACCGACTGGGCCTGTTTGCGGTGAGAGTCTGATGAAACCAAATGAAATCAGCCTGTCGAAGTCAGCCACAGCCTTTTTCTTCTTCTTTTTTAAAGCCACAGATCCGTGGGCTCTGCCCCTCCATCTCATCGCTCCCCGACACCAACACCACAAAGTATCCACACAGATGAGGGAGCCGGAAAATGGTCAAAAAGTCATTTTTCCAAACCTTTCTTTCATAAGCTAGTATTCAATTTCTGCAACATGTCTGGAAGGAAATGGAGATTGAATTTATGGTTGTAAGAGGAGGAGAGAAAATAGCTTTGTCTCAGAGCAACCTCTCAAATCACTCAAAAGGTGTTATATTATTGGAACCCTCAATAATATAACATATTCCAGAGTATAGTGCACATATAAGCTTTCTTCACCGTTCTTGTGCATTGATTTAACTCTTCATATGAAGAAGGTGCATGAGGTCGAAATGCAGGAACAAAATGTTCTGGCAGTGATTCACAGAATGTACCCCGCAGGCCGCGAGTCATATCAAACACAGGACAAAACACACACACTCGAAAACATCTGTGGGGCCATGACCGCCATTTAAATCTGTATCCGGCTAAATACTGCATGCAGCTGTCTACCCGACACCTATTTAAACAAGTCGAGTCAAGTTTATTGCGACCTCAATCACCAGTTTGTCTCAGAGGGCTTTGCAATACAGCGCGCAGTGCCCTCTGTCCTTGCACCCTTGATTCGGACAGTGAAGTGCTCCACAAAAAGAAATCTTATCAGGAAAAGTGAGGAGACAGATCTCAGGATACAGGGCCAGGTAGAAGCAGCACTATTGGTATTAGTAATTACAGTAGAGTGCTGCAAAGATGACGGATTATTGTAGGCCACCCTTGAAGTCAGCATTGTCCTGTACCCCTCGACAAAAAAATAAGATACCACATCTGTTGCGAACAAACTTTATGATGCTCACATATTTTATTCAGGAAGATAATCTTCACAATTGGTAACCACTTTTGTGATTTTTGAAGTGTGGATGCATTCAGAAGAACGTTGAACTACAAAAAAAACGACACTACGATCACATGACAATCAGCGCCAAATAGCTAAAAGCAGACTTGTGTTCGGAATGATAACGTTTTGTAGCCTCATGTAGCAACTTGTATGCAATAGCCTTTTTTAAAGACACATAAAAGCTTCAAAATTCACGCGAGGGTCTCAAAACATGGCAATCTCATAGGCTTGTGTTAACCCCAGACCTTATTTCAATCATCTAGCCAAAAACCCATTCAATACACACCCATTGACCTCGAGGCGAGGGAACAGGAAGTGCAACTCATTTACCAGTTTTAAGTGTGTGTGTGTGTGTGTGTGTGTGTGTGTGTGTGTGTGTGTGTGTGTGTGTGTGTGTGTGTGTGTGTGTGTGTGTGTGTGTCTGACTGGCTAGTGATGCTCCGCTATGTTCACCAGCTAGTGGCTAATGTTGCCTGTCTGACATTGGTGGGTTTATTAGAGCTTTTTCCCTGAAAACTAGGTTGATGAGAGCAATGAAAATAAAAGTTATGGGCTGGAAAACCAAAACAATGAGCTAAAAGAAGCTAAAACACTCCTAAAACGTAAACCTGAGGAGAGATTTTACATTACACAAAGTCATGTGTTCATTGTTTCTGTAAAAACACTGATTATGTATTACAAACTCTGTGAACAAATGTAAATGCCATGTGTGTGTGAGGGTTTGTGGGTGGGCGTGTTTTGATTCATTATTTTTCCTTATTTTCTATTTTTTACTTTTTTTATTAGTTGTATTTCCTCTTATTTTTTACTTTACGTTGTCTGTTTGCTCTACTTTCCTGTCACTTTCTTCATTACTATTGTAAACAGATCAACACACACACACACACACACACACACACACACACACACACACACATACAAATTAAAATACTTGTTCGCTGATCCCTGTACATCATATTGTGCATATTCTCCAATAAAGTATATTAAAAAAAAAATTAAACACTGATTACTGCAACTTTAAGAGTCGATTCCCATCCCAATTTTATGAAAGCTCAACCTTTATCTCTTGATAAAGTTTATAGTTATCATCTATTCAGCATGAGGTAATGAACGGTATCCCATAATGCACATTTAATTTCATAAGAAGCTCAGTTTCATTAATAAAGCATAAGCTCTTGGTTGAATATTAATATTTATATGCCTGTGCCCTAGCTAATAATGGTAAAGAGATTTTTACTTTCCAAAGACTGATTCCCTGTGGAATATGATCGACATGTTTTCTTTCTCTGTTGGCAGTCAGCAACTTCAGGCGAGACTTTTTCACATTTTCATTGAAAGGCAGCGTAAGGAGCCATAAAGGTTTTACCTCCAATGACCGCAGCTGCGATTGTTATTCAGTCCTTAATGCAGTATTTAATCTCCATTTAAAATGTATTTAATGCTAATTAATCATCATACACATTAGCACAGCATCAGCAGTGTACTGGTGGAAATGTATTGATTTGCAAGATAATGAATTCAGATTTATTGGCCTGATACTTTAGTATGATAATGTGGTTCCCTCCTTTGGGATCCCCAGGGATCTTCAAGGATGTCAAGTTTTCCGTTACTCTTGGGTGAGGCTGCTACCAGTCATACACATGGAAATCTGATACAGAACAGGGTTCTTTTTACTGTGCACTCTAACTTTTTAAGCTGAATGTGACTCCAACATGTCCTCTCCTATACTCATGTATAGGCATGTCACTGAGGGCCCCTGTCCTGGCTGCCCTGTTTCAACACCGCAGAACTTAATTTATGACCGACAATTAATCTGAAGGAGCCAAAACACTCCGGCGTGGCCGGCGGAGCGTGGCAGCGTCGGCAAAAAACAGCTCTCGCCCCGATTCGTCTCCCAGCCGACAGTCTGGCCCCGTCGCCCAGCGTTTATCTGCCTCCATACACTTCCACCCCCCAAAAAAACTCATTAATCTCTAATGGCTTAATTCTGTGTTCCCGCTATGGCTTGCGTATGTTCTCATTAATGGCTTTTCAAACTTGAACTATAGAGCAGAAGCAAGATTATAAAATATTATTTTCTTTAGGAAAAAAAAAAGGCTGAGATTGGAAATAGAAAATGTACGTGATGCTTCTTGTAGTTATTTCATGGCGAGCGCTGCAGATAATCACAGATGAGATCTGGTAGGAGGGATGATGACAGAAATTGAAAATGTATAAAAGCTTCAAGCGAGCCATAGTTCAAACAAAAATTAACAACTTGTGAAAGACACTGAAAGACACGGGCCGAACTAAGTTTATAGAGGGCGAGGGGATTCTTCGCAGCACAGTTTGTCAGTTATTCTAAGAAATATCCACAGCCGGAGGGAAAAACAAACTTTAGATGTTGGATCCCGTAAAGCTTCCTATTTGCTAAATGTTTAAATTCAAAAAGTCAACCGGAGGTGATCAAATGCCAAAAAAGATGGTCCAGGAGTCTGCTTTAAAAATACTTTTCAAACAAGATACGTAGTTTCTGGTGTTTTGTTCTTAACCGTTGTCGAGATTATGGATTCTCCCTGTCCCCTTTGGGTATTTGCTCTGCTGAAATAAACACAGCCTTCCATATTTTATTCCACCGAAAATACACTCCTCCCGATGTCTCAAAGGCAAGTCAACAATCCCAACTTTCAGTTGTCAAAACAAACCGAATTCTCCAAAAGAAAGAAAGTGTACGCATGGTACACAATAGCTTTGAGGCCAATTAGTGCGAGAATTGTCTGTAAAGAAAAACTACAGAGATAGAAATGAGGGTCGGAGTGAGAGAGGTGAGGAAAAACTTAAACGACATATCATCTGCCCGGTTCTGTTTGTGTCATCAGCCTAAAAAACACACAGCGCTCTGTGCTTGTGCTGGGGGGCGCCTTGGTGTTCCCGGCAGTCACCTTTAACAATAGGATAGCGGGGAAGGGAGTATCAAAACTGCCTGGGATCAACGCTATCACTGATGTAGACTGAACCCCCCGAGGGAGCACTCGTCTTTCTGTTTGATTTGTTCTCAGTCATCTAGTCTGCACCCGGTGGGCCGGGGGGCTGTTTGCTTGGCACTTTTATCTGCCGATTGAGAGGAAGAAGGAAGCCAAATGTGGCCAAAAGCTGAACCCTCCGCCTCCCACCTCCTCCGGAGGGGAACGCTGAAGGAAAGCGGCGCCGACCCCGATGACGTCGGGGTCACCCTTTTGCGCACGCCTGATGCTGCTCCCGCTTTGTGTCGACATTGCACAACATTGGATTCAGTGTGTGATGCAACTTGTTTCCGACCGACCCCTTGCTTCAGATTTTCATTTTTTTACAAAGATGACCTACCTGTGGATACTTAAGTGAATGTATATAGAAGTCGATATTCTCATAATAAAACACCTCTGTCTCACTCCAGCTGATCACCAGTTGTCAGTGTTTGGAAGGGGCCCGCGGTCCCAATCGATGAGAAAATAAATTACCACTCGCAACCTCGGCAGATGACTGAGGAGAGAGGTTGAGCCGCAGCAGCAATTCAATCCTGTTCCGCCTTTCCAAAAAACAGATTGAGAAATACCGTCAGTATCTGGGCGATAGGCACCATATGCAAAAGTGATGGGTTTGTCTCAATCTTTTTTGACTCTCCCTTCGTCGGTGGGATTTAGCGAGACAGCTAAAGTGTCTGTGATTGGCACCGGGGCCCCTCTCCCTCGTTTCTCCAGTCGCGGGCTTCTCCCCGAGTCGGCCAAGCGTGTGAACACACATCAGTTTAGCGGGCGCTGGTCCTACCCTTTGCAGGTGCTCACTGTCAATCCGAGGAGGTGGTAGAGTAAATAAAAGTCCATCTGACAACACAGCTCGGGGCCATTTGCAATCAGCGGCGGATTCTTCCTGGGTCGCTGAAAAAACAACTAAAAACTAAAAACAACGAGGAACTGTCGGCCTTTTAATTAACAGGATTTTCTCCAGTCTATACCTGCGGTATTTGCAAAAGTCAATTTATTCCCCTCTGTACTATAAAAATAAGTACAGAGTAAAATAAGTACTCAATCTTGATTAAGGTGACCTACATGTTGGTAAACAGGAGGCACATTCTTCAACTTCTAAGAAATTATCGTGATGCTGAGAGGAAGCCGGCAGCTAGAGATACGAGACAAAGTAGAGTCGGTGTAAATAGGGACTTAACTTTGATCGCAGTACTCCAAGCTCATTTTGATTAGTATCCATTTTTAATGAAGCCACACACAGCAGCCTCAATGTGCAATGTGCTTCAGCAGTGAAGCGTTTCTCGTGGATGGAAATGGACATTCTTGCAGACATAAAGTGTAAGGATTAGCCTTTGCACTGCAGTGCCCCGCGCTTAATGCTTACTGATGAGTTTCCATCTATCACCGAGGTAAACCAATGTTGTGTTCTCATTAGCAAGCATTAAATGTGGTGCATTACAATGCAGCCTCCCAAATGGTCTACATTATTGATATTGGATGAGTGGGTTTGTAAGTTTAACCACAAAAGCAACATATTTTATGCACTTTTATTTCCCCCAAAAACTTCTGACTGAATGCATTTTTATTTATTTTTTAAAGATAAGCCTTTAACTTTTTTTTACGGCTAGCATGAATATTGATCACAGCATTAAAAATTGACCATTTTGAGCTATTTGCATTCACAAGTTACATTTTATGGCCGGCGCCATGTGAGAATTCACCCGAGCAAAGCAGCCGCAGTGATATGTGTTTCATTTGTGTTTTATTTGGGTCAATTTCAGCCGAGCAGACGGAGCAGAGCGCCAGCCCCATTGATGTCTGTATTACTGTCTCCTGGAATACAGATGAGAATGCGTCTGGATCCAGAGGAGCGCTGTGATTTCTACTTAATGAGGTTGAGAAGAGCCCCAGTCCTAGCAGGTTGGGCCAGACTGCTTTGACCTTTAACACCCAATAACCGTCAGTCACAAGAGCCTGAAAAGACTGCAAACAACTGACCCAAGGTGGATCATGCGTATCACTCACTGTGAAGAGGTTTGTCTGTCGGCATGGCAGAGAGGGCATTCCCAATTTATCTCTATCTAGATCCATTTATTTACATCATTTGAAACAATGGACTGTACTTCATTTTTAAAATGCATGAAGAGGAGGAACTTTGATACACTGTTGTAAATGGGTGTTGTATTTGGAAATAATTGAGGGGAAATAAACTGGAAAGAAAGAAAAGAAAAACATGGTGCCAACATACGCAGTCAAAGGTTATTTTAAAATGAACTTATACAAGTATTTCAGAGAATTAATGCAAACATTTCTCTCACACTCGCCAGATTTATAATGGGGTTTTTTGTATTGAGTAAAATGTATTTTCTAATTCCAGTCAATGTGATTTTTAAGTAATTTTTTTATGGTTTTGATATTCAATTCCAATAGCTTTTACAGAGCAATGATGAACTGGTAAAAAAAAAAAAAAAAAAAAAAAGTCAAGTAAAGGCCTTACAAGCAGAGGTTGTGACCAATAAACGCCACTGAAATGTAGGCTTTTATTTTGAAAGAACAATAGGAGTAAATCTTTCTTTGCTGCCGTTGTCAAGGCTAGACAAAGTAATAAAGTTACCATCTTGGTTCGGACTACGGAGCCCCCATGTGGTCGCTTCATAAACAATAAGCGTGACTCGGTCGGCTCTAATTGGCTGTTCTTGTTGTTGTTGTTGTTTTCCCGACAGAGGAATCTAGCAAACGCTATTAGGAGCACTAAAAGGAGGCAGAGGAACCTGTTTTTTTTTTTTTTTTTTACACAAATGATCCGTCTCATGTGAAGTTAATTTCATTAAATCTACCAACCGCAGCTTTAATACTCCCCATCCAGCTCATGGGGTCTCTGCCTCTCTCACAGCCACTACTCCTGTGGCCATAAATTCAATCGAATCTCCACTCTGCCTGTCTGCCGACATTATGATAATGAGACTTTACGAGCCGCATTTGCAAAACGGGCTCGTTGAGCTTGCGCCCGAAAACGCAAAAATGCATTCCCCCTGACGGAGAAGCTTCTGTGCCACCGCGAGATCTCAAAAGACTCCTTCTCACCCTATATTTCAGACGCATTTCAGAACGTTGCAAAAAAAATATATAAAAAAGAAGAAGAATATTCCACAGCTGGGAAACGGCGTTGATCGATTCCGCATAGCTACACGGTTATGTTCACCAAGTACTGCCGAACACTCGATAAGGCATGACCTTCACCGGTGGCACAGGGAGGGAGCGCCAACAAAACAATTATCTCAGCTCTTTTCCCCGACCGCTCGCGATACATCATTGTTTTATCAAAATCGAAAAGGCCTGACTGGATACAGCTACTCCTCTGTCCATGGGTCGATGGCTGATTACGGCCACCGCCGAGGTCTAAGCGCCTCTCGTCGCGGCCCAAGTGCAGTGCGGTCGATACGGACGCACGCCACATTACAAGCCACATTATAGCAATCATATTAATGCCGTGGAAGGCTCAAGGCTGTTATTGTCTCCGAAAGAGCCGAAAAAGACGTAAAAAGAAAAAAAGCTGTCGCCGAGAGAAAGAGTGCCGATACGGATGAACCTCCTTCAACTCCATGTGACATTCATTGGATTTAGGCCATCCCAAAGTTATTAATATTTGAAAAGAAGAAGAAGAAAAGAAGAAAAAAAAGGACCACAACAAAGACTTCAAACATTGCACTGACGCGCCCACACTAAACCTGTGATTTTTCAAGTCGAGAACTCAGCCAAGCTTCAGGATAGTCTAGTTATGCAATTGCTATCATCAAATGCACTCAGCCGCGGCTTCATTTGAAGGCTTCGCCGTGTCTCCTCTTCTTGAAAGGAGCCGCGGCGATAAAAGGAAGGTATCTTATCGGGTCCTCCGCTCGTTCCGCCATCTGCAATTTCTTTTTTCCCCCCCCCCACCCTCCTGCTTTCATAAGCGAATTAAAATGTATGTCGAGACGTAAAAATTATTAGCCCTGCCCGTCTGACATTTAAATGCAGCCGATTCTCTGAGTCATCTGGGGACACAGTCCTCGTCTTTTACAAATCAAGACTAATAAGGTACAAAACCGCCAGCGTAATCCGATTCAGCGTACAACTTGAAGCATGAGATGCAATCAACATAGTCAGCTCTCTGGTATCCCGGCAACATGCCCCGTGCGCCTCTTCCCAAGCCTCTAAATCTTTTCTGCTAGCCTATACATAAGGGAGTAGGAGGGACAGGCTGGTTACCGAGAGGAATGCGAGTTCCTTTCTGCCCGGCAGCTTCTGCAAACAAGATGTTGATTTTCAAAGGACTCGCAAAACCTCATTTTCACAGGTCAGGAATAAAGAATATGTCGGTGTGTACCTCCTCTGACTCAACCCAGGCACGGGTAAAATAGTATTCAGGGCATTTAAGTGTCTTTTGTTCGGCATCTCAACTCCCAGTTTGTTGGGATGTCTCTTATTTTGGTCCGTCTGTGTATTTTGGTCTCTTTCTAGTTCAAAACGAACACGTTTAGAATACACTCCATCCTGTAGAGGCGACATTTATGTGCTTGTTTTCATGTCTTTAACCCAAGAAGGTTATTCAGATCACCTGTTGCACATGGTGCTCCTAATTAGGAGTTGAGAGCCGCTTCACCTCGTTTTGGATTCAAGTCTTTCGGCCCTTCTGAGACTTCTTTGCCGTGTTGGCGTTTCTGCTTGAGGAGGATTTCTTTGAGCCCTCTAAAAATGAGCATAAATATGAATGTGAATATAAAAAAAAAAAAACTTTCCAATAGGCCTCATGCTATTTGTGCAAGACTTTGCCCACATTTCCTTATTATTGAAGAGGCATTTTATTATAATCCGACAGACATACTTTTCATTGTGAAGACACTTGTGAGATTTCATTCCTCCAAATAAATACTTCTGTGTTATGTGGTTGGGAACTGGTTCTCATACCTGACCAGTAACCCCACAATGATGACGTAATTGTTCTGTAAATAAAAGGTCTCAACCTTTTCTCATTTTTTGGTGCATCTCCGACTCTGGGCCCTTCCATCATAATGTGCACTTTGACCTTTTTCAAGGCACCCAAAAACCACAAGGTTAGCGGTGTTATCCTCTGAACCCAGAAGCCCACTCCATCTATATGGCCGTTCTAATAAAGTTAAAGGACAGCGACGATATATACAGAACCATGAATGTGCACAAAAGTCAGAATGTAAGCAGAAATATTCAAAGACAAAGGCGGCGTGAACACTATTGTACTGTAGTCCCGTTGGAGATGCCAACAGCCCGGTGATTTCAGCCGAGGACAAAGGGTTGCTGGGATAAAGTGGAGCAATGCGAGGTGGGATATGATGGCAGATGCGATGTGGGTGGTGGTGTTGCTGGTGTGGCAGCTTTAGTCTTAACGGCACAGCCGTGTTTCTGTATATTCTGTGTGTGTATTGTACGTCCTGTTTGTAAGGACCTTTTGCGGTGCTGCCGACTGACCGGATTACAGGATTAGTGCCATCGCGGACGGGTCGACACCTTTAAGTCGGACGAAAGCTCCTATCCTTTTTTCTGGCAATGCGGATTTATATCATTCATATCCTCCTTGGAGCTTAAAATAAAAAATGTATATATTATTATAATCCCGCAGAATTATCAGTGGCTGAAATCATCCTGATGTGTGCAGCCCCAGGAATGTTAATTAACGCTGAGGTCACAAAAACTACGGTCCGGGGAAGAAAAAAAACGCGGCACAGATTTTCACCGGCGTAGTCGGTGTGTGCGATTGGATTGTCGACAAACCCGAGCGACCTCATGTTTCTTTTTAAAGTGAGCTCTCGATGTGTTGCCCTGTGCTTTTTAACACACACACACACACACACACGTGCACACATAGAGGACTTGCAGGGGTCAGTGGGGGATCGTGCAGCTCCATCCAGCAATCCATATCTTATATTTGCCCCAACATAGAGCCATCAAGGGCGCGGTATTCGTCACCCGGATCAGCTCGTAATGTGCACTATAACGTGGCAGAGGCCCTTTGGGTGTCATGCTGGTGGAGCGAGCACATCCATCTGCGCTTTAAAGAGACCCAAGCCTCCCTCCGCTACGTGAAATGAGAAGATGCCGGGGGGCGATTTGTTCCTGGAGAACAAAACCCCCCCTCACTGGCTTTCGACTCTGGTCCTGAAAGTGGCTTTTTTTGATACACCTGCTAAAGTCCGACCATGATGCAGGTGCTGATCACAGTTAGTGCGAGAGTTCGGCGCGGGCTTCGAGCTCGATGATGTCGCCCTCGCCATGTTAGAGCCCTGGCTTCAGGCCCGTGGCCTATCTTGTCATGCACACAGCTGATTTGACACATCGATGGTGACAGGCGGCTCTGGCCCGAGCCGAGCCAAATGACCCACATAGAGGCGGCCATTGCTCGGGTCCTCCTGGCCCTGCACACAGCCCCGTGGAGCCTCAGCAGAGATCCCACATTTAAAAAAAAGGCTCCAATTCGATGTTTGATGTAGTTGAGATTATTTTTTTCTATATAATGAATCTTTACAGGAATGAGAGCAATTTAATTAATATCCCACTTCGCCTCCTCAAGATGAAAAAAAGGGGACACGTAACTCAATTCCAGCAGAAAAGGATTGTAAGCAATTTTCCAGACAGGGCGAAACCATTTCCTGACATACTCTATATCGTTTTTGATAGCGAAGCAGTGGGGGGAAAACCTAATAAAGATTTGGGTCATCACAGACAGCAGATTCATCCGGCTAAAACAAAATTGTCATCACTCTGCTTTGCTGAGCTAGAGTTTAAAGGGAAGGGAGGAAGCCAGGAGGGGAAATGGGTTAGCAAAGAGATAGAGAGTGAGAGAGAGAGAGAGCAGCTGTGCGGTGGCGTATTGCGCTGTCCCTGTCAGCCCGGGCTTATTGAATTGATGTCACTCCTTTTTCAAACTCCAGTGGGTTGGGTCGCTGTGTGCAGGTGTGTGAGTGAGAGTGGAGGAGCGATACTGATAACTGTGTTTTTTCCTGTGAATCTGGAGGGCCTGGCGACCTTCCAGAGACTGAAAGAGGTTTTTTTTTCTGAGCCCCGGGCTTTCCCAGCAGCCTCTCCAATAAGATCGAATTCACCTCCAATCCAGTGTGCATTTGTGTTTGCGGAAAATGCCGGGTGTGCTCATGTGTAGGCACGCTCGTGTGTGAGTGTGGGTGGTGTGTGTGAGCAACATGCGAGTGTGTCGTTCCAGTCCACACACCTCCGAATACGCACTAAAAATAGCTCGCAGAGAAAAGACTGAAACTCTTCCTCCTGCAGTGTCCGTGTGAGATGGCTGTCAAAAAGTTTCCCATGCTATTACCACGGGCAAGAATCAATACATGACTAACAATGAGGGGTTCCTGGTCTTTTGGTGAGAGTGCGTTGCAAGCCCCAGTGAAATTGTGCATTTAATCCAATTTATATTGAGCACTCAACTCGTGTGTGAAAGAAGAGACGCAATGAAAGCGGCCTCTGATGAAATGGGTGCGTTTTCCCCCCTTTGACGACGACGACGGAGCTCTCTGCTCACGAGTCGCAATATCAAGAGCGTGGAAATGATTTGTCGATGCGTCGCAAGTGTTTTTAATCTGAAAAAGATCAAATGTTCATATGGCAAAAAAAAAAAAAAAAAGAAGAAGTGTAATTCGGTTCTGGCGCCCTTGTGTCGTCTCTCGGGTAGCAATTGTAATTGAGATTAATCTTATAATGTCCGCTGTGACTCAGCCGCTGCCCACTGCAGTCATTTCAGTATCCAGAGGAATGTACGGGTGTACGGTTGCAGTCGAGAAGAAGGAGCTTTGCAGACTGGATGCACCGAGCCACGAGGTTCAACTGGATGTCAGACTGGATTTGATACAGATTTTGGAGGCTAATGTCCAAATAGTAAAATAGCAAAACTCCGTCAAACTCAAGAAGAAAAAATAAGCTTTGCTTTCCAACTGAACACAACCTTTAAAAACATATTTTTAGATGCCACCACTACCTTCTGAGGTCTACTGCATAATACGAGGGTTAATTAAGTTGCAAGTAATTAAGAAGGTGATAATATGCCGGTGTTTACAGCTTCCTCCTTGCTGCCCCCAGGGGGCTGGGAAATGAAGTCGATGCAGGTTTTATGAAGTTTTTTGTCGTTTTAAGTGGCATTCATTTATTGACTTAATTCATCAACGACGCATTGACTATTAAAACAGGCATTAGTCACAACCTGTAAAGGGTGCATAATTAGAAAGTGGGACCTTTTTTTAATAACGGGGTTATGTTACCGAGGGAGAACTGAACAGGTGTTGTGTATACGCATAATGAAGTGCAGGGGCCTCTAAGGAGAGCTGCTGCCAACATCATCAATATATACAATGATATACCTCACTGTCTTCTTTACCTCTCTCTCTCTCTCTCTCTCCTTCCTCTTACGGTCTCCCATAATTCACTGGCTTTAGTTCACTTTTTACTGTCCAGCTTTACCGCACAGCAGCCATATTGACTTCTTGTCGGGCTTTTGCAAAAAAGGCTTGCACGAGGATGAAATATATATACGAAGCTGTTATGTTTCACTGATAATAATTGTTTCATGTGCACCTCCACACCTGCAGCCATCGATACTTTCCTCAACCGTAAAAACGGGATGGAGCTCCGTCCGCTTGACAGTAAACCGTCGAGAGGGATGCTCTCCGCAAAGCATGGGGCCGAGAGACAGGCCCGACCCGGGGTTGTGTCCCCTGTGTGTTAGCCCGCCTGTCCTCATTAGATGCTGTGAGATTGACATGACCCTCTGTGAACACTAGCAGGGTGTGGGCAATAATGAATCACTATTAGCCTGGGTCACACCGGCTGACAACCAATTTACAGGGAAGGAGATGGGGCAGGCGACGTCCAGGTAAATCCAGGTGAGCCTTTAAACGCTTCATCCCGGGGTTGGCACAGGTTGTTTTTTTTCCCGAAGCACCTTTTCACGGGAGGATGACTCAGATCACACGTCATCCCCTGACATCCGTCCCCTTTGCCTCTGTGTTATTTTAATGTGAAGCAATCGGGACACTTCTGCATGAATGCTGCGACATAAAAAAGAAAAGATTTGGGGCGCTTTCAGCTGACTCCACCATGCATGGGTGCATTCTGACATCTAGTGGTGGATGATAATAACTACGTCAGGGAAATGTTGCTGAATATTTCACCTCAGTAGAAAGATGGTGTCAAGACTTTATTCTCCAAGGTGTCATGTTAGTAGAAATACTCCCCAACCCACAATAAAGGGAGAAGCAAAGTCAGCATACTCTGCACTGTTCCGTAAAGTACTTGATGTCCTTCTGTATGCAAAGACAGATTGTGTAATGTTAGCGGGGAAACAAATATGTGCATGACATATGGCTCATAAAGCAGTGTGAGCACAATAACAAGTTCATTTGATGATGCACAATGTCACAAAAAAGTCCTCCCTCGGGCATAAAAAGTTTGGCGTCTTACCGTACTGGCTTGCAAAGACATTACAGCGTTTTTCACGATGTATTTACACAGAGCGTCAACAAAGGGAACGCTTCATTGGCCCCCGGCCTTTAAAAGAGTCATTCCAGGAGGCAAGTGAAGAAATTAACAACCGCAGCATCTGCTGGAAACTCTGAAACCTCCTTTACACGTGACAAACGGACCATCTGTGCATGTTGCTGTGCTCATGTTAAAAGCATGGAGCCATTATGGCGGCATCAGCGGAGAGGAAACGCAGCTCAGTTTAAAAAGTTAGTTTTGGAAAGCTGACTCAAGGCTGACGTTCTTCTCGGTGGTGCCAGGGTGGCGGAGTACAGACGACCATCAATCTATGATTAAAATCTTCTGCAGCGCTGTCAAAATGAAAAGCTGGAGGCTCTGTGGCATACCGAAATGTGTCAAAGGAGTGACTAATGAAGAGTTGAACGATTATGACGCAGCATGTAAAATAGAGGTTAAATGTAAAAACTGAATTGTGTTTGAGGCAGTGGAGGGTCGTCAGCTGATCAAGCTCACGTGGGCCCTCAGACAATAAAAGCTGGTTCATGTTCTCACTCTATATGATATTCAGAGCATTAATATAGCAGCAAACAGTGTTGGTATGCGTGCTTCTCCTTTCTTTGTTGACTTAGCCGGAGCTGCTGGCCGTGCATTCAATTCAATTCAGTTTATTTAGTATAGCCCCAAATCACAAATTACAAAGTTGCCTCGGAGGGGTTTACAACCTGTATACGTACGGCATCCCTGTCCCAGGACCTCACATCGGATCAGGGAAAACTCCACCAAAAAAACAGAAAAGACTTTTCGTGCATGTTAGTGCATGTTAGTGTCCCACTGGTTACCTCACCACCACCGCTCATCACGGCTCTCACATGGTGGTTTCAGCTGATAACAGAGGAAGAAACATTTCCTGCAAAAAAAATAAAGTGAATTGTTTTCGGGAACAAATGTCTTCTCTTTACCCACATTTCCCAAAAAAACGGCTCTTGATGACTTGCGTTGTATGTGACAGTTTTTTGGGGGTTCTTTCCAAAATGTTCCTTATAATTGAAGTTATTATAGTGCGGACCAGGTGAGGAGTCCATGGCGCTAATCAGAAGGGCAATAGGGCCAAACACACCTTATCAGGAGGAGCGTCCATACAATCAAGATAAGTTCCTGCTACACAGTTAATCAAGTTACACCCACAAAAGCTACGAGGATGCAATAGATGAGGTACAACCGGTCTCCATGTGGACAGAATGAAAAATGAAGATGATTAGAGTCGGCACACAGAGGCCCTAAAGTTGAACAATACATTCATCAAGGAGCAAGATCCCACAGGCTGTTGATCCTTGGAGCATAAACATATAGCAAATATGGTAATTGTTATACTTTCAGGATTCTCATCCTCTTTTATCACACAGTATGCTCTGATTCTGACTAAAGACGACAGACATTATGAATGACAAATCCACGGAATTCAGAAGATCAAATGATCCGAGCATAAATCGGAAAGCAGCGCAGAATAAACTGCTGTATTTGCTGTTAAATGAAAGATGAAAGAAGAAGAAGAAAAATGAGTGTGCTGATCGCTAACTGTAAGGTGAACGCTCACAACAACAGAGATGTGCTGACTCATTACACACTGCTCGACTGTATAATCTGCTTTATCATCAGTTGCACACTGATGATAAAGCATTTGCTGCACGTTGCCACTAGATGGCAACGTGCGCTCTAAGCAGTTTACAGGACTCAATAAAAGTCAGAAACTAATGAGAAGAGGCTGCAGTTTGGGACCCAAGTGCCACATGATTACTCAAGATATCATAAAGCACATGTTTTCATATTGGCTTCCCTGCATCGCTGTATACGTGCTTCTCAGCAGCCCACTGCTCCTAAATGGCTACGGATGGCTTAAATGCAGAGACCAAATGTCATGTATGTATGTACAAATATGTAATATGACAAAATGTAATAAAGTTTACGCTTTTAAAAGTTTAAGTTTACTTTGCATTTGTGAACTCTCTTTATTATTTAATTTTCTTTCTTAAATGAATACACACAATGAATACAAGTATATATCTATATTTATCTAGCTATCTATTTTATTCACAGTTTCAATTGTTCATCTTGAGATGAATTTAATAATTGAAATAAGGCTTTTTGAATTAGTATTCAGTGTAGATTATGGATCTCATTTAAACCATGATAAAAAGACGTGGTGGGTCCCAACATGTATGTCTTATAGAGCAGTTTTTACCCCCATCCCTCATAATGAGAGTTTTAAGCAGTGCAACCAAATAATCTTCTCCAAATATTTCATCTGAAGTGTTTTTTAGAGGCCTGCATCTCCGCGAATGAGACGTGAGGGTTACTAAAGGGTTAAAACCCGTCTGCGCTGCCTCCGAGACTCCGCCTCCTTTGGGTGACTCATCAAAACAGGAAGCAGGAAGTGCCTGCGTCTCGGCTCGTCTATCTGTCGCAGGACTCTGGCTGTGAGGTATGTTTTGGCTCTGACGGTTATGTCACTTTCATATCACGAATCAGTTTGCACTCAAATGCTTCTAAAGATACGCATGTGTGCTCAGGGGGCAGTAAACAGACTCACACGGCATTGTGGGTAATGAAGAAGGGCTTTGTGTGTGACCTTTGCCCTACTTTCGTTTTTCAGAGCAAAACAAAAGAGTGTCAGTATGGCAGGCAGGCTCTCTCTCCCGGAGGTGGACCTCTCCTGCTCCATATGCTGCGAGATCTTCCGGGACCCCGTGGTCCTCAAGTGCAGCCACAGCTTCTGTGCACCCTGCCTGCAGCAGTACTGGACCCAAGGGCCACGGAGGCGGGACTGTCCCCTGTGCCGGAGCCAGAGCGTGGACGACCCCGTGCCCAGCCTCACCCTGAGGAACCTGTGCGAGGCCTACGTCCAGGAGGGCGGCGAGGGCCCGGAGGAGACGGCGGGCGGGGATCTGTACGGCGACCCGGGGGAGATGTGCCCTCTGCACGGCGAGAGGCTGAAGCTCTACTGCGTCCCGGACCAGGAGCCCATCTGTGTGGTCTGCCACACCTCCAGGAAGCACAAGCAGCACGACTGCTGCCCCGTCAGCGAGGCGGTCGTGGACGTGAAGGTGAATCCGTCGTGACGAGTTCCTCCAGCGGATGTTCAGCCTTCGAATAAATGCGTTATCTTGTTTTTGCCTCCTCAGGAGAAGATGAAGTCGGCCCTCGGCTCGATGCAGGAGAAGAGGGACGCTTTTGACAAGATGAAGAAAAACTACGAGGATGCTGTGGAATGCATTCAGGTGACCTTTCTCAGGGTTCATACGGTCATGGAAAACCTTTTTTAAATGTTTTTTTCCAGGCCTGGAAAAGTCCTTTATAAAAAAAAAAATTAAATAAATGACGTTCATTTACGCCGAGTTTGACATAATTAATATGCTTTTAAAAGAAAAAACGCTCAAAATATAAGCAGGCATACATACAGGCATCTATATAAATGTTTATTCTTTTAATCAAACTAGTGTCTCTCATTCATTTGTCATTTAAGGTTGTGTTGTTTTGTCTTGTTAGTTTAAATACTACATTTTCTCACTTTTTCCATGTATACACCGAGATTTCACAAAATGAAACTTTGGTTTAAAGTCATGGAAATCCATTGGTCAAAATGTGTATGAACCCTGCTCTCTGCTAAAGAGTGATCATCCTTCCCAAGCCATGCTCACGCAGATTAATTATATTTATTTTTTTTACTCCCAGGTCCAGGCTCGCTTCGTGGAGAGACGGACCCGGGAGGAGTTCGAAAAGCTTCACGGCTTCCTGGACGCCGAGGAGGAAGCCAGGATGGAGGCGCTGAGGAGGGAGGAGGAGCAGAAGAGTCGAGCGGTGATGCAGAAGATCGAAGAAATAGTCGGAAATATAGCGTCCGTGACGGAATCCATCAGAGTTTTAGAGGAGGAGATGGCTCTGCAGGGCATCTCTGTCCTTCATGTGAGTTTGTAAATATTAAAATGTGAATAAACGCATAGATCCTCGCATAAACATACCTTTTTTCTTTTCTTAAAAATGTAATGATTTTGCCTCTTTTTCAGAAATGCAAGACGACATTGGCAAGGTGAGCAGAAAAAGAAAGGAAAAAAAGTTTGCCTTTTCAAGTTTTCTGTCTTTTTCGCTGCTTTCATATTGCGATGCACAAACTGCTTATGTCTGCTCCCCGCAGAGCTAACAGCCCAATTGAAGATCCGGTCATGCCCCCCGGAGCGCTCCTCGACGTGGCCTCGTATCTGGGGTCCCTGAAGTTCCACGTGTGGGAGAAGATGCACGAAACCGTCAAATTCAGTGAGTGCAGCGACTCCCTCGGGGGTCGTGTAATGTATTCCTGAGGTGGAGGAAAGACTGTGTGACGCTGAGCGGACAATCTGCCGTGTGTTTTCAGCTCCGGTGACTCTGGACCCCAACACCGCCGCCCCGTGGCTCATCCTGTCGGAGGACCTCGTCAGCGTCTGCGACAGCGACGAGAAACAGAAGATGCCGGACAACCCGGAGCGGTTCGACCCCGACACCGGCGTGCTGGGCCGCGAGAGCTTCGCCTCCGGCAAGCACGCCTGGGTCGTCAACGTGGGCGACAACACGGCGTGGGTCGTCGGCGTGGCCAAAGAATCGGTCCAGAGGAAAGAGAAAGTGTCTTCGGTGCTGAAGAACGGATACCTGAGCGTGTACTTTTACCACAAGATGTACTTTGCGGGCACCTCTCCCTTAACGAGGCTCAACCTGAAGAGGAACCCGCAGAGGGTCCGAGTGCAGCTGGACTGCGACAAGGGCCGGGTGTCTTTCTACGACCCGCACGACGACACGCACATCTACACCTTCAAGCACGTCTTCAGCGAGAGGGTCTTCCCGTACTTCTGGGTGGGCTGTCAGCAGTGTCCTCTGACGCTGGAGCCGCTGGAAGTTTCTCTGAAGGCTGTGGAATATTTCTGAACGTGCATATTTGCCGCTTCACAACTTTTACTTCTTCTCAGCACAAAAGGAATAGGAGCTTTTTTTTTTTTTTTTTTACATTTAGAATCTAAAATCAAATTGCATAATTTCAGCACTTTTATAAGACAATGAAATGTCTTATACAACCAGCTTAAAACATAATAAATACTTTTGTCTGTACACTATTTGATCTCTGCACTTAAAACTTCTATAAAATATTTAAAAAATCTATCTCTTCCAAATTGTTGTTTGCAAAATAGCTGTGTGTGTGTGTGTGTGGCTGTGGTTTGATGAATCAAAGTGTGTTGCATGATTCTGAATTTGCACGGCAAACTCTGACTGTTGTTTGCGAAGCCCAATTTTGTTTATATCGTCGGATATATTGCAAACACTAAATATGCTTCATGTGCAAATACTACAATGAGAATAATACTGGTCTACAAATAAATAATTTGCTAATATCATCACTCCCGTTGATTTTGTGCAACCTGCAAGTCCTGTCTGTAGTGTAGAGCTACATGTTCAGCCTGTAATGAAACAAGGATTGTTTTATAAAAGTGTGGATGGGTCATTCTATGAAACGGGTGCCATTTGAGTCCACAGCATTTCATGAGCTTCAAAAGATGTAAAAAATAGTCAAAATGTGTTCCAAAAGTTCAAGGTTGTTAACGGTAGTGTTGTGAATTACATGATTAATGTTTGAATGGCATTGCAAAAGTAAAACAAACACTTTTTAGACATTATTAGTAAGGATATGGCTGGTTTTGCCATGTCCGCAATGACCAATATGGAATTTGCATTAAACTTATTAACTTAAAAATGTTATTTCTAAACAAAACCTTTATTATACTAAGGATTAAAGTTATTTTGTCTTACAACCCCATAATGCTTACAGTTTCTGCCTGTTAAGAATGCACTGTTGCTTTAAATGATATCACAGAGAGGAAGTGACATCATTCGAACCCTTGCAGGTTTCAAGCTCAAGAGCAGGCAAGTTTCCACATTATTTGACATTGTTTATTTGCTGTTTTTATGTGTTAGACAGGGTCTGTCAAGCTTAGCCTTACTGCCCCGTAGCATAATAGATAGGGAAACTGTTTTTTTTTTGTTTTTTTTAATTCACTTGTAATGTAAAGAAAATGATATTTTACTCTGATTAGTGTAACTTAGTTGCTAGCTCAGCTAGTTGACCACATGGTGAGCTGCAGCCATTTTAAGGTGAAATTTACCACCCTGTAAAATAGATATCATTTTTAGGGATTTAATACCTGAGGTGGAAAAACATGTTTTTTTTGGAGGTCTACTATGTCTTTAATGCGAGTGTCGTAAAAAACAGTTTTTCCTTGAAAAAAAAATTGAAAATTACAAAGTGGAAAAGGTACCCATCTCGGCTCTGAGAGCCGGCTCTTTCACGTGAACGACGGGAGTCTCTCTCTCTCTCTCTCTCTCTCTCGCCGCATTTTGATTGGTCAATATGTGTGGAGTCGTTTCTGCGCCTGCGCTGAGCAGAGGGGGGAGGGGCGGAAGTTACACACACAGCACAGCGCACAGCAAGCACACGAACAGGAGGGAGGGAGACGAGTCACGAGAGAGAAAGAAAGTAACGGACTGGAAGTTGAGAAAATGAGTGTCACGCAGCAACATCTGGACACATTTCTATTACATTGACCAAACTAAGGCAGAATGTAGAGTCTGCAAGACTAAAATCTCATATCGAGCTGGCTCCACAAACAACCTGCACAGGCACATGAGAACTGTTCATCCATCAGTGCAATTGGAAGAAAAAAGACAAGCAAGTGAACCTGATATTAATGAAGGTGCCAGTATTTCTACTGCAACTGTTGCTGCAACTGCAGTGTGTGCATTGTAGCCAAAACAGGGCAGATAATTACGGAGAGAAGAAACAGGATCAGCCCTCAAAGCTGAGGCACTTGGTCTTTCTCAATGTAAATCTTCACTGAAGGACAAAACTCTGGATGCTGATTTTTTTTCTTTTTGTTTTACACATTTTAATTTATATTTTGTTGTGTGATTCTGTAAGCTTCTGTATGTTGTTTCACTTTAAATTTGTAAAAGTTTAAAATAGTTAAAAGTTAGTTAAGTTAATTTGTAAATAATTAAACGTTGTTGTTTTTATCACTGTAGTGTATAAATAAAAGTGTATTTATACAATAAACATTTGATATAGTGCATGCTTTTTTTACATTAGTAATTCATATGGCGCATAATTTTACATTATTGTTGGTAATAAATCAATTTAAGCACCAAAAAAATCTGAAGAGCCATTTGGGAGCCGAAAGAGCCGGCTCTTTTTAGTGAGCCGAGCCAAAAGAGCCGGTTCTCTAAAAAGAGCCCATCACTAGTTTGTATGCAGTTTATTTCATCAGCACGCGCTATTACTACTTCCTTACTGGTACCGTTGTATCGATCAGCGCCTGACTCCTCCCACTGACGTCACATATCGGCAGGTCTCCACCTTCTTCGCCGGGAGCGAAAACTTGTTGCAGTGTCTTAATTGACTTCTCCGAACGAGTCGTAAAAGCTGACCTCCTTTTAACTTCATGACTGCACTTAATTCGTTTGAAGCTGCCTTTTATTTTTTTCTCCCGACACGTTTCGACGTCAGAGGGCCTCGGCAGGTGTCACGGTAAGGTGAGCCCAAAGAAAACCGACTTGTGGATGAGCTCCCATTAGCTCGGTAGCTAACAGTGCATGTCGTTAACAACGTGTTGGAGGTCAGAGGTCAAGGGGAGGACAGCCACCAACTAAAAAACACATTTAATGTAACATTAACTTTACACTGAGCCAAACAAAAAAAAGCTAACTCTCAATCAACCAGTTTAGTGTTACATTAACTCAAAATTAATACTCCAATGTGTTGTTTTTTTAATAATTTTTTCATAGGAGGTCGAAAATGCCCAACGCTTCTTCATCCGGCAGACGCGCGAAGAGCAAGAAGGCAAACAAGAGAAAGAATGCAGATTTGGACGTGGTGTTGCAGCTCCCGTCCAGATCCTCCAAAGTCGGCTCGGTGCCTCCTTCCGGGGTCCTGCAGCCCCAGATGGTCATCCAGTCCATCACTGAGCAGCACGGCGCCTCCCAGTGCTCCTGCTCCTGCGTCCTGCCCCCCCTTTCCCAAAGCGGCACCCTACTGCTGCCGGGTCAACCGGCGAAAACGCCCGCGACCCGCGAAAACACCCTCCTCGACACCCAACTGAAAAACCGGCCCCCGACCCCCACCAAGCCGCAGGCCCCGCCCACAGGGCCGGCGCCCTCCCCGTTCCACACGAAGAACACCTCGGACGTCCAGGTCTGTGACGACTTCCTCCTGGGTTTGTGTCGCGCGGGGAGGAACTGCGAGAAGCACCACACCCCTTACCCGTTCCACTGGCAGCTGTGGAGCGTGGCCATCCGCCAGTGGGTCGACGTCTCGCCCCGCTCTCAGGTCTTACTGGAGAGGAACTACTGCAACGTCAAACAAGAGTCCATCGACGTCAGGGATAGGTGAGCGAGAGCGCAGGGCTGGAGTCAAACTCTGGTTTTGGTTGTTAATAGGAGATAATTCCATCACTGATGCAAAAAAAAAATTGCAACAGAATTGACGACGTTTGGAGTACGCTAGTGTTTTTTTAAAATTGTGACCTTCCAACGCTGTTTCTGTCCAACACTCCCTTTAGGTATTTCCACCGTCTGGTCTTTGACTCGATGGAGATTAACGACTCACGCAAGTATAACAAATGTAGGCGACTCACTAACTCCGAGAGTCCGATCGGGAACCCGTACTTTCGCAGCAAATGGAGAATCTACTGGTGGAACAACGTGGACTGGGAGGAGTACGACAAGGTGACTGTTTCTCGTATTTCTTTTTCTATTTTTCTCCCATCTTGTACTTTCGTATCCCCTCTTTAATCTATGAGCTATAAGCAGCTCCTTGCTCACTCACTTCTTCGCCTCTCCGCAGGACGTGTCCGCCTCGCTGCTGAAGAAGATGAGCCTGAAGAAGCCCAAGTGCTTCTTCCGTATTGGCTCCCAGGAGTACGAGGTGGACTTCACCGCCATGATCCAGACCAACGTCGACACGCGGTTCCGTAGAGACGTTTGCCGCAGACCCTTCTACCGCTCCCCCGATGCCATGAGGCCTTACCTGCAGTCGGTATCCATCTCTCTGTGTCTCGGTTTCAGTCGCATGATGGGGAACATTTTAAAAAGACAATTGTATTTGTGTTATTCGCAGAAAAAGAAATCTGGACTGAATTATGATCCTTTTACTTGTAATAATGTCGATGTACGATAAAGTCAGGATATTTGTAACAAAAAAAGTCCCTTTTTGAAAAGGTCCTGTATCTCGTTTTCTTCATCACAATGATATCCTCCATTCCCTCTACTTTACGCCCAGGACAGGAATCCTGACTGAGCCCGTCGGTGATCCTCCTGGGGTCAACTTCAGCGAGGACCCTCTGGAGGAGTTCACCTCCTGGTACCCTCCCGTGTGGTGTCTGGACTCGGAGCAGGACTACAGCTTGGTGGACCTTCCGGCCGGCACGCGGGCCTACCGGAGTGTCCAGAGCCTCTTCTACGAGAGCCTGCCCGAGACCACGGTGGACATCATCGGCATCCAGCAGGTCCAGAACCTCCACCACTGGGACAAGTACCAAAGGTCCAGCTGCTGTTTGTGGCTAAAAACGTGTGTGATTGGTTAGGTTTTGAAGATGCCCAGATGGCACCAAGATAAATCGATTCTCTGCTGACAGAAGCAAAAATCTGGTTACATTTTTTCTTTTACATGAATCCGGATACATTCAGTCTAAATGTCAGTCTGTATTTAAGTGGCGAGAAATGGGAGGAAACCTGTCCCAAAGAAACCATCTGCGTTGTCGTTACAGGCACAAGGCGCACATGCGGAAGCGGGACGACGAGTCTCAGGGGCCTCTGGAGAGACATCTCTTCCACGGCACAACCAGGGAGGCCTCGGAGGCCATCTGCCACACCAACTTCGACCCTCGCATGGCCGGGGTCAACGGGACGTCCAACGGCTTCGGCTCCTACTTCGCCCCCTCCGCCTCCTTCGCCAACGCGTACTCGGACACGTCGGGGCGCGACAAGACCCGCCACATGTTCCTGGCCAAAGTCCTGGTGGGGAAGGTGAGCCTCGGGAGCAGCAGGTACCGCCGGCCGCCGCCACTCAACCCCAGTCGGTTCCTCCTCTACGACACCTGCGTGGACGACATCGACAACCCCACCATGTTTGTAGTTTTCGACAGCTGTCAGTGCTACCCATACTACCTCATCAAGTACAAGGACCTGCCCAGAGTGATTGATATTTGATGAAGAAAGATGGACGGGCCTCGATAGCAGTTCCCCGTTTGATGATTGTTCAGCTGTAAGACGACCTGAAATGTTTATCAAATGTTGTCGCCTTCAGAAAACGCTCAGTTCATGTAAGCAGGCTCAAAAACCTAGTGCAAATTTTCAAAGCACTTTATTTTTTTTAACCTTTTTTTTTTAATTTAAATTTTGGTTATTCAACATTTTACATCGATTGAAATAAGTAATTCTGTCAGGTGTTCTAATCAAATTTGACATCTTTCATGTTCATGAAAATAAACTGTTCACTGAATCCTCTCCTCTCTGTATTTTCAATATGATAAACAAGTTTGAGCACCGATTGTCATTCATTTGTTCAAATAAAACCTTTTAAACATGTCGTCAGACTGGAATGTGTTTCACAGAAGTCTCCTGTAGTAAAAGCATACACATTATTTATATATAAATTCCTTTTTTTTCCTTCCTCAAAACTCCATTACACACAAAATGAGAAAACAGGATTTCCATAAATTGCTGGCACACAAGTTATTTACTTATTTATACTCTTGATCTCATGGTATCGGTGATTTCTGAGCAGGAAACGCCCACATCCAATAGTGAGGGTCCAGATCAGACTGATATTAAAATAACTGAATTATTTATATACTATACAGTTGTTTCCACATGTCCCTCACAGACATACAACACACTGAAATAACAAAATATTGGAGACATGTAATGATGACGTATCGACCCGTGAAGGACGCGATCATTTATTGATTTCCCTTAAGTTTCCCGTATGATTCAAAAGGGAGGAGACACCGGCAGTTATATTGTTGACGCTTCGAGACAGACGACATGTACAACATGGCCTCCGTCTCAGCTCAGTGAAATGTCTCCTCCGTCTTGAAAATGACTGAAAACAGGAGACAGAGGTCTGGATTTTCTTCACGTTTTTTTAAAGACTGCTAGAAGAGATTGAATAAGGCATGACCTTGTGTTTTATATACAGTATGTTTACCCTTTCTCTTTAAATGTGCAATTCTGCATTTTTTTTTATCCAACTTATTCACAAAAAAACTCACAAAAATCACAACACAGGCCTGTTCTGAATAATGCACTTTCCACACAATAACAATATCAAAAGTGTTGACGAAACAATAAAAGAATGATTTAAAAATGAGTCCGAAGTAGACGGCAGATCAAACCAACGTCGTCTCGAGGAAAGATTGAAACGAGATGGAAATCCTGACCAGGATGCAACTTACCTGCCAGAAAAGCCGAAAACAACTTTGCTTTTCCCTCGTTACCAAATCACTCTGTCCAGTTTGGCCAGACGGTGGCGCCAGAGGAAAGGCCATGTTGTTATGGAAGCCAAAATGTTCATGCTGTGTGGAGTAAAATCTCACTTAGTGTGGCAAAGACTTTAAATGTAAAGGCGACAGAAGACACATCGTTAATACACATCAACCCCTGCAAACATTGACCGAGTCATTATCGGATCTTTTTTTTTTGCACCAGATGTCTGACAAGAGTTGCGTGTTCTGCTTTGTCGTTTCCCTTTGTAGTTTCTATACATGTGTACACGTAAACTGCACACAATGGTTAAATTGATACTGAAAGAACCCCGCTTGAAAAAAGAAGCTTCCACACAGAAACAAAGAGGCGCTTTGTGGCTCGGCCAACAGATCGCCAACATCTCTTATCAGTATCTTCCTGCTCTTTTTATCAGTCTCATATTCGTCTCTTGACTTCTGTAAGGACAGGAAAGGCAGAGCTAAAAAAAAAAAAAAGAAACGGTTTATTCACAAGCCAACTTGCTGTCGAAGCTCGACAGGCCGATGGCGAAGGCCTGAAGAGCGCACATGGGATAGTTGTAGTCCAGAGTGAAGATGTCTTCAGCCACTCTGCCAAACTGCATGACGATGTAGTCAGCTAGAGTTTTCGGGGGGGGGGAGAGAGAGAGAGAGAGAGAGAGAGAGAGAGAGAGAGAGAGAGAGAGAGAGAGAGAGAGCGTGTGTTAATCATCACTGTACGCCTGAAAATGTGCGCGGGACAAAAAGTGAACATTGGGGAAAACTCACTGTCGTTGTCGTGGACTATTTGGAAGTTTTTGACCGACGCTTGAGTGACGCGGCCGTGGAAGTTCAGCACGTACGACTGGGTGTCATCGTTCCACACGGGGGCCTTGTTGTGCAGCTCGATCAGGTTTTCCAGGGAGGGATTCTGACACCTGCTCAGGAGGCTCTCCTGCTCCTGAAACACAAATCACATTCAACGTTTAACGCACTGGCGCCCGTTTGTTCAGAGGGAAAGTTTCCCTGAAGCGCCAGACTCACGCTCTGAGGCCTCACGGGGACTCTTTCGAAGTTCATGTTCATGCCGGGGATGATCACAGTCATCTTGCGTGGTCCCTTGAACCCCAGCACGTTGGTCTCCTGCCAAATGGAACAGAGAGCGTCACAATTTGACTTCAGGTTCGTAATGAACGCGGCGGTCTGTCGTTCACTCACGTAGCAGACGGCGGCCAGTTCCTGTCGCGTGTTGCTCTCCTCCAGCAGTGTCCCGGGGTTTTTGCAGGGGTTGATGCCGCTGTCGTACACTGTGAATTTGGTGCCCATGAGGTTGGACCTGATGGAATACACAACCCCGAGATGAAACGTTTACTCTGCGTCACCTTTGCCCAAATCAAATCTTTTGCCCAAATCAAATCAGCCCAAATGAACCGTACTAAATGGGCGAGTTTGTTTTCACCCTTCGATGTACATGCAGGTATGCCATCAGCAAACGACCTCCATGGACGGAGATCAAAGTAGAAAGTGGTATTTTCTACCTCAGTTTTCCGATGAAGCTCTCTCCCTCTCGCGACAGATCCGTGGCATCAACTGAAATAAGGTAGTTGGAAGTCTTGCTCTTCTTTCTCTTCCTTCCTGCCAGCAAAAAGACCTAAAAAATAAATAAAAAAAAAGACAAATGTGTTGACAGAATGCTCTACTCCTCAGTGGTTCATTATTTGCTAATCTTCTAGTTGATTGTGTAACTCTTTAAACATCAGCTTTCGTACATTAAAGTAATGTATTCCCCATATGGCTGCACACTCACCCTCTTGCCGTCCTCCCTCTCCATGTGCATGAAGTAGGTCGGGTAGAGGCCGCGGTCCATGCCCTTCTTGTCCCGGGTGATTCGGCATTTCACGGTGACGCCGCGTGGAGCCGGATGAGAGATAAACTGCTCTGGATTGGCCACTTCCATCAGTGAGCCCTCTGCTGTGGGTGAGCCGGGGGTCACCAGCTCCTGGGTACAACACGGAGCATGAACATTTTAGTTGAAATAACTTCATATTTAGTATTTGGGGTCGGGATTAGTCTCCGAAATATATTTTTCGCTACTCACTGGAATGTCTTTGCCACTGGCGGCAGAGGCGGGTCGGCTGTTGGGGGACAGAGAACGTGAAGGTTCTTCCTCCACGTCGTCCTCACGCTCGCTGTCTTCATCGAAGTTCATACTGCCAGACAGACCTGGTGAGACAGAAGTGGCAATGGTGTGAGGGAGCTTTAATGCTCCATAGAGGCCTTTATAATTTCACAAAAATACACACAAGACAGAAGTAGAAAATACATCCTGGAAGCTCTGGGCATATTTCAGAGTTAAAGATTCTCAAAGATTTCCCAGTGGTGTTCTTTAGTTTTGGTACAAAATTGTCCCCAAGATGGATTTCGCCGTTATTTCTTTGGTTCATCTATGGTCTTTAATCTCTGAAAACTCATTTAGAAATGATGCAATACTTATGCAACGGTTGAAGCAACAGTACTGCATTATTCAGTTGAAATATATTTTTCAGAAATATTAACTATTAACTATTAACTATATTAACTGTTTTACTCAGCGGAGACTTACGGTATTTAATCTCTTTAACATCAAACTAAATTGTAAATAGTTCAAGTTTTTTCACAATATTGGTTACACTTGTGGGCACTTCTTCTTTTAAATGTATGACATTATAGCTGTGTAATACTGCACAAGAGACATAGTTTAGTTCTCCCTACTTCTAGCTGTTGTTGTGCTGTTTCCATAGAGGTGCCGAGACAAAACACAGACACGGTGAATACAATGTGACAGGAGCACCACAAAAAACGACGAAAATAAAAAAAACTGCCCTGAAACTGCTTGGGGTTCAGAGGGCTCTGCTCAGCACTCACCCCGACCGAAAGGCCACATTCGCCTCAATACCTGTCACAAACCATGCATCTTTTTCCAAGTCAGTCTCTGCAACGGCGAGATTAATGTGAAGGGACGCTCAGCTTGCGTCTGCGTACTTGTGAGGAGACCGAGGAGCTCCGTGCAGTCACGCAGATGTAAAATGAGCCTTGGCTCACTGCGGCCAGTCGAGACCGCTTGAGACATCTGTCTCGTCATTGATAATTGGATTTATCAGCCGGGACGCTACTCTTGGCTGCAGCTACGGCCCGTTGTGTGTGCCGTCAGAGGATGGCAGCGGTCCACTGGTACGGAAAGATCTCAGCAAGCAGGGCAGGACTTGTGTCACCGGAGCTTTGCAATGTTTAAGAATCGCTTGACCAGAAACTACATTCATGATAATAATGTAGTTTGATATAAAAGTAGGTTGCACAAGTTCCCCAACATAACATCTACAGCTTTGAATTGATTGGATGGTGAAAGCCTGCTAAATTATCGGGGATGTCAAGACGTCTGACAACTGCTGCTAATCTGGAGTGACTGAGAACTCTGGCGACGTCTAAAACGGACTCCAGAGTCAGCGAGGAAGGCAAGTAATTTAGCAGGCGTGCTCATGAAACCAAATCATATTTGACTAAAGACGCAGCTTCCCTTAACACAGGATAAAAGTCAATCAATGGATTTAAAAGTGTTTCAAATGGAACTTAGTGCCTCACTAATCCTTCAGTAAAGTAAATTAAAAGGATATTCAAGCCTTAAATGTAATTTCCTATCAATTACGCAACGTTCTCTCTGTCATGGAGCCTTTTTTCTCCTGCCCAATATGTAATTTACTTTGATTCCCCGACCGGCCCGACCCTGTGAGAAGAAGGAGTGCGCTTCCCCTTTTGAAATGGCTTTGTGGGGGATTTCTCTTGCTGCATTGTTCCAAACAAGGAAATTGTTACTTTCTTAAGTAGTTTCTCTACTTCACGAAGGAGATCTGTGTTTTGATTATGCCTCTTAAGAGGGCACATTATATTACTTTATTTTGTCAAAGTGCATTTGACTACCAACTGGGTCCAAATGAGGGGAGAGTTATTGTGGCATTAATTCCAGAGGTCCTCCCTGATTGGCCACAGGCAGGAGGTGAAGTAATGGAAAACCACAAACTGGCTGGTTTGTCTCCAGGAAAATGAAGGAGGTGTATTTTCTCTTGAAAAGCCAAATAAGTATTAAGCTCTGCCAGGACTCACCTTGTTTCTCCAGTAATTCATGGATATCTGTCTTGAGTTTTATCAGCTTCTCAGTGTCGCCGTCTCTCTCAGGCTCCTCTGCAACAGGCGACTGAGACTGGGACTGGGACTGGCTCACTGACAGGATATTTATTCCCAGATTAGAGGCTTCTGAGCTCAAGAAAGCTGCTGGGCCATCGATACCTGCAGAAGAGGAGACCAGTCAGTTGTTAAGCCTAATTTATGGTTCTCCGTCAGGACGTGACGCCGTCGTTGAGCATTCGAAGTTCTGCGTCGAGGGTCCGCGTTGCTCTGCAATGAACCGCCATGCCGCCAGGGGGGTGTGCCTGTGTGGCTGTGTGGTTTCAGGGGTTATAGCCGAATCCTTGCTTTTTCTTCCGGTCACAGTAAACAATGGCGACCAGGTTGAAGCGGCTGTGTTTGGAGTTGGAGCTCATCAATATTGAAGAGCAAATGCTTATATTGCAAATGTTGAAGCGCAGGCAGAGAAGACAGAGAAGACGTTTGCGGAGGTGGTCTGTACGACCACTAAACCAATCGAGGCTACAATAACTTTAAAAATGGCGGTGTAGGAAGACAAACCGGAAAGAGCAACCGCCGGAATTTACGTTCTGAGCGGACCAATCACAGCGTTGCGGTCCGCGTCAACGCGACGCGTAGTTAGGATTTTTTGGAGGTGCACGTCAGGCTACGGCGTAGGGGTCTGCGTCGACGGTGTAGCCATAAATAAGCCTTTACCTCAGCTGTTAAAGGTCTCATGTGGTGCTTAACACGAACGTAGCACATCAAGGCCAACCTTGTATGCAGAGAGGATGGATATCCCCCATGTGCTGTGCAGAAATGATGCAACATAAAAAATAAACAGGATATTTCCTCACCGTCCATGGCGACATCGTTGGGCAAACTGACTCGAGACTCTACCAGAGGGGCCTGCTCCTCACCGCGCCGCAATCTGGAGCGCCGGGGCTGAGCCTCTGTGTTGGGCTGCACCATCAGGGGCTCCTGGCGCTTCCTCCGCTGCTTCTGCTTCAGCAGGGCCCTCTGAAAGCAACACACACATAAATACACAAGGTTTCTATTCAACGTTACAAAAGGGTTGAGAGGGTTTAGCCAAGCTGGAGAGCATGGAGTCAATGAGCTGAGGGTAATTACATTAGCGTGCATGATGAGTTCCAACCTGTGCCGATCAGTTGGTATTTAAAATGGAGAAAAGGATAATATCAAACATGAGGACACTTTAATGGATACAGGCGACAACTGCACAGTTAGAATCATTCTCAAAGAACAGCTGAGGCTGATGGGTATTTGGGGTTATTATTGGACAAGTGAAAATGTTGACAGTTTGGTAGCAGATGATGAAAAGGCACCTAACTTTGGAACATAGTGCTGCGGCGACCTGAATATGTTACATAATAGAAAAAGCTTTATAAGCTTTTATAAGCTTTATTCACATGAGTATAGTGATGGAACAGACTGTATGGGTGATGTAATGGCTCAGTACAGGTGATGTGAATACAGGATGACTCGCACAGCAGAAAAACTACCCTCAAGGGAGAAGCCAAAAGATGAAGGCAAAGAAATAAAACCATAATAGAACCTGATAATCATGCCAAGGCATGAATACCTCTGAGTGCACTAAACGGGTTCACTGAATAGCCAAAATAATGGATGCTGCCAGAGTCTCACTTGGTGGTATGCTGTATTTTTCTATGTTAAAGAGTGGCCGACATTCCATCCAATGAGGTTTTATAGAAATGAAGCGGGTCTCTCAGGGTCTAGGCCTGTCATGATCATTTTAACGTCATCGACTTTGAGAAATATGGACATACCCTCAATGATTTCAATGTTATAAACTTATCGTACGATATATGGGCATGACCTCGATCATTTTAACGTTATCGACTTATTGTACGATATATGGGCATGACCTCGATCATTTTAACGTTATCGACTTATCGTACGATATATGGGCATAACCTCAATTATTTCAATGTTATCGACTTACCGTACGATATATGGATGTATTCTTAAGAATTTAAAGTGAATTGCTCTTTGAAAGGGTGTATTTGCATTATTATGCTTTTATTATCGTAATATCAGTGGCATCAGTGGTCTTAAAATAACAAACAAAAATAGTTTCCAACAAAATGTGATCAATGACATGAAGTTTGTTTCGTTTTGCTCAACTGGTGTTTTGGCCCTTTGACTACACAGCATTAGTACATGCTGGAGGCGGCAGCTATACATCATATAGTGGTTTGTGATTAAGTTTCTTCATGCTGTGTCCACAAGCCCCAGTCTCACCGGCTGCTTTGTGGTCAAAGCAGCCGGTGGATTACGTAAGCACATTAATTAGCACGTCAAGTGCACAACAAGTCCTGTTTGGTGATGCTGTTTAGTGCGCTTGAAGAGACAAGGAGGCCTTGTCTCATATTTGCCAGACCAAAAAGCTTCCATAACTCACCAGTCAGGGAGAATATGTCTCTAATAAATCGTTCTCACCGTTTCTGTACAACCACAACAACATCTGCTATCACTGTTATGACTAATCAGTCGTTAACGGTTAACGAATAAATGTGAAGCGTTGACATCACCAGCACCTTAAAAAAAGCAATCTCCATGAGTGCAAAGAGCACTGACCAACACCAGATGGGAATATATATAAGAGGTACACCGATATTACTGAAGTAATAGCAATATAAATTGTATCACTGAATACATTAGTTCTTTGATGCACTTGTCTGATAAGAGATTTGTTATCATTGCAAAAGACTCTGCTTTAAGAGGACCAGGATTTGCATTCTCGCTATAAATAAAGGCGACAAATGAATAAAACATACAGCAAGATGATCATAATGAACGTCATTATTGTTAGAGTCATACATAGATGAGGAAACATAGCCAATTTGTAATGGCATAACTATGGTGTTGGAGGGGAAAAACACAAAAGTGTTGTATGTGAAGATGAATATTTTCCCTGAAGCACCTCTTTTTATTGGTGGTTTCCAAATAAACCATTAATTTAAACATGTCTTAAAGATTCTCTTGAATTAAGTGTTATTTTCTACATTCAGTTGACGTGATCTGACTTATTCTGCCTTGCGACAAGATAGTGACTTTTTAATGAATTGAATTAGATCGATTTGACACAACTGAAAACAGGACATTCAGTTCTGCACTCTGGACTAATTCTTCATACAATTAAAGTCTTTGTTTGTGGAGCCCTCCCTTCTCGTGGCTATTTTAAGCCAGTCTATTGTAATAATTGTATTCTTTTGTCAAGACGCTGTACTTGACATTTTGAGACCAGGATGTGACTTCATTCAGGCTCGAACAGTCTTTCCTGTATCAGCCAAAACATGAGGTAAAGTAGACTAAACTATGAATCTGATTAGAGGAGGCAGACTGCACATTGATGTTTTTTCAAAGAAATCTGACACCAAAAGTGGAATTTAGTTAGTGAGAATCTTTCCCATCTCAGACAGAACGTTTAAACAGCCCCACACCTCATACAAACCGTTATCCTCACAAATAAAAAAATAAAAAAATCCATGACAGAAACATTAGAAATTACCAACCCGATCCATCGACATCCTGAACGAGTGTGAGCCGAAGTTAACCGGTTTCTTTATAGAGCAAACATTACGCCTGTCCTGAGGTCAGATGAAAGCACGTTCTCCCCCAAAGAGCAGCGCTCCAGCTGGCCACGACTCGGTCTCCCTGTCCCTCATTCCTCCTCTGGAACTGGAGTTTGACAGTCGATGAACCCAACAGCCTCCTCTGAACTATGTGGTCCTCTGACAGACCCAAAAAATTAAAAAAAGGTCTGCCTCCCAGGGCAACCGAGCGCCAGTGTGTGCACGCGGTTGTGTGAGCGTATGCGAGGTCGCGGTTGCTAACTGAATCAGCCGTCATTAGTGCTCCGGCAGGAGGGGGAGAGGGAGAGGGGGAGAGGGGGAGAGGGGCTGTGAGGCGCTCAAAGGGAGATACGGTGCTCCTGGTGTCATTGTCTGACTGGTTTTCATTCTACGATTTGAAATGGGGTGGGGGTGGGGGGCACAGAAGAAACACAGATTTAACTTTTATTTAACATTCATCAATTTTTTTTTCTTCAATTTTTTTCATAAGAGCATGTGTGTGTTTGTCCTCATGATGAGTTACATAATAACAGAAGACTGTTTGGACTCAACTGAAAGTGTGCAGCATAACGGAGCCACAGTGGGATCGGGATCACACACACACACACACACACACACACACACACACGCTCCTTTCTGCCTAATATGTGAGATAGAGAGAGCGGCTTCCAGCTTAAATGAAAAAGGCCGCTCTTCGGCGAGGTTTGGGATAAAGCGTCTTATAGAGACCCCCCCCCCCCCCCCCCCCCCTCCCTCCCTCCTCGAATAAAAAGACAACAAATATGTGACAGAAAAAGGGCTATGTGAGGTAATGGGTGGAGAAGAGGAAACAAGTCAGTTAGCTTTAAAACTCCAAGTGACTGGGAAGGTGAAAAACAGGAGATTTCCGAGCCGGCAGGTTAATCACTACATTGCACACCACTGCGGCGGAGTCAGAGCGGCTCCTGCCAACAGCCGGCACCCCTTGGTGACACCAGAGTGGCAGAACCCAGAGTCCTCTCAGAGTCACTTTTAATGTCCCCGGTTTTATGCTGAATCTCGGCAGATGCTTACAAATACAACAGGTTAGCTCTCAAAAGCATCAACTATGTGCGAGTTGGAAGGCGTTATCTGGCTGAAGGTGCAGCAGAACAGCTCTGAAACAGACCGGGTTTTCTTTGAAAGAGGGACTCGCCGATCCCACCTTTCCAGTCCTGATACCGACACCTGGCTTTGGCCGATGCTGGCTGCATGTTTAACCGTGTGGAAGCGACCGTGAAGGCAACGTCGGGCTCGACTTAAAATATTGCTTTCCTCACTTTGTAAAACAAAATGTAACAAATATACATTTACTGAATTGTTATTTATAATTAATAATGCATGCACTAGCAACTTGGGAAGAAAATCTACAAAATGAACATGAATTACAATTCAAGGGCAACCCCTTTTTAATGCAGCATAACTTAAACAGGAATTAAACTACAGCATTCTATGATCTTAATATACGAGCGTGGACTATTTGAGTGAGTATGAGCCCTTTGGAACTACTATAATAAAAGAGTAGAAACATCAAAGTCCCGGAAAAAATCAAAAGTCCCGGAAAAAAAGTGTGGGTTTGTGAATAGAGTTTGGCTTCCTACCTGTTTCTCCAGCTTCTGTTGCATAAGACTGCCGCTGTCGTCTTCGATGCTACTGCAGAGAAAAAAGAGAAGAAGAAACCTTTCTGATAAAGATCTACACTTGAATTAGATTTTCCATATCAAACCAGTAGAGGTCACCAGTGCTGTTGCACACAGGGCAATAAAGGCCTCGTTTCTGGCATGGTCTTGAATGAAATAAACCAATTTAGGCGTTTAGTGCTTCCAGTCACAGTAGTGGCAGTTTTTTAAATTGTGATAAAACCAAATAATGACAAATCTCCAGGTCAAAAGACTTCTGAGCTTGTTGGTGAACCATGGCATGACTCATTCTCTGAAAGGGATAGGGGGAAAGAAGAAAGCAAGAAGAAAAAAAACGCTCCAGCTGAGAGGATGCCTTGAAGTCTGAGTCCTCTGGGAATTCACCCTGGACACCTTTCTGAAGGGACCGGGCCGTGTTGCTTAGCTACCGTGAGGAGAGAGAAGGGCAACAGCGGGAGTCTGTACTGTCGGAGTCAAGAGACCTGCAGGATCCCAATCGCTCTGTCCAACACACACAAGTCACTCACGTGGGATGATGTAATGAGTAGACAGGTCATCTGTCATTACTTTCCTCTCTTCCTGTCTGATAAATACAAAAATACCCCATGTTCTGCTGGGGTGAAATTAGGTCTGCCTATCTCTCTATCAGGTAAGCTCTTTTGATATCTGACTCGCTCATCTCTCCCGCCCTCTATGTATATGTCCCTCAGTCGCATGACATCCTTCCCACAGCAGCTCTCGTGTGTGTAGGTGATGACACACACTACTGAAAAGGACCTCAAGCCCAATGCTGGCTGACATCCCTGCTCGTCACTCGGGGACGGTCAAAAGGTGACGAGTTTATTTGAACAGGCCTGCTCCACTTTTCACAGCCCGGAGCCCAACAGCCGTGATCTGGTGTGGGTCACCTCGCGCCAGCCGTGTCGCGTCACGTGTAAATCCCTCTCCAAATGTAGTTTTTAATTACACATGGGGACTGCCGTTTAGGGTGGTGGGGGAAAGATGTGTGTGTCATGGTTGTGCAAGTGAGCAGCGAGACACGGCAGAAGACGCTACAGGTCTCTGCGTGAGTTGTGGAAGTCTGTGGATTAGGATACAACAACACAATGTTGACTTAGATTTCCCATTGGGTTGTACCCTAAGTAATGCTGTTTCCAAAGTATAAGTCCGATCAATGGCGGAAGACACAGCCTCCATCAGAGAGGGTTTCCAACCTCAAACCCGGAGTGCGCTTTAACCCCTGAGGCAATGTTTTTACCGAAAAGAATGCGATTAAAAATGTTTATGTTGGCTTCGAAATAGTGGAGCATGTTTCCCCACACAAAGGTGTGACACTTGGTAGCGCTCTAGCCACAAGAGAGCAATCATAAATGTTGAAAGAGTCTCAGCAGTATCTTTGTCCAAAGAGGTCGAAACAACGTTTAAAATGCCCTTTGAAAAAGGAATAAAGACGTCCGGTAACTTGGTGGTTCGGGACACAGATTGGGAGTAGAAAGTGTGTGTGTGTGTGTGTGTGTGTGTATGTGTGTGTGTTCTCCAACTACCTTGCCATCGAGTTAGAGAAGCTGGCAGAGCTCGAGGGTCTTCGAGGACAGCGGCGATTCAGCACCAAGGCAGCAGCCGGACGGGACATGTGGAGAGAGAGAGAGAAAAAAGGAGAAGGAAACAAGATCAAAAACCAACAGAAGTTAGGGTTTCAGAGGACACTAATGATCTGAGGAGGTCAAACAAACTGATCATTAAGACAGAGGACAGCTGAAGAGCAGGTGCGACATAACATGAAGGGCAACATCATTCAGAGTATTATCATAAATACTTCAATCTGTTGGGGGTTAAGAATGTCCTCTGCTGCAAATGTTCTTGGACACGCACACACACTTCCAGAGTGCCTCATCACAGCTGTGAGTGATCAATGTTGCATTAGTCCGTTACAGCTTGGGTGACAAGAGAAGGACGGGCCCCCGTCGTCCCCCTCCTTGTGTGTCAGACGATGGTCGCCATGGAGACTTCAGCTCCGTCAACAGCGCACCTCCAGCAGCATTGATTAAAGGCCTGCAGCCAGTTCTTGGGCTTCACTGTAATTGGAGGTCTCAGCACTGTGCGGTAAAGATTTACAGACCGACAGAGGGAGGGGTCCGCGATGGCGTCGAATTACTGCCGGGTTGCACGGGAAAATCGAAATATTCATTCAGAGGCGAATGCGCAGTATAATACCATAGAAAAAGGTTTCAAGGCTGTAAATAATGACATGGTAATAACTCTCCACCACACCACTGTTGATTGAGGGTGCAGAGGAGGACAAGTTGATAATATCAAGGATATTCAAAGAATTTGCACGGCATTAACCAGAGGGATCTTATCATCGGAGCGCAGTCCATTTCTGGCTGTTGTTCGCTTTAATTAAAAGCCGTCGCCGCTTAAAAAAAAAGAGAGAATTGGAAAGTTGAATGAACATAACTTAATGTCCGCCACGGGCAATTCAGCTCCCGTCTCAGAGAGGACACAGAATAAAAAAGGAGGACGGATGAGATTAAATGCTCGATTCCCTGTGGAGAGTTTTACACGGCTCACTTATGTAAAACTGATCTGGAACCAGAAGATGCGAGTAGTTTCACTGTAACGGCGTGAGGCTACAAGTGCTGATCTTTGTGAATCGTACCCTTTTTACATCTACTCTTTTGCATATAGGGGACAGTTTTGCACCAACTGTTTGCATATTAGCTCATTTGAATATGTGCGAACGGCACACGAGCACCCGAGGTGCAGCGCAGGTAGGGGTGCAGATCAGCTTTGCTGGGTGCTTTTGGAATGGTTTGTTTACAACTGAGCGAGCGTGAAACAGGAGATCATCCTTCCGCTCAGTGCTGTCCCTCCTTGTGAAGCACAAATTGTGTTTTCCCCCCCATTTCTGCTTGTGTGCTGATTATTCAAACAGGATTCACACTGTTCTTGTTCACTAAGCTTCAGAGATGTTGGGATTTTTATTCATGTTTTATACTTTGGGCAGAGCCTGTTATTCCCCTGCTTAATTATGTTCACCATGATTTGACTTCAACTCTGTACTTTGAGTGGCAACCCATAAGATCCTGGTTGATTTAGATTTTCTATTTGATTTATTTTGTATTGTGCTTAGAGTTCAGCAGTCTGGAGTCTTTTTGTTGATACGTGAGCTTTTCCTAATTGTGTGCAGTTTGTAACATTGCAAATATACCATTAATGCAAGTCAGCATTCAGTTACCATTGTGTTACCTCCTTGGCCAATAGATAGTGACTGAACAGACATTCATTTAAATAGGTTGCCACTTTAACGCATGTACAATTAATAATGCAATATCCACCTCTTCATCTGAGTCTCAATATTAAACTATTCCTTTAAAACGTTTGGTCACATGAAGAAAGCAACTGATGACAACTGTCTGCTATTCTCTGTCCTCAGCATCACTTTGTCCTCTTCCAGAGTTCTTCCCAACTCATCTCAACTAACTAATAGCTAACATGGCTGTCTAAAAAAAAAAAGGCATTAGGTTGATTTACGATCCCTAATAAAGGACGCACTGCCATGACATCAGAATCAAGACGTCACTGAGCCCTGACAAAAACAAGGCGAAGAGCACATATTGAACAGTCACAGCCATGTCAGCTGTTGCAGCAATCAGTTGGATGGATATTCAGAGCACAGCCTTAGTTACACGAGTGTTCCAATCAAACAGCCAACAGCGAGCCGAAAAAAAAAAAAGAGAAAGAAAAGGAAAAACAGCTCGGACACGCAAATCGCCAACTCTGGTTACAGCGCAGTCACGGCCTGAATAAGTAACGACATGGTGGCAGAAACATGAGCGAGAGGCACATCTTTGACTGCAGGTCAGCCATTCAGCAGGCCAGCGTGGACGGAGCGGCCGCTGGAAGAAACATTAGAGTGGCGCTGACCTCTCGGCAGTCCTGGCACAGGCCACTGTGCAATTCTCAATCCTGCAAAGTCAATACAGCTCGGAGGACTAAAGGAAAAAATGTGTTAGTCCGTGTGTGTGTGTGTGTGTGCAGGAGCCAGTTGCCTTGCTGGAACAAATAAACCACAAGTCCTGAGAGAGCACACAAGGAAGACTATTTTCAAACAACCACCTCTATGGTGCATAGTGTGTGTGTGTGTGTGTGTGTGTGTGTCTACCTGTATGACCAGCGGCTGTAGACGGGCTGAGCTCCCCCATTCTTTAAAGCGTCCATGGATGCGGCTGCAGGAATGCTAATCCAGGGCTCTCTCTTATCACAACCACTCTTCAATCACGGCGGCGCTCAGAGTTACTGTGCGGTCCCGCCTCACGGTAAGTAAGACCCGCAGGCAACAAGATCACTGACAAAGAGTAGCGATGTCCCACCCAGGGGAGCGACAGCTACCCGGCGCCGATGCTTTGAACGGGTCGCCATGACTTCACACCTCGGGCAACTCACAAGGGTTCGACTTGGGGGACCGGTATGAAAGTGACAGGCCTAAATGCTCGTGGACATGAGCAGGATTGACACCATGAGTGCAGCAGTTAAGATGTTTACGTTTGATATGTAAAATGTCACCCTTTCCCAGTGGCTGCATACGTTTTCAAAATAAAATCTATTTGACGCCTTGCCGTCCCCGGAGTTCTTTTGTTTTACTGCCGGGTAACTTTCTGAGAGACCCAGCAGCCACTGCTCATATCCTCTGACTCAGAAGGCGGCACTGATACATCAAACCACAGATGCACAGTCTGCCTGGCAGCTCACTTACATGCAATAGTGGACATTTATTGAGCTTTAAATAGCTTAAATTTCTTCTCAAACGTTATTGCCCCGTCAGCATTACTGCATCACTCACGGCATATGAGTAAGACGTGCCAGCCGGTGTTCCTCATATTAATATAGAAAAAGCACACGCTGTTTTATAAAAGGTAACTCAATAGGCTCAAAAACTTCAAGATTACCTTTTCTAAAAACAGACTGATGTGGGGACCTTAATCCAGTTGCTAGGAAACCAGAGCCTCCCAATCGGTGTTTTTTTTCTGAGCCTATTTGCAAGAGCAGGAGGAGGAAGAACGGCGAAAATGAAGAATGTGTTTGTGTACGTTTGTCCTGAGAGATGGTTGTGAAATGGCAAATAAGTCAACTGATGACAAGCAGGGGAATCATTCACCGCGGGGAGTAATTATTGAGCTCAAAACAAATGATGGAAAAAAGCTACAAGAGATGATAATGATACCTCTTCCCTTGGGGGGGGGGGGAACACTCTCCTTGACAGCGATGCGTCGCTTTGTTTGGGCAACTTCGAAGAAGATAAGTCTGTTTAGTGTTTGGCAATTGGAATTTCCTCGTGGTGGAAGAAGCCACTCGGCACCGATCGCAACGTCGTTTCAGACGCGCAGATTTATCCCGAACACGCAGCAGCGGCGGCGGCGGCGTCTTCAGTGAAATGTATGCCGTGCTGCTGCATTCAACCAGGTCAAAGTGAGTCCATTACAAATACCAGGGATGTTTTTTCAGTGTCTCAGCGATTGAGCAACACAGTGGATTACTCTGGCCAGCTGGGCCGTACGTGTTCGGAATCCACTGGACAACTCAGTGAATCACAACTCGACCACAAGCCACGCTGTCGTTAGAAAGGTCAAGCTCCGCAATGATGGGGTTACAACCACGAGCACCGGATTATTGTTCATGCATCGATTCCTCTCGGGGAACCGACACATTAGACTTCTGGCGGTTTAGTCGGCCGCATTTCCAACTGTGCCGACAATTCCTGCAAGCTACTGACGCATGTTCTGCAAAAAAGCTAAATTAATAAGTGTGTTGCTTGTTAACTCCTGTGGCCTTTGTGATCTGCCTGACCTTGTTCCTTACTGTACTCTGTTAAGACATTACACCCACTCTGTAGGATATTCTGGACAGCAATAATGGATGCCTCTGTGAATGCTATACTGATGGTACTCAGTAATATATAACTGCAACAGATTCATTGCTAAAAAAACGCCCCACTAGAGGTTAAGAGCCATGGCGGACTTGGCTTCAGTCGTCAACAATAACAACAACAACCTGGAAAGTTGTTGGCTATCATTGCAGCTTAGCCGATGGCTCTAGGCTAACACAGGAAGTGTTACTGATTTCTCTATTTCTCATTTTGGTTTTGTGTGTTTTTACCCGCTAACCCTGGCAATGATAATACAACAAGCGGACAGAAAACTTTATCGGTGACTAACTTTCAACACTACACTCATGCTAGCAGTCCCTCCAACACTACACTCATGCTAGCAGTCCCTCCAACACTACACTCATGCTAGCAGTCCCTCCAACATAACACTTGCGATGCAGTTACAAAAACTGCCGCTCCTCAGATGTGTCAGCTCTGTAAGCAGGCTCCGGTATTTGTGAGGGCTTCACTCGAACATCCTTGTGCTTCAGACAAATAAATCTGCAGTGACACAGGGCTACGAGGAGTAACAGGAATACTAATAGTGAGCAATACATTTATATAAGCAACAAGAATAAAGGCCCTTTTTCTGATTTGACTGCCTTTAAAAGGTTGATCATTACAAATGCAGAGTCAGCCATCTGTGAACTTTAGAACACAAACTGTCTGGGTTCGTGGAGCCGATGAGCAGTGTGCATCACAGCGTGTGTGCTCACAAGGAGCGAGTCCATTGCTGTGTCTCACATTTCGAAAGCTGACACAGTAACAAAGCCAAGAGTTTTCCTAGTGTTTGTTATAGACATCTGGGGGAAAACATAAACAGGGTGGAAGCTAGTCATGTTCTAATGAACCCACTGACTGGCACCACTTGGGTTATGGATGAATGTAGTACAAAGACAATTTAACAAGAATATACCAAGGATGTGGCCTTGCAATACGCATTTCAAAATCACTGTAACTGCAATAAATAAATAAAATAGTTTTGCATTATGCATCTGTGCCTTGAAAGGCAGCTCTGCTTGACAAATTGAAAGAACAAAATAATCAAACTGGGAATGTAACAGGAAAGGATGGGAGGTATTTTGATTTGTATCTCCCTGCAAAATGAAAGCAGACATCTGCACCAGTGCTTGAAATTCTGTAGCTTCTCACACACACACACACACACACACACACACACACACACACACACACACACACACACACACACACACACACACACACACACACACACACAATCTATTTACCCAACACCTGTTTACATGACCAGCAGAGTGGACATCAGAGGGAACGCGTAGGAATCCCTAATGTGCACTATGCTGAGGTGAATTATGTGAGTCTGACCATGTCTATGAAGCTTTCTGCTTCATGCTTACAACGGATCCCTCCTGTTACTTTCAAATGTAGAATACAAAAATCCACGTTTTGCATTCACAGACTGCCCTAATTTCTTACTTCGTAATCAATGTATTAGGTCAATAACTTCAGTTTGCTCGTTTTTGGGTGGCGAGGACGTGCAACGTTACTACTTCTCAGGAGCTCTTTTTGACAGAGGAGACGGAGGCTGCACACAGACATGCTCCAACACGACACGACGCACACTTTTGTTGCCCTTGATGCCCTCTTGCTTCACCGGATTGAGAGCTGATTCACCATCTGTGATGCATAACACTTAATACAATGGGAATTGAACAGAGAAACGCTGCATTCCAACTTTCGTCTTCCGCGAGAGTATTTTGAAAATTCCACATTCCAAAACGCAACATTAGCAGTTTTTTTTGGGGAGGGTTTTACATTGTATCATACCGCAGGAATGTGCAAGTCAAAATACACAATGCTTCAATTTGTAACAATATATATATATATATATATATATATATATATATATATATATACGTCATGAATATGTTTATCTTTTGTACATTATTAAATAAGATGAGTTCGCTCACTACTACTTAACGTTAAGTCAAAAATATGTCCTAGTCGTACTGGCAAGCAGACATGTTGTTTTAGCAGCAAGCAAACCTCGACACTCATTAAAGCACTTATTAACTTTAACGTCATCTATTGTAACGGACGAGTTATTTTTTCCTTTTTCAATTTGTTCAGCTGTGACGTTAACAATTTGTGAAGAGGTGTGTGCGTGCTGTGACACTTCGACCGTTAGCTCGCTCACTTTAGCTCGACGTGAAAATGAGTAACAAGTATCGTCAAAACGAGAGAAAGGTAATTAGACGTGTTTTCTGCCAGCTGTGTTTTTATCCACCACCTGTGAGACGGTACAGCTAGCTTGTTGCCATTAGAAGCTAGCGTTAGCTGCCTCTAAGGAGCCTTTAAAAAAAAAAAAGTTGTGGGCGAACAGTCAAGTTTTTACGTGGAAAAAAAAGAAAACTGTCACGACACCGGCTAGCTTCTCGTGCCAAAGTTGACAAGTACTAACTAAGTACGAAGCGACGAATATTTAATTTTATTACCTTATGCTGTAGTAACTCATGTTTATCCACGGTTGCCAAGGCAGGTCCTCGTGCGGTAGAGCTCTCTTTTGTGGACGCGGTAGAGGAGAGCTCTGTTACTCGGTCCTTAGTTACCGAGCAAGCTAAGAACGAGCGTTCCGATTGGTCCGCCGATTCCTACGTCGATTTTGATTGGCGGAAATTCTGGAGCGGGATGGAGAGCGCTGACCTCCGTTCAGGGACCGTTCATATGCTTCCTTTTACCTTGAAAAGTGATCGGTTCTATTCAAAAAGGAGCCACACGGGCATGAAAAGTAAACACAATATAATTTAATAAAATGCACGAGAGACGTTTTAATAAATAATACGAATTTAGTTTACCCTTTGGGACACATACATTTATTCCATGTACTTTACATTTGAAAGAGACAAAATAGGTTTTAAATTACACGGCATTGCTGACAATCACCAACAACAGTGTTCAAACGTTCTTTCAGCGTCACCCAGTGACTCAAGGTTTCATGACATCATTGTGTCTGCTCGATATAGTCCATATGAAGATTACCTTTTCCCACACTTCTGCCATTAAAATGTAGGAGTGTAAGAATAACAAACAAAGGGCTGGTGTTGATTAAGGTCAGGATTATAAAGAATGTAAAACACAAGGACCACCTATAATTTGCAACATAATCTATAACAGTAGAATTGTGATCAGACTAAATCCTTTCTCACTCGTGGAAAAAGCTTGCAATTTGGATACTGCTGTAATTATTGCAATGTTAATTTGTCCATCACTTGATTTGATTCTTATAATGATAACAATCAGGGTTGCGAAGTGGGGGTTGGTGGGAGAGTTGTTTCATAATGTCCTTGGCTTGTCATAATGACGTTCAATCAAAGTGAACAGTCAATGAACTGAAATGTGATCATGACTTTCAACTGCAGCAGCTCCATTCGGTGCAATAAAAAAAAAAAATAGTTCAAAGAGAATTCCGATCACAGAAGTGGTCCGATGAACAATCGGGGACATTCTCTGTTGACATTGTCTCACACAATCTCAACATCAGCTGTTAATTAGAGCATCTGAATCAGATAGTTGGCCCCTCTCTTTTAACAACATCATCAAACCCCTCCTCCTCCTCCATGTCACCTTCACCCCGTAATCCCGCTCTGGTGTGTCAGCCACTAAAATGTCAGGTGGCTGATTGCATGGTGGTGTACATGGCTGAGCCGGTAGCAATTGTAGAGAGGTGAAGGGGCGACAGCTACTCCCTCCATGAGTTACTTTTGGAGTGTCCACATCAGGTGGTGGACTGACACCGCTAACCTCAGTGGCGCTGAACTCATTGGCGGCAGGCGTTGACACACCATCTGCAGAAATTCTGCATTTCTCCGTCACTCGAATAGATGGAGTTTTAGGCTGCTCCGAACATCTGCTGGAGGATGCAGAGCCATTAGGAAATCTCTCCACATTCCCTTTTCTGATTGAGGTCGTCTGTTTCTTTGGTGTGTCAGAGGACTGCGCACTTGAAACCATCCTATTGAGTCGACATGATCCCCGTGGTCGATTTCCCGTGTCAGACACAACAGTGGACTCCGTAGATTTCTTTGCATCAGTGCTCTTCGGTTGATGAGATTGGTCTCTTGACCTTGTCTGAAACGATAATGAGGGGAATTTGCACACGCTCTTCTTTCTGGACAGCTGACTGCAACTGTCAAGGATGCTTGTGGCAGAGGGGCCTTTTCTCCTCCCTCGTCTCACCGGCAGTGCAGCGCCAACTGAAGGGTCGAATTGTGGTTTTACCTGAAACAGAACAGTAAAAGGAACATCTGAATTAAACCTATGTTGCATAAAATAAGCATTATTCTGTGAGATTAATGCATAGGAAGCTCAGGTTTAGCTGCAGACTTTGAGAACAGATTCAGTGATATACTGAAGGGAAAAAAGAGATTTTAGAAAAGTGTTTAAAAAAAAAAAAAAAAAAGTATGAACAACTTACCCAAGAAGTAAGAGCCGAGCTGTTCTGTGTCTCTGAGAAAAACTCTTTTGGGTTGAGTGCTGCTCGGACTTCAGGCACATTTTGGAGTCTGGCTCCACACACAGGATGCTCCAGGAACAGCAGGGGAGGCTTCTCTGTCTTTAAGGCTTTACGGGGCATTAATAGAAATCCTCCCCGAAAACCTGATGGAATGAAAACATCGCCATACCAATGGGATTGTCTGATTCAATACACGTTGTCCTGCTGCCAGATCAAGCTTACTGTTCAGATGTCATCAGCCAGCTGTATACCTTTTGAACGATTTCACTCGTAGCTACTGACCCGCCCCTGTTACTCACCGAAATGCAATACTTCGCGCAAGACATAGCCATTATTGCAAACAATGAATACGTGTACAAAACGTTAGTTATTCCATTGTCGTTGTCTACTTCTTTTGTTTACCGTCTCCTCGTTACTTATCATTTCCCGGTTTCCACCACCGACGCTTCTGATTGGTGCCAGCGTGGTCTTGCCTTGCTGCTATTGGTGCGTTTTTATACCACGTGATCAGGGCGACGGGGGTGGCACCCGCAGCGCCAAAATTCAAAAACGTCGCTGAATCGAACAGACAGGATGTAAATAATAGGAAATGAAAGAATACCACAGACATCCTAGGTCCTCTGATTTTCTATTGAATATGAAGCAAGGGTTCCAACTACTCGCAGGAGTCCAGCCGAGTGGAACTGCCTGAAAAAAACACGTTATTATGAAGGTATGTCTATTGCTATTCGTTACGACGGTGTAGTAAGCTAACGTGACGACTAGCCACATAGCTAACTTAGCTTAGCTTCCAAACAGATTGCTGATGTTAACCTTAGCCGAGGGGAAGTTGTAATGTTGGCAAATGCAATAACCGAGCTATATGTGTGATGCAGTTTTAATCCGAAACAGATGTTTCCTCCTTAATCTTCATTTCGGACCCTGGTACGTGACATTCATGACAGTCGAATGGATGTCACATTGAACTCCGTGTAAATAATCGGACATTTAAGACTATCAAGACTTGTTCTCCAAATACACATCTGCATTTAAATCAATTGGAATGTATTATCAATCATTACAATGCTGTCTTTGATTCGGCATACCTCACAAAAGCAATGCAACCTTCGTTTTAATAAAATATACCTCTATTAGTTAATTCCACCGCTAGCTGACATTAGCAAATGGACGAACCGGGTCGCATAACATGTAATACCTTTTGAGAAGAAACTCTTTCTGCTGGCTTATCTATTAGCCCCGTCTAATATTATTTTTAAATATGTAATACAGTTGATTACGTCATCTATGGATCCATGCCAGTGAATCGGCGATAAACGTTACACAAACGCAACGTCAACCGCAGACGTGTAACGCCTGTTGTTCTAGAAGCCACGAATCGCCAGGGAACATAAACCAACTGACCCGACAACCGGCTGCCAAACCGAGCAATCGCACCGCTAAAAGACGTCCAACGTGGAGCTTTTCATTTTCTTTTGAAAGGCCATTATTAACATATCAGGTGCCAGTGCGCCGTGGGTTCGGACAGGTAACGTTATTTGATATTGGCTATTTTATTTCATCATGTCAATCTAAAAAAAGACCAACGTACGGGGGAAACGGTTTGAATCCAGCCTGGTTGTCTAACTGTTGGTTAACTAGCTAACCTAGCTAGTAACTCGACATTAACTGCACACGTTTCTCTGTCAGGTAAACTTTAATTCCAGGTAAATCTAGTGAGCACAGTGTGGTGGGATGATACACACAAGGCAGGGATGAAAGCTTAGAAGGCTTTGAAACAAACTGTTGTGGAGCTAGACCCAAATGTTTACATTGGTCTTTGTGTGCTTTTCTATACAGAATACGAGTGAACACCAAGGAGCATTTTCAATGATTTGATGGCCATGAGACGGAGCCCAAGGAGACCTCTGATCCTCAGAAGAAGAAAGTTGCCGTTCCAGCAGAATGAGCCGCCGCCGGCTGAATCGCGAAGCCGAGCCGACGCGTCCGCAGACTTCAAAGAACCTTCTAAATCGGCCGCCTGCCAGTGCTTCCCCGATGGCATCCGCATCATGGATCACCCCTCCATGTCCGATACACAGGTGGTCGTCATCCCCACGACGGCAGACCTTCACAGCGTCATCGGGGCCCTCACTGCCAAGGGCAAAGAGTGCGGCGTCCAGGGGCCGAACAAGTTCATCCTCTTGAGTGGGAATGGCAGCCAGGACAATGGATCTTTTTGTCAGCCTGCTGCTGAAGAGGACGACGCCTCTGCGGTCAGACAACCAGTCAAAGAAGAATCGGCGCACGGCTCCCTGGATGTTAAACCGCTCACTGGAATTAAAGCATGTATGGAGATGAGATGATATTCCCAGTATAATTGTAGAGTTTTATTGTGTCTTTTTAATAGCACTGATTTGGTTCGCTATCTTTAACCCTTCCTTTGTTTCAACAATAATGGCATTTGCTCTTCTTCATTAGTGAATAAGGAATTGGAGTGCGGTCCGTTGGATGACAGCCTCACCAATATGCAGTGGCTGGGCAAAATGAGCACCTTCGAACAGGAAGTTGCCGACAAGGAGAACCAAAGCTCCAACTTGCAGGTCAGCTGAATCCTCGTTGCCGCCTCGCTGTGAATGTGACTGTTGACGTGAAGACGCCTGCATGTGTGTGCAGGGGACACTGATCTCAGGCATGTCTCGGCACGTCCCCTGAAGCGTCACTTTGTTGTGATTTATAATGACCTCTGTGGTACGAGCATCGCAGAAAACGTAACAATTTAGTTGAAATCTCTTGTGTTGATCACCTGAATCTAAACAAAATAATCTGTCTCCAGTTGTGTTCAAGCCTCTTTCTTATTCTTCATTTCTTTTACAGCCACCAAATTGCCAAATCAACGTGGAGGCTGTTCAGCAACCCATGTCAGAGCGGCCGCCGTACTCCTACATGGCCATGATCCAGTTTGCCATCAACAGTCGGAAGAGCAGGAGGATGACACTGAGAGAGATCTACATGTGGATCGAGGACCACTTCCCTTACTTCAGAGAGGTGGCCAAACCAGGATGGAAGGTACTTTACAACTGAAAAATGTCATTCGTGGGCGCAGTAAATGCAGCAAACTGAAGCATACATTAAAGGTCTTAACCTCCAAATGTTGAGCATATCTACTGGAACTGGAAAGCTGGATCATGTAGCAAAAAAAAATGTTTTGCTGTAATATTGAGGCTCTGAATTTCCGATTTACCAGCTTTTAAAGACTTGTTTTTTGTGTGCTCATTTGTGATTTGCAGAATTCCATCCGCCACAATCTTTCTCTACACGACATGTTCCTTCGTGAGACGTCACCAGACGGTAAAATCTCTTTCTGGACCATCCGGCCTGAGGCCAACCGCTGCCTCACTCTTGATCAGGTGTACAAGGTGAGCACAACTGACTTCATCGCTGTCGACCTTTTCACAACACCATGAATTTACCTCTTTTAGTTCTATTGTTCATCATTTTGTACATTGGATGCCATCATTATCATCCATGGTGTCGTGGGGATCATTTCGGATTCTTGTTTTTTCCGATCTTCATCCCTCTTATTCCACATCTTTCTCGACAGTCCGGCTGTGACCCGATGACTGCTCCTGTTCCGGCGCCACAACTTTTATTTCCCCACCAAGTAAGATAACTTTAACCTCTCAGTCCTCTAGGAACCGTCTTCGTCAGTCAGGCAGAAGATAGCAGACCAGGGACAGAAGATCAGACACCCACTTTCCCGTGCCTTTTTATTTTTTATTTTTTAAGAGTGCAGCTGGAGGGAAATCTTTTTATTGCAGGAGGAGATGATGTGAGCAGCAGGGAGGGAGAAGTCACTGCTTCGAGAGCGCAGGCCTTGTCCAACGAGGAATGCTTATACTCAGAAATACAAGTATCCATCATTCCTCCATGAAGTGTAGGGACAGTGAGAAGAGGTCTTACTTTGATTTTCGTCTCTTCTTGCTTTGCCAAATCCTAAAATACGGTAGAGAACGCAGGTTGTCGCTAAAGTGTGGTCAGGAATGAGAGAGAGCGAGAGAGAGAGAGCACAGTGAGGCCACTGAGGCGGTACGCTTCAACTGCATGAACTGACGTTATGTCATTTTGTTCTTCACAGCAACAGAAGAGGATGCCTGCTGATGCGAGAAAAATGCCAACCAGCTCTGGTGAGTTAACAAAGATGGAAGGACTTTGTGAGAGTTAAATGGGGAGAGGGGGAGCAGCTGGATGTTGGCAAAATGTACACAAATAGTTTGGTCATTGAGATGCTTTGCTCTGAGTTGTTGTCGTCTTTTGTACTTTCAGAGAGAAGGATGAAACCTCTTCTCCCTCGAACCGATTCCTACCTGGTTCCCATCCAGCTGCCCCTCACCTCCTCCGTCTTCCTGCCGTCCTCGTTGGCCCAGTTTCCGCCCTCCGGCTCGCAGCCGAAGCAGAACACGTCACGAGGAGCCAAGAGAGTGCGGATAGCCCCGAAGGTAAAGGCTCCGTCACGCAGCGCACATTTTTTTTGGCCTAAAATGCTAATGATCCAACCGTTACTGGCAGAATCTGTAAAGCGCATTCCTTATATGTCCGACAGGTGACACAAAGTGACGTCCCGGCTGTGGTGGTGTATCCCCAGAAGGACAAAGACCTCGTGGTGATGGTAAAGGAGGAGCCGAAATGCTTCCTGATTAAATGCGACACTCCCAGAGACCCTCCCCAGAGGCAAGGCAGCAGCTCGCGGCGCAAACAGCGCCTGGTCCACTCCCTGCACGAGGAGCCCGTCCTCCTCTGCCCCGATAATACTTTCTTCGACTCCGGCGTGGTCTCCGACGCGTCCATTTTCCAGGACGCGCGAGACACCGAGCTGGACGAGCAGCAACACAGCCCCGACCGGGACTTCTCCTTCAAGACGCCCATAAAAAGCAACAGCCACCTGACCTCCTCCACGCCCAGCAAGCCTCCCTCTTACGTCCTGCCCGAACCCTGGAAGGTGACCCCCGTGGGCAAAGGGAGCCAGAGCCTTCTGGACTTCAGCCCCATCCGCACGCCCGGCGGCCCCGCGGTCACGCCGCGGCACGACTACACCACCTTCAGCTTCAACAGCACGCCCTTCAAGGACTGGCCTCTGTTTAGCTCCCCCAGAGAGCTGCTGACGTCGGCTCCCGCCAGGGCGACGGGGCCGTCGGACTTCGAATGCCTCCGAAGCAGCTGCTCCCGAGAGCTGCTTCAGGCAGGAGGAGGAGGAGGCGGCGCCATGACGCCCGCTAACCGCTCGTTCACAGAGGGCCTCGTCCTGGACACGATGAACGACAGCCTGAGCAAGATACTCGTGGACATTAGCTTCTCTGGTCTGGACGACGACGACCTGGGTATGGCCAACATCAGCTGGTCCGACTTCATCCCTCAGTTTAAGTAGGGGGACAATACGCATCGCATCATTGTGTTCCAAAACACTATAGGGGAAGATGGGAATAATGACAGGGGCGCTTTGATTTTTAATTTCCAGGTCATATTAGCAAGCTGCTTACTCGGCGCCCCTCACATTATATGTTCCTCTCCATTTCCGGCTTTTTTTCCATCGGTTTTCCGCCTCCACTGCGTCTTTTGTCCCGTTCTCTAGTTTCCATGTTTTCTGTTGATCCTGTATCCTACCCGTCATATCTGTCTGTGCTCTTGAAGGAAGAAAATATATCCGTATGTATGTGTGTATGTACACATACACTTATGTATGTCGATTTGCACATTTTTAATATATAATTTAGCCTTCGCTTTTGTGAATAAAGAGGCAATATATTGCCAGCGAGATGCCTCCAATGCCGCTCGGTTCAGGCCGGCCTCCTGGGATTCTACCTTTTTTAGATTGTGAGAGGAAATATAAATAAAGCACTAACAGCAGTGGGATTGTCTCCGTGCATCACTCGTAGATCTGTCTTCACCACTTGATGTTGTAAATCCCGATTGTTCATCGGTTTGCCATCAGTAGGCACCGTGCACCTGCAGACGGGGACATTTGTGCATGCAGTCACTCCTCAACCGTAGTTGAAGGTAGTCTTTAGCGGCAAAATGCTGAATATTTAGTGTCTATCTAGCAGATTTTGATTAGTTTTCAGTAAAGATGCAAATGGTATGTAGGGAAAAGCTTCTCTTTATTTTTTTTGCAGCACCACCTTTGGCGAGCAGAAATGGGAGAAGTTCCCGTTTTTGAAAATGTCACAAAATAATGTCTGGCTTTAATCGTTTCATCTGGCTTCATCTGGGTTATGTTTTTATATGCGAGAGGTTTTTGCTTCACAGCGAAATGTGGTGGTTTTCGAGCAAAACCGTTTTCAAAGCGTGTGCCTTGTTCTGTTTCCTGAAGTTGGTGTTTCTAAGACTGCAGGTGTCGGTGCCTCGGAGAGCATGGAGATTTGCCTCGCTCTGCTCACAAATAAAAACATGTAAATAAAGAAGGTTTTAACAACCTCACACATACTGCAGTACAGTGATGTCAAAAGCCCCTGTACCGTGTATTGCATCTGATAAACTGCATACTGTAGCAATGTTGCCTCTTTTTAATTTATATTTGAATAAAGTTTGAAACGATTTATGGATTGTCTTTGTGATTCAAGAATGACTTTATTGGTATTACTTTGTAATAAATAAGAGTTATCTTGAGCAGAGATGTAAATGTGCCTCTTATTCCAGTGGCAGTTTAAAACTGACACTGCAAAAGTGTCCAACATCAGCAATTTATAGTCCAATAAGGAGTAAAAGTCAAGTAGTAGTACAATTCTACAAGAGAGGTCAGATGCACAACCTGTTTCCAGCATTGGTAATCTTAAAAGTAGTACAGTATCTAAATAAATGGTTGAACCACGGATTTAAAATCTAAACCAAAACAGATTCTTGGACTTGTTAAGGTGGTATCCAGTAGAAAGAGATCCTCAGAATGTCTGGACTTCCTGTTGAGTCACTTCTAGAAGGATCTGCAGCTGCTTGCTGACGTAGTCTGAGAATATGGAAGAGAATCAGAGTTATGGAGGAATTGAGAAGGCTTTTCAATCTAGGCAAAGTTCTAAGAAGTTTGCACATTTTGGGTAAAATTTACCAAAGATGCGTCTCAATCTACGTGGTAAGCGATAGCGGTAGATGGTCACATAGTAAACTGGGATCCCGCTCAGTGTGAGAGCACAGCTTTTCCCGGTGTTCCAGGGGTCCGAGAACAGAGACAGACCCACGATGAAGAAGCAAACCACTGTGAAGGTGACCGCGATGACCAGGGGCACCTTGTCATCGAGAAGAGCAGATAAAACGCAGCGTGGTCCGTTTAGTTTACAGCTTAACAGAGAATTTCATACGGTTTGACACACTGACCTTGAAAGGTCGTATGTGGTTGGGGAAGCGATACCGATGGAGGATCATCCCCAAGGTGGCCAAGGCGATGAAGAACCAGCGGGAAAAGGAGACAAAGTTGATGAGCTGGTAGATCTCTCCTGTGAGTAACATCACCACCATCAAAGGGTACTGGAGGCAGACAACACAGATATATTGACATAGCCATACTCAGTCTGTTGCATATAGGGAGTGGAGAGTAAAGCATATTTATACAATTCATAATTTGCCATGTTGTATGTGGGTATCACTAGGAATGAGAATTAAGAGTGGGTTCCCATATAGAAAACTGTCCTAAAGGAATGGTAATTTAATGAAAATGCAATCAATATAAGTTACCACCGAAAGGGGTCTCTTTTATAACAAAAAAGGAAAAGTTGTAAACTGTATTGTTTAAATCGGACAGTTTTTGACAATGTTTGTTTGACCCAAAAAAAATCTGGAGAAGCAAACTCCATCTGCTGGTGAAGACAAGGAGATGCAGTTGAAAGCCCTGAAAATGTTTAGTCAGTGGACATTGAGTTAAAGGAGACATGCTCATTTTCAGATTCATAAATGTATTTTGGGTTTCTAGTAGAACATGTTTACATGCTTTACATGCTTTAACACATTAATTCCGAAAAAGAAAAAACTTTCCTCTTTTTAATTATGCATATCATTGCTTTTTTTTTCTACTAGAAAATATCACTATGTGTTAACAGTATCTCTGCAAAGCTTGACTTTGATTAAGTGAAGTTAAATATTTTTAGTAATTGATTTAGTGCACACTTCGTGAACCGTAGGTTTAGGTCCGCTGAAAGCAAAAATGCCCTAACTTTCTTCCTGGACCTTGGACGCCTGTGGTTCCACAACAGATGGGCTCTGCTCAAGCAGATGCACCAGGATATACCAAGCAAGTATCGTTTCTTCCATAAGTAAGTCATATTTCAGTTTTTGGGCTGGAATGTGGTTGATATCTTGCTGAGGCTTTGTCTGACAGTGGTTTAGGCGCAATTGGCGGATTCCGTAGGTCGTAAGCTTTCCAGAAAGGTGTGCCAATCATGTGTGGGGAGCTCTCTCGAGTCACTTTCGAATCCTTTGGGTCATATTTATGGTTTATGTTAATATTTATGGTTGAATTGTGTTATAAATATGTAAAATGGACTTATATGCTCTTGTAAGACCCGGATCTGCAGTTCTTTTTGCTATGTCACATCAGTGGCTTTGGTATCGATTCATGGGAGTACGAAGACTTTGAGAGTGAGGAAGAATTCTGCCACCATTTTTGGGGTCGCTGGGGTTCATTCAAATCAAATATTGCTCGCTAGCTTTGCCGGTTTCATCATTTGGAAAGTATTTTACCAGGAATAGCACAGCAGGCAAAGGCGTGCGTCTGCGGATGTGAATCATGGAAAAGATTGGGGGCCAGTGGCCATCCCTGGCTCCCACAAACAGCATCCTGCAACACAAACAGTAAGACTTCCACTCTTGGCCGATTTAAAGAGTATAAGACCATAATAACAGATCACCTGGGTGATCCAAAGATGCCCCCGTTAAGCGCTCCGAGGCAGGACAGCGCCACGAGCACGGGAATCGCAGAAGCCAATCCGTGGAGAGCGCGGTTCGCAAACGTCTGCGGGGACAGAGGAAGAGAACGGTATTCAAACACACGGCGCATGCTCCTTGCGATTTTCCTTTTTTAAACGCATGCGTGCTGTACAGTGCAGCACTGACCACGGCCACGGCCTCAGACAGCAGCAGCTCGGCGGGAGTCATCATGGTGAAGTAGGCCACATTGACGAGCACGTAGCAGACGGTCACTGTCACCATGGAACAGATGATCGCCAGCGGGATGTTTCTGTTAAGATAGGACACATGTGAGAGATGTGATAGTATTTTTCAAGGCAACAATGCTTTTAAAAATAGATCTGAGTGGAGATGTACAATACCTATTTGGGTTTTTGACCTCTTCTGTGATATAGTTTAGATAAAACCTAAAAGAAAGAAAAAGCATACAAGCATTTTTGGTAGCCATTTATAATAACTACTACTAGTTACTAGTTAGCTAAGTATTAATGAAGTATGTTCTGTGACCCCATCTAAAGTGAGGACTGTATGCTTTACAACGCATTTATAAGCCGTGTCTCAAAGCTATAACACAAGTCTCAGTTATCTTCTCAACAGAAAAGGGAAATAGACACAACACAAAGTGATAAAGAACATGTGAGCTGATGCCCGTCAGTGGCACGAGTGTTGAGTATGTTTTATAGTTTCCTGGCACATATATTGTTTATGAGTAGCTATCACCTGGATTGGTCTACTTACAACTGAGCTGGCGCGTGCCGGTGCCTATCTCTGGACCAGTGACAAGCTTGCTAGCTGGATAGCTAGCGAGCTAGCTGGCTAGCTTGCTTTATTGATTATGCTAGCTAGCAAGCCAGCATACTCAATACTATTTATGTGCAAACAAACTATGGAACACTCGTGCCACTGACGGCTATCGCCAGCCATCACCATCATATTAATGTTCATTATCACGTTGTGTTATGTCTATTTCCCTTTTCCGGGTTAGCTTTGAGGCCCTGCTTATAAATGTGTTGTAAAGCATAGATAGTCCTCACTTTAGATGAGGTCACAGAACATACTTAACTAATACTTAACTAACGAGTAGTAACTACCTGAATTAATCATGAATTGTAGTATTAAAACACATTTATAATGCATATCTAAATCATTATATGTATAAATAAATGCATGAATAAATGACATTTAAATATTTTTTTATAATGTACTACCACATCTAGAAGTCCTTAATACTTCATTTACATATGGGGAATCCATCATTTATAAAGTATGAAAACCCAATCATAAAACGCATAATAGTCAAGCTTTTTAATCAAGAATGAAACATGTATAACTGTGTTTATGAATTGCATAGTAATGAGTTACTAAAGAGTGTTCATGTTAGAATAATGCTTTATAAATGATGAATTAAGTGTTTATTCATGCTTTACTAATGCTAAACAGTGTGTAGTTATTATAAAATGCTACCACATTTCTTTTTATATTACTGGTTGTTGTGATGTCATAGGCAGTGAAAAGGTTCCATGCGTAGTAAAATAAGACAATGTTTTGAATGCAAGCCAATGAATGGTCGCTTTACCATCCACCGTAGGCATATAGGCCATTATAGAAGGCCAGTGGCAACTTATCCAACGTTACTGAGTCCACCTCAAAACCATTCTGGAAACTCTCTGTTTTTCCTGGAAAGAAGAAGAAGAAGATGCAGAGGGAGAGTAACCGAGCAGCATCATCAAGTGATGATCATTTGACAAGACCTGACAGCTGGAAGCACATCTGCATCCTCGGGATAAACAGTGACATCCTCCCACCTTTGGCCAGCGCGATGACTCCGGGGACGATGATGAGGACCAAAGCGAACATCTTCACGAAGGTCAAGGTGACCTGAGTGCGGGAGGCCAAGGTCACACTCCAGCAGTTGATTGCCACGACGCACGCTGCAGAGACACAAAGACAAACAACTGTTTTCAATCTGTATTTGACACTACGTGGCCTTATAGGGTAGTATGATGGCATTGTGGGTAGGATGAGGAGGTATACAACCACTCACTCAATCCCAGGATGCTGACCAGTTTGATGAGCTCTGTGGGAGCAGCACACGGCGCAAAGAACGGCTCCACCACATAGCGGCCAAACGCCAGGGACACGGTGGACGTCACAGCTGGCCTGGACATGGAGAACATGCTCGTTAGAGAGGGATTTCACTTCCGGTCAAGACAAACAGGGCTGAACTAATCCAAACCAACCTGATGAATAGGCACTCACTCCAGAGTCGTAAAAAGGCTGGCAGTGGCCCCAGCGTCTCCAGCAGATAAGTGTAGTGGCCCCCTGACTTTGTGAAAGTGGTGCCCAGTTCAGCATAGCACAGGGCCCCTAATGGGGCAGACCAGGGAAAACACATTTGATGTTATTTAAGTTGTACAAGTCGTCTATCAGTGTTGTCTGTGTTGGAATTTCCAACATTGTATAATGACATGCAATGCAGTTTGGTTTGATTACATATTTTGCCCATGATGATGCTCTTTGGATCGTTTTGTCAGGCTGGCAATTGCTCAGTGGCACAAAATTAGGTAAAACAATTGCCTTTCTTTTTTTTTAACCCCAGGTTTTTCATCCAGTACCAACAATCAGGTCCAATGCCGTAGACTCTTGTTGTGTGAATAACTTGCAGCAAAACGGTCGGATAATTCATGATTAATTCAGGTAGTTACTACACGTTAGTTAAGTATTCGTTAAGTATGTTCTGTGACCTCATCTAAAGTGAAGACTATCTCTCCTTTTCAACGCATCTATAAGCAGTGCCTCAAAGCTAACACAAGTCTCAGTTATCTTCTCAACAGAAAAAGGAAATAGACACAACACAAAGTGATGAAGAACATTCATATGATGGTGATGGGGGCGAGTGTTCCATAGTTTGTTGGAACATACATGTTATTAGTAACTACCTGAATTAATCATGACATGTATTAATGTGTTGTAAAGCAGATATAGTCCTCACTTTAGATGAGGTCACAGAACGTACTTAACTAATACTTAACTAATGAGTAGTAACTACATTAATTAATCATGAATCACTGAGTGAATAAAGGTAAAATTCACTTGAATGGGGTTTTGTTTCTCACAGACGGCATCAGGCCTCTGTCTTACCGAACAGCGAGAGGACCCCGCACAGCGCCCACACCAGCAGGGAGAGCCCCACGCTGCCGCTGTTCACCAGGACTCCCTTGGGTGCGATGAAGATCCCACTGCCCACCACTGTGCCGATGATGAAGCACATGGCAGGCAGCAGGCCGATCTCCCTCCGAAGTTGCACCAACTCATCTTCCGTCTTCTCCTTCTTGTCGTCCCCTTTCCTCATCTGTGTCCCGTCCATAGTGTCTGAATCTGTTACACTTCTCCCTTTGTGTCTTCTTCTCAAAGCAGCAATCAGCAGTCCTCTCCTGGGCCTCCTGTTAACCCTTCTGGTCACACATTTGCAGCAGTGAAAGGACGTGCATGAGGCTGCACAACTCTGGCCTCAACAACATGGGCCCCCTCTCTCCCGAACTTATCCTGCAGGCTTTTCTCCTCCCCTCGCCCCTCGTACCCCACCATCCAGTCTGAGCAGGGAACAAAGCAAGCACTCTTCCAAACTTCAGCAAGTAATTAATGCCGTTTCAAGACTCGAAACGTTCCTGCGTTGCACTCTGGGTGTGTACTCTTGTGTGTGTGTGTGCAGCTTGACAGAGGCCTTTCGGGCCTTTGGGGAGAAAAGGGACAGAGTGATGTAGGGGCAGCTGCACAGGCTGCAGGGGGCCCGCTTTCAATAACAACACCCATTTTCATCTTGTCCCGTCCGAAGCTGTGTTCCACAACATTTAAGGGGTTTGAATTCCTTTCATTTCAGTGACGCTTTCTTCCCAACTTTCACGCACTCGTGGCTTCAGATAAACCTGAAATATTTGTTGCAATATTTGTGCAAGATCAAACAGCTCAGCAAAGAGAATCCCCGAGGCTTTTTTTTCTTCCTCATTTCCACTCGACTGGCCACTGTATGTCAGTTTCACTTCATCAGCGCCAGAGCTCTGCTTGTTAAAATTCCCCCACACTCACTACCAATGGGTTCCTTTGGAGAGTCATGAAGTGTGACCAATTTCATCTGCAGTCAGATTGATGCATTCAGAGCCAAAAGCAGATATCGAAGATAATGCAGGATTATGGGATTCTATGGCACACATATGTCCAGGATTCAGCACAACAGGATCATATGATGGATCATATGTCTTTGTTTTGTTGAGAGGTTAGGAAGCCAAAATGGGGGATGTTTGATTCAAAATGTATTGCAAAATTACAAAATTAGAAACCAATGTACCAGCTGTGTGCAAAGACACAAAACATATGTTAGCATACACTCATAGAGCCAACACTAACACTAATTTACTGAAACATACAGACAGTTGGTGCAAATTCTGCCGAATCTCGAAGAGTCGCCTTCAAAATAAAAGCCTCATATCGCAAAACTGGAAATAAGACATATTAAGTTTAAGGCAGGTAAAATATATGCAACAAATTAAAACAAATTGATTGTCCAACAGGCAGGGCTATTTCTTTTTTAGGGCCAACACACAAATGTGGTTACTTACAATAAACATTGAAGTTAAACTGGACCTTAAACTTTTCCTATATCAGTCATATGACGATATAACATAGACATTGGACACAAATTACATGTTCATGTGTAGAAATGTCATTCAGTCATGCAATCCAGGACATGCACACCAACGCACAGCCTCAAACATGACTGACAGTTGCCTGTTTTTAAGATCCTGCATATACTACAAGAGAAGATGCATGAGATGAATAGTGAGATAGCATCCGTATGTTGGCGCTGTAGCGACACACATTTGACACTTGACAAAGGTTTTAGGAATAGAAAAGGATTCAAACAAACAGAAAACAGGCTCAATACAATTTTTACTTTATAGACCTCAGTTTCTGCAAGGCCCATTGTGCATTCCGCACAGACTACATTACACTGTGCAGATGTTGACTACTGATGTTGCTCTCCTTTTGACCAGCAGAGGGAACCAAACTAATTGACTTCCCAATTTTGGAAAAGCTGGGTGCACTCTGTTTTCCCTCCAGAAGATGGCGACCTCATCTCACACTAAATAGCAATTATCTGTCATATACATCTCCCAGGCCCTGGGACATCCTGGGCATCACACTGAAATCCCACAGCAGGTCTGACTTCGGCCCCTCTCTCAGCGGGTAACCCCGCCCCGAGCTCTCACACCGGCCCCAGGAGATGTGGGCCCGACTCCCCGGCTGTTTTCCACCTGACCTCCCACGATCCCTGCTCCACTCAAGTGGAGGCCAAACCAGCCTCAACCGCTCAGTGTAGACCGCTTCTCCCACAGGCCCATCTCACAGAGATCAGAGGGAATGTGCTCTGACATTTCCCATGAGCCCTTCACAGGACGGCCTGCAAGGTTTTTTTTTCATTTTCTTTTAATAAATCACCAGCTGGAACGTTTTAATGTTCATTTAATGGGGTTTGCCTCAGTAGATATCTAGAAGGGGAAAATGTATGCGAACAATCATGTTAATCTTAGAAATAATTCCAATTAGATATAAACAATGGCTGAAATTGCAACATATGGCCTTCTGATTTGCATCTTTCGTGATCTGGATTTGAAAACATGTTTGAACCCTCGCTGATGTTGGGAATCTAGAACAAAATAAAACGTTATCATTCATTCTTCCTCTCTCTCCTTATGGATCCTCCCTGTCAAGGTAAACAAGGAGAGAAAGATGTTCTCTATACTGTCCTCATGGAGACATTGCCCTTGGTCACCAGCTGAGTTCTTTGCATGCATAAACCCAGTCTTCAATCCTCCAATGACAAGCCCTATTTTCCCATACGTATAATGTGTGTGTGTTTACACACACAAACACACACACACACACACACACACACACACACACACACACACACACACACACACACACACACACACACACACACACACACACACACACACACACACATATACCACACACTACCAGGTTTGGAAGTATTTAGCCTACTCTCGTTGTGCTATTGTAACAAAGTCTCAGAGCAGAGCCTCATTCATGTTGGAAGTGTTTGAACATTTTGAGGATCACAGTTAGAGTATATTTCTTTGCTCAAGTAAATGCATTACACTTCTGTATTTGGCGGCTGCTTTGGAGTTTATAGTTTACATTATGTATACATCTCTGTGTTGGCTGCTTTGGTGATTTAATGGGAGTTTCATGATTCTTCAACTTGACTTTGTGGGTTTTAGTTGTGGTTCTGTTTCTAAAAATGACGCAGGTATCCTCCTCCAGATGAGGTATTAAAGCAGGACTCACCTTTTAGGCCTGTGTCATGTGGAGATTGCGCTTTACAGGCGCTTTTTACCGGAATAGCCAAACAAACTTACCCTTTATCAAAGTGGTGCTTCCCCACCCCGCCCATGTCATATAGCTGGCATTCATAAATCAAAATCCAATGATAGAAATACTTCCACACATCGATGCAATATCTGAAATGGCACTCAGGCGGGTTGCTTTTAGCATCCAGGTCATGCCCGACAGCCCATCTGTTATTGCTCTGACTCCGGCACATGGCACATGTCACTCGTCAAATACACACACACACACATGTACACCTCACCTGACAGAGTGTTTCAATTATGAATATTGTGGGGTGAGGAGAAGAGGATCATTACATTATTATGAGATGACATACATGACATGACGCATGATGGATGGGGTTGGGCGATGCTAGATAGAAAACCATCTCAACAGGGAACTGCAGCGCACTGGAGTGTGCTGTTCAACTAGGCAGCTTGCAGGGCGTTCTGAGTGCACATCTCCGCCTGGTGATCACTGCTGGAATGTGTGATTGGATGAATACCACCCACAATTACCAGTTTGCAAGCCTATCCTATTGGTCAATGGCATGTCTCATGCAACAGGTGCGCTCTTATTATAATCCATGCAGCTGTCTGCGAAAAAATCGACAAAAGCTTCATGTCGACTGCTTAACTAAGCGATGTTGCAGCAAACTGCATCGGTGCAGCCACTACTGGCAGACTGTGCATCTGTGGTTTGATGTATCAGTGCCGCCTTCTGAGTCAGAGCAGTGGTTCTCAAATGGGAGTACGTGAGATCTTTAAAAAAAATATATATTTAAAATGAGCATCGATATGAGCAGTGGCTGTTGGGTCTTTCAGAAAGTTACTGGAAAGTTAAACAGTGGCAGTAAAACAAAAGAACTCAGGTGTCAAATAGATTTTATTTTGAAAAGGTATTCCAGCCACTGGGAAGGGGTGACGTTTAAATTTAAACGTAAACAGCTTAACCGCTGCACTCGTGGTGTCCATCCTGCTCATGTCACTTCGAGGAAATTCATTGGAAATCCACGAGTGTTTAGGCCTGTCACTTTCACACCTGGGTGGGACATCGCTACTCTTTGTCAGTGATCTTGTTGCCTGCGGGTCTTACTTACCGTGAGGCGGGACCGCACAGTAACTCTGATTGAAGAGTGGTTGTGATAAGAGAGAGCCCTGGATTAGCATTCCTGCAGCCGCATCCATGGACGCTTTAAAGAATGGGGGAGCTCAGCCCGTCTACAGCCGCTGGTCATACAGGTAGACACACACACACACACACACCTCTGCAGTGAAGCTGAGCAGACAGTTGTCATCAGTTGCTTTCTTCATGTGTCCAAACGTTTTAAAGGAATAGTTTAATATTGAGACTCAGATGAAGAGGTGGATATTGCATTATTAATTGTGCATGCATTAAAGTGGCAACCTATTTAAATGAATGAGTCACTATCTATTGGCCAAGGAGGTAACACAATGGTGACTGAATGCTGTCTTGCATTATTGGTATATTTGCAATGTTACAAACTGTGGCGACATTATCGGAAAATAAATGCTGTTTTGCAGTTTTCCTCCATGTTATACATCCCAAAAAATTTAACTATGCACACAATTCTGAAAACTCAACAAAAAGACTCCAGACTGCTAAACTCTAAGCACAATAAACAATTTATCAAATCTAAATCAACCAGGATCTTATGGATTGCCACTCAAATTCTCTTTTTTTTGAAGTGGCGACGGCTTTTAATTAAAGCGAACAACAGCCGAAAATGGACTCAGCTGAAAATAATACTCTGAATGATGTCAGAATCAGAATCAGAATCAGCTGTAATGGCCATGTAAATTTGCACATACATGGAATTTGACTCCGGTTTCACTTGCTCTTCGTACTTTTTTTCACACACAATATACAAGATAAATATAAAAAATATAAAAAGGACATTAAAGACAGTAGTAAAACAAAGATAGTGCAGATGAAGAGTCTGTTTAACTGTTCATCAGAGTGACGGCTAGTGGGAAGAAGCTGTCCTATTCCGGGAAGAAGTTGTCCTTCATGTTATGTCGCACCTGCTCTTCAGCTGTCCTCTGTCTTAATGATCAGTTTGTTTGACCTCCTCAGATCATTAGTGTCCTCTGAAAGCATAACTTCTGTTACTTTTTGATCTTGTTTCCTTCTCCTTTTTCTTTCTTTTTGTATCTCTCTCCACATGTCCTGTCTGGCTGCTGCCTTGGTGCTGAATCGCCAAAGACCCTCGAGCTCTGCCAGCTTCTCTAACTCGACGGCAAGGTAGTTGGTGAACACACACACACACACACACACACACACACACACACACACACACACACACACACACACACACACACACACACACACACTTTCTACTCCCAATCTGTGTCCCGAACCACCAAGTTACCGGACGTCTTCATTCCTTTTTCAAAGGGCATTTTAAACGTTGTTTCGACCTCTTTGGACAAAGATACTGCTGAGACTCTTTCAACATTTATGATTGCTCTCTTGTGGCTAGAGCGCTACCAAGTGTCACACCTTTGTGTGGGGAAACATGCTCCACTATTTCGAAGCCAACATAAACATTTATAATCGCAATCGGAAACCCTCTCTGATGGAGGCTGTGTCTTCCGCCATTGATTGGACGTATACTTTGTAGCATGGAAAACAGCATTACTTAGGGTTCAACCCAATGGGAAATCTAAGTCAACATTGTGTTGTTGTATCCTAATCCACAGACTTCCACAACTCACGCAGAGACCTGTAGCGTCTTCTGCCGTGTCTCGCTGCTCACTTGCACAACCATGACACACACATCTTTCCCCCACCGCCCTAAACGGCAGTCCCCATGTGTAATTAAAAACTACTATCCCCCTCCACCCTCTATTCCTTTCTCCTTGGGACCAGCACTTGTTTCTCAGGTGCCATTATGGCCTCGACCTTTGGAGAGGGATTTACACGTGACGCGACACGGCTGGCGCGAGGTGACCCACACCAGATCACGGCTGTTGGGCTCTGGGCTGTGAAAAGTGGAGCAGGCCTGTTCAAATGAACTCGTCACCTTTTGACCGTCCCCGAGTGACGAGCAGGGATGTCAGCCAGCATTGGGCTTGAGGTCCTTTTCAGTAGTGTGTGTCATCACCTACACACACGAGAGCTGCTGTGGGAAGGATGTCATGCGACTGAGGGACATATACATAGAGGGCGGGAGAGATGAGTGAGTCAGATATCAAAAGAGCTTACCTGATAGAGAGATAGGCAGACCTAATTTCACCCCAGCAGAACATGGGGTATTTTTGTATTTATCAGACAGGAAGAGAGGAAAGTAATGACAGATGACCTGTCTACTCATTACATCATCCCACGTGAGTGACTTGTGTGTGTTGGACAGAGCGATTGGGATCCTGCAGGTCTCTTGACTCCGACAGTACAGACTCCCGCTGTTGCCCTTCTCTCTCCTCACGGTAGCTAAGCAACACGGCCCGGTCCCTTCAGAAAGGTGTCCAGGGTGAATTCCCAGAGGACTCAGACTTCAAGGCATCCTCTCAGCTGGAGCGTTTTTTTTCTTCAGTTTTTTCCTTGCTTTCTTCTTTCCCCCTATCCCTTTCAGAGAATGAGTCATGCCATGGTTCACCAACAAGCTCAGAAGTCTTTTGACCTGGAGATTTGTCATTATTTGGTTTTATCACAATTTTATAAACTGCCACTACTGTGACTGGACGCACGTTAACGCCTAAATTGGTTTATTTCATTCAAGACCATGCCAGAAACGAGGCCTTTATTGCCCTGTGTGCAACAGCACTGGTGACCTCTACTGGTTTGATATGGAAAATCTAATTCAAGTGTAGATCTTTATCAGAGATTAGTGTGAAATCTTGAACTCTCTTCTTTGTTCTTCTTCTCTGCAGTAGCATCGAAGAGGACAGCGCCAGTCTTATGAAACAGAAGCTGGAGAAAGAGGTAGGAAACCAAACTCCATTCACAAACACGTGGCGTGTGTGTGTGTGTGTGTGTGTCTCAGTTATGCCGCACACTTTCAGTTGAGTCCAAACAGCCTTCAGTTCTTATGTAAGTCGTCATGAGGACAAACACACACATGCTCTTATGCCCAGAGGGAGGGACACAGGCAGGTTATGGGAACATTTGTAAATATTAAATAAAAGTCAAATCGTAGAATGAAAACCAGTCAGACAATGACACCAGGAGCACCGTATCTCCCTTTGAGCGCCTCACAGCCCCTCTCCCCCTCTCCCCCTCTCCCCCTCTCCCCCTCCCCCTCCTGCCGGAGCACTAATGACGGCTGATTCAGTTAGCAACGGCGACCTCGCATACGCTCACACAACCGCGTGCACACACTGGCGCTCGGTTGCCCTGGGAGGCAGACCTTTTTTTAATTTTTTGGGTCTGTCAGAGGACCACATAGTTCAGAGGAGGCTGCTGGGTTCATCGACTGTCAAACTCCAGTTCCAGAGGAGGAATGAGGGACAGGGAGACCGAGTCGTGGCCAGCTGGAGCGCTGCTCTTTGGGGGAGAACGTGCTTTCATCTGACCTCAGGACAGGCGGGACTCGGAATGTTTGTTCTATAAACTGATGATTGATGTTTTATTCATTTGTCGCCTTTATTTACAGCCATATAGCGAGCATGCAAATCCTGGTCCTCTTAAAGCAGAGTCTTTTGAAAACATAACAAATCTCTTATCAGACAAGTGATCAAAGAACTAATGTATTCAGTGATACAATTTATATTGCTATTATTACTTGTATCGGTGTACCTCTTATATATTCCCATCTGGTGTTGGTCAGTGCCTCTTTGCACTCATGGAGATTGTTTTTTTATGGTGCTGGTGATGTCAACGCTTCACATTTATCCGTTAATAAGTCATAACAGTGATAGCAGATGTTGTTGTGGTTGTACAGAAATAGTGAGACTGATTTATTAGAGACATATTCTCCCTGACTGGTGAGTTATGGAAGCTTTTTGGTCTGGCAAATAAGAGACAAGGCCTCCTTGCACTAAACAGCATCACCAAGCAGGACTTGTTGTGCACTTGACGCGCTAATTAATGTGCTTACGTAATCCAGATACTGGGGCTTGTGGACACAGCATAAATAAACTTAATCACAAACCACTATACGATGTATAGCTGCCACCTCCAGCAGATACTAATGCTGTGTAGTCAAAGGGCCAAAAGCCCAGTTGAGTTTTCTATACCAAGAAAGGCTGCTTTTTCTATAATTTTTTCTATTATGTAACATATTCAGGTCGCCGCAGCACTATGTTCCAAAGTTAGGTGCCTCTTCATCATCTGCTACCAAACTGTCAACATTTTCACTTGTCCAATAATAACCCCAAATACCCATCAGCCTCAGTATGTCTGTATCCATTAAAGTGTCCTCATGTTTGATATTATCCTTTTCTCCATTTTAAATACCAAATGATCGGCACAGGTTGGAACTCATCATGCACGCTAATGTAATTACCCTCAGCTCATTGACTCCATGCTCTCCAGCTTGGCTAAACCCTCTCAACCCTTTTGTAACGTTGAATAGAAACCTTGTGTATTTATGTGTGTGTTGCTTTCAGAGGGCCCTGCTGAAGCAGAAGCAGCGGAGGAAGCGCCAGGAGCCCCTGATGGTGCAGCCCAACACAGAGGCTCAGCCCCGGCGCTCCAGATTGCGGCGCGGTGAGGAGCAGGCCCCTCTGGTAGAGTCTCGAGTCAGTTTGCCCAACGATGTCGCCATGGACGGTGAGGAAATATCCTGTTTATTTTTTATGTTGCATCATTTCTGCACAGCACATGGGGGATATCCGTCCTCTCTGCATAAAAGGTTGGCCTTGATGTGCTACGTTCGTGTTAAGCACCACATGAGACCTTTAACAGCTGAGGTAACAACTGACTGGTCTCCTCTTCTGCAGGTATCGATGGCCCAGCAGCTTTCTTGGGCTCAGAAGCCTCTAATCTGGGAATAAATATCCTGTCAGTGAGCCAGTCCCAGTCTCAGTCGCCTGTTGCAGAGGAGTCTGAGATAAAACTCAAGACAGATATCCATGAATTACTGGAGAAACAAGGTGAGTCCTGGCAGAGCTTAATACTTATTTGGCTTTTCAAGAGAAAATACACCTCCTTCATTTTCCGTGGAGCAAAAACAACGTTTCTCCATCCTAAAAACACGTTAATTGAAATCCACAAAGTTGAGGTTTATAGCAGCTCCACGAGTTTCGGCATAACTGTTTTGCATAACTGCAGAGCCACAACAGAATCCCAGGTGACCAAATGAACAACAGTGGCTCTTATTGTTATAATTTTTTTCCTGGTTTTCAGTGAGACGTGGTGCCACGGTGGCAAATGTCATTGTTCTTCTCAATAATGCTGCTAATGCCAGCCCAGTTTATCATAGAAACACTTCCCCAGGACTTGCAGAAGGTATTTCTGGCTCATGGTCCTTGCATAACACCCAAACCACCAGAGAAACAGAAAAGTGATGATACGCTCATATTTGACTTCCTAGAAAATATTCTATTCTTGCCCAGCTGCGTGTTGATAATCATGGAAATAAGTGTCTTTTTTTTTGGTTGAGTGGGGAGTTATTTAGTAGAATAACGGTTGTTTAGTTGTTGGTTAGCCAATTATGAGTCCTCTGACATTTCCAGATGGTTGATGGCATGAGCCACTGGCCAACTCTGCGGGGCGTTTTCATTGGAGCCCTGACGTCACCAGTTAGCGGGAAGCTAACGTTTACGATCATGTGTCTCATGACGGTCCTTGCTGTCTCTCGGGGATAGCTGCGTATCCTGGATCCATCCCTTGTAAACACCCCAGTTTAAATATTGTGCTTGGCCGTGTTGTCTGTCACGTTATTATTAATGTTCAATTCGGCCGAGGCCAGCGCTCACCCGGCCCGTGGCATGTTGGTCCATGTGGAGGGAAGAAGTGGCAGAAAGTGACTTGTGTGCCAAGGAGCAGGCTTTCACCATCCAATCAATTCAAAGCTGTAGATGTTATGTTGGGGAACTTGTGCAACCTACTTTTATATCAAACTACATTATTATCATGAATGTAGTTTCTGGTCAAGCGATTCTTAAACATTGCAAAGCTCCGGTGACACAAGTCCTGCCCTGCTTGCTGAGATCTTTCCGTACCAGTGGACCGCTGCCATCCTCTGACGGCACACACAACGGGCTGTAGCTGCAGCCAAGAGTAGCGTCCCGGCTGATAAATCCAATTATCAATGACGAGACAGATGTCTCAAGCGGTCTCGACTGGCCGCAGTGAGCCAAGGCTCATTTTACATCTGCGTGACTGCACGGAGCTCCTCGGTCTCCTCACAAGTACGCAGACGCAAGCTGAGCGTCCCTTCACATTAATCTCGCCGTTGCAGAGACTGACTTGGAAAAAGATGCATGGTTTGTGACAGGTATTGAGGCGAATGTGGCCTTTCGGTCAGGGTGAGTGCTGAGCAGAGCCCTCTGAACCCCAAGCAGTTTCAGGGCAGTTTTTTTTTCGTCGTTTTTTGTGGTGCTCCTGTCACATTGTATTCACCGTGTCTGTGTTTTGTCTCTGCACCTCTATGGAAACAGCACAACAACAGCTAGAAGTAGGGAGAACTAAACTATGTCTCTTGTGCAGTATTACACAGCTATAATGTCATACATTTAAAAGAAGAAGTGCCCACAAGTGTAACCAATATTGTGAAAAAATTTGAACTATTTACAATTTAGTTTGATGTTAAAGAGATTAAATACCATAAGTCTCCGCTGAGTAAAATAGTTAATATAGTTAATAGTTAATAGTTAATATTTCTGAAAAATATATTTCAACTGAATAATGCAGTACTGTTGCTTCAACCGTTGCATAAGTATTGCATCATTTCTAAATGAGTTTTCAGAGATTAAAGACCATAGATGAACCAAAGAAATAACGGCGAAATCCATCTCGGGGACAATTTTGTACCAAAACTAAAGAACACCACTGGGAAGTCTTTGAGAATCTTTAACTTGGAAATATGCCCAGAGCTTCCAGGATGTATTTTCTATTTCTGTCTTGTGTGTATTTTTGTGAAATTATAAAGGCCTCTATGGAGCATTAAAGCTCCCTCACACCATTGCCACTTCTGTCTCACCAGGTCTGTCTGGCAGTATGAACTTCGATGAAGACAGCGAGCGTGAGGACGACGTGGAGGAAGAACCTTCACGTTCTCTGTCCCCCAACAGCCGACCCGCCTCTGCCGCCAGTGGCAAAGACATTCCAGTGAGTAGCGGAAAATATATTTCGGAGACTAATCCCGACCCCAAATACTAAATATGAAGTTATTTCAACTAAAATGTTCATGCTCCGTGTTGTACCCAGGAGCTGGTGACCCCCGGCTCACCCACAGCAGAGGGCTCACTGATGGAAGTGGCCAATCCAGAGCAGTTTATCTCTCATCCGGCTCCACGCGGCGTCACCGTGAAATGCCGAATCACCCGGGACAAGAAGGGCATGGACCGCGGCCTCTACCCGACCTACTTCATGCACATGGAGAGGGAGGACGGCAAGAGGGTGAGTGTGCAGCCATATGGGGAATACATTACTTTAATGTACGAAAGCTGATGTTTAAAGAGTTACACAATCAACTAGAAGATGAGCAAATAATGAACCACTGAGGAGTAAAGTTTTTTTAGGTCTTTTTGCTGGCAGGAAGGAAGAGAAAGAAGAGCAAGACTTCCAACTACCTTATTTCAGTTGATGCCACGGATCTGTCGCGAGAGGGAGAGAGCTTCATCGGAAAACTGAGGTAGAAAATACCACTTTCTACTTTGATCTCCGTCCATGGAGGTCATTTGCTGATGGCATACCTGCATGTACATCGAAGGGTGAAAACAAACTTTAGTACGGTTCATTTGGGCTGTAATTAATCCATCTGCTGGTTGCAGGGCAGGTATTGTCCCTGATTAATTAGGTCAAACACTGTTAAAACTGCTGTGCTGGCATCTGATTCTGTGTGCTGATGATGCAGGATAACACACGCCCAAAACTGTCCAATCAACAAGTTAATAATTCATGTGTATTCCTCTTGGTTCGTTTATAAAAGTCAGTGTGAACAGTAAAATGCAACAACGGTCCGGACCAAAGGAAACCTGCCTTCAATCCATTTTTCTGCATTTTGTGCCGATTGGACACCAATGACCCCGTCCCCATGTCTGTTACAAACGGCTGCCTTAGCACTGCGAGCAGCGACTCTGAGTCGTCGCTGTTATTAAACCGTTAGACCTCGCAGTGGTTATGTTCGCCGGGTTTTAAGCTGACTTGCCTTCGCACACTCCACACGACTCGGATGTTAAAAAGGCCGTGGGCAAAAGTGACGCAGAGTAAACGTTTCATCTCGGGGTTGTGTATTCCATCAGGTCCAACCTCATGGGCACCAAATTCACAGTGTACGACAGCGGCATCAACCCCTGCAAAAACCCCGGGACACTGCTGGAGGAGAGCAACACGCGACAGGAACTGGCCGCCGTCTGCTACGTGAGTGAACGACAGACCGCCGCGTTCATTACGAACCTGAAGTCAAATTGTGACGCTCTCTGTTCCATTTGGCAGGAGACCAACGTGCTGGGGTTCAAAGGACCGCGCAAGATGACTGTGATCATCCCCGGCATGAACATGAACTTCGAAAGAGTCCCCGTGAGGCCTCAGAGCGTGAGTCTGGCGCTTCAGGGAAACTTTCCCTCTGAACAAACGGGCGCCAGTGCGTTAAACGTTGAATGTGATTTGTGTTTCAGGAGCAGGAGAGCCTCCTGAGCAGGTGTCAGAATCCCTCCCTGGAAAACCTGATCGAGCTGCACAACAAGGCCCCCGTGTGGAACGATGACACCCAGTCGTACGTGCTGAACTTCCACGGCCGCGTCGATCAAGCGTCGGTCAAAAACTTCCAAATAGTCCACGACAACGACAGTGAGTGTTCCCCAATGTTCACTTTTTGTCCTGCGCACATTTTCAGGCGTACAGTGATGATTAACACACGCTCTCTCTCTCTCTCTCTCTCTCTCTCTCTCTCTCTCTCCCCCCCCCCCCCCCCCCCCGAAAACTCTAGCTGACTACATCGTCATGCAGTTTGGCAGAGTGGCTGAAGACATCTTCACTCTGGACTACAACTATCCCATGTGCGCTCTTCAGGCCTTCGCCATCGGCCTGTCGAGCTTCGACAGCAAGTTGGTCTGTAAATAAACCGTTTTTTTTTTTTAGCTCTGCCTTTCCTGTCCTTACAGAAGTCAAGAGACGAATATGAGACTAATAAAAAGAGCAGGAAGATATTGATGAGAGATGTTGGCGATCTGTTGGCCGAGCCACAAAGCGCCTCTTTGTTTCTGTGTGGAAGCTTCTTTTTTCAAGCGGGGTTCTTTCAGTATCAATTTAACCATTGTGTGCAGTTTACGTGTACACATGTATAGAAACTACAAAGGGAAACGACAAAGCAGAACACGCAACTCTTGTCAGACATCTGGTGCAAAAAAAAAAGATCCGATAATGACTCGGTCAATGTTTGCAGGGGTTGATGTGTATTAACGATGTGTCTTCTGTCGCCTTTACATGTAAAGTCTTTGCCACACTAAGTGAGATTTTACTCCACACAGCATGAACATTTTGGCTTCCATAACAACATGGCCTTTCCTCTGGCGCCACCGTCTGGCCAAACTGGACAGAGTGATTTGGTAACGAGGGAAAAGCAAAGTTGTTTTCGGCTTTTCTGGCAGGTAAGTTGCATCCTGGTCAGGATTTCCATCTCGTTTCAATCTTTCCACGAGACGACGTTGGTTTGATCTGCCGTCTACTTCGGACTCATTTTTAAATCATTCTTTTATTGTTTCGTCAACACTTTTGATATTGTTATTGTGTGGAAAGTGCATTATTCAGAACAGGCCTGTGTTGTGATTTTTGTGTGTGAATAAATTGGATTAACATGAGAGGAAAAAAAATGCAGAATTGCACATTTAAAGAGAAAGGGTAAACTGTATATAAAACACAAGGTCATGCCTTATTCGATCTCTTCTAGCAGTCTTTAAAAAAACGTGAAGAAAATCCAGACCTCTGTCTCCTGTTTTCAGTCATTTTCAAGACGGAGGAGACATTTCACTGAGCTGAGACGGAGGCCATGTTGTACATGTCGTCTGTCTCGAAGCGTCAACAATATAACTGCCGGTGTCTCCTCCCTTTTGAATCATACGGGAAACTTAAGGGAAATCAATAAATGATCGCGTCCTTTACGGGTCGATACGTCATCATTACATGTCTCCAATATTTTGTTATTTCAGTGTGTTGTAGGTCTGTGAGGGACATGTGGAAACAACTGTATAGTATATAAATAATTCAGTTATTTTAATATCAGTCTGATCTGGACCCTCACTATTGGATGTGGGCGTTTCCTGCTCAGAAATCACCGATACCATGAGATCAAGAGTATAAATAAGTAATAAGTGTTTTCTCATTTTGTGTGTAATGGAGTTTTGAGGAGGGAGGAAAAAAAGGAATTTATAGAAGATATTTTCAAATTAAAAAAATGAAAAATTCAGTTTAAATAATTCGTCTGACGACATGTTTATACGTTTTTATTTGAACAGATGAAAGTATGACAATCGGTGATCAAACTTGTTTATCATATTGAAAATACAGAGAGAGGAGAGCATTGAGTGAACCAGGAGGTGAAGTCCTCCAGAGGGTCCAAACTGAAATATCGCTGTGGAAAGGCGAGGCGGTCAGTGAGCAAGGGGCCGCTTATAGCTCAGAGATAAAAGAGGGATTACAAAAGTACAGGACGGAGAAAAATAGAAAAAGAAATAAGAGAAATAGTCACCTTGTCGTACTCCTCCCAGTCCACGTTGTTCCACCGGTAGATTTTCCATTTGCTGGGGAAGTACGGGTTCCTGACCGGACTCTCGGAGTTAGTGAGTCGCCTACATTCGTTATACTTGCGTGAGTCGTTAATCTCCATCGAGTCAAAGACCAGACGGCTGTGGAGATATCTAAAGGGAGTGTTGGACAGAAACAGCGTTGGAAGGTCACAATTAATTTGACTCCAAACTCGCTGTCGTCAATTCAATTGGTCACAATCAACACACTGTAAGTGAACCTTGAGTTGGGATTGTTGAGTCAAAAAAGCATCGCTTTAGTATCTCTTTTTGACAACGTGACACTGCCTGGGAAAGGAGCTTAAAATAAACCGGATCTAATCTTATTTTAGCACTCCTGTGTGTGAAGGAATTGTTCCCATCATGCATTGTGTTCCTCACAGGACTCCTTTCGGCATTTACGAGAGCATTAAAGCAGGAATAACCCGCTGTGTCCGTTCCTTTGCAACACAATAAATTGCTCGTTAAAGCTCATTCTCATTCGTTATTGATTCGGTCTGAGTAAAACGGCAATTACAATGTATTACTTCCACTGTGATGGACTGTGGGGTGACTGCTCTCCGCTAACCTGTCCTCATGCTGCCAATGCAAAGCTTTGGTGATAAGATACTTGTAGTGTTAGTTGTCTGGCTCTCAAACACTGCAATACAAATGGACTTAAAGTGTTGGATACAGTGTTTGATAGCAAAGTAGACGAATAAAATATAAAACATTTCCCAGAGGGAGGGGGCGGGGAAAAGAGCTGCAGGTCCTCCATTGTAAACCCGGAGCCTTATGGAGCCAAATCCACAATTGCATCCAGAAAAACACGCTTGATCAAGATTAGATCCGCATTCACGTTCACATTGGTTGGCGGAAAATATTCCTGCTACATAACAAGAAAATGATGTCTCTGATTCAGGAGAAGATCTTACATAACATTTGTTTTATGGTTTCCATTTTGAGGGTCTGTTTTGTTTGTTTCCTTGCTGGTCCAGAGATTCGTGATCCTTCAACCATCAACCAGTAGTTTCCTAACCTGAACCAAGTAGACATTGTTGTAACCTCTGCCTAATGCCTGAACCACATTGGTTATGCAGACAGAAAGCTGTCATATGAATAGTTTTTGCGACCATCATGTGTAGTGGTCTTGCATGAAAAAGGGAAAGCGTTCTGCCATAAGAGGTATTGGATCAGAAGACGCTTATGTGTCATTCTTTTGCCATTTAGGTCGGAGGACATGAGGTCAGAGGAGTGTGTGTGTGTGTGTGTGTGTGTGTGTGTGTGTGTGTGTGTGTGTGTGTGTGTCCTCTACCCCAACAGTTGCTTCAACCCTTACTGAAGCCAATACTAAGACTTTCACAATCCCTTAACTGAGATAATATGAAGAGATACTGTGGTAATTCAATCTAAAAGCAACAGAATCACATTACAAAATGTTATTATAGAAGAGACCTTTCCAGCTGTAAACATCAAATAATCACAGTGATGCACTAAAATGGGTCATTTATCACTGTTTTACAGCAACTACAGATCCAGTATGTGATCTGGTGATAAATGACTGCTTTCAGGAGCACTGGAGAGGCCAGACATTATATATATATACATATATATATATATATATATATATATATATATATATATATATATATATATATATATATATGTATATATATATACAGTATGTGAGAAAGACTACACAGCTACTATATGTACAGGCAAGATATTCTGCGTGATTTACATGCATTCTTGCAGCGAGCTGTAAAACATATTGGACCCTCTAACTTTGTAAATACCCCGGACACCACAAGTGTGACTTTTACATCAAAACCCAAGAAAAGGAATCAGAACAAAGTTGCTTACATAAAGTGGAAACATGTTTATTATCCTGCACCGTAGATACATTAGATTGAATTATGAGCCCTCCAGCCCTTTGAGTAAATGTCATGAAGTTGACATAGATCTCGAGGATGACCTTAAACACACAAAGCTTAATATAATATATATATATATTTGTCTGAGAAGATTCATTAATGTCTCATTTCTTTTTAACTCTTTTTGAGGAAAATCAAACCCTACAACCTAAAACAAAAGCAGACGTTGGAAAGAAACAATCTGTTTTCACATGCAGACTAAATCAGTAGCTTTTCTCATGTTGTGATGGTCGAGCCATGTTAGAGATGATGGAGCTGTTGGCTTTGTTCCATCCAGCTATCAAGAACTGTCAAATGTCATCAATTCAAAACCTTTTGCTTACCTTATTGGTGGAGGGATTTGAACTCCTCACAGTACCTATACCTGCTTGCTGCTTCTTCCACTTCTGTAACTCAGTGCAATCTCTTATTGGCGGTTTCTGTTATTGGATTTTTTATATATTCCGCAAATTCACTGTCCACATTAACTACTGCTGCGCTTCCCAATATAAAAGACGTAGTGCTGCGTTGTAGTGGACCGTTTCTTACGTTGCTGGTCTGTGCATTTGTGTTACGGTCGGACCAGTCCAGTCCATCTGTTTCTCCAATTTTTCCATTTTTTATTTTTTTTTCTAAGCTAAGCTAACCATCTGTAAATTTGACACGAGCGTTGAATCCATCCTGTCATCAAGCTCGGCAAGAAGGCATCCGAGCATAGTTCCCAAAATGTTGAAATATTCCTTGAAAGAGCGTTATTAGATGAACAATATGACAGGAGGGTGCAGCAAAGCGTTATTTTGCATGCTGTCCTGTGAAAAGCTCCATAATATAACCCACCCTACCATTAGGGATCAACTATTGCCATCACCAACATTCTCAGATCTCTTGCATGGTATCCTCTGCGTCTCTGCCTTCCTCTCAGGTCACACTGCAGGCTCCACATATTGCTGGACAGCTTGTGGGGAAACCTACAGCTGTAATGAGCGTCTGATGGGTGATCGACTGTGGCACTTTATTACCTTGAGGGGCGTGTTCAGCTCATCTGAGTGTGCTCAATCAATGTAAATCTGTCCGGCCGGGGAATTTATGTCCTACATGATGAAGTGCTTGGCTTTACCGCACTGCATTAATTTGAAGCGGCAGCGATGTCGTCAACGACGGCGTTTTGCCAAGAATAAGAAGTGAGACACAAGTCACACAAATGCACACACAAATACTCTGAGCTACGTGTGTCTTCTAAAACCTATATATAGGTCATTTCATATCTCAAAAATGGTATATATATATCACAATATTGCATGTTTTCTGGTAATTTAATAGGTTTTTCCAAAATGAAAAAAATCAAGTTGTAACAAAGCTAAAAATGCTGAAGAAATTACTTACTTCAATTACTTTGTATAAAATTACATTTTTATCTTGGGTAAAATACATATTTTGTATTAATATTAAATTAAAATGTTAGGTTTAAATCAAGTTATAATCGATCTAAGTGACATCATTGCGTATCCCAATATCCCAATATATGTTTTCATCACGATATTATCCCCTTGAAAGACGATACATTATCATATTGTATTATCGCCCAGCCTTGATTTATTTCATGTTTCCGCCTCACATTGATATGAATGAACCTCCACCCTGGAGCCAGTTCATCAGACCCACCACAGCGCGGCGCCGTTGTTCTCCTCTTCACGAAAAGCCGGCTGACCAAACTTCAGCTGAGAACCAGTTGCTATGGCGACACCTCCTCCCTGCCCAGCGGATGTCTGAGTGGCCCATTGTAAAAAATGTGTGTGTGTGTGTGTTGGTGAGAGAGAGAGTGAAAGGGAAAGTTTGAGTCCTAATTAGAGTAAGAATAAAACGGCCTTGGCTGATTTAAAAGTACTTTGCACTGTAATACCACTTATTGTATAAATATCAATGTCTTACTGTGAAATTGCCGTTTTAGTGACAACTAAAAGCACGGGTGAGATAGTATATCTGTCTCACAGGAGTAATTATTGCAAAAGTCTGAAACATTTAGCTTCAAACACAACCCTCTCCTTCCTTTGTGAAAAAGACGAGTCTCAAAAGGTTTGGCCTCACGACATATGTTTCTTTGTTTCTTTGCACTGATGGAGAAGGAACCAAAAACCCAAAACTGATGCTGTATTCTCAAACAGTCATTGGCTTGTCAGATATCTCACAGGAAATGCTTTGTAAGTGACTTTGTCCTTGGTTGCTTAGTTGCATTAAGGCGAGAAAGTCTTTTTTCACTCCCATGGAAGAGGGAGGCCAGTTGTTTTCTTGTTTTTATCATGAACTGTGTGAATCTGTGTGAATTCAGACTGCATGAAAACACGGTACACAGTGGTGAAGGGTAGACGCAGTGACATTTTGAGGCAGTGGTACTTTACTCGAGCACGACCCAACACTATCCAGCCGACAGCGTTTTGTTTTCGGAAAACGGAATACAAGATCGGCATTTTTACTCAACTTACATTTTGAGTAATTAGCTCAATAGTCGGCGCAGTCAGCCTCATCATGACAATGTGACGTTAAAGAATAGGAGCCTTATTACAGTAGACACACTATTTTGTAGTTTTTGTTTCATCTGATACTCTAGAGAAGTGTTATCACGTGTCCACCCTTAAGTTCCTGGCGTTCAAGTTCCTGGTGTTTCTTCACAAATCCCTCAAAAATGATGAAGCCAGCTAGTCAGCAGGTCTCTCCTTTTCAAATTTGGGGTTTTCTGGACCTTTGTGCTGATTCCAAACAAATACATCGGCCCTTCAGTATTGAAATCTGTATCCTGATACCAATACTTTTGTACTTTGACACATTTTGAATGCAGGACTTTTACTTGTAACATAGTATTTCCACATTGTATTATTGTTACATTTTGACTTAAGTAGCTGATGCAAGTACATCCATCACTGGGTTCAGGCAGCTACAAAGTACTCGGTTAAGATTATGGAAAGATCGTAGTCAAAGAGCGTAGCATATATTCGAATGACTCACTGAATACTGTTAAATGTATTACAAGTACTTTACACTATAATACCACCTATACAGGACTGTCTCAGAAAATTAGAATATTGTGATAAAGTTCTTTATTATGTATCTTTATTATACATTAGAAAATGTCCATTTTGTGCATTTACTCTGGACTTGATGAAACACAGTGGACCAACACCAGCAGCTGACATGGCTCCCCAAACCATCACTGACTGTGGGAACTTCACACTGGATTTCAAGCAACTTGGATTTTGTTCCTCTCCAGCCTTTCTCCAGACTCTGGCGCCTTGACTTCCAAATGAAATACAACACTTGCTTTCGTGGCTTGACCATGGGAATACGGCAGTAAATGCAGCTGTGTACCAAGAGATTTTAGAGCACTACATGCTTCCGTCTGCTGAAAAGCTCTATGGAGATGAGGATTTCATTTTCCAGCATGATCTGGCACCTGCCCACAGTGCCAGAACCACCAGTAACTGGTGTACTGCCCATGGCATTACTGTCCTCGATTGGCCTGCCAATTCCCCTGACCTGAACCCCATAGAGAATTTGTGGGGTATTGTGAAGAGGAAGCTGAAAGACACCAGACCCAACAATGCAAATGAGCTAAAGGCCGCTATTGAAGCATCCCATAACACCTCAGCAATGCCACAGGCTGATTGCCTCCATGCCATGCCGCATTGATGCTGTAATCCGTGCAAAAGGATTCCCAACCAAGTACTGAGTGCATTAATGGACATTTTCTAATGTTTGATTTTGTTTTGCTGTTATCAATCTTTTTTTTTACTTGGTCTGAGGAAATATTCTAATATTTAGAGATAGGATATTTGAGTTTTCTTAAGCTGTAAGCCATAATCAGCAATATTAATAGAATAAAAGGCTTACAATATTTCAGTTGATTTGTAATGAATCCAGAATGCATGACATTTTTGTTTTTTTAATTGCATTACAGAAAATAAAGAACTTTATCACAATATTCTAATTTTCTGAGACAGTCCTGTATATAAATACCAATGTCTTACTGCGTCTCTCCTGCGTTGGAGTCGATTTTTTTCCCTTGTGGATCTCGTATTTGTGTTCAGCTTCGTCTTTCCCAAAGAGGGCATATGTGTCGTGGGCAGAGATGCAGAAGCGCGTGTGGGCTGCTGTTGTCGTCACATACGTGACCTCCTGATTCAAATCTCACCCTGCAAAGAAACGGATGTTTCCCATCAGCGCACTTCCTCTCTGGCTCTCGGGTGATTAAGGCGATCAAATATGTGGGGACCAGAGCGATGTTTTTGCCGTTTCTTTTCCTCAACCGCAATTATATTTCTGCGTGCGGATCAAATGACCTCCAACCACATTATTAGAGTGAAACAAGAAAAGCAATTGATCTCCGAGCACGGTCTGCGGTAGAGGTCACATTTATGTCCACTATATTCCCACCGCAGCCTCTTATCTTGATTACTCTGACGGGAGATGAAGTGTCTGTCATGTGGACGAGACGCGGCAGACGTCGTTGATGAAACATGTTTGTGATGTCGAGGTCTCGGGCTCGTAAAAGCAGCATTATCAAACGCGCCTCGTAACGGAGATTAAATCATTGTCTCTATGGTGACGCTCGCAGCAACAAAACACTGATTACGCTCAGTCGGAGTCGTCCGGCTCACAACTCAACACTCGTCATCAATTAATCAGCAGAACAACATCCAGCCTCTGGCTTGTGTTTCAACACAACCTTTGTGATATGATCCGAAACTATAACGAGGCCGATTAAGATCTGCACATTTATTGTCTGAAGCGGCGATAATCAATATTACAATGTTAACAGTGAATCAAAAGGCTGCGCAAGTGAAGAGAGTCGCTCATCGTGATTCGTCACCCAAAGCTGACTGAAGGCTGCAGTCTGAGCGCTGCTTGCTAGGGGGCGCTATAGCAAGAAACTGTAGCATCAAGAAGTTGATGCATCAAGAAGTTGATGCATCAAGAAGTTGATGCTATTACAGCATCTCCGCAAACCTCTTCCGGAGGCCACCATTGTTGTTTTCACACGCCCCTAAACCACGCCCCCAAACCACGCCCCCCAAACCACGCCCCTAAATCACGGCCCTAGCTGCTAGTAGCTCCTCACGGGATGCCGATTGGTCCGTGCTCTGGCTTACCGGACGCATTACTACTTCTTGAAGCCTGAAGACGGATTTTTGTGTGTGATCCCAAGATTTTGCCATGATTTCTTAATATTGCGAGAGTCCTGCAGCCGTGCAAGCTGTACGCTGCCTTCCCAGCAGCAGCCCAGCATTCAATACATTATTTAACCAGTGGGATAATAGGTCATACAATATTTCTTGAAATATTTCTCAGCATGCGTCCTTTGCAGCAGCATAGATTACCGTTGCGTTGCCCTCCAGCATTTGTGTAAAACTATGGTGTGATGCAACCAGGAGCTCAGTGTTCATTCCAGTGTTATCATGTCATGTCACAATTCTCCCTGCCTGCCTCTCAGCCTCGCAGATTAAAGCCTCCTTCCTTACCCTGACTCTGAGTGTGCTGACTCACTCTTTCACAGAGCCTCTTTGTTACCAGATCATATAGAAAATGGGACTTTAAACAGAAAAATTGACAGATTAGTTCACAAAACAGTACAGTGCGGGTTGTTAAGTCAAGGTTGAGGACAGGACTCTGAAGTATTACTAGGAGTCATCTTTATTAGCTCGCGACGTGTAGTTTTTTCGCTGGAAAATAGTTTTTACAAAACTAGAAGACCGATATCTTTCAGACGGGGGAGCCAGTAAAATGAAAAACGGCACGGTGCCAAGACAGGAAGTCGCACATGGAGTCAGATGAATAGATTCTGAAATACAGTGTCCTTGCCGCACATTTGGTCTCACGAGTTGTCAGGCTGTCACCGACCCCGTCGTCTCCGATTAATAACACAGCTGTTTGAAGGCCCCGCCTTGGTAGATGGAGGCTCCGTCTGTCTACCTGTCCGTCTTCACTGTGCTGGGGCGTCAGTCTGGGAAAGACAGATGGCGAGACGCCTCCACAATCAATACTTAGAGTGAGGTAGAGGTAGTTTTAACGACATGATTTTGCTGTGTAGTTTTTTATTGTTGTTTTGTTTCATAACAATGTTAAATTTAGGATGTATCAACCGGTACATTGAGTTATTCCCTTTGTCCTGGAGCTAATCCGCTCTGTAGTCAGCATTTTCTTTCTCACAGCAGAGAATGTTTAAGCATCAAATAACTAGATGCACGTTGGAAGCAGCCGTTCCAGCAGCATTGCATTCTTAAATCGTCTTTTGGGACGACATGAAAGATGCTTTATATCAGAAAATATATCAGTAGCTACACTGCTGCTTCAGAGGAATCGCTCGCATTAACCTAATCTTTTTATGTTACCACTAAAAGATCTCGAAAACTGGGGGGAAAAACGAAAAATCACTCGTGCCAGATGGTATTTAGGAGGAAAAACAACATTTACAAAAACCTTCCACCCCATCTAACATTTTCAGTGAAAAGAGAAACTAAATTAGCATATTGCTTTTTAGTTCCACACATTTTTTTTTTTACTCACATTCTATTACATGAAGTAAAATTGGAGCTGTGATTGACTAGACAGGACTTCATGTGTCACTAAAATAACACAGCGTTTGGAGGTGTGGATGCAAAAAAACGACAAGAAAGTTTCATTCTTAGTTCTTCAGTTTAAACAGCTTAAAAGCAGACAAATCTAAGAAAAGTCTCATATTACCAAAATAATCAAATGTCATTGATTTCTGATGGATTTCTGATTGCCAATCTCACTATAATACATCTTCCATCACAGCTTCAATGGTTGCTTTGAACTTTGCTTTGACTGTAAACTTGAAACATCAGAGTAATCACAAAACTGGCCACACAGCTCTCACAGGATAAAGTATTCTGAATCTGATAGTTGACATCATAGAATAAGTCATCCACAGAAAAGAGAGGAGAATACATTTTTAAGAAATAAAAGGGGAGAGCGTTTTTCTCCCTGGCAGCCTATTGATTGAGGAAGGCCTGTCCTGAACGTAGTCATGAATAAATCATGAAGCAGCAAAGCATGGTCGAAAAATTGAAATGAGGACTCAAATGTCTAAAGGTGAGCGGATCGGCTAAGTTCTCTTTTTCCACTGTACACACTCGTAAACGATTCCCAGAAGGCTGTGCAGTCCTGTTCCCTCTGATCCGATGGGATCGCCCGGCCAGATGGGTCGATGAAGCATTGATTGATAGAGTCGGGCGATTGTTTCTATTCTCATCTTGTCCAGTCCTGGTGAATCCTCCTGGACATCGCTGAGTGAGGCGGCGGAGCTTTTGAAATAATAGAACCTTCAAGCGTTTTGCAAGAAACTACAGTTAAAATGGTGTAAATACACATTAGTAAAAATCTAAACATTAAAAACAAAAAATGCATTAAATAGCAATGTCTCCTCTCTAAATGCACAGCAGGGAGCAGATTCTCAGAGATCATTTTTTAATAGCATCTTAGTTCTGATAATGGCCTCAATATTGACTTGGAAAAACAAAAACGATCACTTTGGATCACACCCTAAATCTGCTCGACAATCGGCACAAGCTGGCCGATTGAGCGGAGAGGCCATTTCCTGGTTTGTCGGGAGGCCGTCCCACCAGGCCCGTCGACCGGCTCCACCAGTGGGATCGGAGTACGCCGGTGGCTTATTGACATTCAGCTTGGCCGCTGCCGCTGACCTTTGCTTCTCCGTACGTTATTCTGCCAATTAACGAGGAGGAAGTCGATTTGTTCCCATTCCCAGAGCCGGAGTGTGTTTTTAAATTGGTCGGCTGGAAAGCACGGACCGACGGCGGTGGTTTGGATCAGCGTACAGTCGGGAATCTCTCTCAGGGGACCGAGAGGCTGAGGGTTTAACGTCAAATGACGTGTAAAAAAAATAAAAAGCAGTCAGTATCCAATCATATATGTAGTCTGGTCACTGTGGGAGCTCAGGGTGTAAATCCACTGGAATGACCCTGGTCTAATGGGTCGATGGAGGCCGACCTGTCATGATTAAGTGGGAAATGTTCAGGGCTTTTTAAATGCATTTAGCCTCCTTCCTGCTGTGTTCCTAGGTGCTCTCAAGGGAACGACCTTCCACCTCTGGAGGAGATGACTTTGAAGCCCATGTTGGCCTGAGGATTCAACGCTATAGGATTCAATTTGAAACTGCAAATCACACCATTGAAAGCAGACGGCAATTATTCAAATGGCAGCATTCTGGTTTTCTGATTTGCATTTTTTTGGGCTCTAGAGGAAAAGAAAAATATGTGAGCTTTAGAGGCTTTTTTACATTTATTTGTATTTACTTCAGGGTGAATCAGTGTAGCGGTACAGTCTTTATGCTAAGCTAAGCTAATTGCCTTCTGGCTCTACCTGTTCTTTACCTAATGCACATACATGTGAGTTGTATTTACATGTGCATGTAGCTCCCAGCAAATACGCTGTCTCCTTTAAGAGGGAATTTCATTTCCTGCGGACGATGGTGAGCACCATCTTGGTTTCTATTTCAACGGCGTGCTCTTTAAACGCCGTCTCCAGCCTGTTTTGACATCCTCTGTCATGGCCACCTCTCCATTTGAATCACACAGGTGAGAGGAAGGAAAGGAAGAGGAAGAGAGCGTCTCCTGCGGTGGGGAGACTGAATGAAATGTAAGGGATTGAAATGGGGATACGGGGTCGAGAAATAGTAAATAGGGATGAGTTAGAAGACACAGAGGCAGTCAACATTGTGATATATGCATGTGCGTCATCATGGTATATAAGGACCGAGTGATATTGAATTGCTCGAATGCATCTGAGCTCCCAAAATGAACATTTCAGATGCAGACTGTTGTCACTGTCCTCCCCTCTTTAATTGCATCTTTCCTCTGAGTTATTGCACATCTTGATGCATGGCATGTGGATTTTCTGTAACGCTCTCCAACACGTTCAGTGTCCATTAACATTCTTTGAGCTAAGATTTAGACCACCAACAGTTCCATTTTTTTTTTCAGCATTTGTTTTAAACGGTTTAAAATCGCCCCGTTGGTTCTAGGTGACTGTGATGGCGAGCTGTGGCTCAAAGTCCATCTCCCTTATTGAATCAAACTCTTCCGTGGAGCCGGGCCAGGCTGATGGCAGAGGGACACTGGGGTTTACTGGGAAGTGACTGATAGCGTTGGAGTCCCAGTAATCTGAGCCCAGAAGATCTGTCAGATTGTTGGCACAGACAGCAAGGAGCGCTCTGGAGGCATCTGAGGAGAGAGAATCACAGTTGTTGGCGAGACAGTAAACAACGGGGCGGAAGTAATGGAGAAAATAAACAAGTACTACCTGCATGCACAGATCTGCTTTTTTTTTATGTATTCATTCGAATTTACAAGATTTATTAAAAGGAAAATATTTATTTTGATCTTTGAAATCATTTATTTTTGTCTGTCCCTTTTTTGTTTTGTTTACTAGAAGTGAGGCAGCCGTACAGTAGATCTATCTGATAGCTGTTCTGGAGGTTTTGATAAAAAAAAAAGGTTTAAACACAGTAATACCTGATGATTTTATCAGAGTATGATTGCTGAGTGTTGCTGTGAGCACCACAAACAATATCGTAGGTGCCGTTTGGGAGAACTGACTCTTTCAGAACTCTCAAACCAAAATACAAAATAAAGTCCAATATTAGATCTGATTTACAAGCCGAACATCGATAAGCGCTGACTTGCGTGTTTGCTTACTGCAGTGATATCTCTTGGTTTCATACGCATGCATGTGCTGAGTCACGGACTGTACAGGGCTCCGCTCTCATTTCATGCCTGAAGGCTTTTGGCTAATTAGCCTCTCTGTATTAATTCTAAACTTTCCCAATCTCCCGAAGACTTAATCAGCCTGCCTGGGCGTGTTATTTATACCTCCGCCGAGAGCACTAAATATAAAGTGTCCGGCGCGGCTGATGCCGGAGGAGGAATGTACTTTCTAGGTCCATTGGAGGGGAATGGAAGTTCCTTGGCAGCGGACTCGAGGAACGCTTCCCCGCCGTTGTGGATGAGTCACAATCATCAGCTCATTAATTCATTCCGTGATTCAGTCAGCGCTCCATCCTGGTGTTTCTTCACGTGTCTCTGCCTCTGATGCCTCGGCCCAGCTCATATGAATGTGTTGATGGATTGACCCTCCTTCATTTAAATCTGTTTTCACCAGTCCCTCAGCACAATGAGTTCAGCAACGAGGAAGCTTCTCATCAAAACATTTCCCCCCCCTCAAGCACTACTCTCGCTCTCGTAGGTAATCGCCTCGCTGCAGGCCACTTTTTCTGTTTGTAGTATCCAACCGGTGCTCCATTCAGATCTTTGACCCCAGCCAATTACAGCCACATCTCATTCCATTAATACCCTCAAGAGATTTTCCGCTGTATCATTTTCAGCCGGAGAACCATCTTGCGTCAAAACCTCCCGAAAGCCTCAGAGGAGAGACTTCGAAGCGTCTTCCCTCGCAGCCGCCTAAATAACCAGTCTAGCGCTGGTGAAGATGTGCTGGTTCCCAGTCTCTCAGGACCTTATGTGTATCCTGCTCTTCCTATACCGCTTTAATTATTTATGTCTGCGGCCTATCGGGCCTCTCAGCAAGCCCAAGACACTTTGCCATTGAAACAGAGAGCGCACAGCATTCAGGAGGAAATAATGCATTGTTCAGAAGACAGACGGATGGAGCCACTCGGGCATTTTATTCATGCCATCTGTTGAGAAAGTCATTTTCTGTCAGTTAGATAAACAATCAGGCGGTTTAAGCAGTCGGAGAAGACTTAATAGGGGTCACGTTATTGTTAAAAGACAACAGGGGGTGGATTTGTATTTAGATTGTATTTTAATTGCTTTGAGAATAAAAAATAAACACTTCCAGTTACTCAAAATACATGCTACGATGTGGACAAGTGTTCATTCCCTCACCGCGTATTCCCGCGATAAACCAGACAGGTGGTCCATCATTCCTCCACACAGAGGAATCACTGCAGGTGAGAGTACAAGACCCTTTGACATTGGACTCATAAAACCTTTATGGGGACGCCATCAATCAGCTGTCAGCCTGGAGAGAGTGCAGGAGGACCTTGAGGGGAGGCCCTGATCCAGCGAGAGACCACGCCATCTGGTTTACAGCATGCAACGGATGCTGGGCGTCCGTGGCACGGGTTTCTAAATGGGGAAGATGGATGGACAGACATACAAAGAAAGAGAATACAAAATCAACCGGAGATGAAAATGACGAATGAATCCAGGATTTTTTTTTTTTTTATTGAATTCTCTTTATTTAAAAGGGACCATGTACAGTTCAAACATGAATGTCACCATTTGATGCACTGTGCCGGATTATAGCTTCAGCTAATTTGCATCTGTAGTCCGTTGACAGGTCATAACAAACATAACACAATAGCACACAGTACAGGATGAAAGACACAATACAACAGTATACGTGGTGAGACATACAATACATATAATTAATATATTCTTATTGCTTTAAAATGTGTATTAGTAACACATTACTCTTTTCTTACACTTAAAGGTGCTTTGTATGAAATTAGGAGGATTTTTTTTGCCAAATCATACAAAACTAATCCTTCTGATTTGTCCTGTAAGCATTTAATGTGTAGATTGTATATTGTTACAGACACTGCTACATCTTTTCTGCGCTTCCATTATCTGCCAACCAGATGAAGTATTTCTCGGCGAAGTGGAAATGGTCCAGAAAAAGTGAGCTCTGCTCCGTTTGGCCCGTGGCCAGACGAGGCGGCGAGGGCCCGGCAGGCCAGCGTCGCTGTTCCAGTGGCTGCAGAGAGCTCTGCAGAGGGACGTCGGGAGGCGGCGTTAAAGAGCCCGTGAACGCTGTATTTGATCAGGCATCAGGAAATGTGTTAACAGCAACATCTAGAGCGCTGAGACGGACAATAAAGAAAACAGTATCCCGCATCATTAGATCAACACTACATGTGTGAAATGTCAAAAAGCTTACACACACACACAGAACACACACGCACTCGGCCAATATTTATAATTTGACATACTGTAACTCGTGACAATGAAATAGAAGTACATTTTTCTGTCGTATTTCCCGGCGTGTCCAAGCAGATTGCGCGGGACGCCCCGCTGCAGGATCTGTATGTGTGACCTGAGCGTGACTCATGCGGCAGCAATCAACACTCGGCTCCGAGGTTGTCATGTTTTGCGTGGATGCCATCTGTGTCTTTACACCTCGAGAGTCCTCAGTTTTCTTCTCTTTTTTTTTTTGCTGCCGAAACCTGTGAAGGAGAGACTTTGCTCGCTGAAGCCTTCCCTGCATGCGTAGTGATTACGCATGCCGTTCCTGCCCTTCGCTGGGTAAATATTAGTCACTGGCTGATGAGGGTTGGTGGTGGGAGAGGTGTGTGGGGGAGGGGGGAGCGTCTAAGACGTGATTGCATTCAAGCAGCTGACTCTGGGCCCCTGTGGGATGATGCTTCAAACACAATAAATGAGTGTATACATGTGCATGAGTATCAGTGTGTGTGTGTGTGTGTGTGTGTGTGTGTGTGTGTGTGTGTGTGTGTGTGTGTGTGTGTGTGTGTGTGTGTGTGTGTGTAGATAAACAGTCATGTACCTGTGTGTAGCAGGATCCCGGGACGTGCGAGGCATGAGAAAGGAGGTTGGATAGCTCCCTCTACCCGCCACCGCGGCCTTCATTAGCAGCTGTCTGTCTGCTATGGGCCCCGAACGCCGCTGGACGGTTGCCAGGCAACTGGGACCCTGCTCGGGCCAATCGGGGGCCGGATGCAACAGGAGTTGCCTCCTTGGCACGTAAAAGAGAGAGCGAGGCCGAGTTCTACCCCCCCACCCCGATTGAATCGATTTGGCATCGGTGTCGTTCACTGCGAGGCCCGTCTGCGGCGGCCCCATCGAGGTCGTGTTAGCGGGTCATTTAAGGGGGATAATCCAGTCACAAGCATTGCTGCAACGTTCATCAATGAAGCCTCGAGGAACAGCCCCGCAATGTCCTAAAAGGCAGGGTCCCAACCGCTGCAATAAGGAAGCGCCCGGGGCCATTTGCTCCAGATAATAATAAGATAAGACGACCATTAGAGAAACCGTCCCTGCGGTCGGTGAATCACTTCTAACCAGCGGCCCGGGTGGAGGAACCCGGGCGATGCATCATTGTTCTGGGGACCGGTATCGTCACACAGTCCTCTCTCTCTATACCTTTCCTTTTTAGGATTCATTAATCCACCACATTCTCTTCCCTGTCATATTGTTCCTCTCTCTCTGTCATGATGCACTTCAGCACAATGACAGGGCGTCTTTTCCTGGGGTGCTACACGATATGTTACAATTACATAGAGAGCAGACTCATGGATCTTCATTTTTATTTAAAGGTTCTGTCTGTGCTGATGTTGCTAAGAGACTGTCAGGTGTTCACTGGGTCTACCTGCATGTCTGAAACGCCTGTGGTTTATCATTGAATCAGTTTTTATTTTCTCCCTTTCATATTGTGGATTTATTTAGCAAGTAAATACAACCCTAGTTTCTAAGTTGAGGGGATTTTTGTATCATTGTATATATCTTTTTCAACAGACTCAAAGTGAGCAAGCAGTGATCCAGCAACATGTCAGTTTGCCGTATTATTTTCCTCCATATTTACTGTATCTCAAGTTGATGTGTAATAATCTGCGTGATGAACAGACAGCTAATACAAAATGTCCGTGCTGAAAGTATAAAGCTCAAACCACCTCAACCTGAGCATCCCAATGAGTTCACTCTTCTCAAATGGCCTCCAAAGTCACCGGATCCCGTTCTCATAGAGCACTTATGGGATGTGGTGGGACGGGAGATTCGCATCACGGATGTGCAGCCGAGGAATCTGCAAAAAAATCTCTTTGGAGTGTTGAAGAATAAATGAGGAGTGTGAATTGAACAGTATACGCATTGCATGGTGTGTGTGGGTAAAGGAATAATCCCCAATTTCTTCATATGTTTTCATCAACCTTTTTTTCTGCTAGTTTGTAACTCAGATATTAATAATTAAAACGTTAATACTGGTGCACCTGAGGTACTTTGTCTGGCAAAGCTCGGGACAGGACCACATATTCTGCAAAAGCATGTCAATCTTACAGTATGCCCCTGTTTGCTCCTTTTTTTTTTAAATCCCGTTTTAAAGATCTCAAACATATTGAAGCACACAACCGCTCCCAGCGTGGCTCCCAGCGTGGCTCCCAGCCTCTTCTTTGGGGGCGTTTTGCAGACACGAACAGAAACTTCATCGCATCAAAACGCCGTATCAACGTCGCAGAGCCCAGCAGCATCAAAAATAGATAAGCAGTTTGAGCAGAAATGCGGTGGCATATGAAACTGTAATTGCTCCCGGCGAACACTGCATCACGCCAGGGGTTGCTGTCGTCTCAAAGCTCCACTGATCTGTGCCGCAGTTCAAGGCAGAGCTATCGCTCCGAACAGCCAGAGCTCCCCCGCCATCTCCCTCTCCCTGCCACCCTGCTACAAAAAAGTCAATTGGATTTCAAATTGCTGAGGAGCACACTCGATTAATGCGTAATGGCCGCAGCCGCCGAGCTTGTCTTTTCCGGCCGTGCGAGGCGCGAGCGACCGTACGGCACGGTGACCTACGAGCTCTGACGTCGACCCCTGACACGTGAGGTCTGAAATGGCTGATTCGATCATTTCCACGCCGTCAGAATGGTTGGTTTCTCCCTTTGTCTCATGAAGACAGAGACTCACAGGGAATAAAAGACTCAGTAAAGTTGGTAAAGTGAAACAGTCTTCCACAACCTTTCTGCGTTCCAAGTCTTTTACTTTTTCTTTCTACTTTTAGTGCATACCGTACAAACATACCTTTACATGCCCTGTGCATTCACTTGGGGCGTACTAATTCAGTGTCACATTGCACCTTGAACTTTGACCCTCTTGCTCATATATCTGCTACACAGAGGATTGTGGGTCGGAATATCCAGAAAAGCATGTTGGCTTGCATTCATTTAAATGAGGTCGGATGCAGTGGGACATCCTGGAATTAACTGCAATTGACATATACTATATACTGGGACATACTGAATCTTTTTCTGGCATTCTAAATAGTGGTGCCAGAAGTACTTGCCAAGGCTTTCAGCTAACTCCAATGAAAACCCATTATTAGACGGTCAGAGCAACTGACATAGTTTTGACAGCGAGAAAGTGGCCATAGGGCGGGCAGGAGTGGAGGTTGGACAGGTTGCGCAATCACAGACTTTCACTCAGATGACCGCTGTCCGTGTCCCGTGAGACAACAAGTCAATGTTGACTTATTTTTAGTGACCACGGTTGATCGGTGATCCTCTCTGGCACACACGTGAACCGCGGATTAATTACACAGTTCAACGTTAACCGCTGCAGTGTGAAATAACGTTTTACTGACGATGGTTATCCCGCCAATATTCAGTGAAATATGTGATCAAGACATCGGCATTCAAGCGTTACGAGTTGCCGACCTCCGATAATATCACATTTGTGTTTTTATGAGGGGGGGAAAACACTATAAGTAAAGTAACAGGATAATATTTTTTAATTTTTGATGGTTAACATACTATGCTGCTATAATCAAACAAAAACATAATTAATGATCAGTAATTAGATTTCTAAAAGTTATATTTGCGCCCTTTTGTGCTGATCCGATATTTGATCTGATCCGTGTTTTACAATAGTTTCGTTGCATAACTGACATACTTTTGTTAGTCACCGATCAGCACAATGTGTGAGCTCTGTCAACATGCCTCGTCTATACCGCTGCCACTTCCTGCCTTGTTTCTTTCACACTCTCCGTTTCTTTATCTCCGTGAAGTTCTTTCTGAACAGTTTAACTTTAGTTTAAACTTCTGTCTTTGCTCTTATACAACACTTGTTATTTAAGCTTCTCACATACATAGCTACTCACTATCTTACACACACACGTACATAGGAAAAACAAGCATCCCCTCAACAGCATGACTTCACCTGCTTAGTCAGCAAGCCATTTATCCTGACTCTCCAACAACATCCCCGTCCTGCCTGTCTTCTCTTAATTCAAACAGCTTAGCATCCCGATGCGAGACTTTTTCCTATATTGTCCTCGGCACAAAGTGTTTGTCGTAAAAAATAAAATAAAAGGCCACTCACGAGGGTAGTAAACGTGAACATGGCCGTAACTTTTGCTCTCTTCCATTTCGATAAGTGGTGAATGCAAATGAGATGACAAGTGTAACGTGTCTGGAAAAGGGAGCACACGGCTGTAATGTAATAATAATAATAATAATAATAATAATAGAGCATAGAGCTGCATGAATCATTGGCAGCGGTCATGTGGCTAATGTGTTTTCATGTTTTCAGACTCAAGTCTTGAGTGAAGACGCTGAGTCGTGAGAGGTTGCATTGAGTTGCATTATGATGCGTTCAAGCGCCATACAGTAAAAATGACTGTCATGATGTGTTCAAATGTAATCTTGACAACATTTTTTTGCCGAGAAACTTGTTTGAGGCAGATGTTTTATACAGCAATATAGAATAGATACTAGAACGGGTCTGACCTGTTTTTTTTCTGTTTTTTTTTAGATTCAGGTATCTAAATTAATATGCTAGTTAAAGCTGATAACCTCGGATAATTTATTAACCTGACAAACAATTCATATTGTCCAATCTGTAATCCTGTCTGAACATAATTGGTTAATTGATTAAAACATCAATCGACTATATTTATCGTTACATTTTTTAATCAATGCTTGATCCTCATCTATCATACAAAACTAACATTCTCTGGTCCTGAAATATGAGGGTTGGCTGCTTGCCCTTGTTCTGAATCATTGTTTTGAATATCTGACTGTGAGTCTTGTAATTTTAGCGCCCTACTGATGACTTGCTTGTTTACTTTGAGGATAAAATAAGAAGCACTTCCAACCGTTTTGCAGCGTTACCCATTCATACTGTAGCAGAGCTTTAGAGAAGAAGAGTATTAACAGTGTGTACCGAGGGGATATGACTCCATGCTGTGAGACAGAGGAGATAGTGCGTTGAGGTGCAATAACATTGCCTTCTCAGGGGGTGGGCCGACTGATAAAAAGACTTACACGAGTCCAGACACCTGTAATTCCCCTCGGTTCTGCCTCACACCCCGGCCCGAGCTCATCTCCGCTATCGGTGTATCAAACAGCAAGAGGTTGGCAGCCTGCTTCATTTATGATCCCAGCCGAGCTTTAGAAACTCAGAGGTTCAAGAAATAAGTCATAAAGATAGCAGACCTCTGGTTGCTCTCTGTCTTTTGTGCGAGCTGTGGCTGATATACGTCGATGTCTGTTGCTTTTTTGAGGTTTTTCTTTTTTCCGTATCCTCTACATGGCAGAGGGAATGAAAGGGACGCCTGCCAAAAAGCATGTTAACAGATGTGGAAAATGTCAACCTCCCATACCGCACATTTCCTTTGATGTTCTGTGAAACAACCTGGAGAGGCCGTGGCGTCCTGCCAGGCAACGCTCCTCCAGTTCACGAGAGCGTCTCCTCGGCTGCCGCGTCATCATGGACGGGCCGCTGTTTACGCTCATATTTATTCATGAATATCAACCATCATCCCAGGGCAAACATTTGCATCAGCATTCCTGTAGCCTGATGGTGAGTGAAGGAGTGTGTGTTTTGTTAATTTGCCGCTCAGCCTTTTGAGACGGCTGATATTTTGATGTGAGATTTTAATGCGCTCACACCGACGCATGAAAAGAGGCCCATTTGCATGACGAAAGGGGGGAGGGTGACTCGCTTATTAAAGACATTCACACATTTAGCGTGTTGAGCTATGAGGAGGTGAATTAGATTTGAGCAGGTTCTTGTCTTTTTATAGGTCTCTTTTTATAGCTTCCTCTTAATTCCTTTATCACTTTGATCATTGCCTTTTTAACTGGCACCTGTTTTAGAATCGTTTCCAGGCTTTGCGTGTGCGACTGTCTCTGAGACAAACCGGTCAATGTGAGGGACTTTTCAGCGTGGAGGCGTTGAGATGTGAGTGGGGGGGGGGGGGTTTCATCACCTGGCTGTATTACAACCATTCATATGCAGAGGCCTACGCTGGCTCCTCAAGGGAAATTAATACGGAACATCAGGAGCGTTGTGACACTGTAGTAGCAGAGCAGGCGCACAGTAGGTCAATACGGTGGGTGGGATGGTATAGGAGCAGTCGGCTGCATTGTAAACAGGCCTTTGGAATGAGGTTATGAGCATTGGGATAGTCATGGGGAAAAATCGAGGCATTGTTTATCCGTGAATCTTTCCACAAACCCTCTGTTTAAAACACTAGTCGGTTCCAGCCCCGTCTCCTGAAGATTAGGTTCTCAGACAACGACACTGCATTGTGAATTATGTTTTAAAGGACGGTACTTTGGTTATACATAACCCAGTACTTATGTTGCACAAACCTATAACCAAGCATTTGTGTTACCTAAACATCACCAAGTAGTATTTATGTTGCCTGAACATAACCACGTAGTACTCATGCTCTCTAAACCTAACCAAGTACTTGTGTTGCCTCAACACAATTTTACTTACAGCCATGTGTTTCAAACAGTTACAAATTGCGACAGTAATCCAGGAGAAAATACCTTTGCCTTGAAACATAATTGAGGGTGCAGTTTCTCTGCACTGTAATGTTATTTTCGTCAGAGACTGGGTTGGTCCGTGCCCACCCAGTGTCTTCACACAGGCTTTATGACCCACAAGTGGATGTTTTGAGTGGAGAGCCAGCACTCCGCTTCCCCACTTAGCGCCACGTTTGTTTTGGTAATTTATCACACAAGTGGAAAAGAACAACACCGCAGAAAAGAGGCATCTGAAAGCATTTTTTTCACTAGTGCATAGAGTGTGTTAATTAAACATCCGGGGCAGTTGGGAAACAAAGTTGATGATTTATGTTGTTTTTTTTCCCAGAATCCACGGATAGTAGATCTGATGACATAATAACAAAAACAAATCTGCACATCTAAAACAAAACAGTTGATTGCAATACTCGGTGAGACGTCAACCTTCTCAACACACTCTCCCCAATCAGCTGCAGTGCAGTGCGGCACATACACGAAGCATACGGGATTCAGCACCACGGACAGCGACTTCGACCTCTGGTCAGTTCACAGGCAACCATTAGTCTGGAGCCCACGCTGCTGCAGCTGAGGGGGACGGAGCACAGCGGGGACGGAGGTGTTCAGTGGAGGGGAAAGAAAGCTGCTCCATTATTATTTTAAATGACGCTTCAATTCCAAGGCAACATTTGTAATGTAAATGATATGAAAACAAAGCACGGTTGCCATCAGATTCTCACTCCTGAGTCTTGTGTTTTTGTCACAAGGAATGTTGTTTGCGCCTCCTCGGATGAGTTGTTTCATTGTGTGGATGACGCTCCACGGGAGGGAGATGTTCTGAGAAGTAAAGCAACAGTTGCTGAAGTAAGTTTATAAAAAGGACCGACGGGGGAGACAGCTGCAGTGTCGAGGCAAAGTAAACCGTCACGCTGAAGGTTAATAAAGGATGCAGTCATGGCAGGTTCGCGAGGCAACTTTTCAATGATTGTTTTATTTTTGGACTAAAAGAATAAAAAAAAGTGTCTGTCAGGAACAAAAAGGTGGCATCTTTTTTATCTTCAGTTTACACTCACACTCAAGAAAGTGAAACCAACATATGTTTGGTCTTTTTTGTGAAGTTGTAGTTCAGTCTTTATTGGGAATTTTGGCAAAAACAGACAGATGAGTTAATAAAAACCAATAAATGAGAACAATGAATGCCAATCAACCAGTTAATGCTTAGTTGTTGATTATTTTACAATGAGCAACATTTTATTTGATGAAACCGTATCCAATTACTTTAATTAGTGCAGTCTTTGTCTAATTTGGCAGTTGACTATGTTGGCTTGACCGAAGTCTTTGGTGGTACATGTGTTTTGTCTTTTTTAGTAAAGGATCACTTGTTCAGACTGACATCAAATTGCCTTGGTTTGTGCAAGTTTGTACTTTTTGTCCAATTTGTACTTGATAAAATATATCTTTTCCACATTTTAAGTGTGCAAACTTACTGTTGCACAGCTGCAATAAGAACTGTTATAATCACATATCTCCAGCTTCCCAGAGACACAGAGCACACACTCTAAAACATTTATGCCTTTTCTTTGGAAAAAAAACCCGTATAAATCGAAATAATACCGGGCTGCTCGGTGACATCCAGACACAACTTAGTCAAGTTCTTTAATATTTGATGAGCAGAAAAAGGGTCTTATTCTTTCAGTGATCACACTCCTGCAGAGTCGTAAGGTAATATTTTACTGCGGGTCGATGGCTGAGTCGTACAGAACGACATTAATGTTGTGTAATTTTGCCCAAAGTGGCCATTAGAGTAACTAAATCATGTACTATTGCACTTAATTTAACATAAAAGAAAACAATAAGACGGAGAAAGCGCCAGTGTTTGTTCATTAGTTTATTATAACTTTTATACATGCTGAGCGTTCAGGCTGCTTTCCTCTTTTCACAAGAGAAACCGAGCAAACGTCCAGGGAGGAAACGGATTCGCCTTAAGGACACGAATAAGTGTGGACACGTCAGCTGGAGACATTTCAGTGTATAGACGGTCTGTTTAGACAGAAGAACATGATGGAATGATTCAGAGCCGCTGTCTAAATATTAGCAATATTTATTTACACGAGATTTGAATATATTACCATTTCATTGAGTCTTTGCACTTGTCTGATGGACAACAGTGACTCACAGGTTTCCCTCTCGGCTACAACAGATGCAGCCAAAAGTACATGGACGCCCAGACACCACACGCAAATGAGATCAAACTCATGTGCATTAATCTACGGCAGCCTCTGATTGGCTCACACTTGTTGCCTTCTTTGCAGGATCTGTTCATTTTATTGCTCACGAACAAGATCGGTGGAAGGTTGGTAGGGTTCAGAGGTTCTGACATAAAACTGCTCACAACAAGGTCTGTGGATTGTCTTGAGTAACCAGGTCAAGATATCTGGATAAAGACAATGCTATTTTGTTTTTCAGATGTAATTTGGCGCTTTTAGCACCACAAGCCGAGCGCCATATAGTTCCATTATATCGGAGAGGAGGCAGACATCTCTGGGTAAACTACGCAACTCACACTGAAACTATCTTGATTGATAAATAACACAACAGATAAGAGGGGCAAATATGTATTTTTGATTTTTGGGCCGAACTGTCCCTTTAACCATAATGTGGCACACTGATTACCAAGCCATTTTCTAAATTGGCACTAAGGTGTCCCTCAGGCGACCTAGCTGAAAACAGCCTAAGAGTACACAGAAGTATGTGGATATGGTTATCCATATTTTGATTGTTACATCAAGAAACATCTGCAATTCACTAAGCTACTGTCCAAATCTCTTGAACAAAATTGTCGGAGAAAAAATCTGATTCTATTTGAGGAAGTTAGTGTCTACTATAATTACCAAATCAGAAGTGAGCGGAGGGATTTACTTCATTCCCAAATTGTCTGGAGGAACATGAGACTATAAATGGGACTGTCAGCGACTAAGAACGATCCTAAATACAATAAATACATTTGTAACTCGGCAGAGACCATCTGTGTGACAGGAGAAGGTGAGAGGCTGCTGCTTCATACTGACACTGGAGGAGGATTTTTTTTTTTTTTTTTAACAGGATGTAAAATCGTTACCTTATTTTCCCACGAGCAGGAAGTCATTTTCCATTTTCTTCTCAGAATTAAGATTATTTTCCTTTCTTTTTCTCTTTTTAAAGCAAATATCAAGGTGCTTTCATTATAATCATTTCTAATTTTAGAATTGTCAAATTTGCAGAAATATTATGGTCCAATTGTAATATTATTACTGCTATATTACTAGTTGCTATTACAATGTTCCTTATTAGCATCATTATCTCTACACACACACAGAGGAGGGGGGGGGGGGGGCAGAATTGCACAGCTGCAACTTTAAGACTCCACACGCCTCCCCTCCGCCTGCTCCGACAATGGTCTTTTCCAGCTCCGCTTATCACAGCAGTATTTGTACCATGCCATAATTTCTTAACCGGTGTGTGTGCATGTGTGTGTGTGTGTGTGTGTGTGTGGCGGCGGCGGCGGCGGCAGCAGCAGCAGCAGCAGCAGCAGCGGTGCTGGTGGTGGTGTAGAGCCCCGGATATCAAATGTCATTACCGGACGCGGCTAATTTGGCGACCCTCCCCGCTCCTCTCGCGCTTGGACGCGGCCAGCGGCGGCGACCGAGCCGCACCTTGACGGTCTGGATCCTCGGCGAAGCCTCCTCGGGATTGCCCGCTTCATGGTAGTAGCGGCTCCGGCAGCCTGCGGAGACTGCAGCTTGTCATTGATCCGCCGCTAGTGCAGGAACACATCGTGAGTACGCGCACTGTTGCGGTGACCTACATTGCCCTCTCGCTGCACGCTCAAGGTGATTTTTTTTTTTTTTTCTTTTTTTTTCTTCTTCTTCTTTGCTTCCCATCGCGGTCGGTGCCCTCCTCTCATCCTCAGCTCCGATGATGATGATGATGATGATGATGATGATGGAGGGAGCAGGAGGCTCCATGTGTTGTGGATGGATACATGGTGTAATTTCACCTGGATATTTAGTGTGTGTGTGTGTGTGTGTGTTGTTGTTGTTGTTGTTGTTGTGTGTGTGTGTGGTTGACATTGTGGGGCTTTGCAGGGGGGAAAAAGAAACATGGTTGGCTGTCACAGTGGAGAGATAGAGGAGAGAGTTAGGGGGGGGAATGCAGACTGAGAGGCTGGCATGATGTAATGCACTTGAGACAATAGCCAAGGATTCTCCCCAATTATCATTTCAGAGAGTGAGGGGGAGATGTTACAGACGCGATCAGCGCTGCAGTCAGGCCGCCTTGTGTGTGTGTGTGTGTGTGTGTGTGTGTATGTGTGTGTGTGGTTCACAACAGCAAAAAGAGGAGCTGTCAGGGGGGACAGCTGCCCCTCCTATAAACAAAATTATTACCGGCTATTATATTAATGCAAGCAGGGGAGAGGGCATGAAGAGCCTCTCTGTCATCCATTCCCTGTCTCCCAACCCTTTCACACACACACACACACACACACACACACGCACGCACACACACTTTTTTGCACATGCAATAGTGTAGACACATGAATGAATACGTGAATGAATAAATGAATGAAACGGTGCACGCTATAGCAGGTGAACAGCCTGCAGGCAGAGCTGTGGTCCTCCCTCACGATCTCTCGAATTAACATGAACATTTGCCAACCGTGACAGCGGAGGGAACATGGCGACGTGTGCATTCGCAATCCCGCTGAAGTTGTGGCACGAGCGTGACGCCTAATTTGGCGGTTTTGCATCAAGAGTGTGACTTTCCGGCGATGCACTCCGCTGCCTAATGTGTCTGGTGTGCAGACAAAGCTTGTACTGCCCCGAGGTGTCACTCAGAGGGGGGGGGGGGGGCTACCTGTGGCAGGAGCTTTTGTGTCTATGAAACGATGGTTTAAGGGCACCGTTTACCCGTTTACGGGGCAGGTCTGACTCTAGCCGGACCCTCCATAATGAGGAAGGTTGAAATTCAGTTGAGATGTTGGCGGCAGCGCGGTGCATATCCATTTCAACCTGCTTTTTGTTTAGTTTTTTTTGTCGCTGTTGTGTTCTCACCTCCATCCGTGCTCTTATTCAATCTCTATCGATTGATGGTTTGCGTGACCTTGCTGCAGGGGATTGTGGGCGATGTTAGAGGCTACGCGCCGTCCTTTCATGTGCATGCAGACTTATGTTCAGTTGAACACACAGCCAGTGAAACGCACATCACAAGACACACACACACACACACACACACACACACACACACACACACACACACACACACACACACACACACACACACACAGAACCTCCCTATCCTCCCTCTCACAGATGCTCCAGGTAGAGGTAAAGCGCACTCAGACAAATGGACACACACACACACACACACACACACACACACACACTTGATGCACAGCCTGCTCTCCCTCCTCCCTAATGGCAGCAGGCTGGGTGTAACTCTACACCAGTGCCATCCTCTTCATCCCATCTCTGTCTCATTCAGGTTTTACCGCTCGCTGTGTCAGTGTTCAACGCGAGGATGATCCGTCACAGCAGAATACGTGAAGCTAGTCTTCACGTATTCTTATGTTCTGCTGCGTGGATCTCATAATGCCGTCTGCGATTGGGGCTCATGATAAGTGATGTTCAGCGGATCAAAGGAACAGTTGTTGGTAGATATTGGGTCCATGAGGGTGAATGTAAAGCTGATGGGATTATATTGATGCAACTACATAACATACATTGGAGAATTAGGCGTACAATGTGGGTTTTTCAGATTGTTATGGTACATAAAAATATAATACGATAAAAACTGACAAGAAATAAGGTTGATCGAAATAAACCCTTTTTTTATTGGAGAGAAGAATACAGTGGTTGTTTTTTGCTTCTTATATTTTCTTCTTCTTTTGATTAATGGACGTCGCCCCTGAATTATTTCATGGCCTTCTATCTTTTTCTCCCTCTGCTTCTCTTTTATTTTGCACGTGTGCTTATTGTCACTTCCCTCCATGTGACGTCTTAATGTTGTTTTCTAAGAGCCTTTCGCACATTGCAGGAATACGATTCTTGCAGGAAACACTGAAATACAATTTGTTATGTGTTTAGATCTCTTGGCTCAGAAATAGTGAAACATAAAAACACTGACATTAATCTTTGAAAATCCCACCACGAAAACCTTGGTGATGATGGTGTTCATATTTTCAACATTAACATGATATCTAAGGCTCAATCTGACAAATGTCAGTCCAATATTTAGCTCTGTTTTTGGTCTCCTCCAACTTGTGAGGGAAATGTAGCTGTCTCTTAAGCTGCTAAATTAAATGTTTTGGCGATACGAGTATTTCCATCAAGACTAACTTTGAATTGTAGAGTTTAAAATGCACCTCAAGGCGCAAACAAATGCACCAGATTCCTTGACAGCACATACAGGACATGATACTAATGTGGAAGCTACAGCGCTGCCTCAAACTAGTCACATGACATGGTGGCTATCATGGCTCAATGCAACATTTTTCTCGTCAGAAGAACATGGCCAGTTAATATTACTCCTCCCGAGAGCCTTGCACTACATTGCATTGACCGAGATTCCCCCCCCCCCCCCCCCCCCCCCCCCAAACCACATCGATATTGCTCTTCATCATGCATGACTGTTGCCTCATCCTAGAATGTCACAGCACTGCAGGTCACAGATCAGCTCGGTGTAGCCTTGCAGTGTTGGAAAATGAGTTAATAGGTTGTAGACTGACTGCCATTGTACGTTCCTGTGGCTGTGATTAAATCGAATCGACTTGAATCATAGTTTTCTTGGCAGGCTGTCTCTCGGTTGTCAGAAGTCTCTCTGGTGCAGGGAGCCATATGAATGGGATTCCTCAGCACTATGAGTGTGCCACGCAATCTGGTCCGTTCCATTCACAAAAACGCTGTGTCACACTTTTTCCCACCTGTCGGCCCGATATGGGATGCCAAAGTATGGGAAGAGCGGCATGCAACAGCTTTGCCATTACCCCGGCTCATCAATGCAGTCTGGAGATGCACTTTGCGCTCCGTCGCGTGCCAAGAAATCAAACGCAGGCGTTATTCAAAAGCGGAATTTCCCAGTAGTCAGCTCCCCTGACGCCCGCAAACCGACGTGTGTAATCAGCCCAGAGCTTCTGGTACTGATGTAAGCGAAGTGCATTATCATCAAAACAATTTGGTCAAACATTCTCATTCATGTTGTGAGGAACTGAACCGATTTGGGGTGTTACGAGCGTTTGAAAAGTTGACCTTGTGTTTCATAAAAGATTCTTTTTTTTAACTAATTCCTCAATGATCATCTCGCTTAATGAGTTACACGGTTATGCATCCCAATGCTTTTTGAACACGCTGTTAAATAATGCCGGTTTTAATTTTAGCGTCTCCGAACTCGGCTCGACGAGTTTACAGTTTGTGCGGCTTATCTCCAAAGCCACAGAGCGTCGCGTTCAGTCCTCTGCTTGTTCTGCACTCGCTCGCTCCTCCGCATGTCTTTTGATGTTGCCCAGGTGGTGAATCGTGCTGAATTGGCCTCACATGGCTGTATATTGCTCAGGAACGCACTGCTGTTTGGTGCGCTGCTCCTTATCTACTCGCACAATTGTTCCCCATTAATGAGATTAACTGAAGACATTCAGGAAATTAGCCGCAGTTTGCTGATTTGTTCTTCCCAAAATGGAGTGGTTTTACGTAAGTGGCAACATTTACATCTGTCCCATATAGCAGCCCACTGCCTGCTTCTGTTTAACTCTGGAGAACTCTCAAGCCAGGGGTTTGTTGTTAATGTTGTCGCGTTTGTCTATGTTTCTGTTTTAAAGTAAAGATAATCATCTGAAAGATATCTTTGCAGATGTTGCCCTCACCGTGGTGGTGATGGTTAATATAAAGGTAAAGATGAATTGCAGGTCTGTGACGAGACATGAACTCTGGTCTCCTGCTTGAAAGTCAGATATGCTCTTAGACTGTAGACTGCTGCTCGTAGACTGTAAATAAGAAATGGACGTCGTCACCGTGAAGTCACCCATCGGGTTGTTGACTACCGTTTTGAAGCTTTGAGTTTGGCATTTTTGTTGTCGTCATCTTGATTTTTGACCGTCGCCGTCTTGTTTTTTTAGAACCAGAAGTGACATGAGAGGTATAACTGAACGCTGAACACCTTTTCAGTTGACCGAAATGTTACTATGCAGTTTTATGAATTGAAAACGCACTCTGAAAGGTGGTGTATTGTCTATATTACTGTAAATTGGGCCATCATTTACGAAATGAGCGTCGTGCTATATTGAAGAAGACTTGAAATGAGATATTGAGACCATAAAGTCATGTTTACAGTGTTTATCAAGTGAGAAATCGGATCATTTTCTCATAGACTTTTTCACAATCGGACAACCGGAGGAGTCGCCCCCTGATGGCCATTAATTAAAGGCACTTCCGCTTTGGTTTCACTTTTCAAACCCGGAGGTTGCCCCTTGAATACGCTACACATCCATCCACCACCCTTACCTCCACACGGTTCCTTTCCGCCTTGCTACATGTAGGTCACACTACTTCCTGAGTTTGCACTAAACCCTGGCATTGGATGTCGATAGTGACACTATTGTCAAACATAGATGTACTTTGTGATACTGGACTGCAGCAGTACTCACTGTGGCTTTTGGAGTGGGTCTCACAAGGTCCTGGAAAATACCCTAAGCAAACCTTTTATTGTTTAAGGTTTTGCTGTAATCTTCTCATCAATTATAGATGTGAGGCCTTGCTTCCGCCTTCCTTCAGGTCTTTAGGTTCAGCAACTTCCTGCTGCCGGCTAGACTTCATCCTGGTGCCAGGTGTCTGAGCTCGGAAGAGGCTGCTCAGTGAAGAAAAAAAGGGGCTCTGGATGTGTTGCACTGATTGGGAAGAAAAGCTCACTCTTACCCCCCTGAATAATTCATTGATTGGCATATGGCATGGAGAGAAAAGCCCAATGATCCCTGCCTGTCTGTCTGTGTGCATTACTTATTGCATCTGTGGCCCGCGATGTGTTCAATTGAGCGCGCCGCTGTTCTACCCTCCTGTGATTCCCGCATAATTTCAGACTCACATTTAACATCTTTAACCAGCCGCACTAAATTCACTCACTTAAGCTTCATCTTGTTTGTACAACATGTCCTCGTCAATAGCTACAAATACCAATTTCTCTCCGCAAGAGTCATCCTGACAGATAAAATCCTACATGTTCAATGTTAGACATGCATTTATGCTAAGCCCAAGTCTGACACGCTAGTAGTGGCGGATTTCCTGGTGTGCATTATCATAATGCGCCATGATGTTGCATCACGAAGGGAATGTGGGAATAAGACGCTCCATCAGTAGTCGTCCTGTTGCAGCCTCTGTGAATATCTGTAGTCTGCTGTCATAATGAGGGTCAAATTGGCTGTTTAGCTGTGAGGAAGTGTTGTTGCCACTGCTAGCGAGAGCAATCGAGACAACAGCTGGAAAATAGAGCTCTCAGACCACATATACTTCACACTGCTCACTGTGGCTGATTAGTGTTTATCTATCCAAGAGGATCACACTAGCTCTTACCTGTCATCACTACTGCCTTCCCTCTGGAGAGAAGCTAATGACTTGCTGCTCAAACATGCTCGCTGCAGATGATATATGGCGAGTATTGAGCAGCAGAGGAGCAGAATTCCCCCACAAAAAGAGGGCGATTAAGGGGAAAAACATGTGTGTTTTATCACTGCATTTTGCTTCAAGGCTCTGCAGACAAGACACATTTCTCTGTCCTTTCTTTCTTTTTTTGGGAAACTCCATTTTGACGTACGAAGACAGGCCTGATGACTATTTGAATGACACATAGGCGGATAAATGTTTACTTGACCAATAGGGTTTGCTTTCGGTTTTCAGGAAGGCCCCTTAATACGTCTAAGGGCGCAGACGAAAGCAGATCAGTCGGTGCACTTTCCCTCCGTGTCTATTGATTTTTCATAGACAGTAAAAAACGATTTGAGGGGCAGTCACGGCGAGATCAAAGTGTTGGTTGCAGGAACAGGACAAAAGGGGGTTTGTACGTGCCATGAAGCAGAAAAACATCCATAATACACTTTGCCATCTGCACAGCTTAAAGGAGAAATAAAACACCAATAAGCAACACAAATATGCTTGGCATTTCAGGGCCTAGTTGTTGGTTCTTTGTGGAGACCACAGCGAAATGTGGGAGAAGTTCTGAGCGATGTTAAAGATCACAAGTAAAGGGTCGATTTTAGAGTTTAACCCCTCAGAATGTGGAAAATGCGAGCTGCCGTTTTGCATTTTGTAGCTGCCATTTTGCAGAACAGGCAGAGAAATTAATTTCTGTTTAAACAGTCTCAATAAAGTTTTCCATGTAAATTGTAGGAAAGCGCTAACTTCAGCAGGCACATACAAGTCCGCTTGATGGAAAGTTGGAAAAACAACATTGTGTATGAAACATGTTGAGAGCAGAAGATGACCTGAGGGTGGATATTTCTGTTAACTGATTTTCACAAGCAACACAAACATGTACAATCAACATCAATACTTTTAGCCTAAAGTCTGTTTTGATATCCGCTGCCAGATACCATATTCATATGGATTTTTATATACAGCCAGCACCTTCCCATCTGCCCTCAACTTACACGCATTGAGCCAGAGTCCGGAATAAATCACTACCTTCTACTTAAAATGCACCACCGGTGTCCCGGTCTGTCCGCCGGCTGGCCCGCCCTCCAAGTGAAAGGCTGGCATGTGCCGAGTGTCCAGCCAAGCAGCACAGGCTCGGTCTCTCAGGTCTAAACGGCAGCGGATGGCGGCTGAATGGTGAACTGGTGAGAGTCTGGCTGGGCGCCTGGGGAAGATTTGTGGGACCCTGTCTTACTGCCAGAACATGCTGGGACACAGACCTGCCATTATAACCCACCCAGAGGGGACCAGGTCTGTGCAGTGGGGTATTGGAAGCTCACTGAGTAAACCTGGCCTGGGTCAACACACTGAGGTATCTACTGTTAACATGAAATGGAAGTGATTAACCTGTAGGGTATCGTTACAATTTAGGAATATTGTTTGTAGGTTGAGCGCCTGACATCTTTTTAATATTATTTTTGTGGCAGACTGTAAAATCTGTCAAAATTGCAATTGACATTAGTTTATCAATCATGAGTCATTGTTGGGCCTGAACAAAAATGACTCAATGCTTTTTCTTTTGTGACATTGAGTGGTTGGGTCAAGAAGCAGTTAGCCTAGTTTAGCTCGTGCTGGAAGCGAGGGGAAATAGTTAGCCCAACTTTGTGCCATTTTATGAACTTTAAAACGGTCACATTCACACATTATATGTTATATTTTGCACGTGGAATAAGAAAGAGAGACCCTGTGGTTTTATGAACAGTTAGCTCGTCAGTAATATGCCAAACAGCTGCGTCCAGTGAATGTAAAAGCAGGAAGGAAGAAGAGCCTCTGATAGGATGCTAGCTTCCTAGCAGAGGCTCTTCTCATCCTAGCAGAGGGTCTTTTGCAAATTTGAACAAAACCCTGATGATTATTATGCGTCTTGGTTAATTTCCTCGTATGTGTTTTTTTTGATGGAGGCTTACCTTAACTGTTTCCCACTGTGTTGAGCCTCTGCTGTAAGCTAGGCTAAACATGTCTGGGTATCACTCAAAGCACAGGGATTATGCTGATATTAAATCACAGGAAGAATGCAACAAATTATATTTCACCAAAGGACTTCTTTTAGTTTAGTATCCTAAGTGTATCTGTCATGCTTTATGTTTACCTAACCCATGGTTGTTTGCAGCTTAGCTTGCTTCATCACGACGGACGTGTTTTTAGCGCATGAACCATCCTGCCGGTTAGGATGACTCGGAGGCTTTCTGCAGTCCCTCGGCGAAACTGGAATATGGTCTCACATATCCACTATATTGCATAGATATGGTGTATTATGCAACTCGATCTGAGCCGGATCATTAAACAGCACAAGCGTGAAATCTAGGGCAGAACGCCCGGCCTTCCAAGGCGTCTCTGCAGCTTTGAAGCGGCGGGGTGACGCTGAGCCGAGCTCCGACTGTGTCAGGCCCGGTCACGTCCTCACAGCCACGCTGACAGAAGTGGTGGACGGTGGACGCACATTACTTTTGATATGCATTTTAAGATCTTCATCTTCAGCATTAATGTAATCCTAATTCCAAGTTTAAACCTGAATCGAATCAAGATGTTGAGGTTGCTTTGGTGTGAATACAAAAATAAAAAAGCCCAGACAACAAAACATTTTTTTGTAGTTTGATTTAGATTATATATACTTTGGAAGTTTAACATCTATGACTCCAAACCTGCCATTCCCAGAGAGGTTGGTTAACTTGACCTTGCAATGCACTGTTGAGCTGTCGGTCAATCCACACAATGCATGGTGGGATATGTGCAGCCCGCTGTACCCCAGAAGGGGAATATGTTGAAATCTAATTCCCCCGCGGTTCCGCCATTTGTTTGCAGTGCATAGTGACATTTATTCTGAAAGGGTTGCTGTTATATTGTTTCTGACACCTTTTGATAGCAAAGCTAAAGAGTGTCCGCCTTCATTTGATTAAACTCCTTCAGATATGACCCACGCAAATTGATATTTATTGATATTGCCATCCATTACGTGACGCTGTCTCTTGCTGTTAAATGCAAATATGATTTTACTTTGTTATTGAGTGATTGAGTTGGTGCATAGCTTCAGATTGAGGCTGACAAATGAGGGTTCATTTCCTCCAGGGGGTCAACTGAATAGGAAAGAGTGGAGCGGAAAGTTACCTTGAAGATACAGTTCTAATGCTTGATATACTGTATACTTAGCATAGGCATTTTATTCCAGATATACCTCAATATATAAATGGCTACCCTCTCCACCAAGGTCAATGGTCTAGCAATTGATTTGTAAATCAACAACTGTTGAATTCAACATTACCATTTCCCTCGTTGAATCTCTGTCTAACCTCCGATGTCGCTCTCCTCCCAGCGCCAAGATGATGTGCGAGGTGATGCCCACCATCAGCGAGGACACGGCGCTGAACCAGCGCGGCTCTCAGAGCAGCTCCTCGGACCCGGACTCCCACTTTGAGCAGCTGATGGTCAACATGCTGGACGAGAGGGACCGGCTGCTGGACACGCTGAGGGAGACCCAGGAGAGCCTCGGCCTGGCCCAGCAGCACCTCCAGGACGTCGTCTACGACCGAGACGCTCTGCAGCGCCAGCTCACCTCCGCCCTGCCGCAGGTAAGCCACAGCAATGATTCCCACGTTTTTTTTCTCTCCCATGGCTGGAATTGGACCCTGATGTCACATTTATACGGTGTGTGCTGTAACTTCTAGGCCACCAGAGAGAATTTGTGGTCCCGTTTGCATCTATTTAGAGGCATCTAATTACACTCCCATTGCATAATGATGGTTTATTAAAGCACTGGATAAAGCACGTAGCAAACGGTATATGTGTGGTCAGCCATGTTGGCCGTACGACACTGCAGGTTTGCCTTTTGTCTGCAGTTAAATCGGGGAAACATATGTGAAAGACGAAAAAGTCGCTAGTTAAAAAGTCCTCCAGTAAGCGGAGATTAGCACTTTCTGAAAGTGTGTCAGTAATTCTAGTCACACGCTCTCCCCTCAGTCTGTTTCCAGAGGACTCTGGAGGTTTGCTGGTGCTGGTGGGGAGAGGAGGACTTTGTTCGGCAGCACAGTAATCCGCGTGGTTTCAGAGACAGGCGAGGCTCTTTGCTTTGGCGTGATCTCACATTACAGCTTTTAAAAAGAGGTTTGCAGTGTTAAAAGACACCTCATATTTTTTGAATGAATCCAGACAGAATTTCAATATCAGCTCATTTTTCTTCTTCGTGGCTTTAAGAATAACTGCCATGAATGAATGAACCCCCTCGCACCACTTCGTTCTTCGCAGATCTTCGGCTGTCTGAGCGTCGAGATGCTATAAATGTGCCTTTTTGCTAGGTTCTCCACTCGGATTCGTCTCAGACTGCAGGTCTGAGCTCAGGGGTTTTGCAGCTCATGCTTTAGCCTCGGGGCTTTCGTTCCTCCTCAGAAGTTACACAGTGGACATAATACACAGTTGAGAGTACGAGACCAAAAAACTGGAAAACTTAAACACTTATAAAATGCTATTTATAGATTTTACACACTGAATAAAACAGGGGTGTCGTAGCGAGGGGAAAAGTCCTGGGCCCCATGTATAGGGCCCAGAATTGTACGCAACACCAATCATACCTCTCGTATTTGAATGCGCGTCTTTCCCCGTTCTTCTTGGAATAGCACATTTGAGTCTCTCCTGTACAAACGTTCCCGCCGCTTCACGTTCCAGCGAGAGCGTCCGGGGGCTGCCAAATTGAAATAACATTTCCATTATCAGACGTATTCGGCGGTGAGGGCTCTGTGGTGATGTATTGGTTGTCATCGGGTAATGACAGAGCTGACATAGTGTTCTGGCGCCTTTCCTGACACCCGGCTTAAATTAGATGTCACTCCGGTGGCGGCGATCGGGATCCTCCCAGCGACGCCCTGGCATGAACTATTCCATTAATTAATCTGATGGCGTCTTATTGGCCCGCATGATATCAACATCACTCTAATGGTTTATGAAGAGGTTGGTTAGACCTCGATAATTACGCTAAGGGAGACGTGGCCCTGTTGTGCTTCTGTTTAGTATGCAGCCGATAAGAGGTTGCGCTCGCAGCTCTTCTGCATTTGTTGGACAATAAGAATGAGCTCATTTCAAAGAGGCAGCCGTCACCTTTGTGCCGGTGTGTTGTGGATTTATTTGGCTGTGATGATTTTACTGCATCTGACGCCTCTTAAAAAAAAAAAGAAGAAAAAGGGACCTCTTTAATACAGATGTAATTTGCAGCACTTTGCAGCACCAGCGTGGAGCAATGCTCAGAGAATCATGTAGTGGGATTCTTAAGGAGGGCAATAGATAGCTCCCAGGTCTCTTTCCTCTTGGTGTGTGTGTGTGTGTAAATGTCTGTGTGTGATTGCAGAGGAGGTGGCGAATGGGGGAGCTTCAGAAGACAGAAGTGGCCTCATTTGGGCGATAGGCAGGCTGTGAATGTGTCTTTACTGATATCACTCCTCTGTTCCTGAAGCCTGCAGCGCTGGCAGGATTAGGCGTTGGCCCACCACAAACTTCCCTCCCTCTTGTTCCTCTCTCTCTCTCTCTCTCTCTGTTTCTGCTGTCACTGCCTTTTCTGTTATGTCGCCGCTTCGCCTTGTGTCTCCCTCTCCTCCTCTGTTCCCCCCCCCCATCTCCCCATCAGAGGTCGCGGCTCGGCTACTCGTCACGACACTTCCGACTGATCGGAGTGACACTCGCCGTCCCCGCTCGACGCTTCCAGGCAACAGCGCTTCCCCTCTTTTTAACATGCATCACAATCCAACGGTGCCCCACAGTGCCTTCCCCTACATGCCCCCTCTCCTCACCCACTGTCCCTCTCCCTCTTTCCACATTTCGTCGGGCCATTTTGTTACAGAGGCAACCGTCAGCCGTATGTGTGTCATACGCCCATCGCTGCATTACATGCCTGCTGAATAATATATTGATGCTCAGATGCTTCCGACTTGTGTTTTAAGGAATGTTTTGCTAAAGTGGCTCTGAAGAGGTTAGCTTTTGGAACAGTTGCAATAGATTCCAGAGTCATGTGATGAAGATCACAAGGAACTTCTTAAACCACTCCTGCATTGTGACCCGTGTCTCCGTTGCTGATTCGTATGTTGAGTCATTTCCAAACACGTGCAGTTGTTCTACTAAACGTCCTCCTCCTATTACTGAGGCACCACATGATACACAGTGTGTTTAGGGATTTATCAACAGTATTTTATATTCAAAATGTATCTGCAGCTATATTGGTTGATCGTTTAAGTTTAAAACTGCACATTTCTGTGTTTCTGTGTCTTGTTTATATCTTTTAGGGCTGTGTAATTAGACGTTTGAAGGAGTCAACTTGCGCTTCTAGGAAACTGTGATGACTATTGTTCACTATTTTCTATAGTCAAAACAATTAATCGGGGAAAATACATATATATATATATATACATATACTGTATATAAAATAGCTACATTGCAACCCAAATAGATAGTTCGACTTTACCCAAAGAGGACATTTGTTTCCACAGTGTGTGCATCATCCATTGATTATCTTTAGCCAGACGTCCACGGAAGAAGTGGAATAAATAAGACAGTATTCTCTTTAACTCCTCTCTCGGTTTGATGCAATTTAGTGTGAATTACATGATCAGTATTTCCGCTTCCCCGTAACAAGTGGGGATCTCTATTCAGCAAATAAAGCGATGGATTTATCCTCAGCTACATCTCTGCTGCTGATGCAACACGCGTTTCGTTGCACAGGGTGAGCAATTTGTTCTTGCCTCTAACTATAAGCCTCTCTGGGAAACGAGGGCCACCGCTGTCATCTGAAAGCCTGGTTTTTTTTTTATATGTGTGTTTCTCTCCCCGTGTCTTGCATTATTCCGGCTTGTTTCCTCTGCCGCTGTGTAGCTGGAGTCACTCTGCTCCCACAGAAACAAACTCCCCGCTATAGTGCTCGATAAACTGATTTCAGAGAAAGGGAAAGACATGGCGAGCGTGGAGACAACCCAGAGCCTGCCGCCGCACATGTGACCCTCCTCCCATCCCCCCCGCATCGTGACCCAGGCAGGCGAGCTGGCAGACAGGCAGCGTTTTTCCACGTAGCAGTCAGCTGTGCGTTACTGTACTCGAAAAGGCCCGGAGGGAGTGTGGGAGCCTTTTTTCTCCCCGCGCTGCTTATTTACTGTCGGCCATGAAATCTGCTGCCGCTGATGATGATGATGATGTTCTAGATCCTCGTCACTGGCGACGCGCTGGAGTCCTCCAGATGTTTGTTAAAGGAGGCATTATTTCATTTGTATAGTCTTGTCTTCTGGCGTCTGTGATTCTGGATGATAGTAGTAAATGGAATAAAATCACATGAAATGACAACTGGAGGGGCGCCATTTTTGTTTTCCAAAAACACAAGGAAATGTCTGCTACGGCTCTGCCATTCACACCTGTGCTTTCTGTGGAAATCTCCCTTTCAGAAAGGATTTAACCTTTTTATTTATTGATCATTGATTTGGTCAAGACGCCCACTAATAAAGAAAACTACTACTAATAACATTAAACCATGAATGGTCACTGTGGAGGTTCGAGTCTGGCCTCGTGGAGCCGCAGCGCCGCCCCGGGACGTTGACGCGAGCGCCTCCCTCCGCCCCGGCCAGACAGTAACGAGACACCGGCCAATTGATCACTCAATGTTGTAATGAAAGCGAAGGCCGCACTGGATTACTGCACGGGAGCCGGCAATTGATCTGCGGCTCGCTCATTCATGACCGTCACGCCGGCTTCAGTAGAAATTACAGCAGCGTCGGCTTTGATGCAAAAGAGTGATGGAGCCTGGACACACGCTTTCATCTCGTGCCGCAATTACAGTTTCATTTAGTAATTAGGGCGATTTATCTGAGGGGTAAGCACTATGTACATCTGTGGTGTCTGCTCATTAGCACCCCGCTTTAAGTCGATGATCCACCCCACCTCCTGCAGTTTATTAATCATACATGACACGGACGTTTGTCGAAGACTCTGGCCACAGGGGCACGGCCACGTCCTCCCAATCCGTCTTCGAGCCTCGGCCGATATCCCCAAACCAGTGTTTTGTAGTCATGGACTGTACCACTCTGCGGAGCTCCACGGGGGTGGATTGTGAATGAGGAGAGGCTGGTACGGCAGCGGGAGGAGGAGGAGGGAGGCGAGAGATGGTGAGGCTCCCTGACAAGGGCAGAGCGTGGAAGCGAAGATGACTAAGCTTGTCGAGGAGAGGGGATGAGAGGTGAATCCTTCTCCTCTTTGCTTCCTTCTGATGTTTTATCTTCTTCTTCCTCCCTCCCCCTCCTCGTCTCTCTGTTGCTTGTGCAGGAGGCCCTCTGGGCTCCAGCAGTCAGCCAGTCAGCTGGTCTCCTCCGCCAGAGTAGCACATGATTTTTCCATGATTACTGTTATTGTTTGTGCCCCAGTTCACGCCGCCTGCGGGCTCGACGTGCAGTTGACGCTTGGCAGGAGGAGAGGAGGGACACCGAATGAAGACGAGCGAGAGTGGGCCGCGCGGTTTAGTTTACCAGTAATGACGGCTTCTTTTTCCTTTAAGTTCAAATGCTTATCTGCTTCAAAACACGATAGTACATCACACGTAGCGTATTTGCACATGTGGGTTTCATAAAATAACACGGGGAAATGCGGTAATTCATTTCTTCACGTCCTTGGCACGGCCGCCTTTGGCCTACAGTATTTTCCTGCCTCGCAAGCGTCGATTCTTGATTTTTCTGCTCAATTCAGCCTTGTTTTTCCTCTCCTCCCCTAATTCGTTTCTCCCTTTAATCTTCTTCCCATTGACAAGCAGGGATGGGCCCCTTGGCACCACGGCGCATGCATCAAGTGTCTGAAACGGCTCTGACAGAGACGCTTGATCGATACCCTTGAAAGTTGAGTTCAGTCTGATTAGGGAGACGGATCTCGCCCTCCTCCGGATGAATCATCGCCGCTCGCGTCGACGGCGAGCTGACCGGTGTCCGACAGAGAGACGGAAGAAGGGGACGGGGTAGGGGTTCTGATCAGATGCGGCGAGGTGACGAGACGGCGCAGAAAGGATCTCCTGCAGATGTAATCATCTCTCTAATGAACGGCACAGCGGGGCTCCAGTGTGCTGTAAAGTCGGGAGAGTTGCAGGAGCAGTAGATCAGCCTAACAAGGAGGCAGCAGCTGTGTGCATACAAAGCATTCTTAAAGGGTTCTCTTTAGTGTGTGTATTCAAAGATCACACGAGAATTTTAGATGAAGAAATTAAAGACAAAACACCTCTGAAACCCTCACTGGGCGGGACTTAAATTGATGTTTAGCAGATGTGCGTTGAGCTTTGTTGGTCGATCAGATGCCGAATGCATTGGTGGCAATTGGTGACTAGTTCTTTTGCCAACTCCAAAAACTAAATTATATCAAATATGATGACAAGTCACTTCGGAAAACACAACTTTGTTACACTTGATTGAAGAAATTTGTCCCTAAAAGCGCTGTAAAACACATGGGTACGAAATAGAGTGTCTCACTAAGGTGCATTAGTGAGTTCTGTTCAGACCCAGCTCATATTAGGAGAAACGAAAATCTATTTTGATGCTTTTTGAAACAAAGTTGAATTAATTTGTGCTTTGCTGGTTGGTTACAAGTGGAAGCTGCACTCTACATCCAGCCTCCCCTGTTAAAAACCACTGTGATTGTTAGCGTCAAAACATTTTGGTTAAAGGAACTGAAAGGGGATGCTGAATTCAGTTTAGTTGACTATAAACAGTCAGTGCTTGTTGTCAGAGCCCTGAATCAGTTATCACGCCGCAGAAAGAAACTACGCTGATGCCCGGTGGGAATGTTACTAGACGGTGATGAATCATCACATGGCCCCTGTTTTATTATAAGCTGTAAAACTTCTACTTTAAACAGGCCGGTTTAAAATATTAATGCTATGCCGAAGAGTTGGTGTCATTTCCAAAACGCTGATATACCGCTTTGCGAATTCGGCTTTGGAATTAAGTGAAAAGACTAAGATGGGGCGTGATGGCTATCAACCGTAATTTATTAAATGCAAGGTTCAGGTTCTAGCAAGGTCGCTAAATAGTTATTAGACATGTCTTTAAAACAAGAGATAAATGAACACAAAACGTGTCAAACCTAAAATCCAAAACCAAAAATCCAGAAACATTTCGTTGCTTTTAGTCGGCAATTGCAAAGCATTCATTTTTAATCCAGGTTTCCTCACACAGCACATCACTTTTCAAAAGATGTGATCTCTATACTTGACACCTCTTGTCAAAATAACCAGCGGGAGCATCTCCAGGGGGTTTATAGTGAAATCGTTTACATAAATGATCCAGCTAGTCCAAGATTGATCTTGTGTGAAGCGTCTTTTAAAAGAACTGTCAGACCCAGATGAGATTTGTATACGTGACTCCGCTGTTGGTCCACGGTTCCCACTGCGAAGCCGGAAAGTGGAACGGGAAGTTGGGAGTGAGTGTGAAGACGTTCGCCCAGGTGGGATATTGGTTACTAAAATTGTCGCTATTGACTTTGTAGCTGAAAACCCAACATTTAAATCATAGTAGCTAGTTAATCACAGATTGACTGCTTCATGTCAAATCTATTGGAAGCGTGTAAAGAGAGAAATGAGACAAAATTGTGCCCTGACTGTAATCTCTACACTTTTAGGATCTTGTAAAAAGTTCCTGATTGATATATATATGTTAGTATAATTAAATACATGGTTTTAGATAATAGTTGACTGTAAAAGACTACAGAGTATATCATAATATTTGTCGTTTTCAATATCTAAATCATATTTACATGTTATGTTAATAATGAACATACACTTGAGTTTTATTTGTGAGCTGTTAATTATTATATTCTTAGGAAGAAAAGCCAGGAAAAATGCAATTGGTGCATCTCTACTTTTTATACATATATATATATGAATAAATACAGGAACTATTTTGGACAGGACAGGATTTTCTCTTTTTACACTCCGTAATGGGATTGGGAATTTCTTTGTGGGGGAGGAATACAAAAAGTCCACTCCAGTGTCACCCTCTGCTGCAGATGCCTTTGGCTCATCGAGGAAAGGCTAAATTGTGTGTTGCAGTGGCTCAGAGATGAATCTACAGTTCAGAGTTGGACTGCAATGCTACGTGACATTAGAACACGTTTTTGATCTATGATCAAAAAGCAGAGAACATGGTTTAACCAGTACTCATGCTGTTGGTTAATGTTTCAATGAATGAAACCAGTGTCTAGCTGTTTACGGCCTTTCCGTATATGCTGTTGTGCAGGTTTAGCTTGTGTGAATATGATCACAAGTGTTCTCAGGGAAGCAGTGAGATACACGCTGAAGCTCCTCCAGGTGTTTTTTTTTGTTCATTTTTTTGTTCATTTCCAAATGTCCCCCCAAAAAAAAACATTTGATGATGAATCGTTTGCGTTGAGGAAATGACAGAGCGTGGGCAGACACACTCCGAACACTTTGATGTCATCTCCTTCAGTGAGCAGAAAGTGCACGTGTGTGAGCGTGTACTTGTGTGGGATGGATGGAAGTGTGTGTGTGTCTGTCTGTCTGTGTGTGTGTGTGTGTGTGTGTGTGTGTGTGTGTGTGTGTGTGTGTGTGTGTGTGTGTGTGTGTGTGTGTGTGCTAGTTTGCATCACTGTGGGTAGATCTTGGGTATGACTCAGAACCCGAGGCAAGAAATACAGAAATTCTCAAATCTTACTTCACACACACACACGTACAGTCCCATCCTCGCGAACACACACACACACACACACACACACACACACACGAATACACACTCACACACGTCCTCATGCTGCTCGCTGCTTCGCCCGAATGAATTAGAGAACTGGTCCCTTGAGAGCCACTTAAGTGAGCAGAGTGAAATGAGGTTATGACCAATATTTAGTTCTCCTCGCAGTGCCGACCTGGAAATGTAATCCTCCCTCAAAAGCCACATCTGTTTGTTTTGAATATTAATTCCCCAGTTTAACCGGTTTAGCGGCCACTGAAACACTTGAACCGGCGCGTTTTCTTTTGGATTGTTTTCATGTCACGCGCCGCGAGGGCTGCCCGATTAATCGAAATCACGATTTAAGCTTTAAATAGACACGATGGAGTGTGATATTGACGTTTAGCATGCGTGCTTATGCTCCTAGAAAGTTGCTGCATATAATAACTTAAAACTTAAGGTAAAAATTATAATTAAAAGTGCTATAAATGCTAATAGTATAAGAAAATATATGAAATAAGGCAGAGAAAGGGGGCTAGGGGCCCTGCAGCAGCACCTTGTATAAAACTTTCCTGAATGTTGTGCCTGCAGCGCAGAGTAGAAAAGTAATATACTGTAGTTATATAAATATATACATAAACAATTATAATATAAATGAACTGAAATTCAGGTGAAGAAGAACCTTATTGTGAGCACAACATGGAAGTGAAAGCAGTGCTCTGTTTATTTAGATTTGAAAGGGGAATGCGACTTTTTTTGTCCCCCAAAATAAATAAATAATAGCGATAACTTATCTCCATATTGATGGAATAATCATGATGATCATTTTGGCCATAATTGTGCAGCCGTAGCGGCTTGAAATGTAGGCCGGCTGATGAGGAATTAGACCGACATTAATTTCTGACACAATGTCTCAAGGACATGTTGGGGTGTGTGTGTGTGTGTGTGTGTGTGTGTGTGTGTGTGTGTGTGTGTGTGTGTGTGTGTGTGTGTGTGTGTGTGTGTGTGTGTGTGTGTGTGTGTGTGGGGAGGAGCCGAGCAGTTGTTTGGCAGCTGCACTCGACTGCTCAGAACCGGTCTCTGGTACTGACTGGTGTGTGCTTCCACCATGCAGCTGGTCCCTCATTAATGGGCACCTTTTAGCTTCTGAATGCTCCACTTGAAGGACAGAAATAGAGCATGATGTCATCGGCTCTTGGCGCCAGGCTGAGAATCTCGTTCAAGGACTCCGGAGAGAGTCGATCCGGCGATGTCCTGATCGCAGCTCCCGCTTTTAACGTTGTCTTTAAAACCGTTACTCTCGCGACGACTAAATACTTAATGTTTCAAAGCAGCAGCACATTCACGTCTCATACGCTTCACTTTTGTCTGTCATCACATTTTTTATTGAGAAGAATATGCATTTTTGTTAATGAGGAATGTGTAAAGGTAGATTCTATCAAATGTTCTATAGTAAATATAGATACATTAGGAGTTTGGCCTATGAGAGCGCAGGAAGGCGACTAACAGAACATGTATTAATTGCAACTATTTTGAATAGAATATTTTTTTTAAGAACTTTTTCACTCAATTATGACATTTTAGAAAGTTAAAGCTTGGGTAATTTAGAAAGCTGTTTTCTTATATTTATTGAGATTCTCTTTACACCTCGTTGGCAATCAATAAATCAAATGCTCTGACAAAAAAAAAAAAAGGGAAATGTTTGGTATCTGTGGCTGTCCAATAAAATGATTGCACTTGTTTCATGTTAACAAAGTCTTCCAGCAGCTGTGCGTACTAACAATAGCCACGTTCATTGTCTACGTACACTGGGATCATTTTGGGAGCGTGGCTTTGGAGGGAGGCCTGAGGGTACAGCTGTCACTGCTGCCAAATTTCTCGCTAGATTTTAGCGACTTTTGGAGCTAATGCTGCTTTCATTGGAAACGATTTGCTCACAACGGGTTGTTTTGTTGTTGTTGGATACTTTCAAAATCTATGGTTCTCCAATCTTGCGGCCCCCAGCTTTAAAAGGCAGGACAGCCTTACCACTTTGAGGTGATAAAGAATGGTGTGCTGGAGAATTTGGCTCGGTGAGTTTTCATTTGTAACGCTGCCAACGTCATCGAGGAAGTGTCGTCGTCGTGTCAGTGGCACGAGCCGAAGAGCGATTTTCTAAGAACAGAGCATTCTGCCTTTTGAACATGTTACATCCAAATAGTGTGTTCGTGGTAATATTGGATACCTCCAAGAAACACATTCACTCAAATGAGCTTTCTGCAGCGTCAGCAAGTGACCTATATATCCTTTTTCTTCCGACACCAAAAGCGTTGCGTGACAAGGACAGGAATGAAATATCATCGCTTTTTGAAGGTGAAATATAATGAGTTGCTCCCTCTCTCCAAGGAGTCGCTCCTCTTGTTTCTCTTCCCCCAAACTGTCAGGCAGACATGGCAGCTTCCCATCGCTGCCCCTGCAGAGATCCCACACGGAGCCCACTGATGTGACTCAGGTGCATCACAGCGCTGCACTTCACGGAGCCACTGCTCATCTCGTGTCCAGTTCCGGGTGATGCAGTGTGATGGCAGGGGGGGGGGGGGGCTTACATCTGACATTGTTTTGCGGTCAATGAGTCAGAGATGCTTGATATAATTAAGTCATGGCTTGTGTATGTGGCAGTGTTTAATCACTTTCACATGATATAATGTATTCCAGCCGTGCAATGTTAGTAGTCTGGGACGTTGCACTTCTGAACTCCTTTATGAAATACTATGCACTGTACGTGCAGATAAAATGTGTTAAGCTGTACAGGTGAAAAGGGTCAAACAATTTGCGTTTAGACAAGACAATTTGTAATAACTGAAAGGTTTTTGTAAGTTTTCTGAAATGTTCAAATGAGGAATTTGTCTCATTAAATTCAGTATGTGCTGATTTGCAAACATTTCCAGAACAGAAACCTGAACGTTGGATGGAGCCAGCTTAAAAAATGTTGTCAAGTATGTTTGCAGAAGGAATTTTAGATATCTCTTTGTACCACTGCAAACATCAGCAAATGCTGTCAATAGACACACCATGTTTTTAGGAATACAATGTTCTATAAATCAGGCTATGAATGATATAAGAATAAAACTGTCTGTGAAAACCTTCAGAATATAGATAGGAATTAAACTGGAAAGATTGGTGTATGTAAAAGCTGGTGAAGTGGAGATTTCTGGGTCAAAGTTTGAGATTATTTTTTTTTGTTGAGAAAACGTCCTTTCGATGAGTTTTTAAAGATTACATCTAAACGACACTAGAGGTGAAGTGTTAGACAGATCATCATGAAACTTCCCCCGTTGGTTAATTCCATGAAGTGAAAGGAATTTACAAATGTTATGTTCACAGCTATGCATCTGAGGCATTATATAATGCTAACTTTTAGTGAATTCAGGAGAAATATACAGACGCAAATAGACAAATTGTGTATTTCATATGTTTTCTTTCCAGTAGTCTCAAACTCTCATAATTGACCGGTGCATGAAACAGCAGTGTTTTTTTGCCATTAGTATCGACACTTAAACTGGCTATTTTTTCATCGGTTGCTTTTATCCCTCAATAAGTGCACACGTGTTGACATTGTGGCATCACCTCAGACACACACTCTTTTAGATAGCTGTTAATGGCATTCTGGTGTCAGCCTCTCTGATCCACTCGTGCACTCATCCTCAGCGTGTTGGAAATAATCAAGGAAGCCGCAGCCTCAACGCAGGAGAACACAGTGGAGCTGCGTGAGATATATTATTGTAGAGAGGTTTTCACGACTTTCTTTCTATTTCTGTTGCTGTCTCTGCATTTGATTTACGGCTGAATGCAGCGAGTCAAAGTAGGACATTTTCCAAAAACACAAAGGCTGGTTGGAGACAGAGATCTGGGGCTTCTTCAGCATCTGGAGTCCATTCACTAAGCGTTCCTTCTGCATTGTTGGGTGACGGAGCACATTGACGCTGAGAGCGGAAGCACGAACCGCTTCTGTCCGACCTCCTGGGTGTTTATGTGAGAGCACAGAGGAGTTATTATGCCCAGCAGGAAATACTTAGCTGATAATTACATGTCAGCAAACTTTGCAATCCGAATAAATACATAATTTAGTAAAAATCAGAAACACATGTTACTGTCGAAGTGGAATATGAACCAGACACGTGGAAATAGAGTAGCAAGGAGATATTGACCAGCATATTTATTAATTTACTAAATGCATTTTATACTTATTACTTAAAACTCTTGAATTTAAATTGATTAAATATTGACAAAAATATTTTTTCCACTTTCCTTTCTTTGTTAACATTGTCTAATCTTTATTTCAAATGTCCTAAGAACCCCCTTAAGAATATGATGATTAATTTTGATGTGTTTTATTTTACATCTTATTTTACATTAACGATTGCATTTGATCCCTGATATATTCATGTTTATATTTCATGTCTTTTTCTTTCTTTTTGTAAGGCACTTCATGCTGTATGTGTTGTATGAAAGGTGCGATACAAATAGAGTTTATTATTATAATTATTATTACAATTATCGTCTCAAGAGGTCCTTGACTTCTGACATGAATATATCTAATAGCTGTGTGAAACACACTGTGTGTGTCTATATAAAGCATTGTGAGGATAGAGGGCTGGCTCCTTCAGCGCTGTAAGCTGTAAGCTGCAGGTGACACTGGCTAATTAGCTTCAATGTTAGCTAGCCGGCCGGGTTATGTGAACAGCATTTTGTGGCCCCCGCTCTGCGCTGTGATAATCATAGCCCAGCGTCCTTTAAAGACGAGGCCAACCCACCCGCCTCTCCCACAGCTGCTTGTTTATTCGTGGCTGAGAACAGTCATCTAGTGCCGGCCTCCTGTTGCCAGCTGCTTCTCCCTGGCCAGCTTCCATCACAGGTAGATAGATAGACTTCACCCAAAGAGGGCGCATCACGTGTAGCATCACGGAGCGGCGCCTCCACAGCGGAGGCGCCGCTCCGGAGCGGCCGCACGCCCGTAAGCACCACTCAGCCGTCAGCCAGATGAAACCCAGAGGGCTCGTTAACTGTGCTGTGCATTTATTTATTGGTTAGAAAACGCGTCGGGCCTGTCGGCAGTTCAAAGCCCCAAATCAGGTGGCGGGCCCAGCAGCGACAACCCCAACACACACGCCTACAGCTGCTGAAGTGCCCTCGAGCCAGGCATTTACGGTGCATCGCCTCCAGTTCAGACGCGTTGTCTTCCCGACTGTCTCAACTTTGTAGTTCTCTGTAAGAAATATGTTATTGTAATGTTTCTTTTAACACCCGCTTAGAGACAATTAGCGTTCGCTTTAAAACAAGCTTGTTTACAGTTTTACTGTTAATTAATGAGGATGGTGGCTGACAAATAAACAAATTAGGCTAAACAGTAAAAGACCGTTCTAACCCGGGGTAGCTGGGAAGGTGGGAACGTTATTTTGCTGAAGAAAAAAAAATGAAAAGAAAAGCAGGCACTTATTAAAGCTCTAAAACATCATAGTAATGAAACGGGTGTGAAGAATGCTTCATTTGTTGTGTGAATTATTGCTTTTTTTTACTCCTTACTGAAAGCGTCCGTGTGCACAGAGCGTCTTGTGACAGTGTGAGCAGGAAGGAGGAAGGCACAAATTGAGCCACAGGAGGCGGGATAATGGTGATAATGGTGATAATGGTGATAATGGTGATAATGGGACATGTTACTTACCGAAGGCAGGAAAACCCTTCTCTTGTAACCCACTAGGTTTGTTTGATTTACATCTTTTTTTAGCGGCCTAAGAGGTTAAACTACACTGTATGGTGATGAAAGTCTGCTGGAAAAAAATAATATATTTTGTGTGGAAGAACAGTTTTTTTTCTTTCCAATTAGTCCACTGTCTGAGATCATGTTTGTTGATGCAGCTCAAGGTGGCAAAATGTATTTGACAGTAGATGACTTAATCAATATTATTGTATGATATCCATTGTTGAGTAGCAGCTAACCCACCACATTACATTTGACCTTAAACGCTGGTGCATATCCTTGTTTAGGATTGAATTAAAGACCTTCTATTAACGTTTTATTACCACATATTTGGTATGAATTGAAAGGGTAAGTTATTGGCTTTCAATCAAGACCAGTTATTAAATATATGAGTCTCTTGAGCTCATAAACCTAAACCATCTTTCTTTTCTTTTTTATCATTTTTTTAAGCACTGTGGAAACTCGGAACATCACAGACAAAAAAAAAACACAGAACAATCACCAAACTTACAGATTCAGTACTATTTATTAGTACTTATTTAATCCACATTGTGTGGGCGAGAGCGAGACCCCAGGATCAGGTTTCACTTACAGTTAAAGGTGGCCAACACGCACAGACACACTCCATGGACTAAATTGCTTGTACTTCCATGTACCAGCAAGTAAATTCCAACAATTACTGCACCGTGTTCTCCGTCGCTTCACGGATAGAGGAAAAGAGCAGATGTGCAGCCAATCAAAGCCAATTTTAAGCCTGTTAGTTCTCGGTGGGTGAATTTCACATCCGGGCCTCTTTTTTTGGAAAATTCTGGAAAATTGCCGTCCTCTAAACTGCCTGATCATTACACCGCTTCTCTGCAGATTCACCCACATTACAGAAGGCTGTGCAGTGCGTTGTGATAGTGCTGCAATGCTGCAGAATCCGATGCTGTTCACGCAGCACGCCGCAAACTGAATTACTGCGTCGCTGTGTAGCAAAAAATTTTTTTCCAATGTTTCCAACAAAGAAGCATTTGACTGAAGCCATCGGGCCCTACTTTTGACTGGGGGGGCCTCGGCTCCACAGCTGCAGCTCGTGAGGATCACAGGTCTCCTGCTTTATGGATGCCTTTAAATGACTGATGGCTTCAGGGGAAAGTAAACCAGCTTTTATTGAACCTGTTTTATTACTCTGTGCATATTATTATTCCCTCCTCTCACAATGCACACAGAATATATATTAGCAGCAGCTCTTTCCAAAGCTCTCTGGCTCGCCGCTGAAGCGCCTGATGCAGCTAATTACCATCTTGATTGGCCAATCTGAAGCAATCTCCCTCCGTCTCTGACGGCATTAGTCATGTAATATGCAGACGAATGCACGGCTGATCACGGATCCCCTGGAGTTTGGATTAGCAACGTATGTTTCATGTCAGACCTTTTTGTCCAAATTATGAGCCGTATTATAGGCATGTTTTACGGCCGCCTCGTGTTTAGACTGTAATCAGCGCTGTGCTGCCTGCTCAGTGTTTATCTTTTCCAGTCATGTGAAGAATATAGGGAAATGATTCATGATTTGTCTTATTTTTTTTTTCATAATGTGATGCATATTATTCTCTGTTTATTGATATTAAATTAAAAAAAATGCTGGAGCAGCGCATCAGACAAGCAGTTCTCTCTGGCGGGATCGATGTCAGGGGCCGCTGATTCTCCCGGACCTTCAAAAACTCAAAGGCTGACTCCATTTACTTCTCTTCATGGACATAAAATGTCGAATGACCTCCGACCCGCGTGTAAACACAATAACAGCGGCTCTGATTTGCCGCGATATTCATCGCGAGGCCTCGAGAGGCTGGGGATATTTATTTCACACCAGAGAAAATGATGAAATGAGATCGGCGCGCCACAGTATCGCAATCTATATTCAAAGGTTATAAAGGAGCCGCAGGGTTTTGATCCAGTGTGGCAAATGTGCGCGAGCTTGTGTGGTTGGCAGGATAAATAAATGGTGGGTGGATGCGTACTGTACGCACATAAAGCTGCGATTGTTTGAGGTAACGATGCACTTCATAGCTATATATAGTGCATCACTGGATAATATATTTCATTTTTGAGAAGGGGGGGGGTCAGCAGGAAAATTTATTTCCGACACCTAAAAGAACGGCCCGCCTACAAAAAGCAATATCTGTTTCAGTGCATGCTATATTTTGAATATATTCACCGCTTTACCTTGCTGTCAAACTGTACATTTGATGTGTCCGATGGGAGAACGGAAACAGTTTTCTATGCTCTCACCAAAGCCACCAAACTCCATTGGGAAAAAAAGATATTTAACATGTCGCTGCCTTAATAGTTGGTTTGTGTTATTGTGCGACTTCAATGGACAGAGCATAGATGGATTCAACAGCTTCAGTTCCCGGTGAATATATTGTAGATACAGCTTACACTTAAACATATGTGGTTATAGGTGTGCTGTCTTTTTTAGGTTGGTAAAATATGTGTTGCTGCTGCCCTCTTGCTTTGCTTCTGTGTGGTAACTAAACACTGACTAGGAACAATCACCACGTTCAACTACACTTTGAAAGATCTGAACTATCCCTTTTAATGTGGATTTTAGTAGTTTTGTCCCGTCTAAGATTGCAATATTAAACTGCTGCAGTATTAAAACGCATCTCTACTTTGATTAAATAATCATGTGGTGAAGCCCTGAGTAAAATACACACAAGTCTCTCTTGGGTTATGGTAAAAATCCACCATGGCAGGGCGACTGCATCAGCGTTTTACTTTTTTTTAAAATTATCATCAGCTCTCCTGCGACTAAAATCTCCTCTTTTCATCTTTGCAGTTCAAATAACAGTCTCAGCCACAACACAGCCACCGAAGCCGTTGTCTAGGAACACAATTAGCCCCCCAGATGACTAATTGTGTTCTCGTTGTGTCATTGAGCATGATGTGCAGTTGTTATGACACATATCTCCGCGGCTGCGATGCCTGTCTATATTTGGCCGTCATACGTGACAGTGCTAATTGATGATTTCCTCTCGTCTGTCGAGCGGGATTCACTTTCACGAGAAGCGGGGCAGATAAAGCAGACGTGCGGAGGAATCGATACACAGGGAGTAAAAAAGAGGGAGGCGGTACAGAGTGAGAGAAATGATGGCGATGAACGTGAAGCGGAATGAGAGAGTGATGTGCGGCGAACGACACCGGGGGTCACGCTTTTATCACGCGGCGCTCAGACATGTGCTAATCCAGGCTGTAACTCACCCGGTAACCTCCCCCCCACGCCTCCCATTCACACTGGACGCCCATTCAAAGACGGCGGCCAGCGTATATATACGCACACACTGTACTCCCACATTCACACTCCCACAATTCTCACCCAAGGTTGTTGTAGAGTGAAAGAATGTGTGTTCTTCGTCAGTGTTTTTACCGCTCGAGGTTGGACTTCTTCTTGAAGGCTGGATGCAAGAGGCATAAAGAGACGTTGACTTTTTGAACACGTAAGCGCCACAGAGTGAAAGGAGCCTGCGTCAGTGTGTCATTTGTTCATATTCAATCCATTACCGTTCTCCAGGTTCTACCAAGTAGCAGAGGAAATTAAAGATATTTGTGAGGATGGATGAACCTCAAACTGAGCCAATAACCATTAAGGGGTGGGTTATAACGATGATGAAGGTCAGCAAGCGTGGTTTGAAATAAATCCTTTTTCATGCTTCAGTATTCCGTGCTATTACAGCTGCCATCACTGCAGCGGCATCTCACTTGTAGATTAGGGCTGTCAACGAATAATCGAAATTCGAATATATATTCGAATAGTTGTTAAAAACAGAATTTCGAATATGAAAATTAATATTCGAATGTAAAAAAAAAAAAGAAGCATTTCGGAGGATAATTATCGTGAATCTGGCAACCCCCGCCGCGGACGCGATGAAGTGTCCTCTTTTTGTGTGTGTGTGTGTGTGTGTGTGTGTGACGAGCCGTTCGGGGCAGACTCTATGACCCGGAGCAGACGTGAAGCTGGTTGAGGCTTTCACGGGGTTTTGCTGTTGTTTTGGTGTAGGCTGCGGCCCACAGTAGCCTGTTCTATGTTCCCTTAATAAACACCCTATAAGCCAGCTAACGTCTCGTAGCTTTCCTGACCCAGGGTCGCTACGCTATGTAAGCTAGAGTTAGCTTACCATTCAACGACAAGCAACGTGAGGCCACATCTCCAGAATGTGCACCCAAGAGAATATGGCATAAAATGTGGAACTTCAGAGAAACAGCCCCGTCTGGATACGTATTTTGCGCTAATGGAGCCACTTGGACACGGAGGAGGCCTGAATCATCTTTTACCTACGAGGAGTCACTTGACGATCACCAGACATCCTTGCTCCGTGGCGTTAGCGGTGGGAAGGTGAAAATATCGCCCGGTGTGGAAGCTTCGAGTGCGGCGGTGAGGAATGCGGGACCGGAGTGAGTCAGCGAGCGTCCCCTCGGCGGCGGGGAAGGCCGTGTGACGCACATCTGCGTGACTGACAGCTCCAGTTCTGCTTCGCAAAGTAGGTCGCAGCCAAGCACCCCCTGTGGTGCAGATAGACAGATAGAGGTGGTGGGCGTGTCAATGAAGGCAGACGGATTAGATCAGTACACATCTCTTGACTTGAGTGAGATCACTTTTATTCTGTGAAATCCAACGAAGCGATTTTAGTATGTTTCAAATGTCCTCATCGTGACACACGAGGCCCAGTCCCTGAATAGAGTCCTATTCTTGACCTGAATGATAGGCATTAGATGTGAAAGCGGCTGTGACTCCGCTTGCACGTGTTCTCTTGCGAGGAACCGACACTTGAAAGCGGAGCGTCGACTCGCCTCGTCCCCTCTCGACCTCGACGCGCCGCTGCACACACACCGTGTGATCGGCATCCTCCTTGAGGCCCGAGAGACCGAAGAGAGGAAAGAAGACAGAGGACTCTCTGCATTGAGCGAAGATGAGTATTTTATACTCGTCTATTTAGATGAGTAGGCCACATCCGGAGTCAACTCAAGTCCTGAATTTCAGACTTAAAGATGCCCTCCAGACACGTTAGTTTTTGCATGTGCTGCTACTTCTGTCCCTTTGCCAATCACCATCCACTGTAGGTAATACACTGACTATTGATTAACACAACGATCCCTTCAAGGTGAGCGCAAAGGCACTTTTCCTTGTTCAGCAGATGACTGTGAAAACAGCCTCCAAGGCTTCGACCTCTGCACGTGCATCATTTTGTACAGTGAAGGTCAAAATACAGTAACAGTAAGCAAAACCTATTTTAAAGGGGCTTTGTTCAAACAGCAGGCAAATATGAGAAGTTCCAAACCATATTTGTATTTTCATGCATTCAACAGCCGGTGTCACTGAATTCATCGGAGGTATTTCACCAAAAGCTCGTTATTTAAATTCAATTATTTGTATGAGTTCCTTACATGATATGTTGCCCCTGCAGATGGGGCTCTGGGATGAAGAGCGTCTGGACTCAGAGGAATTGATAATTGATCATTTTTGGCACACAGCTGCAGGCTGGTGATGTAGACGCCCGGGGCATAAACAAAACGTTTCATCACTTCAGCTTCAAGGAATACAAGTTCCAATACAATTTCCTCATTTATAAATAGCTTAATATCTTGAAATGAAGATGAGACAGTGTAGTATTTAGTGGCATTATTTCAAATTTAAAGGTACAAGTAAACAATGACTCATTACTTCTTGTTTACCATCACCTTTGCTCACAGAAAAGAAACATTTTAGTATGATTTTATGATTGGCTGAAATGTTTTTTTTTAGACACATGTTGGAATGCGGGAGACAAAATACCAGTTTCCTCTTAATTTTAACCGACTGTGTAACACGACAGCCTGTACCACGTCCACAAACAGTGAGAGACGTATACAAATAACGTTTGCATCTATAAAAAGCAAGGTTTATTCCAATCGCAGTCCGGGTTATCCTGAGTGCTTCGAACCAGGACCCAAAGACACTGAAGTGAAGGCGGAGGGCGCCGGGAATATTTTTAGAAGAAATAAACGTTTCTTCAGGTGTTTATATACATAACCCTGCCTAGTGTGGCATGAAATTGCCATACCGATAATAGCTCTTCTTCTTTCATAACTCCGCTCGTCGTGTCGTGTGGATCGGCTAAAAATAGCCGCTTCCCACACACACACACACACACACACACTGCTTTGAACTGTCTTCGTCTCTCGCAGCTTGAAATATTGAAATATTGTATTTGTAAGACATGTGGAGCCCTCTCAGGTCACTGTTTGACATGCTTTTCTTTTTTTTTAAGATATTCTGTGGTTATCGTTGTGGTTTTTTTGGTTTAACAGACCTTGTTTTTGCATGGCTGGTCACTTCTCTGGGCGCCTTGGAAGAGAAGAAGCGTGTCGTTTTCACACTTTCCCACCAGTTTAAAAGTGAGATCACGTAAACAGGAGACGAGGTGCTGGGATTTGAGGCTCACACTTCGCTCTGTTTTTTCGGCCTGTATGATTTCAGAGTGATTTTGCAGACATGATGGATCATAGCTGAAGTATTAATGGTCTAAATGCCGGGTCCTGAGGGGGCTCCAGGCTTCTGGCGCCTCCGCTTCTCTGATCTGTTGGTGCTTGCTCCAACGCTCTGCTGGCTCTGAGTCACCTTCAGAGACCCACCTGGGGTCCCCGAGAGCACCTTAAGGTTACCACAGAGACAAGACGTGGAGGAAGCTAAGGTGGGGCCTAGAGAGACGGGGTTTCCATGGTGATGGTGAACGTGAGGGGGATGTACAAGACGATAATCGAGGAGATTTGGTGGGAACAGGGCTTAAGGGGAAACTTAAGAGTGGAAGAAAGGAAACATTATTATCTTATGACAGAGGTTTGGAGAGGATCTTTTATTTTTATTTGCTGCCACTACTGCATTTTGTTTTTTTCTCCATTTGAAACCTCAATGTCAAAGGGTGCTCTTTGTTAGATAGAGTGAGGTTCCCTCCAAGAGCATCTGCGGTTATTTATGAATCCTATAAGTACTCTGAGTATTCGTTAGAATTGAGTTAAGTACACTCACTGTTTATTTGGATTTCGACAGTAAAAAAAAAGTGGATGCCAGTGGGAAAAACTTAATTTGGCTACTTTTCACAAGCACCAGGAACTTTTACCAAGTTTAACCAACTAATTGGTAATGCGGATTGATTGATTTATGAGTTCATTTGTAGGGGACGAGTACAGAGAAGTTGGATGTACTGCATGATGTACTGCACATGTGTATATGGAGCAGAAGCTCATTTCCAACACCAGTGCCTTGATGGCCACTGATTGTTTAAGTACTCATTAAAATATCATGTTACAGTTTTGAAATCTTAAAACCAAATGCATGTAATAGAAACAAACATCCATCCATGAGAACACCCGACTAACAGCATTCAACCAGACAAATGAAACAAAAGAAAAGCAGAACATGTCTATCCTGAACTAGTACAATAATAAGTATATAAATATGTACATATAGTTGCTGTCCTGGTTAAATTGTTCAGTTTTTGACCTGATATTATTTATACTGATGTATTGATAGGCTCATCGATTTAAAAAAACAATATTATATTGAAAAGGTAATGTTAAGGTTTAGTTGTTATCCCTTGTTTTTGTTCATTTGAGGCCGGTGCCGCGCTGCAGGAGCCTCAGGACATCGCAAGTTACTTGTTTTATGTCCTACAAACCACACACATTGATTTTACCCAGAGCTTAAATGTTAGGTGTTCTGTACTACTAATCATCATAATGAGAAATCACTGGGACATTGTGTCGACTCATCGAGCCACCGCTAGGAGGGGGGATCCCTCCGGGGGGGTTTGGACTTAGTTACAGATCTCACCAAAAAAAAAAAAATAATTCACGGACGGCTGGCTATGTGATGGATGCACTGACAAAACAGGTAGAAAGGAAAATAATAAAAATGTTCAACTGTCTGCTTTGATGGAGGGAGTGTGTCAAGCTTTGTGGAGCTGTTGAGGGAGCTCTGGAGTGTCCAGTAGTCTTTAAAGCTGCGCTGATCAATATTTTTTTGTATGAACAGTGGAATAGAATGAATTGATGGTGAACCCACAGTGAGTTATCACTCAACTCTGAGGTTCCCCTCAGCTCTATGGACATTTTGTAGCTCTTAGTTTTGGTTTGGCCTGGATATTGTGTTTTCATTGAGCGTCTTTCCAGCAGCAGCAAGCGGTTGTTTTCAGCATCTAAGCTTGGTTGAACTCACCGTTTGCCACTTGCTCGGTCCTATATGGCCAACGGACAAAGTTAGCCGCTAGTTAGCAGCTAGCTGGTGAACACAGAGAAGCATTTAGCAGTTAAAGAGTGCCGCATTGCAGGTGGAGAGAAACATAACTCTAAATGATTGCTGATGTGGCTTCCTCCATGTGCAAAGAAACAATTGTTTGCTAACATGTTAGCTGTATCAAATTGATAAGGCGATAATATGTTCTGTGGCTAAAACATCTGAAAAAAAGTGGCTGAGCCGGCGGCTTGCAGCTAACGGTGCTAAAAGTCCAAACAAACAGCAACACTGCAGACAGAGCTAACGATGTGGTGGTTATCAGCTGTAGCCATAAGCTAGCCTTTGGGGCACGCTAACGTGCGCTAACATGCGCTAACATGCGCTAACATGCGCCAAAAGCTCACGCTGCCGGCCCGGCTATGTCAACAAAGCACAGAGGGAGAGCGACCTTCATTCTCTGCTCGGGTAAACATCTCTCCGCTGTATCTCTACGAAGCAAATAGTTGTTTGCCGCTACATTAATGCTCTGAATGTCGAATAATAGAACATTTTATGAAAATGCAACACAATTCTGAGTTGTCCTCAAGGTGAAACTGATCAATAATATAGTAATATATCAAAAACCTATAAACAAAGACACATAATAGCCATCACACTTGATTTGGAAGACCTTGTCCAGCATCAGATCAGTTTTAAATCAGGAGGATATTTCTTTATGGAATTAACAGTGATACGTCCTACAGGTGTCTCGAGAGGACAGGTTTTCCCACTTTTGTGCCGTCTCGTTGTCCTTCTCTGCACGGTGTGACGCCTCGGTGTCCTTTCTCCGGCACGGTGCTGCTGCTCTCCGGCTGTGACAACCAGCTCTGGAGTGGTAACACTTTCGAGATGTGATTTTGTCTTCTTTATTTATTTATTTTGAACAGTGTGAGATTTACATGGTCAATGGGGAAGAGCAGAGAGACACTGGGGCACAGATGGCCAGTGGGTAACTGATGAGAGAGAGAGAGAGAGAGAGAGAGAGAGACAGACAGAATTTGTCCTTGACCTTCACACACTGACTCGATGTGGAGCCCACCATAAGGAAGCATCCCATACACATACATTTACACACATGCTGCCCATTCACACCGTCTAATCGAATCTTCACTTCACATTCGCCTCTATTTTATTTCTCCTCTGTTTCTTTATTTCATTCACAGTTTCCGGCTCACGTACCCCTGAGGCTGTGGTCACACCTGATCCATCTTTTGGTTGAGTTTGCGTTGCCACGGCCCTATTTAATGCAACATCCAATCTCCGCCTCTGTTCGATGAAATCACTGGAGGAGAATATCATTTTTGATGTTTCAGGCTTTAATTGCGTATCTAAAATACGACATCTCAAATAAAACAAGCTTTTTTCTTACAAATATGTAAATGATATAAGTGAAGGTTGCAGTTTCTATGCACAAGTTGGTATTATTTAATTCAAATTAGACTTCCATCGTGCAGACAGGAGACGTCATATTGAGTGTGATCGGACTCAGAGTTACTGTAAACATTCTGTGCTTAAACACTGGTCTGGGCTGTGAGGAGATGAGTCATATTGAAAAGGCTAATGAGTTCATCTAATCCACTGTCTTTCATATCTCTGATGTCATGCTGAGCTCTAGGACCTAATGTATGGGGACTGTGACTTAGTGGAGTGTTGGAGGAGGGATGAGTTTGTGTGTGTGTGTGTGTATGTGTGTGTGTGTGTGTGTGTGTGTGTGTGTGTGTGTGTCTGTGTGTGTCTGTGTGTGGTATTACAGTGTCGGAGGTACAGTATGTGCAATAACTGATGATGCAACTGCTAATTTGTGGGCCAGACAGTGAAAGGTGACAAATCATTCAGATGAATATTGTAGTTATCATTGCTCAGTTTATTTTGCAAAGAAATCGTCTCTCATGCGTTCAATATTTACTGTCTAGGTTATTGTGATTCTGTCTTGTTTGAACTGTAGCAAAAGTTTTTTTTCTTTACTAGTCAGAGTTTCAAATTACTCCATTTGTCTGATTTAGAACAGATTACACATTGCTTTTTGAGGCGCGGGTACGATCTGCACAGAACCTAATCTACTGCAGAAGTGAGCTCAATCCAAACATACTGTTATCAGTGTTCCTTTCAAAAACTCCTAAAAGAGATTAGCTTCTCAAACGCAGCACACAACACTGACCTGTAAATTACATAACGCAACATGACCCAGCTTCCCCTGCTTTTATTCTTCCCTTACTCTGCTTTGTCTTTATCCCTTTTCACCTTACCGCCAGCACTATCTCTCCCTCGCACACTCACACACACACACACACATATATTCACTCTCAGACCGTCACTGTCTCTCTCGCTTGCACTTCCCATGCACTTCTTAAAATCTCTCCAAACTGGCTTTTCCCCCCACCTCACTGGTCCATTTTTGTCTCTCACACACACACACACACACACACACACACACACACACACACACACACACACACACACACACACCTGTTTTGCTCTTCTCACTTATTGGGTGGGTACGGTGGTGAGAAAACACATGTCAGCACACACAGGGACACACACTGTAGTCCCATTACTTCTTGTTTGATTAAGGACTAGCTTTGGGAGGCATTTGCTGACTGACCTGGCCACACACACACACACAGAGCGATACAGTGGTGATTGGATGAGCGCATGTCCCTGGGCCAGGCACCACGGTCTCCCTGGAGCCGCCTGCCAAGAAGTGATGTCACCATTTCTGTTCAGACACATCTCGTCTCTCCCTTCGACAAGGGCAAAGCACAAAGCGTCTCTCTCTCTCTCTCTCTCTCTCTCTCTCTCTCTCTCTCTCTCTCTCTCTCTCTCTCTCTCTCTCTCTCTCTCTCTCTCTCTCTCTCTGTCACACACACGTTCATCCGCTGTCGTAGCTTCCTGGCATCCGCGTCTATACGTGCATGCTGCCGCGTGAGAACACTGGTCCAAAGGGTATCCTTTCTTTACCGCTCATGTGCTCGCCGTTGTGGTGTTTGTTTCGCCTCACTTCCTGTTCTGCTACACGTCTACAAGCACTTCAAAAGCCCACGCCGCCCCGGCCGAGCTCAATTTCTAACCTCCAGTTCTGCCCTCGGGCTAAAAACAAACCGCTCAAGCTGTCTGCTGTGGGAGCAGTGGGAGCGCAGGGGGTCAGAAAGGTGACCTTGCGGCTGAACGGTCTTTGGTTTGACCGACTGGCGCGATGAGGGTGGGCAGAAGCTTTAGCGCTCAGCGACGCCGGCTGCAGCCCTGAGTCAGCACGAGAGTTTTGACGCTTTCCTTAAAGTTCTTGGTGCTATTTGAGAGTTATTCGTGCAGCAGCGAGCCACAAAAGCAGCTCTAATTTAAAATCTTAATCTAAATGCACAAAACTTGCATTCAGAAAATGGGCCTTTTAAATGAGCCGTCAGGATTTCCAGAAGGTTGTGATGTCACCACTGGTAGAAGTGATGCGAAACACATGCAGTAGGTTCCTGTGACTGTGTACATTCCTACAGACAGTATGAGAAAAATATATATATATATTTTTTAACCTTAAATCATAGAAACAATCATTTTATTGTAGGAACCCAACACACAAGTACATGGTTTTGCATTGAGTAACAGACGTTCCTTTTTCCTACATAAATGGATGAGTCACGGTCGTAGAAGAAGAATAGTTCACTCATGTCAATGGAATTGACAAAATGACAGTTCATTGAGTAATGTGAACAATTCAATCAGCTTCCATCGTCTCACTTTTATGCCGAAAGGGTATCTTACAGCACTTTATCCAGATAAATAAAGGGTAAAAGTCCCGTGAGTCCACTTCTCTTCTTCTTATACTTAATGCACAGTCACCAGATGCTCCCACTGTACCACAGCCTTACATCCTTCATACCAACTCTGCATCTTAAACACCTGCGAGCCAAGTCTCGGGTACAGTATGTGCTTCCACGTTGATATTTAAATGCCAAGCGGTGCAGCATATGTGAGGAGATGTATCTGTGAGGAGGCTGACATTTCTGAGGAGGAGAGCGGGCGTAATGAGAGGAAGTGGAAGGAAGGGGTGGGAGGGATATACGTGTGGAAGCATAGACGCACATAAGTTATGTGAGTGTGAGAGCATCTACGGGTGTGTGTCTTTGCACCAGAATGTGAGTGACTGAAACAGGGCTTGTCATGTGACTGGAGCGGTAGAAACAGATGGCGTCGGTAATAGAAGTCACGCATGTCTGAAGAACACGCGCTCGCTACTGAATGTGTAAGCTGACAGTTTGCATTTTGTTGATGCGATTATATATGATTGAAAACACGTGAACGCAGTTGAATCTTTGAGCCCAAGCCAGTTCAGCTGTCACCATGTTGAGAGCCGTGTAGAGGCAATCCCTCAATATGCTCTGAATTTAGAATTAAGCACCTTTAATAATAATTTAAAAAAAACATGCAAATGAGTTGCGAATGCTGAATAATGGATTTTTAATTTCTTTTCATAAAAACGATCATACTTAAAGATATTAAAACTATGAAATATTGATACTATGCATACTATGAGCAGCAAGAATTGCCTCAAACCAAAAATGCCATTATCATATAACCATAGTGGATCATCTATCCATAATATGTACTCCACTGACGGAAGAGATGAGAGCAGGAAGTGGCTGTCTGGATGCAGGACAGGAGGCGGAGCTAAAATAATGCAACATAATAACAATCACAAGGCGTATTGTGTGACATTAGCAGCTTCAGCCTGAAGATATTGGCATTTGTCTTTCAAAAGTCTTGGCTGCATCTTTTTGTGGCCCGTGGGACTGTTTTTAATTTAATAAACAGATCCAGACATTGAATATATTGTGCAGTTACATACTCATATATTCTATGAGTAGCTATATTCTTAGTATTGTAGCTATATTCTATATAGTAGCTATAGCTATATTCTATATAGTAGCTATAGCTATAGCTATATTCTATTCTAGCTATATTCTATTCTATATTCTATATAGCTATAGCTATATTATATAGAGTAGCTATATTCTATAGTAGCTATATTATTGTGTAGCTACTCATATATTACATATATGTGTAGCTTTGTTGTGTGCAGTTACATATATTGTTGCGTGACAACCGCATGTCCGTGCCTTTGCCCTCAGAGGTGAATTGCGTCTGTGCTTTTCTTCCGCCGGGTGATTTTGTCCTCTCCATCCTCTTTCCATCTCTCCACTCTCGTCCCCTGTGGACGGGGCGGCTCCTGTCCACCACCACACACCAAGCACTTACAAGACGCACATATACTGAGGAAGAAGAAGAGGAGGAGGAGGAGGAAGGCGGGGGGCTGTCTTTAGAAAACAGAGTGCAAAGTTTATCGAGATAAAAGAAAGTTGAGCAATTTGGCCAATTTGGTCGTTAAAAACCTGTCGCCGCCAGCAACAACAGCTGGTTTAGCGCCCGACCTGAGAACCACATTGTCATTCAAACGAGATCAGTGGAGCGTCCTCGATTCAGCCGCCTCGCTACAATGCTTTTGTTTGTTCACTCTACACTGCAATTATTCACTCGATCCTCTGGCATTGTGTTCCTTTCGCTTCGTGCCCGTGTAAGCAGAGTTTTTAAATGTCCAACTGATCTAACATGCTCTTTTTCTTGTTGTTTTCTTCTCTCCTCTGCGCTCGCTGCCTCTTCATTGGAACGCGGCCCTCCCACAGGTAAATACCTTTCCCTTTTCATTCCATTGCAGAGGAACCACACGCGGGTTAAGGTCTCCTGCTTTTTTTACCTGATCCCGAGGCAAAGAAACATTCTGTATGGCGGTTGGCAAAGCACTTCCACCTCAAGGTCCACTTGTGAGCTTTTAATTATGTCACACGGTCTTCATCAGCAGATGGAGTTTGCTCAGCTGTCGTGGCACTTAAAGGACCTTCCCTCCGAGGTTTCTGAAACGAAAAGCTTGAAGTACATTCGAAAACAGTCGTTTTTCTTTACAGAAACCATTGTCTATTAATCGCTGCCCGAGCTTTCGATCACATCACATGATCTTCACCAGCGGACGTAAAACTAGCTCCAGACTGAATGGACCCGAAGACGAGATTGCGCTTTAAACCCCGAGAATGAACTTTGACGCTCAATTTCTTTATCCCCCGTTTCACGCCGGTGTGTTCATCCATCGAATCGCCACGTGGCAGATCTGGGGTCAGGTAGCACTCAAGCATAGAATATTACAGCGGCCCAACATCTCATTTTTTACTCAGTGGCTCATTAACAAGTTAATCCAAGCTTAGTGGCTCGCCACCCCCGTCTTGTTTAATCCATCTGAATAGGAAGTGAATATGTTGGCGGCCAAATGTAACGGGACATTCTGAAATAGGGATAAAATCTCTATACTGACACACAACAAACACATTTACACACACTTCTGCACACAAACTCTGCACGCATCACTCACTGCCCATTCAATACCCGTTCAAGCTAAAGCCTCACCTAGTCCAGGTTGCTCCTTCGCTCACATGAGCCCCGTGGAGACACTTTGATTTGGGAAATTGAGTGCAGCGAGTTCGGCATCTCATTACTGTCTTAACTTGAAGTGGGATGGGAACCGGGGCTTCATCTCTAAATCCAATATCAAGTCTTTTTTGGGGCCTTTTAAGGCCACAGCGCTGTGTGCATAAACTGCCTCTTACTTTTGCGACGGAGGCTCGGCGGTGAATATAAAACTGCACTTTACCGGCAGCAGATAACCCCAAAAAGATGAGCACGCGTGAGTGCAGTGAGGGAGAGCTGGCTGGTTTCCCAGAGCTGTTTTTAAGTCTTCAAGATAAAAGTCTCATGTCAAGTCTTGGAGGACAAATGATGAGTCAAGCCCCGGGCGTGCATTAGCACACTGCAAGTCAAGATCCAATCTCCTTCAGGTCTCTGAGTTCATTGATCGGGATTATTAATGGCTGGATACAGATCCGTTCTTCAGTGAGTTTTATTGGAGCTGGAGTAAATGTGAATATGTGTAAAAGCAGGATTTAAATCAGACTATCCGGTAAGTAAGGAACACATTGGGATTAACAGCCATGTTCGGTCTGGATGGAAGACATTTAATATCAGCTGGGGGCGGAGGGGATACAAGACCCCACAACTCCCTTAAGAACATTGTGCCCGTGCTGTACAATAGCAAGGAGCTGTGAAATGTCACACAGCTAAAGGTTACTTCCTACTTCATTAGTACCCAGGGGAAGAAAAAAAGACCATTCCTGCGTTCTGAGAGAGCAAGTTGCAGTGGTCAGTGGGCCAAGGACAGTGCACGTCTGAGATAAGGTGAGAGGGATGCGGGAGTGATTAATTATAGCAGTAAATAATGTGGTGAGACTGTGGGGGAGGGGGAGTTCAGACCCATGCATGCAAAGTGTCTACATCCTTTACTTATTGATATCTACTGAATATTCAAAATCTTGAAAAATACACATATTTCCAAATGCACAACCGCAGCCAGAGCATCACAGAGGAGGACCGGTCAGGGCTGCGGAGCTCATTTCTTTTTGGGTACCCGGGTTGCACATTCATGATTGGAAGTGGCAGCTGCAGCCGGCTCCGCGCCGCCCCGTTGAGAGGGATTATAGTAGCTGCTGTAATTTGCTGCTCCGATAGGGTGCCGCTTCCTTCCCCTTTTTTTTCGAGAGCCGCTCATGTGAACTGTGGGTTTGGAGTGCGAGAAGATGCTTTGTTCCCGACGGCTGACGCGAAGGCCTCGCGACGCCGAGTGCCTCATCGATCGTAGAGAGGCTTTGCACGCGCACACACGTGTGCAGGCGGCGACGCTTCCTGTCCGGATGAAGAGAGCGAGGCTCAGGACCGACTCATCAGAAAGGATGGATAGCAGCGATGAAAGTGTAAAGGGACACGCTGAGGTGCATCCACCTGTTGGTATTAAATCCATAACAGCAGGAGGATCGATCTTAAATGGGGTTCACGCTCTGGGTTTTCCTCATTCAAATATCTGAAAATATTTATATATACATATATATATACATATACATATATACATATACATATACATACATATACATATATATATATATATATATACATATATATATATATATATATATATATATATATACACATATATATATATATATTGTATATTGCGTTACAGCCTAAAAATATCTGCATTTTTTTTTTTTATACACATCCCCCAGCCATGTGGTTTAAATTATCAGTTATTTTTATTTTATATTTTTGTTTCGGACAAAAAGCAACACGGTACATATAATGTAACAATATATTTAACAACCTGCCAAACCAATTTTCACAACAATATGATAATTTATGTTCAATTTCATGGCTACAAAAAACCTGAAATCTGTCCCCTGCATCTGTTTGGTCACTTGCTGCAGTAAAGTTATTATTTCTCTTGTTGTGAGATTCTGCCACCTCGTGGCCAAACCAGGTAGCACATCCAAGAGGGGATACTATTAAAGGAAAAGTCCCCCCACACTCCAGTACCGTTAGTTGTTTAAATAGCAATTGTGGATTTGATCTATTCAGGACCAACAGCAGACACACAGAAGATAAATAATGGATACACTTATAGTCAGCTGGTTTTAGTGGCCATACATTTCCACGTAGAAGAAACGATATGGGTTTAATTCTCGATCACACTGTCATATAAATCGATATAAAACATGTTCTATAAATTACGTCGGGGAGCTGTTTAAAGATTAAATAACCACAGCAGAATGTCTGTTACTGCATAGTGAAATCTCTGATAGTTGACAAAGTCCTACAGCTCCTATCAGCAAATCTCATTTGAATATATTGTGTTGATCACAATACAAATGTCAATATATTGTGTTTATATATTGTGTTTATCAACGCGATCATAATGATGTTTCACCATAACAATGTTCCCTATTCAATCAACATTTCTTCAGTAGCTCTTTGAGTTGGAGAAACCGTTTTTTTTTTTTTTGAAGGCCTCAGACACAGTAAGAGTTGCGGTTGCATGTAACACTTGTCTTGGTCCAGGAGATGGTGCTATAGTACCATAACTCAATTCAGTTTAGTTAACCCTCAAGCTCATTATTTCCCGCCTCCTTTTCTCCACATCCACCACGCTGCACGCAGACCTCTGCCCGTTTATCCCCTCCAATACCCAATAACATGTCTCCAGCAGTCTTTAAAGTGATCCATTGATCCTGCCTGCAGAAGTCAGATCTCCTGAACGGCCGTGTTGACCTCGGCAGAGCACATTCAAATCCGTTTTGATGCCAAATTACAGACGCTGTCTCAGATTCTCGACGTGCCACCTTGTTTTCTGAAGCTTTAATTTGTTTGCGCTGTCAGGGGCCCAATTAAGGCGCGTGATCAAGTGCGGGTCTCCGCGGGTCTCCGCGGGTCGCCGGCGACAGGCCAGAAGACGAAGTGCTCTGTGTCCACACCCTCGGCGGATGGATGGTCTGTTTGGGGACAGTGTGTGTTCTCCCCGCTAAAGCAGTTGGGACAGCTTTCACTCCCATCCATCACCTCCGCCGTGAGGATTTGGCCTTTAGAGAAGCCGTCTGTCCGCCCTGTTAATGAGGTTGTGAGGGATTCTGCTGCACACTAACTTTTCTTAAGTTGCATGGAAGAGTTTCCTTTTGCTTCCTTGCAGCATAATTCTTCCATAAAGTATGAAACACATTTCCGGGTCTTAATTGAACAAGATCACTCGTCACATTTTGGTGCGTGATGTGGATTTATGAACCTTTTGGCCATTTTTTCTAATCCAGTACCCTGAGTTTGCTCCGTTTTAGCCTCTCTTTTTTTCATTATCATGAGAACTTTAACCTTATTTCCTTTGCCCCTTTATTGGATTACTTATTAATGAGTTTCCGGGAGCAAAAGTGCTGCAGAAATGGTATTCCGGGTCCCAAAAGCATGGTTTGTTGTTATCTGTGAGCCGCAGCAATATTCTTCATGAGGCCGGGGCGGTAATGAGAAAGTTATGAGATTGTTCCCCCCCCCCCCCCCACTCGCCCTGCTGGAAACGACTGATGAGCCTGCACTTGCAAATAAAGTAAAAACAATCAGGGGAGAAGGTGGGAAGGAGAGCGACGCACACACACACACACACATATATATACATATATATATATATATATATATATACACCAAATAAAAAGAGATGAGCTCGTACACAAGATTGATTGTGTCAATATCCACTTCATTCCTACGGCGCAATATTTCTCCACTTAGCTTTCCTCCTTCACACTCAGCCTTCAGCTACAGGAAGAAAACTCCACTGATGATTGAAACTTGTCCACTTTCTGAAACTAGAGTCTTATCAAATTCAAATGCTAATGGGACCAGTTAGGATTTACTGCGTTCAAATGGTCTTAAAAATCGGTTATAAGGCGTCAATTGGATTTCCCCCCACTGTAGAGGCGACACTTTATGTTGATCTCAGGCTTGTCAGTCGACATTCGGCAAGTTTGTGCCATTTTGTATGTTTCTCCGCGGATCCGTCACTCTGCGTTCTGCACACAGACCGAAGCTAAAAGTAATATCTTACTTACTTTTTCGTTATCATGCGATGCGGGTTGAATCTTCAAAGGTATTCTTGTTATCTCACACATGTGCTGTCTGCCCGGAACGAACGATGCAACGTTTTTCCATTAAAATCCAGGAGTTCTTAGAGTCTTTTCTTGCTGATCTCACTATTGAAATGTTTGGAAATACTGGATTTTAGGGAAACAATTTGATATTTGATACACAAAAATACCTTTTGGCGATGCAATCAGCAGCTGGATAAGAGTTGAACACAACATTTTGCAGATGTACAAATGTACAGAGAGCCGAGGCCACAACTGGGACCAAGCTGACATTTGCTTGCATGAAGAGCAGCTCAGAGAAGAAAGTATGGGGCGGTTGTTATTTATCCACGCCAGTTACGTTACTCTGTTACATTGTTACCTTGCATCGTGCATTTCTGCAAGCGTCTTACGAGGCTGTTGTGAAAAGTATTCATGAAATGTATTTCTGGTGTTTTGCAGCAACATAAAATGCCCAAAATGTTCCTGCCGACTGGGTTCTGAAAAACATGTTTCTTCTTCTTCTCTCTCTCTTTCCGGTGTGAAATATCATAAAACGATCATTCCTTGTTGCGAGGGCGTTTCTGGACGACGCCACCGATTACAGTCTTAGTTTTTGACAAAGGCCGGTTTATACTCGAAGATTCGTGGCTCCTTTCAGAGATCAAGAAACACACCGGGGACTTGATCCCGGCAGGATTTTGAGAGAAAGGGCCATGTCACGTCTCACCTCCCTTTAGATTCACTGTTGTGTTCACATTGTGTTATAATATGGACACACATGCGTGCACAGACAGTCGCTCTGCATAATTTTGTTATGGACTCCATTTGAGAGGCATCAGCCACCCACTCAGAGCACTGCGGACTGACAGTCTTTCTGTGTGTGTGTGTGTGTGTGTGTGTGTGTGTGTGTGTGTGTGTGTGTGTGTGTGTGTGTGTGCATGTATAAGTTGCTCATTAAACCTTAAAAATGACTCCTGTTAACCTGTCAGCCAACCCACATCACTATCGATGCTCCCAGAGCTGACACAGGATATTGATGACTTTGTTGTCGAGGAGGGTAGCTTTTTGTGTATTATATCTTTGTGTTTGTAATGTTAGTGTAGAGTGACGGGTGGGGTGTGTTATCATAGTTCTCTTTTAGGGAATCCCTGTCTGTCTGACTGAAGCAGACTCCTCCAGATCTTTGTAAGCCGCCATCAGCTTCACTCCGGTGTTTCCAGTTAGTATGAGTGCACTGCAGAGTCAGTTTGTCTCGCTTCTACGAGAATAGAACAGTTCCTCGTAATGTGCCTCCATTCCCTGACGCTCACAAAGATGGCAGATGGAAATGAAAGTTGCTTACTCTTCCAGTTTCCAGCTCTATTTGGGTCAAGATAAAAAAAAAAGAGGAATCCTGAGAGATCTGGTCACGGTTGTACTTCACGACAATATGATTTATTCGTGCAGGTACTGAAGTATGTCTACAAGTACAGGCATGCTAGCTGCTCTGTGAGGCGGCACATGCTCACATAGGCATGCTAACATGCTTGCTGAGACAACGCTAGCATGATGATGTTTGGCAGATGTAATGTTTACCATGGTCAGCTTCTGAGGTCTGCACGTTAGCATGCTAACATGCTCGCTGAGACAACGCTAGCATGATGATGTTTGGCAGATGTAATGTTTACCATGGTCAGCTTCTGAGCTCAACATGTTAGCATGCTAACATGCTTGCTGAGACAACGCTAGCATGTTGATGTTTGGCAGATGTAATGTTTACCATGGTCAGCTTCTGAGCTCAGCACGTTAGCATGCTAACGTTTGCTAACGGGTACTAAACTCAAAGTACAGCTGAGGCTGATGAGAATGGAATTTGTTCGTAAACAGAAGTACGCGTATACAAATAAATGTTGGCCTGATTACGGCTCTCGATGACAATCTCAGGTGATCACCGAAGTCGCCAGGACACATCTTCTGAGGACCATGAATGTCAAAAGTCGGTCAATTCATTCCTTCAAGTAGCTCTTGAGTTGTTTCACTGAATACGTGAAAACTTAAGTCTGATGGTGGCGATAGAGAAAAAGCCACAAGATCAAAGTCAGTGGAATGTATCCTCGATGGACCATGAATATATTTCATGGCAATCCATCTCACAGTTGTTGAGATATTTCAGTTGTTGAGCCAGATGCCGTTCCCAGAGCCGAGCCGCTCGGCTTATTTCTGTGATATAAAAGTAGGGAATCGTCTCAAAAGAGATGCAAACTGGGTCCCATGCACAAAAGAAATCCCATGAGGTCCCATGAGGTGCCAAGGCATATTCATAAAAGGAGAATATAATCAAAATGTAATTTGGTGCTAAGTGCTAAGGGTAATACTTCAAGTAAATGTTCCACCGATTACATTTTGGGATGAACCTCTTGTTTGAAATGTGTTGATCGCATTTTGCTCGTGAAATTAATTTAACTGCATCTCGGTGTTTTTCATCAGAGGACACCGGTGAACGTGGTATTTGAAGAAAAAAAAACAGAGAGTCAAGCTGCAGTCAAGCTCCGTTAGGAACCCTGCAATAATGTTCTTCATCATACACAGAGCCAAAAATTCCTCCTGACAACACTGACCCAGCAGCAGGTTTGGAGCCGATACTCAAAATGACTGGACGCAACATGAATGATGTAAAGTTGGACATCATCTGTTTTTATATTTCTTGAGCCGCTGATGCGGTTTGCAGACCGAAATTCTCCTCACATTTGCCAAAAACATTTTGGAGATCACATTAATTCCAGAGTATGTGACTTGAAGATTGTATCTAGGCCACGTGAATGACACACCTGTCAGTCAGTTTAGTTTTACAGTTACTCTTTGTGTGGTTACTAAGCTGTTTGTGCATCCCGAAAAAAGCTCCAGGACATTCTATCAAAAACTGCACAGCCAACTAGCGAGAATGAGATGTGGGCGGTTTCACATCGGAGCTCTTCATTGTGTGACTCAGCCATTATGTATGACTTGTTTCTTGTTTTGTTTTAATCATGCACAAACATCGAAATAGCTGCTTAAAGTAGGAGTGTTGTGGTGCTTCAAAAGACTCTTTAAGACGTTCTCCCTCTCTGGTGTGAACATGTCTATTGTTACGTATCCTCCAGAGCAAAATGCATTGACATTAAAGCCGTATGCAGCAGCTTTGAGCTGTGCAGAGAATGTTTCCTGTGATAAAGATGCTCTACAGTTTGACGCGGCGCCGTCCGACGGTTGTTTAAACATACCCACTTTCCTTCACTGTCTTTTATTTACTCCTGTAGATACAACAGGACTTTCTAATTAACTCGTACAGTTAGTTATAGATCCATGAGCAGATTCATGACCGCGTGCAGAGCGCAGAGGAGAAAGAAGCTCGCCGGTCCAGAAGATTTGACTTCCTCGGCTCCTATTTCCTCAAAGGAAATGGCAGTCAGTGTATGCACATGATTAACTACACTGGAAACTATGATTGACAGCTCACATACCCGAGTCAGCATGTTCCTTTAGAACTGCTGAGCACGAGAGCGCACGCCATCGCGATACAACCAAACGCCACGCGTTTGTAATGCAACGCCAGTTCGCTCGGGGATGATTGAAAACCTGCTTCGCCCGCTCTCCGCTCGCTCCGGGTTGATTACTTTCCCGACGGACTCTCCGAGAGCATCCTGGAATCGGCTTTGTCTGTGTTATTTCCTGTATGAGTAAACAAATAACTGTCACCAGTGGTAGTGTGGGGGGCGGGGGGGGGAGCTAAATATACAGTATGAGGTGTGATTGGGCCAACCGGAAAACAGACATCTTTTGATATTAAACAAGAGATTTTGTTTCTGCAGAATGGGATTTTAAAATCTTTAATATTGCGCTTGTTTTGCACACTGGATTTAAATATCCATCGTCTGGTTGTGGATCACCAAAAGAAATGTGCAGCATTTATATCAGTAAAACATTTCCACATCATTTTTTGTTGGGCAATATTATGTAATTTACATGCACCCTAAGCATCACAGTTGATCCCACAAACACAAAACATCCATTGTAGCCATACTTTCAAAGATTTGAAATGCTAAAAATGTTGTTTGGACTCTACATACAATTCAGGCTCATTGCATGAAAAGGCAGAGCATTAGAGGGGCGTTTAGAGACCTGGAGTGGTCAAGACGTTTCGCTCTTCTTCGTCATCCTCTGTCAGTCATCGTTGAAGTGGGCTCAAGAGTTCAGTCAACCTCAACGGCCAAACCTCAGTCCTTCCTGCACTGGAGCCCCATTTCCTGTATTTATACCAACAACACTGAAGCATAAGAGCATTTTCAAATGACAACCAACTGACACAATCTCCTCTTCCAGATTAACTTCCAAGGGACGAGATGTCAAAGGCTGTTTCAGCTTCCTGTAAGGCTTTGTTGAAAACATATCGACTGTTAAGAGGACTTGGAATTTCCCAGAGGGTGGCAAGCAATACAATGAGTTAGACTGCCTCGGTAACTAAAAGGAATCAATCTCCTCTTTTCTTACTCGTGGCGCTGATATCTTACACAACCTGCCTTGAATTATTGCGGATCAAAAATGAAAAATAATGGTCCCATGGATTTCATCATCCGCCTATTGCATGGAAGAAATCGCAAAGCAGTCGAAAAAGATGAGGACTAGAACCTTAAGGATGCCGTCAAAGGAGCTATGGGAGAGGGAGCGGAAAAAAAAACACCCCAACTATAATCGGTATGTAACCATAACGGTGCGTTAACTGCTGCCGCTCTGCCAGAACAGCAGACCAAAATATTTTAACATCTCTTTGTCGATCATCGTTTTAACAGATTGGCATTGCTAAGCAACAGCTTGGCTCCATGTTCACTTCCTTCACCTCATGTCGTTCACATCCACAGGAAATACGCGGAGACGGGTTTTGGAATATTTAGTTCCCCACTCCGAGCACGACCTCGGAGCAGAAATCAGATTTTCTTTCGGTGTCCTTTTGAAACACGGCAGCACCACCGGCTGTCTGCGTCTGTTAACGGACCAGCAGACGACCCCTTACTGACTGACCTCGCTGTTAATCGAAGCCGCTGATGTACGAGGTCTCTGGGGTTCGTGCGTATAGATATTATGTTCAGTTGCTGAACTTTGCTTTCACAAACCTGCGCATGCAGCAAACCATACTTCTCTCCATAAACCAGCATGCCAGCATCCACCTCCTCCTGCTCTGGCAGACTATTCTCTCACTGTATGTGCTGCACTGTGGACTCTATGGCCTCAGGACAGAGCATTTTTTCCTCATGCACATGCATAAGCAGATATTTTTTGTGAGTTATTTAGGCATTCAAAATGATTTGCAACACCATATTCTGTAATAGCACAACGGGCTAAAGTCATATAAAGTGGAATTTGTTACTCTTTTTGAAAGTCTTCTTGCATACTTGCATGTTACAGGAACATATTCATAGAAACAACTCTAAAATAACATATATATATATATACGATTTGCCAAACATCAATTATTATATTGAATACAACAACAACAATGTGACTATTAGGCAAGGCTTTTTGAAGGCCTGCTAAAAAGCTTCCCTCCTTTATTTTCTCCGCTCCACCAACATTTCGTCCCTTGAGTCACGTCTTATCGACTGCTTGAGGTTCCAAACACACACACACACACACACACACACACACACACACACACACACACACACACACACACACACACACACACACACACTCTCTCTAATGTTGCAGCAGTGACAGGACCGGAGCGGCGTCCATTACGGCTGCCTGCCCACACATGACTGTTGCCTCCCCCGCCGCTCCGCTTCTGACCTCCGTTTCCCAAGAAGCCTCCGCGCGGCCTTCACCGATACCTGCAATCGTGCTACTTGGCAATCTTGCAAGATCCTCGAGCTGGCAGATGTTACAGAAAAACATGTTGAGACAGAAGTAGGTGCTGCTCTCTAATTATCCGAGCAAAAGCAATTTTTTTTTAAAACCAATAGCAATCAAAAGCTCAATTGTGTCTGAGAGCACTTGAAGAAATTAATATTCTGGTAATAAGGATGGGGCAGTTAGCATATTTATGGGACAAAGACCCAATTAGGCAGCGACAGGTCTGATAATGGAAGGCTGCAGTGTTGTGGGGCCCTGGAGGGGCCCTTCAGCTGGAGACTGAAGTGTAAAACACAAAAGTTACATCGAGGATACGAATAAAAAACCCACGAGCGTTCCGACACAAAAACTTTCAAGACTATCCGAGCAGCGAGAAAACACTTTTCTTCAATGGTTTGTCCTCAAAAATGTCCTATTTCTTCACAAGTATGCGGGGATACAGTGACGCCTGCTCTTGATGCTCACATATCCTTCTCTCTCGCTCTCTGTAATCGGACTCCGCACCCAGAGGACGAGCGCAGATTTGCCACTTGCTTCGGCTGACAGTCGCGCTCTTCGGGGAGCTCTGGAATACAGTAGCACATGACAACAGCGCTTCGCCGTGTGTGTGTGTGTGTGTGTGTGTGTGTGTGTGTGTGTGTGTGTGTGAGTGTGAACAGAGCATGCTAATTCCAACATGCCACCATCTCTCCCCCCCCCCCCCAATCCTACGGCCCCACGGTGATTCATCATGTGCCGCATATCACATTATCACATGTGCAGCCAGAGCAGCTGCAGCAACAGCAACCTGTGACAGCTGGAGACGAGATATTAAATCGCCGCTGTGCGCTATTGATCTATTCTTAGTGCATTTTCATGATCCGCGACATGAAAAACATGTGCGATGAATATTGCGGCGCCATTATTTTAATGCGATTAGAGGTTGTTGTTTTTTTAGTGCGAAGTTTCATTTAACGTTCGGTTGATCGACAGGGAATTAATTAACATCTGTTATGTTTTTAATTAATCTCATCTTTGTAAATTAAATGTATTTGAGTTGTGTGGTGTTTGCCGAACAATTAGGGAAGACTTGTACTACATCAGCTGATGTAGAATAATGACAGGTTAATTAGTGATGGAAATAATCTGCAGTGTGTCGCCTTGTTGGATGAGATCCACTATTTATATTCAAGAAGAGGGACATTGACGCTATTTTTGAGGCAAAATGATTTGTATTAAAACTTACTACGATGAACTTCAACTTCTTGTCGAGCACCAGAGTCCCCTTTTAGAAAAACTCTCAAATACTGCAGTGGGGTCTGACAGCCCTGGTTCTGGACCAATAGAAACAGCCAATCTTCCCGCTGATGGTGTCGTTCACTTATGAAGGTCATATAGAGGCATCGGTATTACATTGCGCCTGTTTCATAACCAGTATTAAGTTCCTTGTTGTAACTTCAAACTAAACTGCCATATTTACCCCCCGAGCTTTTGTTCCATTTGACAGTTTGAGTTACACGCTTGTATGTTTTGTCTGCGTGTCAGGAGGACAGCCTCTCATGACTCACAAAATAATTGCTTCCTGTCATCTCATTTGTCCCCAACATTTCATTCATCTAAACAGATGTTTTCTGTTGTCTTCACCGCAAAAAAAAAGAAAAGAAAAGAAAAAAGACCACGTTGCGACGATGTTATGTTGGTGCAATATGATTTGCATTTTTAAAACATAAAACGAGTGTATTCAAAGCTGCAGCAGTCTGCCACTTTGGTTAATGCCGGCCCATCTTAAGCTTCCTCACAGTCTTGCAACAGCGACGGCCAAATCCTCTTCACGAATGCGCCGAATGTTACTCTTCTGCTCCTTGTTTGCAGCTCATTTGCAGTTTAAGTGGTTGTTTGACCATACAGCCTTGCAGCAAAGTAAGCTGTCACAAGCCTACAAAGTGTGTTTGTCGCATACAGTGCACACACTCACACAAATACACACATGCAGGGTAAATGAAAATGTGTGATTTACATAAACATCCTGGGGTTAGCACAGCCGTGGTAGCCGTCATGTGTGGCCTCATACTCCCATTTCATTATTGCTGAGGGTCAATGCAAAGTGTCGAATGTGTTCTCACTCGACAGCATGAGGGGAATTCTTATCATCTCCTTAACAAGAGCTCTCTGAGCAGTGTCACGCGCTCCCACCTAAATGCACATCAGCATTGCTCCGCAGAAAAAAAAAGAAAAAACAATACACGGACGCTTCTCAAATCCCTGATCTACGTATCGCCGGCGCTACCGTCCGATCTATCTGTCGAAGGCCGTCGTAGATCAGGAGCGCGGACTGATGAAACACAGGCCTTCAAAACCCAAAATCAATTTGTTTGAGCTCTTTGATTGATGATAAAGGACAGTGTGTGTGTTTCTTCTTAAGGGATTTGGCTGGAGAGAGGGACGCATGTGAGGAGGCGTGCAGGCCTGCATGAAACATGGCCGCTCTCAGGTGCTGGTTTAATGAACACAGTCTCTGCGCTGGCGCAAACCACCTCTCTGGGACCGATGCGAATAAGCACTTTGATGAAATATTAATTAGAAATATTTTTTTTTTCCATTCTTTTATACCCTACTTTGATCAAACATTCAAGTATGCTGTTTAATTTGTGCAACAATAACCCCGTTTTGATGAATAGAAAACCATTCTTTAACTGTATTGGTCTCACGACTCACATGCGATGTTCACATGCGATGCTCTGGCAGCTTTGGAAATGCTGAAAGACAAAGAGTGGTGTCGATCAGCGGATTGAGAGGCTCCAGGCCAATGAGCACTCGGAAGCACTAAGCCATGCCCACTGCACATCTGTAGCGTGACGTCAGAGCCCAGTGCACTGCAGCGCACTGGGCTCGTCCCTTTATGTGACCGATGTGCAGGAGGGCTTAGTCGCCCCTGATGGCAGAGATCCTGCACGTCCACAGTCCCACTCGGCCGTGACGCTACAGCAGGTCGGGAGCAGATTGCTGCCCAGGGAGAAGGACACAGAGCAGCAGAGGAGTTGGAGACAGCAGAGGATTTCTCGCTGTGCAAGAAAGGCTGAAGTCGTGGCGCTTTATCCTTTTATTCTTTTGAAAACTCGTAATAATACCTCCAATTTGTCCCAGTGTACCAATAGCAATGTTCCTTTTTTCAAACTGAACACCATTATCACTGTGAGTCTGTAGAATTGAACACTATTGATTTATTTAAAGTAACACAGCAGTGTTTTAGTGCTTTAATAACATAGTCTCTACATGTCTGGTAGTTATGCCCTTTTGGGAAGACGTTGAGAAAACCCAAAAGTATGTTTGTGACTTAAAAGAACCCCTGAAACTAAAACAGCATTTGGTGTTTTATTTAGGAAGATCAAATCGGCCGACGTGCATCTCTTTAACATATTGCGTGTGATGGCCGTGAAGCAGGTGGCAAGAACATGGAAACAGTCAAATACACAACAAAACTAAATGCATTCCTTTCAACAATATATCACAATTTTGGACATGAAAAAGGTTAACCTTTCCAAACAGAGATCTTATCATATTGAATACGATTCACACCAAAGATAGAAGTGCAATGCACTTTATATGGTTGGTAGTTTCAGGATAGTCCAGCCCAAGATTGAAATAAACAAGCACCCAATGCCCCTCTCCAAAAAAAAAAACACATTTATCAATTTAAAGGTATACAAATGTGCAATGAACATTGTAATAAAGTACTAAAAGAATATTTTTGTTTATGTATTTGTGGTATCAATTCAGTTCCCAGCATGCATTTCTCTGGAAGAAAAACAAAGAAAAAGGATGATTATTACACTGGTGTGGTCCTTTCCTTTAATGAATACATAGCATTGTTCCTGGACTCCTTTATGTGAGGGTGAGCCCACAGTGAATACTTGGTTTGATATACAGTCGGTGTGAGCGGCCTCAGCTCAGACGGGCTAATGGGATCTGCTGCTCCACAGCTGGAAATGCTGTCAACCTGCGATGTAAAGAGCAAATACTTTGAAGTCTCCCACAAGCCCAAATCCCCGCCGAAGAGGGTGAGGGCGAGCTGTGAGTTCAACCCACTCAGCTTAATCGAGCTCACTGAGCTGTGTCTAACAAAGCGGAATCAGACCAGTCAGACCGCGGCTTGTGGTCGTTCCTATAGCGACTAAACTAGATGAAGAAACGCTAAACACGTTGCTTTTTGATCCAATTATCGCATTCCACCTCATCGGGATGTTAATTTGAGTGCCGGCACCCAGTCTAATGGAACACAGACATTTTCACGGAAAATTCACAGAGATTTTTTATGTATTTGTTCAGAAAAATATTCCTCTTTCGGTAGCTTGGACGGAGAATTGGATTAAACTATTCAGCCAATGTGGATTACACATGAAAAGGCCACTTGATGAGAGGAAATTGGATGAAAAGTGGAGACGCTGGACCGACTGGATGGAAGTCCGTTAAAGTGGAAGTGCTTTTATTTCACGTACAACTGCCTATAAAAGCTGATTCTCTTCTATCGGTGGAAGTAGTTGTATTTCATAGAAACCTTTTAAGTGCGTCAGCAAACAAAAAAGTCAATATATGGGAACATGGCCGGTCTGTGGAAATGCTTCTAAAGAAATAGCGGGGGTGGTAATGTTTTGGAGAAAGCTTGATTAATGGATGGGAGCCTGACACCTGCTGCTGCTTCTCTGTGCATTTGAGAGAGACGATTACATGAACATATGAAAAGACAACAACAATAACAAAGAGGTTTAATTAGCATAGTTCACAGAAAGGAGGGACGAGACATTGTTTGTCAAGTGAATGAGTTTGTTTCAAATTCCAACATTGGTCTGACACATCTGTATATATACTGTATATATAATCTTTCATTTTGTGACCTATATTTCCTCCACTACAAAGGAGTTGGCCTCCTCCCTAAGAGTGAATACACCAGAGCATCTTTCACACAAGGTGTGTTTTTTTGGATAACTTCTCATCTTGTTCCACAGAGAAAGTTGCCACAGTTCTAGCATCCCTCTTTTCCCCAATCAAAACGTAGCTACACTGCAAAAAAAAAAGATAAAAACCTCTCTGACAACATACAAATCATTTAGTAATCCACTAAAGCAGAATCTATTTACAGCAGTATTGATAGCAATGGTCCCTTCCCAATGCAAATAGTGTCTTTACTAAGTCTAATGTCAAGGTATTTATATGTGTCTCATTGCCCGGCTTTGTCTCCAATGTGTGTGCTTTGTCAGAATAATCACAGTCCACTGGAACACGTGTGTTCACCTGTGTCCATAAACACCGTGGAGCATTTTTCTACAGTGTAAAAAAAAAAGAAAAAAATCGTCGCGTCTCCGGGGCTCCCGGCGTGTTGTTGGCTGAGCCGCGTCGTGATGCTCCAGCCGGTTATTGGTGAAGCTGGAGGAGGAGGAGGAGGAGGAGGAGGAGGCGATAATCCGCGCGCAGACGGACCCATCCGAGCCGCCGCCAGAGCCGCTTGCAGCGGGCGCCGGGACACCATGGAGCCGCTGTCTCTCCGCGGGGTTTGCTCTCCGGCCGGATGGGAGGAAGGACGCGCAGACTAGTCACCTGCACGCGAGAGAGGGAGCGGGTTGGGGGGGGGGGGGGGGAGCTGCAAAGAAGAAGAAGAAGAAGACTGGAGACTTGCCCCTTTGGTTTCCCCTGCGGATCTCTTTTCATCCGGAGGGTTGCTCTTTTTTTATAATTTTTTTTACCGGAGCTTTCCACCATCTGATGCCGGGAGCGCAGCGTCGGGTCACGGGCTGATCCGAGCGCTCGCCTTGGGTCTTTTTTTTCCTTTTTTTTTTTTTTCTTGAAGCACACACTACGTGTGGCTGCTATTAATATATATATATAAAACAATAACGTATCTGCTGTGGATTGTTTGCCCATCAAAGGGATTATGATTTTCTCAGACATGAGTACGGGGACTAACTCCCCAAAGGTGCACCCACCGAATGGGACGAGGTTTTACACATTCCAGGCAAGTACACTGTTGTTTGTGTTTATTCCGTCTGTGCATCATAACTCAGCTGCTAGTGCTGGATCTGTGTGTTTTCAATTTCCCTGTCAGATCCATTGCTGTTTGCTTTGTGGCTTTCATTGAGGCACGTGTGAAAGCAGAGCAGAGTGTTGGGTGTTTCCTGCATGTGCAGACCGACTCCCTCAGTCTCCCATGTTTGCTCAACCTTCGACTTTTGCATTGGATTTGCAATGCAAGCCAATGATGTTTTCCCTTCTTTTTTTTTAAGATGTAAAAACAAATAGTCTCATAAGCGAAAGCAAAGTGCATGTATACTGTATGTGCACTCATTAATCAAGAACTAATGGAGGGACGCTGATTTTATAGTTCCTCACTTTAAGATCTTAGAGGACTGAATATAAGAAGTATCTGAATGGTTTCACACTTCCTCTCGTTAAATAAAACATGCAAGAGTAAAATCGTGAGAGTTCATCTTCATACTAATGATGTTCAATTATTCAAGCTTAGCCCACTGGATCTCACCCCTCCTGTATATCTATATTTACATTGTGATCCAGTTGTACTATATTCCCCCTGTTTCTGAAGACACATGTGCCCTACATTGATCGCTGTATATCTCAGCTCTTCCCATAGTGCCCATGCATGGCAATGAAGCGGCGTCAGTGGATATTATTGATCAGTCTGTTCCACGTCACACTCGTAACCAAGCTAGCACATTTCTGTTCGTTGTTTTTTTGTTTGTTTTTTGCTGTGGGTGGAAGGAAGAGAGGAAGCAAAAGTGAGATGGTTCAAGAATCTGTTGGTTGCCTTTTTGCCCTAAAGAAAAAGAAGAAAAAAAAAGAGGTGATGATGATTCTTTTTTTTGCATCCAGGTGCAGCCAGCGTGATTTCGGAAGCTGCTGCTTTTAATGGAGATGAGTGGAAAGGGGGTTTGTGGGTCGCTTTTCAAGTGAGCACGAGTGCTGATGGGAGATCAGATGAGATGTTTATGCAGCGTTACACCTGCCTCATCACATTAGAGGCCAGGAACAGAGCAGAGTGTCTCATCCCATCTTGCAAGTTTGAGATCTTTCTTCTTTTGCCCCTCCCACAAATTTGTTTTGCCATCGCGTTGATATTATAGACGACAAAACAAAAAGGGCCAGGGGCTACAGCCGCCCTTGTGACCCCCCCTCAGTGTTTGTCTGGGGCGTCATAAACCCGTCTTTGCCTTTTCATGTCAAATCATTAGTGAAGGAAAGGGCTCCCCGAGGGCTCGTACCTGTTGGAAGAAGCTCCTCTGATTATATCACAAAATCAAAGGCGTCCTGGCTCACAGATTACGGTCCCAGGAAAACCCCACAAGAAACAAAACCTCGGCATCGGAGCTGCTTCAATACACATCAATCGCAATTCATTTTCTTCCACCCTTGAGGTGACCTGAGATCCGTCACGCTCGCTTAGGCAATAAGCACGCATCACTACGTCGAGCCACGCCAAATCAGCACGTTCTCAGCTCGGCCGTGTTTTAACACAGTCCCCGTCAGATTGTTTACCGACGCCGAGTGATGTTTGTTTTTGATCAGATTGCCCTTCCTGGTATGCAATTTTTAAATCATCCGGGGCAAATTGAATTAAATTGCAAAGTGGGTGAAGCCGGAGTTACTGAGTTTTTTTACTATTCTCTGCCTGGCTCGACAAACATGCACCCAGCAGTGTCGGGGTTTGCTTAGTTCGGGAGATCTCCAGTCTGCCACGCGGCTGTGTCTACAGACTCCGACTCTCGGCCGATATCTCCTCGATGACGTTCGCTAACCCGAAGGCGACCGAACGTCTCCAGCAGCTCTCAGTGGTCCTCAACCTTGGAGGTCCGGACCCCCAAGGAGGTCGTGAGGTAATTCCCAGCGGTCGGCGAATGTGTTTTTTTTACAGTGCATCTACCTGTATCTCTGTATAGGTATAACGTTTTTGATAACTAGATTTGAGACTATAGAATGAGCCGTTCTAGAGCCGTTCTAGATCTAAATATATACGGAGCAAGGTCTTCTTCACAGAGCCGGCTGCCATGTGGCTACAGTGGCCCAGAAGGGACAAACCAAACGCTGGCTCTAGAGAAGGACGATCATGTTTTCGCGGCAGCCGCTGTAGTTCTGCTGTTGCGCTTGGCACCCGTTGGTTGCAGTCTCACCGCTAGATGAGACACACTGCACCTCAAAGAGGCCACCAAAATGATTACAATCGATTCATGTCTGTACTAAGTTTCATGGCAAGTCATCCAGTCGTTTAGTAATTTCACTCCTAATCTCTCAGAAGTGGTGGACAGTGGCGACATTGTTATACAATGGTTTGAAACTCCTTTAAAGTGCTGTTTCCGCATTTTAAAAAGGTGACAAGTAGTCAATCGGCTAGTTGTTGGATGCCTTCGTGAGTTGCTTTTGTTTGTGTATCTGATGGAGCGACATCCAGTGACATTTCCCTCGTGGGAGAGGTTTTTGCCGGCTGTGCTCGGAGCCCACTGGAACATATTAGCGGGTTCTGTCAGGAACAGAACCACGGTGAGCAGGACCCACAAGCAGACAACAAGGCAGGGAAGTTGGTTTTAGAAAACACGGTTTTACTCTGGCAAACAGTCACAAACATGAAGAGACAAACTGGCACAGGACAGGGAGTTGACACAGACTAAATACACAGGGGAACGAGACACAGGTGGAAACAATGAGGGCGGGGCTTGCAATCACACAGGAGGGCGGCACACGAGGGAGGAGTCTGAAACGAGAGACAAGGAGACTGACAGACACACAACAGAAACAGACAGAACACAGAACTACCCAGGAGGTCTGGGCGTAACAGTACCCCCCCCCCCCCCCCTCTAAGGACGGATCCCAGACGTCCCACCAGGACTGGGCCACATAGGGTGGGTGGAGGGGAGCCAGAGGAGGGACCTGGGGCACGGCAGAACCAGTCCGGGTGCCTGGCCGGAGGACGGCCATCAGGCGGGCGGAAACAGTCCGGTGGGCGGGCCGGAGGACGGAAATCGGAACGGGACTCGGACTCTGGGGAACGGGACTCGGACTCTGGGGAACGGGACTCGGACTCTGGGGAACGGGACTCGGACTCTGGGGAACGGGACTCGGACTCTGGGGAACGGGACTCGGACTCTGGGGAACGGGACTCGGACTCTGGGGAACGGGACTCGGACTCTGGGGAACGGGACTCGGACTCTGGGGAACGGGACTCGGACTCTGGGGAACGGGACTCGGACTCTGGGGAACGGGACTCGGACTCTGGGGAACGGGACTCGGACTCTGGGGAACGGGACTCGGACTCTGGGGAACGGGACTCGGACTCTGGGGAACGGGACTCGGACTCTGGGGAACGGGACTCGGACTCTGGGGAACGGGACTCGGACTCTGGGGAACGGGACTCGGACTCTGGGGAACGGGACTCGGACTCTGGGGAACGGGACTCGGACTCTGGGGAACGGGACTCGGACTCTGGGGAACGGGACTCGGACTCTGGGGAACGGGACTCGGACTCTGGGGAACGGGACTCGGACTCTGGGGAACGGGACTCGGACTCTGGGGAACGGGACTCGGACTCTGGGGAACGGGACTCGGACTCTGGGGAACGGGACTCGGACTCTGGGGAACTCTAATCAGAGCGCCGACAGGACACGGGGAGCCGGCATCGGACGGGGCGCCGACAGGACATGGGGAGCCGGCTGCGGCTGCGGCCCGGAGGCGGCAGCGAGGTCTGGGGCTGGCAGCGGCACAGAGGCGGGAGCCGGGTCTGGGGCTGGCAGCGGCACAGAGGCGGGAGCCGGGTCTGGGGCTGGCAGTGGCACAGAGGCGGGAGCCGGGTCTGGGGCTGGCAGCGGCACAGAGGCGGGAGCAGGGACAGGGGACGCCGACAGGACAGGGGTAGCCGGGACCTTGCTTGGAAACAGGGCCTGGAGGGACTCCATCATGTCCCTGAGAAGCCGGTCATCGTGATGGAGGCGTGGGACAGGCATCGGCCGGACCACCAACTGGAGAGGTGGTGCAGGAATTGGCTGGACCGCCACATGGAGAGGAGGGTCCGGGATCGGCTGGGCCGCCGACGGGAGATGGAGAGCTGGAGCCTTGTCCGGGCGGAGGGCTTGGAGGGACTCCAGCATGTCCCTTAGAAGCTGGTCGTGGTCGGCTGGGAATGACAGCTTACGGCACGGATTGGAGTCTGCTGGGTCCATGTCTTGGCCGGTTTGTACTGTCAGGAACAGAACCACGGTGAGCAGGACCCACAAGCAGACAACAAGGCAGGGAAGTTGGTTTTAGAAAACACGGTTTTACTCTGGCAAACAGTCACAAACATGAAGAGACAAACCAGCACAGGACAGGGAGTTGACACAGACTAAATACACAGGGGAACGAGACACAGGTGGAAACAATGAGGGCGGGGCTTGCAATCACACAGGAGGGCGGCACACGAGGGAGGAGTCTGAAACGAGCGACAAGGAGACTGACAGACACACAACAGAAACAGACAGAACACAGAACTACCCAGGAGGTCTGGGCGTAACAGTACCCCCCCCCCCCCCCCCCCCCCTCTAAGGACGGATCCCAAACCTGGGCGTAACAGGTTCACAGCAGAATCTTAACCTTGAGTCCCTTTGATGTGAACCAAGAGATGTGCTGGATGCCCCAGCAAGCCCTTATGAAAACAGGAAAAGTCCATGTGATGTCTTTATCAAGCAACACTTCAAGAGGCAATTTGAGAAACAGTGTTTCTGCTCCCTGGGCAATTTTCTGCTGAGATGAATGCAGCTCTGGGTTTTGAGCTTTTGAGAAAAAGTGAGTGTAAATGTTCAAACGTGTAGAATCTGGTGTTGTGAGTCGGACTCCAGAGACCGACAGTTTCAAAGCAGCATCTTTCAATGTTAAAGTCCTTTTATTTAATTTTTTTAACTTTAGTTCAACCCAAGTTGCTTTTGTCCACGTCCTTGTCGTTATTCTCCCATTGTCCCCATCCGATATTAACCCTCCAAATTGTTTGTCAGGCTTGAGCTACCTGAGAAATGAGATATAATTGTTGCCCAGTATTTGTCCTTGGTTGTCAAATTAGCGCCGCATGTGATTAGTCTCTGCTATCTCTTCGCCATGAAGGCCTCTCCGTCTGAAATGCATCGCTTCCCACACGCCGCACGCCGCCTCCAGCAGGGGAAGGTGTTGTTACAGCGAAAGGGGCTCACTGGACAGTAAATTGCCAGAAATTGGAAAACAAGGATGGAGTAACACTGGCTACCTAATCTGATCGGCGCCGGGGCAAAGTCACGCCGAAAGTTGGCGAGCCCACTTTCAGACGGATTGTCGGATACATTTCAGTCGTCCCTCCGGTCTTTTTTTTTTTTTGCTTGAAAAGTATCCCCCTGGCTGCGGGGGTTAAGTGGAGAGGGAGGAAATGAGCTGGTGCTCACTGCCCTCCTTCAAAGTAATCCTCTCTTTTGCAGGCATTTGTGGAAGTTTATAGCGGGCGCTGCCGGGCCGCAGGGGGACTCGGGACTTGGATTTGTCTCTTCTGTCCGAGGCCAACCCCGCTTAATCAAAGCCGTTAAAGCCGCGCCTCGATTGGTTCTCCCTCCTGAGAGTTTGCATTCGGGGCTCGACAGTAAGAGACGGACCACGAGGCTGCGTGCTAACCTCCACACGGGGGTTCAGCTTCTGTTGGACGCTACTCGAGCCGAGTGCAGGGAAAAAAGAGGCTCAGCCTCTTGTTCAGCGCTGCATCTTCAGACGCATAAATCACACACCCTCTCGCACCTTCACACCCTCAGCTGAACACTTTCCGGGGGCCCAATCAGGCTCCTGGAGCAGGGAAGGTCTGCCAGACAGGATAACTCATCAGGTGACACCCACACACGCAGTTTGAATGACGAGCGAGCACCCATTTCTCCTGCACCCAGAGGTGTGTCGTCATGCCGATGCCTCAACTGTCGACAGCTTGGTGTTTATTTTTTCTCGCGGACTGGAGGGAGTCAGTGAGGGAGTTTATTTGTGTTGTGACCTCGGGTTGTTGTAGAACTCTGGCGTGAAAAGTTTCTCAACAAATTGAGAATCCATTCATAATTGAAGTTGTTTATCAAGAAAAAACAAGTGAGGATTTTATTCTTTTCTCTGGTTTCTATCATTGTAAATCCAGTACATCTTGGTTTTGGTCTGAGGATGGGGATGGACATTTTTCACTGTTTTTCAATTACTAGATTAACCATTCAGTTGAAAATTAAATCTGACAATCAGTAATTGTTATTGTGACGCAACAATGCAAAAAAACATCACTGTTTTTTTCTTCTCAAATGGGAGTGTTGTCTAAGTATTATACCAGATATGTTTAGCTATTAGACTGACCAAACCATATGTCATCTTTGGCTTCAGGAAATTGGGATTTTTATGGACCCAATATTTCATTAAGAAACAAATCAGCATATTGATCAGTAGAAAAGATAATAGTTAGTTAAATGATTGACCTGCATCCCTGGAGACATTTGAATGCCGTTCCTCTCATCTCTGCTCAACTTACTGTATTAGTGACCTCTCACTGCCTGCTGCATGTCAGTGCTTAATCTTGGAAATCCCCATTTGTGCAGCATGATGATGGGCTGGATGCAGGGCCCCGCCCCCTGTGATGATCTCTGCACATGCATCAAAGCAGACTGCTGTTACTCAACGCATCACATGACAGCGGGGCGGTGATCCGGACGGGAAAACACGTGGACGCTTTTCGTGAGAGCTTTTCCACTGTCGCAAGCTGTGCGTCTAACTGATTAGCGGGACTGTTTCCTCTCTTGATATGAACAGCGGTGCGAGCGCGCGTGCAGATGTATCCACGGCAACGTGCAATTCTGAATGAAGACGCACACGACTGCCAAGAAACAAACATAAAAAATAACACCGAGGCGTGAACCGCACAGAAACGCTCTCCTGTCACTCAAACAGACACATGCACACACTTTGATACACCCAGCTGCAAGCTTATACACCCACAGTTGTCTTACCCCTGTCACACACACACACACACACACACACACACACACACACACACACACACACATTCCTGCCCTCTCTTCGCATGGCCCGCCCTCTCCGTGTCGGTTGATGGGACAACTAAAGGTGGCCGTATGCAAATGAGCGCAAACACAGCAAATTGATACACGGCTGCCAGATTGAAGTCGAAGTGCTTGACCTTTTATTTGTTACACTGGTACGTTGTAATTACTTACAAATGCCCCCAACATCCTCACCGACACACAAACACATTCCTTCCCTCGGTGTGTGTGTGTTCCTGCTGCCGGTCTCCTGAGTGCTGCTGCCTATACGTGTGTGTCGGAGGCGTGTGCCCTATTTTCTTGGTCTTTTTTTAATCAGCCCTCGTGCATTTAAAATCTGGCCGGGGCAGATGGGGAAGGGAGTTTGACCCACTTTGATGGATTCCACACCGATTAAAAGGATGAGTGAGCTTTCGAAAGCAAGAGGCCCCTGTGTGTGTGTGTGTGTGTGTGTGTGTGTGTGTGTGTGTGTGTGTGTGTGTGTGTGTGTGTGTGTGTCAACAAGGGAGAGAAGCAATAGAAGACTATTTGTGTACCATTGATGCGCACGCGTTACTGTGAAGCCTGCACCTCGTGGGCCGCAGCTCGGATCAATCCCTCCAGGAATTAATACAAAATCAAACAATCTACAGAGAGTGGTTCATTAATAAAAAACATTTTTACAAATCATCAAGCCACAAACCTCTCAAACGGACTTTCTTGTAACAGTAGAAAGGACTTTCCTTGCTTGTCGTCTCAGGAAGCATTTGCACAAAGGTTACATTTTTAAAGTTAACAAAACTGAACCTTTTTCTACTCTAATACCTCAAACGAACCAGTTGCTTCATGGAGCGTGCTTCCAGCAATGCATAACAAGGTAGGAAGTACCAAGGTAGTACTAAGGTTACCTTCCAGACTTATTTCTCGGGAGGAAAAATGAGGTGAGCTTGTTGATCTTCTTCCAGTTCTCCCCCAGGCTAACGCGGTTAGCTCTGTCATCACTGTTGCCAGTGTTTGCACTCTTAGCACCGTCAGTTGCTAGCTGCCTGTTCAGCGGTCGCCATGTTGAGAGCCGTGTGGATACAATCCCTCATCACCCATAGACAATTTCCTACCGGTCACTCCCCTGCACATCCCTTCATACCTCATATTTAAATACACTTGCCACTTTACTATTACACTTACATTTCACCTTAAAGTACTGTTATCTGTTTGTTTGTCTGTTCACTTTATTTTAATTGTATATTCTATTGTAGATTTAAACATGTGAAAACATACAAGGCAATAAATGGTTCTGATTCTGATTCTCATCGTAGATATGCTCTGAATTTCTAATTTAGCACCTGCAAAGGAGAAGGCTGATGATATTCTATTTTATTGTCAACAAACCAAAACCCAACACAATAATGGTTGATCCTACGTTCACCATCCTGCTACCAAGAATACTCGCAAGCAAACCAAATGAGACGAAAAATCCTCCCCAATAATGGCACTATTCACAAGTACAATTTGCTAAAAACATTTTGTCGGGGATGATGCTTAGCCTTTAAAACAAATGTGAGTTGTGACCCATGTTTTGAGTTTTTGTATCTCAGAAGGGAATAAAACAGATTCGGGCTAAATGCCACAGATGGAGTCCAAAGTACTGAAGGACTCATTCTTGGTTTTAGTTTTGTCATGGGATTTCTTGACAAACAGCAATGTAGAATATTTCCAGCTTTATCCTTTAATGTGAGATGCACATGTCTTACTCTCTTTATCACACATCTTAATTAATCTCCTGGTGTAATGGCAGCCAATGTTGGCTCATACCGACCAATGACTCATAACTGATGGGATACAGAGTAAACACGTGCACACACACACACACACACACACACACACACACACACACACACACACACACACACACACACACACACACACACACACACACACACACACAGCACAGATCCCACAGAGATTTTAAAGTGGAGTAGGGTGCACAGACCTGCCGCGCCACTCACTTCAATAGACTCTAGTGGGCCGACAACCTCTCTTCATTGATGCAATTATGGTGTAACCCTTTGCCTGGTTTACTGCAGCAGTCTGATCTCATTCATCCAACATTGTGGACTTGAAAGGCTTGACAGAATACAAAGAGGGGAATCTATCATTTTTCTCTGCCGGAGTAAAATCAAAGCGGGATAAATCTGTATACGCCGTGTGTGTTTGGTCAATGGCTGACTTGTTAGCCATTTACTTGTCAGTGAGAGTGACATCAATCTCTAAGGTTCCGGGGTCTTCGAAGATGTTAGGGTGGATAAAAGAAAATACGGTTACACTTTATAAAAAAACAGATTGAGCCTCAAGAAAACTTTAATATATTGGCTGGTTTGGGTGGCGAAGAAAGATCGAGAGAGAGAGATATAGTCGAGCAGTGAATCATGGCTGGTAATAAAACCAGCCCTACCTCAGTGCTGATCACCTCACTAGAGACTCATTCAGCCATTGACATTGTGTCCTTTTCGCTGCGGATTCAATGCTCAGACACCAATTGACCCAATAACCAATCAACATTGGAGACGATGTACACACTGACACAGACACATACATACATATGGTGTTCTCATCCTCTGATTGTCTTGCAATTCCCTTCAGAGCAGAGTCACACCCTCGCCATCGGCAGCATATTCGTCACTGCTGTCACCCAGCTCCTTCTTTTTGGACTGGTTCTCACCAGTCCACAAACTGGTAGCTATCAACATATAGGAAGTATAGGATACTGTAAGCTGTGGAAAATGCTCAAAAATCCTGGGAGGTGATGCAGGAAAATAAGGTCCAGGGTCCAAAGAAGTTATAATAAAAGAATATTTAATAAAAAGTGATAGACAGACAGCTTATGCTTTCGATCGAGCTCCTCTTACTCCACCAGCGAACACCACGGGCACGCAGGTCCAAGTCGCTTGCTCGTAGCCGGAAGAAGAGCGCTCCTCCCTCATACAGTTAACTTTATAACATTCATGGAGCCTAGAGCCCTCCCTCTCATTAACAGTCCGGCGTACACACCTCTGGTTGCAGCTTAACCCGCTATTTTCCCGCAACTAAAGTGACGGAGCCCCGTCCACTTCTTCTTCTTCTTCTGCTGACCGGTAAAGTCTCAAACGTCGATCTTCAGCTCCGCCACCTCAGGCGAACAAGAGAACTACAAGTCCTTCTAGCGGCAGTACATGCAGCATGCAGCATCTAACATCCATTCACACATTAATCATTTCACAGTAAATAAAAGTGACCTTCATATGCATACAATTACAAATCCTTCATAATAATATCCCTTATTAATTATCATATTCCATGCATTGTAATGTACACAATAAACCTTACACTGTACAAGTCCAATTGTGACAAACTAAGCTTAAAAAACCCTACAAAGCTATCAACATATCAGTCGCCTGAAAATGTCTTTATTAAACTTTCCATTGCACCTAGCTCCACCCTCTTGTGTCACTTCTAGTTCCAAGACCAAAAGTTCACAAACTAAGGGTGACGACACATGGTTTTCTACGTCTACTTCTCATATACAGACTATGCTCCACAATCAAGGTAGGGGGCGTATCACCTGCCCCGGATTGTGATACTTAAAAGCAACAAACACATTTAAATGAATGTAAATGTCCTGTCTAAACAAACCGTTTAGTTAAACCAATAGTTCCACTAAGGGGTAAAGATGACTGTAAGCTTTTATCGTAAACAGAGTAAAAATCAGTAGCTGGGTCATTTTTATCCTCACACTTACTTTGCAGCTTTCCCTTAAGTGACTATGAAACTGTCTGATTCCATTCATTAGTCCACCCATACATGCTCTATCTTCGACATGGCTGACTTCCAGCTTTCTCTCCATCTGGCCCGAATGACATTTCGCTGTCCGTGGTGCTGAAACTGCAGTAGCCGCTCCATAAGGCACTCCTCCATGGCTGGTGAATTGTATATCTCACACGCGCTCTGTAATGGGAGTACTGGTGGATGTATCGATCCACCACTAACTGTACATCTCTGTCTCCTTGTCTCTGAACATCTCTTTTTGTTTCAGAGACCCATCACTTTGCCGGGTTTGATTAAAGGGCGATGTACAGTCCATTTGGAGGCTGTGCTTTCAAACTGCTGTCAGGGTGAATTCATTCATCCGAGCCTCTCTGCAGCCTGCTGTGTTCGACTTTAAAAACCGCCTCACCCACACTGTCTCTTTGCAACATTATGTTTCCCCCGCAGTCATTCACAAGAGGCGATACAGTACGCAGTGGCCTTTGTAAATAATGCAGTGGCAATAAAATCTTTTGCTATGTTCAATTACACCAGCTTTGGCTGCCTCCTCTTTTTACTGCTTAGACCAAGCGATAAAGACCCAACAGCAATAATTTTATCCTCCTTTATGTCTCTATTAAACTGGAATGGTTTCCAAAATTGGGTTGGCTTGTTAAAAATGAACTTCTTAGAAGCAGGAACAATATTTTCACACCGTCGCTGCAGCTTAAAGCTACCTTAATGGTCATCACATTGTAGCTCTCCGTTCCCTCTGCTGTGACCTTTACCATAGATTCCAACCTGCTGCCTTGCAGTCAATAGACAAATGAGAAACAGTGCACTTAATTAACAAGACATGCCGCAGAAAGTGAAACCTCCCTCAAAGAAAGGAAGTCAATGCCTGGCTATTACACCTTCTCTGACCTTTGACCCCCCAGCAGCCATAACCAAGTCAACACAGGATGATGGTTGAATGCTGATATTGTAAACTGATTGATGACCATTGATTTGTGTGTAAGTCATGCAAAGCAGAAGGCAGATGGCAAAGGCAAATCCATTCGGCCTATAAAACCACCAGGTCGTAAAGTTAACAAGGCCGTGGAGGGCCTGTGGTCACGGTTTGTGTACGTCTGTATCTTTTATATCTGAGGTTTTTCAGTCCTTCTCACATGTGTGTATTCTGTTTACGCAAACAGCCGGTTGTGTAGACGAGCAGCTGCTGTAGCCCATAGGTCTGTATTCCCGCTGCTGCCACCGTCCTCCCACCATGCACTGTAATGAAACCCTCACAAATCAATACAGCCGCTTGCAGGTTCGCATGGGATACACTGCATGGGTCCCCTCCATCCCTCCGCTGAGACAACGCCACCTCAGCAACTGTTCACAGAGGACTACCGGGGAGCATGTGTGTGTCGGGAAGCCAACAGAGAAGTTAATTATCTGAGATCTCCACAGCTGTCCTATCCGGTGTCTGGCTGTAGGAACATCCTCACCCGCTGTGGTTTCTCTCTCTCTCTCGCTCTTTCTCCAGCGCAAACTTTGAAGCCGAGAACTTTTTTCTTTTCCTTTTTTCTTTTTCGACCAAGCGGATGATTTGCGCCTGAAGCCCTGCAGGTGAGCTTGGGGGCCTCTCGCCATTCAGGACTTTTAATGAAAGTGTATAATAGCTCAGCTGGTAATAAGATAGTAGAGGACTCGCAGACTGGGCACTAGGGAGGTCCTGAGTCAGTTTACCAGGGGCAAGCAATTAACATGGAGAGATATTGAAAGGCGGATTAGATTGGCTACCATTTTTTTCCTTTCTTTTTTTTTGCAGACGATCATCTCTTTTACCATTTTGATTTTCGCTCCTGATTTCTTTTAATCTAATTGCATTGGCGGCCTCGAACGGCCACCGCTGATTCGCACCCAAATGACAGTTTGAGCATCCCTACTATGCTAATAAAAACATGTTTTGTTCAGTTGCTCGGTCATTATCGCATGCCTCGCAGCTGAGTCTGTAACAGGAACAAAAAACCCACGTGTAGTTTCCCCCGATGCAGCCGCTGCTAACAATCACGCTCCAGCTCCCTGCTGTAAATAATATGGTCGTTTTAGCATCGTATCAGTTCATATTTATGAAGATGGCTTTCGTAGATATGAATGTGTTTGCTACATTTTTTTTTTGTTGGGTCATGAATGACAGTGCCGATACTATTCAATACGATTTACACTCCTTAAACAGTCCGAACACTGTGCAGACAGTCTGCTCTTTTCCAGTTATTTCTATAATGAACTGAAAAGCGCCTGACCCTTTTATGGCCCGTCACAGAGGCTGTCGGTGTGAAGTGCCTCTCTTTTCAGCCATTAAAGAGCCTCTTTGTATTCAGAGGTTGATCACACGCTGCAGGCTGCAGCTCTTGAGTTCCTCTATCAGTAGTTTTGGCAGTTCATCCCGACAGTCTCTTTTTGAATGTCTGACAGCGAACTAAAGGGGAAGTGTGTGGTCAAGTGCTTATTGTTGTGCGGTCTTCTTTCTGTTGAATGCATGCAGGTGTTCAGGATGAGAAGAGCTGATGAAACATTCAAGCCAATGTGTTCTTTTTTGGGAAGAAAATGACAGTTAAATACATTTTAAATAAATGCTGGGAATCTCAGGACCCCCAACTCCCAGAAGTGGCCACGCCCCCTGCCTCTGCCGCTGCAATAAGCCGAATGCCGACACAAAGCAGGCCCCCGACCGGCGTGAGCTCTGTGATCTGTGCTAATGCGAGCTGACAGCTAGCCCGGCGTGGCACGGCTCTGACCGGGGCCCCGTGGCCCCCGTGGCCCCCCGCAGGCCTTTCCGGTCCTCTGTGAAGGAGGGAACGCCACCTGCTACCCGGCTATCACTTTAACGCGCGACAGAGGCAGCGTCCGCCCCACAAAAGGACCTCCGCTCCCACCCTCGGTTGCCGAGGAGACGGCGACTGCGGCGCTCGTCTCGAGTCGTGCTGCTGGTGGAATCGGCTTTGCCACACCCATGGGTGTCTGGAATGAAAGACGGGGGAGGTTCAGAGGGAAAGCGGGAGATTAGTGTGAGAGAAGAGCAGCTCTCCATAACCGTTTAGGGTGGGAAAACACTATATTTGTATATAATTTAGATTAGAATGTAATAATCACCTCGACCCATGCTTCAACACAATGTCTCATTATCCTCTATTGGACAAATATCTGATAAGGCAGCTCTACAAAATAGGGATATTGATTACAGAGATTTGACACTGCATGTGTTGGCTGAAATGAATCCATCTGAACACTAACTACAGATGCTGAAATTAACATATTATTGACAAATGAAGCAAGACAAAGCAGTTTTTTTGTTTCAATTCTCAAGTTTTAGAACGACTATCTGCTGGCTTTTACTGAGGGAAAATCCAGACATGTTCAGCATTGCCCGGAGGAGTAGAGAGGTCAGGATGTTCCTCCACATGTGGGTGTTTTCTGCCACGATGCTGCGAGCAACATGGCAGAAAACAAACCGACAGGCCTGTGGAAGGGACCGCGGGGATGGAGAGATATCGAAGGAGCAACAGGACGAAGAGAGCCAGCTGTGAACAAAATAAATAGATACATGTATTAATATACATTTGTTTTGTGGTTGAAATTATTATTTTTTAAATGTTTTTTTCACCTTTCTCCGGAGGTTTAGCATTGAAGATTTTGTGTCTTGCCTCCAAAGTTTTCCCCCCAGCATGCTTCATTAGATTCCTCTAAATATCACGAGACATTGATACATCCGTTGGGTTTGATTTGATTCTAAGCCTTTAAGTTATCTTTGCAAATGTTGTTTGAAAATGGCCGTCGGTTATGTTACGACGTAGCTCGCAATGCACGTTAACAGATTTCTCCCCGCGCACGTGTATTCACAACAGATCTGGCGGCCACAAACGATTCCCACTGGGATTTGAATGCAACACAGTTATTATTCACAAACCAAGCCATAGCTTAGCATGTTTGTATGATCTACTTTGAGCTGCTCTGGTAATGGTCACGGAGAGGACGACAGATGAGGATTAGATGTAAATTCTAAACAATAAATATTCTGCAGTTCCCTGAAATGATGGTGTTAGAGAGCGGTATGTAGAGGGTGGTTGTGCTGAAACGACATTATTACAGCTGAGATACAGGATTAATATATATAGTGTGTGTGTATGTATATATATATTTATATACATATATACGACAGAGAGAGATGCCCTGACACGCAATAGTGATTCAAGCCCACACATTCCCCTATATTTCTTCTAAAACCTTGAATAATTCAGCACAAACTGCACGGTCAGTGTGTTATTTTAAAGAATGCTGTGAATTATTAAAGCACCTGGCCCAGGTATGTTAGCATTCACATCAGATCATGCATTCAACCTGATTGTTTGTGAGGGAAACCTTGTCTTATTGCACCGGAGGTTATGCGACCAGTCAAATCCCCCGACAGTGGCAAAATAAATCCTCTTTCTCGAGCTACATATATATATATATATATATATGATGAAATAAAACCAATGCATGACCATCAGTTGGTCAGCAAAGATAACTGATATGCCAAGAGTATAGGAGTAGAGCAAATATGTAATGTTTCCAACAAGAAAACAAGTAATTTTCTCACATTTTATTCAAGGTTCAAGGATAATTTATTGTCGTTATGCAATACAGGGTTGCGCAACGAAAATGTTTTTTTGTTTTGCATCAGGAGCAATATCTAATATGAATAAATGTGAAGAAGCGTGGTTTAAACCACTCACTACATCAAGTTGATCCTTTTCTAGGCCAGACACAGTTAATGATTATAACTAGAAGTCAATATAATAAGTAAGAATGCACAGAAATTCAAGACGATACAGATCAAAATAAAAGCGACAAAACATTGGGACTCTGGCTTTTCCTCGACGTGCAACCACTCTGAACCTCAAGATATTTCTCCAGTCACGTGACCTGCTCGGCTCATTAGGGCACAACAAATGAGGGCCCTGATGCAGACATGTTGTTGTCTGTCTGAGTCTAATGGATTATTCATGGTCATGTTTGCACAAGTGCTTCCACTTAAAAGCGCCCAAACGTCTGTTGCATCACCCTCCAGTATATTCCTCTCCAGACGTAAGTCTTCTGTTAGCTGCTGCTTGAAGTGTACGTAGCGTGTTCAGGCATTAATGGCCAGCCTCTTAGTGTGCCATGGGAACGGTGAGTTGAGTGTTCGGTATCTGATGTGTTGTGTATGTATCTTCAAGTGAAGGGCCCTGATGTGTTTGGAAGTGAGCGAGCACAAATGAAAAAGTAAAAAAAAATCAGATTTTTAGGGTGAGATGACGTCCCTCACTTTTATCAGTTTCCTTCAGTCAAGTGATCGTTGTAAAGGTTTCTTAAAAACATTGGAAACGAGCGGGAAGATTCTCCTCCATTTTTTGATGGGAAGCAAGATTTGTTTTGGGGGGAAAAAAGTGAGATTTAAGGTGGATTTTCTGCACCGTGTGCGTGTCTGACAACTTAAGCTACTTCCACATGCTCATCATCAGAGCCCTTAACACCGTGTAAAAGCATTCCTATGCAAGAACGATGATGCCTGATTTAGCAGCAATTGCTACGGCTGCTGATCCGCTCGTGCAAAAAAAAAAAAAACTGACGCTCATAAGCTTGAATTACTTTATTGCTTTCCCACTTTGACCGAGTGTGACACTGACCTTTTCCAGGGCTTGTTAGCCGTGTTCAGTTCTCCTGAACGCAGCTCTCTCGTACAGCGAGAAGAAAGAGGTCTCCGTGGCAAGTGTTTTTGTCGGTGTCGGGGGGAGGGAGTGGAGAGAGGAGCTCTTGGGTGTGTCGCAGCTGACGTGGTCTGATTTTGAAGTGGTGATTGACAAGCTACTCAACCGTTTAGTGAGATGGGATGTGTTTGGAATGCAGACTGTTGCCAGAGCTTCATCCTCAGCCATCCGTCACCTCTGTCTATGTATCCTCACCCACAGCATGTCTCTCTCTCTCTCTCTCTCTCTCTCTCTCTCAAGCCCCCAGCATGCCGGTGTTACATCCACATCCTCGCACATCCTGGTAACACTGCAATTAACTGTGAAACTATTGCACTTTGTACACATGAATTAAAGACTATTTCCACAGTTTCTTTGTTCCCAACAAATGAAGGACCTGTCAACATTAATGAGCAAACAGAAAAGGAACAATTATAATAATCATCATGTGTTTGATCATTTGTGCGTGCGTGCGTGCTTGTGTGTCTGTCTTTCTGTCCGCAGCTAATCTCGAATGCACTACTTTGTCGTGGCTCAAAAAACGGATTTGCTTTTGAGCCACATTTGTCCAAATTTGTTTCGTTTATTTTCTGGAGGAAGAAAAGAGAGTACTTCTCATCAGCTTGTGTGCTTTGCGGGTGAATGAAAAACCTTCGGCTGAGATATTAGATGATTTCAGTGGAGATAGTGAAATTGACTCGCCTCACAGGAGGATTTTTGCACTTGTTTTTAAGAAGGACATGAGAGTAACTGGCTCCCAAAAGAAAGATTGTTCCATGAGTGCGTCTCACATAAGTTCTCTGTTGGGTGGAGAGCTCTTCTCCTGCTAACAGGTGTCTGTCAGTCTTCTCTTAAAAACAGAGTTTGACTGCTCTTCAGAGCCCTGTTGTCTGTCGCCGGCACTACAGTGATGCTTCAGTCGGCTGTCACTGAACTCCTGTCTTTGTCACCTGTGTGTGTGTGTGTGTGTGTGTGTGTGTGTGTGTGTGTGTGTGTGTGTGTGTGTGTGTGTGTGTGTGTGTGAGAGAGAGAGTTTTACTACCTGTATTCCGTCCCTGATGAGATTTCACACTTTAGTGGCGACAACGATTACTTCATCCTTGTGTAATGCTGATTTCATACATGGCATACGCCTTGTCACAGATGCCGCTCCTAGTTTTTCCAGCAGCATTCTTTTTTATTCTTTTTTATAAGCCCTTCAATTTGCTGCTGTTGTCTTTTTGCTCTCTGTTAGTCTTCATTAAAACTCTCCGTGGGAGCGAATAAAAGGCTCATTTATCAGATGTGTTTGGTTGCGTAACTGAAGAGTGCTGTATTCAAGTGGAGAAGAAATAATATTGCCTTGACACAGTCTGGTGAAAGGAAGCTTTTTTTTTTTTTTTAAACCACTTTGGAGTTTTGGTCTTTGGACTGAAGCACAACTTCTGCAGAACAGTTTTTGTTTCTCTTGGCATTTCAGCACAGAGCACCTTCTTTAAAAACCACCCGTGTTTTTTTTGAGTTGGGTTTGATTGATTTGTGTCACTACAAAACCAGTGAAGGTCACTTTTGAATGGCAGTTATGAGCCCAGAATTTGTCAATTTAAAGGTATTTTAGGCAGATTGTGAATACAATGCAAGTAATACATTACTAAACCATTTTCATTTCCAAAGACAATGAGCCTCATGCCATCATATTACTGCTTCCTCCATGAGGCCCAATATGTCGCAAATGGTATTAAATATTTCTAAAAGGTGAGCCCGTTTGTGTACAAAATCATACTTTTAAATCTAATGCCTTCCACATTAGTTATTGTTATCTCTCTCTCTGCATGCTGTTTGTTGAGGAACGCGCACAGATACGGAAAACGACACACTTCTCCCGTTTGCCCTCTAACAGAGCGTGTCTCTGCTGGCATGTAACCGTTCAGTATGCATGAATGTGCAGCAAATGAAAAGATAAATTTGAATTTAAAATATAGAGATTGCAACCCCCCCCAAAAAAGGAGACACAGCTCGCACAAATTGACCTAATCTCTGTTCCAAAGTCAGTTTTGTGTCGTTTCGGCTGCGACTACCAGAAATGTAGATCCTCTGTGGGAGATTTCAGTTTCTCATTAATTTCTGCTTCTTCATCGCGTGTCTGACTGACACGCGGGTCAACCCGGTTCCTTCTTAACGACCGGTCACCTGCCGTATAGATTTCTGAAATAAGTGAAATCGTTTATATGGGTCACTGCATAAAAAGGTCAGAGGGAAAATGTTGGGTCATACTTAATTAGGGTTTTCGCAGAATAATAAATCACTTTACTTTCCGTTCATAATGGGACTCGGAAGAGCAGAACAGACTGTCCACCAATCAAACGGGAACGTGTTAAATTACCTTTTGCTGTACTTCCCCAAGAACAAATTCACATTTCCCAGAAGAGAGACGTTGTCGTTACTTCATAAAAGCTCTATTGTTCATTCCTCATGAAAATAACCTCTTAAAAAAAGTGCAGATGATTCAATTCTTTCTCTGGCGTCTTGCACAGATTGGTTAACTGCGTCAGGTGAGTCTGTGCACAGACGCTCCATTCACCCTGAACAACCGTCTCATTGTTTTACATGCAGACCAGCCTCCGTTGGCCGTGATCTCATGCGAGGAGCCGCGGGTCCTTTTATTAACTCAGTTTTAATAACTTCATCAAGTGGTTGTGTAACCCGTTACTTGCTGCTGCCCCTGGCACTCCAGAAGTTATTGAGAGACTTATCGGATCATTTGTTTTCTTTCTGTAGTGATTGAATAAGTATTTATGGGAAAAAGTCATTGATTCTCAGCAGTTGGGAGCCCATGGGTTCACTGACTGCGATGCCAAGTTACATTTTTTATTAGACAAACAAACCTTTATGTCCCAGTCTGTTGATCTGCAGTCCAACAAATCAGTTCTTCCAATATCTCTGGCTCACAGAACTGCCAGTCTTATAGTCTGTCATCCCTTAGTGACAAACCACCCATTGCTCTATCAACTCTCTCTCTCTAGCTATCTACTGTGGGTTTCTAGCTGTAACTATATGCATCTCTGTCTCTCAGAATGGAATTAACTTGGCTCATTAAAGTGGTTCATGGTTGGATGTTTTTATGTGGAGTTTTGTTTGTGGATAAACTGTGTGGATAGAGTTCAGAATTAATATATTTGATTTTAAATCAGAAACTGGGATTGCAAAGTCCTTAGCAAGAAAAGTCATAAGCATACAAAATATGAGAACACTAAACCATATAACGGTGATAAAATATTGCTATTTTTCAATTGTTCAATTGATATTTCCTTAAAGGTGCTAAATTACAAATTCTGAGTTTATGATTGAGGGATTGCCTCCACTCGGTTCTCAACATGGCAGCAGCTGAGTCTGGGGCTAGAAGCTAACGTTGCTAACAGCGGCAACAGCGCTGACAGTATATTTATCCAGCATATTTTATAACATCGAACCTGCTTCTTTTTATCTGCCTCTTTTCCATCTTTCTGTTTTACGTTTCTCTGACACACAGACTCAAGAGCAGGCTAACCAATCACTTTTCAGGAGACCGGGGTCAGTTGTGGGCGGGGTTGGGGTTTGTTTGGTCTGGGGGTCCAGTACCAGAAAGTCTATTTGATTAAATCCTGGATGGAAATTGCAGAGGCCTGCCTATAGTCGCATACACTCCCATCTAATTACACTCGACTAGTTCCTCCCAGGGAGCCCCTGTTTACGTATGCACCGTTCTCTCCTATATATGCAGGTACAGTATATAGGACAAGATGCATGATGGGATGTGACGGATGTGAGTAGAGGTGAAGGAGCTGAATGTATGGCATGGGTGTGCAGCAGAAGAGCGCCTCTTTTCATTCATTTCCTCACAGATTCCCCAAACAGATCGACTTCCTGTCTGTTTTCCACGATGCTATCCCGCAGACAGGAAATAACACTATTCCTCCCCATTAGTCATTCTCGCCTCTGCTTCTGTGTTTGGCTATTTGTCGGTCCTTCTCCGTGCTGTGTTTTTTCCTGCTCGTGATGGGAAACGACTGATTTTAATGACCTGTCCGTCAGCCGTCAGCCGTCTTTGTTTCTCTCTTCTCGTCGAGGTTTGTCTGGCTTCTAACGGTCCACTCCATTTCAGCCCGTCACTGCTCATTTGAACAGAATGAAAATGTGACGCTTCAAAGCAAAGAGCGTCGGTGTCGCAGGATCCCACTGCTGCACTTGTGATGTGCAAAGACTTTTATTTTTCCCGTGTGTTTGAAGTGACTTTATGGCGACACCAGTGAAGCTGATCTCTCGGGGAAAATCTTCAGCTCCATAAACATCTCCTCTCTGATCCTCTGGTTCAGCCTCTTTCAATTAACTATTTAAGGCTTCGATCAATCAATACTTTCTCATGCATTTTACATTCACCCCGAGAGTGATGGCTTTCTTCTATACGCGCTGTAATTATTGGAGTAAAGGAGAGATATCACATGAAAGCCAAAGTTCAAGCCAAGCCCATCTATAGGACCATCACTTTGCAGTATTAGCGCTCCAGGCTTCACGGTGACTAGGTCCACTTCTTACGCTCAATCGATGGTTCTGAATCGCAGTCATCGCTTCATCTTCCCAAAGGAGCTCTTAGTTACTGAACCTGGATTTGCATGTTGGCATTGTCAGAGTGAAACAGGAAAGGAAAGGAGCTTTTCTAAACTGTCACCACAAAGTTGGAGGCATGCTATTGTCTAAAATATTGTCAAAATGTGCTTAGTTCTCTTCACTGGAACTGAGCACAGAGCCCAAACCATGAAAAACTGCCTCAGACCAAGTGTAGACACATTATTTAGATCATGGTGTCCATATACTTTGAGTGATAAAGTGTCAAAATCATATTTGTTTCAGCAACATAACAGTGACACTACCTTACGGGGTTTTCAAAAGCTGGTATTTTGTAAAAACTGTTGACATTTTTAGTCGAAATATTGCATTTGTTATGACATTTGCTAGAAGCGAAAACGGATTTGAAAAGAGACTTTAAAAAACGATTTGGATTTGATATCTTCGTTAGATTGGATCAAACCTCATCAATACGAAGGCTGATCTCACAGTGACGCTCATACTGTGACGGTGTCACTATGTGAATGAGAGCTTCAGCGTATTTATTCATTCATGTCGGTCGAGCACAGTGGAGGATGATTTAAGAGCAGAAAAAGTGATGCCAGTGCGAGTAAAATCTATACTTCATCTCACGTTGATTAATTGGAGGAGTTCAACGGGGCAGGATGGAGTTTCATATTCCAGTCGATACGTAATAGGATTCGGCTCGCCGTGTGCATTAATTAACACACCATCCAGAGTTTAAACAAGGCCACCGGGGCTAGTTTCCACATTTAGCTCGTGCCGTGAAAACAGAAACACGATATGTTTGCCCACCATTAGCAGAGACGTGATTAGAAAGTGCTTTGGAGCAGTCGGGTCGAATTATCCTCGTTTGAATACAGCCGGCACTCACCAAAAAACGCCGACATGACAGTATGACATTCCGGGAATGCAATAAACACTATTGGACTTTTTTTTTGGTTCAGAATGATTAGTTCTCAGTCATTAATCTGCGGTGGATTTTCTCGGCTACGTCGAGCTGAATATGGGGGATCTCCTCAGTCACGATTGGGGCCCTCTTGCTCTGGAAAGATCCACATAATGAGACTCTGTATAATCAACATTATACAGATGCTCCTGAAAAGCCTCTCTGACTCATCGCACAGTCGTTTGGATCAAAAACCGCTCAAAAAACAAGGTAGTTAAAAAGAATTGAAACGAATTTGAATTTGAATTTGAATCAGTGAATTAGATTTCCATAATGCAGCGTCTGTGAGTCACGGCCGGCTGTCGTGTCGGGCCGCGAGTAGCTGCCGCCTTTTGTGAATAAAGATGAAAAACGCTTGTTTGCTTTCCGAGGCTCCGCCAGAAGATTAATTCCCGAGAGGGCGCTTTGAAGGGAAAGTTGCAAACTTCCTAACCTCTGCTTTGTTTATCAGAAGTTTGATTATGTGTTTGCCACACAGAATTTGTCTGTCTCTCAACCTTGACTGCAGCCGCCAGACCCGGTGAAGCCTGAACGGATTTGTCTTTGGGAAGGAGGAGCTATTGGATTTGCAGGCTCAGCTTGGTTCTGCATGAATGAACTATTTCTGCTGCGGCTGCTGCTGCCCGGGTCCTGGAGGAAGTGCTGCTGGCGATTTGCCTCCGCGAAACCGCTTTTCCATCGCTGTCAAATTAATTGCAGACTTACATCTTTTTAATCTTGAGCTCGTTCAAGGAAACGGCAGAAGGGAATCTGCCGTTACTCTGCTCATCCAGAACACTTATCGCTGAATCGTCCCCCGAGGCAGAGGTGTAAGACGACTCCTGTTGCGTAACATCATCCGTTTGTCTTCAGTGGGGAAGGAAGGAAAAACACACTAGAAGAGCTACTTAACATAGGATTTTATACATATTATTAAAAAATACATATTTTCCTCTTATCTGTGGTGCTGCTTATCAGTCTAAATAGTTTTGAGTTGCCTAGTTTTGGAGATATCGTCTTTTTTATTTCAACCATAGTTCCATGAAACTGCTCCCAACAAAGTATGCACCGATTATCTTAAGTAACCGGGTCATGATTTCTGGAATTTTTTGCGTTTTTTTTAATCGTATTTAGTATGAAACAAATGTAGTGGAATAAAAAGCTATGCCTGAATTGTGGTGAAGTAGAAGTATAAAGTTCAGAATAAATGTACATTACAACAACGCGTTCTCACTACCAATTACTCAAATACGGCAGCTTGGTCAACGGCCCCTCTAACAACTGTTTTCTATTAGTCATGTTATGCTCTCTACATGCATACACATCTTTTCAAAATAAACTTGTGTATTCCCAGAAAACAACTAAGGTTTAGGAAATGATTGTGGTCTGGATTAAACTACTTAAAATGTTAATTTGAGTATCATAATAGTTACTTAAAATAAATTAACGTAGACGTTTTGTTTCACACGGGACACACACCCCTGTCTGTCTCCTGGGTGAGAGTCCTTACTGTCCTTTTAGACCCAATCAGCCTCGACCTCCTCCCTACATGGATTTTATTGCTCTTATTCTGTGACGTCACTTCCTACTTAACTTCCTCCATAACTACAGCCACATAGAGCATGTAGAGTCACAATTTGACTATTGGAGCCACTGACCAGACTGCTGTATTTGATGAGTAGGGAATGAGAAAGTGCTGCATTGGATTGATCAACTTTTTGGTCTATTATGAGGAAAACGACACATTTCCTCTGTTTCTTTCTCCCTTCTGAGCGTCTCTGGGTTCAACGTTGTGCAATGCTGCTAACGGGGATGAGTAAATGAAATAGTGCCAGAGCTATAGTCTGTTTGCAGAGGCTGCAAGCTGCAGCAGAAGCCGATAGGATCTTCTCAGCCCCCGTGGAACAAAACATCAAGTTGATGCACGACTTCTCCACCGCGTCTCCACAGTATTGAACCTCCTCTCCCCCCCTTTCCTCTTTTCGTACGAGCCCCGAAGCTGATCATCACCTTTACTTTGCCAGGGGAAGAAAGATAGAAACACAGGCAGGTCTTACCGCCGCATGCTGTACTGCTGTAGCACGCAGGAGTGAGATGGGTGGTGTGATTGCTATTCGTTACATGTCCAGGGCCTTCCATTTTATGGATTTCATCATGTTTAACAAAACATTGATTCAGTGGCTCTATTATCTCAAGGCAGTCATTGAGTAGGTAATGCTTGGCATGCACAAGTGGTCATTAAACACACATGCCAAAGCCCTGTCATTAATGCTCCAATCCTGCAGCATGGTCATCGAACTGGCCGAAGGTTATGATCCTGCATCGAAATGAAGGCCTCAAGGGTGCGTTCAAGGACCCGCTTCGCTGTTTGTTTTCTCCCCCTCCCCCTTCACCGCAGTCATACTGGTGACCAAATCTATAACTCATACGAGTTCTCGTCAGGGTGCTTGAAGCTTGAAGTTTGAAGTGTGCTGCAGAGGCCGACACACTCCACAGAAGAAAGTACTCGAAGAACGAATGGATTTCTCAGAAGATCAAAGCAATAATCATCACATCAAGGAAAATAACACAGAACAAAATCTAGGTTAGAGCTCATTACAATAACAGCAGATTGTATTCATCACGTGAGTTTGCAATGCCCTCTTTTACCCTTGAAAGCAGAATTGCATCACAACACCCTTTTACAAAGACGTCTATGGAGTCATTTCAGTCTATGTTCAACCCAGTCGCCGGGATAGGATGTTGGCATTGTGCGTTTCTGAGGAATCTTGAAGTTTCATATCGATGTTTCATATTTCTACCTGTCAATGTTATAGTCTTTAACCGCTTTTGGTGCCTTTGTTGTTTTGAAACTGGATTTAGGTTTAGGCAACACAGCTACTTGGTTAGGGTTAGTAAAATATCATGGTTTGGGTCAATATAAGTACATTACTTTTGGTTTCACACTGGACATGAACACCTTTCTCCTGGGTGAAAGTCCCATGTTTGACCCATCCATCCACTTCGACCGCCTTCGCAGACTTTGATTAAACGTATTTGTGAGACGTCAAAAACAACGTGCAACGTCATCTGGAACAAGATATGTTTTTTGTTAACTAAATCATGTAAATATAGAATAATTTGAAACCACCGTAAAAGTCGGGTTACAAGCCGCTCCTACCTCCGGTCAGTGTCCCACTGTAGCAAGCTAGGAGCAGCGCTAGCTAGCGCTGCTGCTAGCTTCCCGCTGCTGCTGCTACTGGCCGCTGCTGCTACTGCGTCGAGCCGGGGCTGGTCCCGCTACCTTCGGTGGTTGTCGGGGAGCTAGCGGAGAGCTAGAGGAAGTTAGCGGAGAGCTTGAGGAAGTTAGTGGGGAACTAGCATGAGCGCCAGCTGGCTATAGCGGGGAGCAAACGGGGACACTGACCGAAGGTAGTAGCGGCGTGTAACCCGACTTTTACGGTAATTGGGTTGAAAGCTCAAATATGCTTACTGCACGGGCAGATTGTTTTACTCTAGGAAAAACATCGAGACTAAAAGGACTCAAATACACACAATTTTTTTTCGATATTAAGTTTTTTTACAATGTTGTCCACCTGTGGGTGTATGCTTAAATACCACAATGCAATGTCTTGCGGTGCCCAATATTTCTAAATACAGAAATCCAGATTTACTCACCAGCAGCCGAAGTGTGAGGAAATCTGGCGGATGAAGGGTCCGATGGGGTTGCCAGTTTTAGAACATGGTTATTCAGAGATAATACTGGCATGAAATATTTAAAGAGACGAGGCTCACCTCTCTCACAGCCTCTTCACAGCCAGAGGTCTTGAGCCGGATTATTACCCCTGTAGAAATTGTTACTTGGATTTCTGTGATAACGTTACAGTCTCCTGTCTATTTTTTAAACATGCCCTTTCAATGTCACCTTCAGATTAAGAGCATTCATCTTGTGCCTTTTTTCCCCGAGAATATATTTGTTTGTATTTCTTGGAGCGATGCTTCTTGTTTTTATCTAATTAGTAATGAATTCAAGTAAGAGGACTAAATCAATGACTCTACAGATGTAATTGATAGCTGTTTGCTGCTAATGGTTAGAATGTGACTCCACATCTGGGTGGTATTAAACAAAAAAAAATCTGTTTCCAAGGAAACAAACACATGTGATGCTGTTGTTTTCCCTGATAATAGTAGGCTGGATTTGAATCATTGTTTATTTTCTTCAAATTGAAAATGCCTTCAGGTTTTATGTCATCCATTTTGCCTCAAAGTAATAATTTGTTAAATAAGATGCCTGAACAAGTAATAGCTATTACATCAATCAAATGGTCTTAATTACACTGTTTGCCACTCCAGCCATGACGTTTGACAGATTACTGACATGTGGTTGTTTAGATTTGTGCTCTTTTTTTTTTAATTCTAGACGTCTAGTGGTAAAGAGCCTTTGACAGGCAGAAATCATCTGATGTTATTAGTGCTCATTGGAGGTGAACGATTTGAAGTTTCAACGGGGGATATGCTGGAAAAGTTGAGATTTAAAGGGACAATTTGACACCTTGGAGTAGAAATTCAATCAGTGTTGATGGTAAATGTCGTCAATTGAAGAAAATCAAACACTGAGTTCGTGCTATCCATGGTTAATGCAGCCTCGGCCTCTCTCCGCTGCATTTCTTCGGGCTGTATCCTCCAATAATCACAATGATAATAAATAATGCAAATTTCCTCGTCGATAATTTTCTCTGCACTCATATTTCGTGGCTAGTTCGCAAAACAAGCGAGATGCGGGATCTAGAGCACTCGAGAGGTGGAGAATAGAAACCTAAGCTCAAACAGCGGCCTGTAGTTCTTCCTGGCATCCTTGGACAGAACTGGGTGCAGGAGGAACAGCTGATTCTGCACCTGTGAGCTCAGATTTCTCCGTCGACACATTTTACCATCAACACTGATCGGACATCCGCCTAGAAGTGAGAGAATTTCCTCTTTTAAGATGGTTGCTTTTGCAGCACGGCTCCATGGAAAGATCTCAATAACTATTTGTTGGATTGCAATGAAATCTCGCACAGGCATTCACAGTCCCATCTTTAGTGATCCCAACTTCCTCATCAGGTTTATGAAATTTCCGTGATGTAGAATAGATCGAGGCGTGTGTTATTTTTCCTGAAGATTTTCCTATCTTTCTGTCCCCTTTCATTAATTCTCCCATGAATCACCTGGTTGCCATCATTCATTATGTTAAAGATTGCAAGGCCAGTGACGACTGACTGTCAGTGGAGGGGATAATCAGTTTTGTCCGCCGCGTCATGCAGAAGACAAACGGGAGAGGTCACATGGTTTACTATCGGAGGAGACGAAATCCTCGTTTCCAAGGCGATGTGTGTTGCTAGATCACAACTGTAGGTAGAGGGGATGAGGAGATGCTGCACCCTCCAAGTGGCCTCGATTGCAGAAACCCACGGCCCATCAAGTCATGTCATTAGGAGCCGCTCATCTGATTGCTTTTTGTTCCCAAAAATTCTCCTCATAAAAACAAAATCTGTTATTCAAGTGTTTCGGATTGAAGCGCGCATCTTAAATCTGTGGCATCATCTGCACCGTCGTGATGTGATTGTCGCTCTCTCGGGAAAGGACGGGAGACGCATTTATTCTCTGCAGCAATCAGTTAAATACAGAGAAATGTTGTCGGGTTGTGTGGTAGAAATGGAACATCGAGTCGATCAAATACAGGAAGAGGTGATCTCTGGAGCAGATTCAAGTTGTTTTTTTCCTTCAGTCCTCATTTTAAGCTCAATCATAATCGTGATGATGCGTTGTACTGTGTTATAATCCAGAGAGCCTGAAGATTACGTGTGGAAATGGAAAATGGAGTTCTTATACAATTTTAAAAAAAGGAGTCAACCATAGTCTATATTCCGTGCTTATGCTGACCGCCTTCTGTTAATGAATCATTGATGGTGGCCCTCCTCACATGCTATAGGTTCAAAGTCATTTCAGAAATCCTTCACTGATGACACGATGCGAGAGCTCGTAATATGTCCGGGCTGCTTAGCCGTCGAGATCCCAGTTTTTAATTAAGGACTTGTGTCTGGGGAAGCCAGCGCCAGTGTTAATAAAAGGGGCAGGCGGTGGGAGGACTTGGGAGGGATATAAATAGCAGCTTTTGTAGGCTAGGATTCCCTGTCGGGTTGGAGCCAAGCTCGTAGCAGATCACGCCAGCCGATTAGCATAGACATGCTCCCGTGGCTGTGGATGCAGATGTGCCTCTGTGGTGTTGTGTCTGTGTTGTGGGGAAACAAACCTTGTTCCTCCCTAGATTCTGTCTCCAAGGCTCTTATTTGCATTCTTATGTGTTTATGTGAGTGCACAAACATACAAAAGAAGAAAGGGCCACAGGAGGAAGGTTATTCTGGCTTGGACTGTTCAAAAAGACATTCAGGTAAATAGAGAACAATGGATGGAAAGTGCAAATGGGGCCTTCTGCAACAATGAATGGTTAAAGGTACCCGGTGGAGTCTTCTCGTAAACAAACATAGTTATCTTTCAATAAAGTGTTCAACCATTATGTGTATCCTTGGACCATGCAAACGCTTTGGAGTATTTGATTATTTATATTCATGTTTGCATCAGCTGGTCTTCTCTGTCTTCTAATAGTGCGGCTTTATCGTAACCATCACCGACTGTGAATCAGCAGGAATGTGGGTCCATGTACTGCGAATGGTTTCATTTTTGTATTGTGCAATTTTTCTGTTAATATGTATACCAAAAAAAGACAGAAATCTGCAACTATTTTGACAATCAAATAATCTTTTTAGTCATTTTTCGAGTAAAAATGCTTCTCATATTTGAGGATTTGTTGGTTTTCTTGTACTGATGGTCCAATAAACAATATATTCAAAGACATCAACATTTGAGGGCCTAATTTTGACATACATTTTTCACCCTTTTTCAGACATTTAATAACATTTACCCCCACGATTAATGGATTAGAAAAGAAGAAGAAAAAGAATTGCTCGCTGCAGTCCTTGTTCCAGTAAAACGGTTATTTATCACGCACTTCGCTTTGACTGGAAACAACGATACCAGACGAGTCATTCCGGGTAACAGAGGAAATCCTCACCTGTAGCGGATGATGAGGCGCTACAGGGGAAGAAGATGATGCCCTGAACGCCAGACATGTATGTTACATAACGGTATCATAGTATTCAGTGGTTGCATTATGAGCGCAGCAGCGTGGAGTGATTGGTGAGACACACTGCGATGTGGCTGCTTCCCCAGTTACCTTTACGACCGCAGAAGCTACCTTATCCTGTGTAAGCTGCTGTTTCTTTACCGAGGGTGTACACGTTAAGATCTCTGAGGCTGACTTGATTTGTGGGTCGGCGTGGGGGATTTGCTTTGACTGAACAGGTGCGTACATCCTCGAGGTTCTCTGTTTGAGATAAAGGAAAATACGGTTTGCTCAAGGTCAATCCATCCTGCTGCAAAGTCAATCATCACAATGACTTTTTTTTCTCCCTTGGCTGCTAAACAACAGCTTTTTGTAGCAGCGTGTGTGTCTGCCATTGTGTTGCTGTGTGTGCACCGCAAATGAAGGTGTGGACTATCAATGAAATACACCTGCAGAACCATTTATCTGTGTTTCACACTTTATTTCTGCAAAGCTGCAAGTGTGGAACAGGCCAGCACGCCTCAAACGGGACAAATCAAATGCTGTAAAGTGGATTGGTTTACAACATGAAGTGCATTTTGCGTTTCAAAATATCCCTATCAGCCACTTATTGGCAGCTTTCGGAAGAAAGGCCTCTTCTTCACAGTATGAGCCTCTATTCTTAGCTGCCTGTGTGCACGACTTACGTCAGTCGGTCTGCTGGAAACAGAGCCACAACATGTCCTGCTCGTCTGGTCGGTAATGATAAACGTAATGAACGTTACAGAGACGGTGTCAGAATAAAGTCAACGCTTTATACTACACTTTTTTTTTATGGAAGCATGATCTGTAAAATCACGGTGTGGCTGGCACGCTTCATTACAGTAATTCAACTGATGAGAGTAAATTGCCAGAACAAGCAAACACTGATCTTTGATTGCGTTGCTCCAGTGAATATAAACAGCGTTCAATTTTAGGATTATTCCATCACAGAATGCTTCGTTGTGCAAATAAGCCGGTGTCTTCGACAGACAATTGCTCTGCTTTCACAATTGGTCATCGGACAACATCTTCTTTGTTGGTTTTGGAACAATATCAACCTGGAAAGCCTTCATTGTGAAAATGATAATGAAATATATTTTTGAGCCGATGGAGCTCATAACGTGTGGCCATGCTTCAGAGCTCATGTTTCACCCACTGTGCCGTAAATCCGGCAACTCAACAGCAGATACGAGCCTTTTGTTCGTATCTGTCAACCTACTAATGTCTGCAACTTGAGAGTGAGCTGGCAACCCAGTAACCGCTGAGGTTGGAGGCGGAGTTGGCGTCCATGTAACCACGGGGACTCTGACACATATCTGACAACCTCGGTAAACCCTGGAGATTTCAGACACATCTGGCAACGCTTCATCCCACCAGGGCTCGCTCCACATGGCGCATCTTGATCTGGCAACGCAACGGCCTCAACAAAAACAACAACGAGGAGGAGCAGACTGGTGGAACTGGCAACCCACCGGGATTGGCCAGCATGTTGCACGTTTGGCCTTTTGGAATTTACACAAGGCAGCTATGACAACAAAGTTGTTCCCTTGGCGTATTTAGCATGCTTAGAAATTGATTTCAGCAATATTATTATGAAAACATCACGACGTAAAAACCTTCCCCCCAACAAATCCATATTTATATGTCATACATAATTAAAGCTGAAAACTAGAATAAATTACATGAAAAATGAATCCAGAGGAATTCATATAAATACTAAAACATTGTCTCCTGTTGACCCAATATTCTTGCACGACAATATGGTGTGTTTGCCTAATGAGTCACTCCAATATTTATAGACAGACGGCAAATTGAGGGGTATACCATCCTCCAAAATGACCAAAATGCATCCCCCCTTTTTAACCTGTTATCCTCCCCCTCCATCTCCATTTAGTTGACGATGTTAGCCTGTCTGTCTGACTCATTGATCCTTCGTCTGACTGATGTTTGTGCGGTTAAGATGGCTCTGAAATATCAGTAGACTCCACCGGGCACTAATTTACACCCACCACGCGACCGCCGGAGCTGATCGCTGCCCAGAAGCCACTCTCACAGCGCTGTGTATTAATAAGCCACAACGATTTGGTTATGTTTAGCAAAAGATCATGGTTTGGGTTCAAATAAGTACTTTGTTAAGTTTAGGGAAAGCTCTGTCGTCATTTTGGGGCAAAATGTCTGGGTTCCTCTTGTTTGTGCCTCGCGGTGGTCTAGTTTTACACAATCACAAAATGTGTGCATATAGAAATGTGCATGTGCAGTTAATATCAAAGTAACAGCTTAGAAAAGTGCTGGAAGATCTGTCATTCATTATAAATTATTGAGATAGATTAATAACTATAATTATAGTATTACAGACTTGTATCCTTGCAGATGTCCTTTGTTAAATGGAGGGCTAAAAAAAAAGATAATTGAGAATACATCTATGTGTCATCATGTAATGATGTAATAAAAGACTGGCGTAAAGAAGGTCAGGTGTTTTTGAGTAAGGTGTGGATGTTATACAGATGTCACCATGTCATCTAAACGCGCCAGAGCTTTCAGCGTCGGAATTCTTTTAAAATGTTAGATCCTCCCTCGTGTATTATTGAAAGTGCTTTTCTGTCATATTTTTCCTCGACAGCGCATCCTGCAGCATATCAGGCCTTTCTTTACCCTTGACGTGACCCTGCCACCACATTAAGATGCGACTGGGGAGCCTTGTGTCCTGGGTGGATGCTGTAGTAGTGCCTTCCATTCTGTATTCTGGTCTGGTGAGCACCAGATGCTGCGTGCTGAAGTATCGTAGTGCGCATCACCTCGCAGGCATAGAGGTGTAGTTATTGCTTGACGGGTATCTCGCCAGCTTGTGATGCGTGAGATTTATCTGCCGGTGAGATACCGCCCCGTCGTGCTTGTCGTGTAGCACTCACCGAGGACCTTATTGTCATATCTACCCTTCAGTTTGACCAGATATGTGGCCATTTAAAGGCCAATAAAAGAGCTTCACGCGCCGGGCATATTTGCCGCCTCAAAATGTTCCGTGAGTAAATCTGTCGCCCTCTGAACATGTGACTCGGGCGGACTGCCGCCCTGAGATTGTGCTCTGTAGGCATGTGGGGCAGCGGGGATGGGCGAGAGAGAGAGAGAGAGAGAGAGAGAGAGAGAGAGAGAGAGAGAGAGAGAGAGATCTCCTTTCTTCTGCGCCAACACAGCCCTGTCGGCGCCCCGGCCAGAGCTGCTGCAGCCGACTAACAAAGGCTTCCTGGGTGCTCTCTTGTCGCTGCAGTGGCCCGAGCATGTTGGGAAGAGTTTTACTGCTTGTGGGGGAGCAGGGAGGGGCCGAGAACAGATTTATGTGTTTCGTAGTTATTGCATTTTCTTTCTTTCTTTCAATTTGCAGTTGGTTTGTATTATAAGGCGACACGGTGCTAGTTAAAGTGAACACTAGAGGGTCCCTGGATTGTCAAAGTCTCCTTAAAACCTAACACTAAGACCTCACTTGTCGACTCTTTCTCAGTTGTCAACTATTAAATTAATCGACAACTATTGTAATCAATTGAACAGTTTGATTAATGTATTAAGAAAAAAAGGCAAGATAATGTGATTATTTTCTGGTTTTCGTTACAAGACATTTGTCATCTTTGGCTTTGGTGAAATACAGATTTGATGACGTTTTATACACCAAATGACTGATATATATATATATATATATATATATATATATATATATATATATATAATCAAGAGATGAGTTGAAAATGAAGTTAGTTGCAGCCCTACTTTCTTAGTTGATTTAGAAGTAGAATTACTAAAAATGGCTAAATTGTACTGTTACAGATGATGTAAAGGTCCGTGACAGCTCATCCCATTCTACCTCCCTCTTTGAGATTACTTCTGAATGGACAGGATGAAATGCATGTGTGCTGCAGAAGTTGTCATCTTAAAATGTTCCAGCAAGTTATTTATGATATAAGAGACACATAATCCACATTAACCTGCCACAAGTGAGGGACTTGCGTCTTGCAGCATGTGAGCTTCGTGTCGTGGCGTGATGGATGCTGCTTGTAACGGGACACCTGGGCCAAAAACTCAGGCAAGCAGGCAAACAAAACATCTGGCCGCCGAGCCCCGGAGGATCTCGGGGACATTAGCCTCCGAAGGACAGTTTCTGGGTCTGTGCACACCACCCTACATCATCTGTTCAGTGTGGATGCGTGCTGCATGTGTGAGTGCAGCTTCTTGCCTATCATCTCTCTCCAGGAACTCGCAATCAGTCCGGACCAGGCAAAGGGGCGTTGCCTCGTCACAAACGACTCATTCCAAATTCAAAACCGTTTCATCGTTCTAACGAGAAAACCAATCACACCTTTGAGTCGTTGATCACACTTTGATGCGTGCAGTCGGCACTAACACGGGGCCTGGACTGCGTGTTCATCACCTGCGAGTTGGTCGTGGCTAGAAAGGAGGGCCGGTCTCGTGTAAAACTCTCGCGAGAGTTCATGTTGACGTGGTTACGTTTGGAGGGCAGCATCGCCGTCGTTGAGTGACCCTGTAGCTCCTCGCTTGTGGGAAGGCTGTCCTGGCTCCTCATTGGTGGAATGAGCTCTCCATTGACATCGGGACAGCAGATCTCTACATGTCTCTACATCTTCCGCCGCAAACTAAAAACAAGACAAGCTTTAGGAATAACTATATACAAAAAGCCGATCTTCTCGCCGATGGTCTTGTTTACTGATGTAGGTCATATGGAGGCATCCGTATTGAATTAAGTTTCATAACCAGTCAAAAGTAAGTGAACTATCAAAATACATCATTAATAGTCTTCTCTCCGCGAAGGGAACCTCGCCCACGTTGGAATCCCCAAAAAGTGACATCACTTTTGTACACGATTGATCCTTTCTTGGCGTAAACCTGCTCGTTGTTTGTGCTGTGTCTCCTGGCCCTGCAGGTCCGGTCACGTTTCCTTATCTCAGCCCCCTCTGCCTGGCTGCCAGCAGACAGCATTATCATCTCATTCTGCCTCGGTTCATGTTAGATTTCTGCCTGACTAGATGCTCCACCACCGCCGCTGCTGCCGCTCTGCATCGGGAACTGATTATAACCTCGGCCTGTTTCGTAAACAGTTATGTGAACTTTAGATGGGCATAAAACGATTGCTCATTCGCGTACAAGAGAGAGGATTGTTTTGATCAGTGTGTGGCTCTGAATGCCGCTCCCTGAATGCAGGCTGACTCTCGGGTGGTCTGCTTCATGCTACAGACCTTTTATAAAATGCCAGAGATTCACAGCACCAGGCCTTCGACACTAATTCATTTTGAACAGAGCCAGAGGCCATTTGACTTTCAGTGTTTACCTGCAGAGAGACAGAGAGAAACGGAGAGGACATACTGGTGTTGGAGAGAGTGTGTGTACCAGCATGTCTCCTCTTGTTATCTTCACTGCCAATCGAATATGTACATGTACTTCTGCCCCAGCAGAGGTGATTGAATATGCATCGAGGTATCTTTTTTTTTCATCTCAAATCCTGTCGTCAGTGTTTTTTTAAGGAGCGGCCATGAAAACCTTCTCGTCCCGGGTGGTTTGACCTTTAAAAGCCAACGCTGCTGCTGCAAGACAAGCACGGATGATACAGGAGTATTTGGCAGGGTTTGATGATGCTATGAAGGGCTATTTCTGTGTCGGGTTTTTGTCACCGTGGCTCATCGAGAGCCCGCGGGGCGCCTCGGATACCATCTCGCCTCGCGTCCACGACTCTGAGTCTCATTCGAGTCCATTTAATTCATGTACTAGGAACCCTGTGAACCGTGCAGCAGAGAAGGCTGGAGGAGAGCGATAACGCCGCCTGCACAAAGACGGCTCAGATGACCAGAGACGACAAGAGCAGGAAACAGAGACGGAGATACGACTTTGTATTAGATGGCTTTGATGATGACCTTAAAGGTACCAGCCCTCTAAGGCCTCTGACCACTGGTTCTCCAATCTCCTAGACATACCGTACAATATGAGCTGACACTAAATACTACGAGTGATACTACTTCTATGATATGTGTCGTCGTCATTCTGATCATGTTGAGTTACCTCTAGTTCCATCGAGACATGCATTTAGTTTAGGTTTAGTATGATTTAGTAAGATTAGATAAGATATTTTTAGGCAACCAAAATGTTACAATTAACTTTCATGAACTGAAAAAAGTTCTAAGACGAAAACGTCCAGACTGGACAACGCCGTGGCATGACCTGTCAATCACAAGGTAGCTCCGCCCTGAAGCATACTTCGCTTTATGGTTGTTTTACTCTAAATGGGACCATAATTTACTAAATGAACATCATGCTGTATTGAAGAAGACTTGAAACTGTCATTTGAGACCATAAACTCATGTTTACAATGTTTACTGAGGTAATAAATCACGTGAGTGGTCATTTTTGCTGCCTGATCAGGACTTCCTTTAGTACAACGTTGTTTCCTGCAGTGGGTTGGGTCAAGAGGTGCTTGCAAGATTTTTCACAATGTTTAAACTTTTTTAATAACCAATATTCTATCTTAAGAGTAATACAAACAAAATAAATTAACACCCAACAAATATGCAGTTAGTTTTCCACTATTTTATTTTATTTTATGATGCAAGGCCATGAGCATCAAAACCAAATTCCATTCACCTTTGTTTTTAGTTTTTTTGTCAATAGGGTGGACTGAACCTGGAAAGCAATAACTGAAATGCCAATGATGCATCCCTGTGCACAGTGCAATGCCATACTCTGGTTAAAAATGCTGATATAGTAATTATTAATTCATGCTGTTTTGATATTTACAAGCCATTTGGCTTCAATGCCATGCCCAGGACTAAACAGACACTAAAGCTACATCACGCACAACGCTTTACTGTCGACTATAAACCGGCTTTGGAGAGTGTGTGATCACCTTGATGGTTTGAGGTGACATTAGACAAAAGTATCCTCTCATCGGCGTCGTCAAATAGTAGTACATGTTTAACTTTTGTACATAACAGACACATGCCCCTTGAGAGCTATAGAGATACTGAAGCAGTTCTAGCTCCATGCGGGCATTCTGTCATTTCTCAGACATATTCTAATCTTATCCCATAGATTTGTGCCTTATTTCCAAGGATTTTTTTCATTTCATCTTTGAGTTTCAGATTGCTTTGCTTTCAACGGTCTGTGATAAATGAAGTCAAGGTTCTGACGATCTCTTTTCAGCCTTTATTTGAGACAAAACACCAAGGCCATAAACCAGGAGGGGAGGAGAAGGAGATGTCAACAGATCAAAAAAGTACAAATCACCTATTTTTGTCTCTGCTGCAAACTAGTAGATCAAGAGGGGGTCACACCTATCTTGGAGATCTAGCTCTATCCTTGTATGTATTGCATATTTTTTGTTGTTGGCATAAACAGCTTCAGGCTTGCTTGTTAGTGCCTTCCGTTGCCTTTAAGATTCCTGTGATGAAGCTCTCCTGATCTTCTCGATCTTTTACATAAGAGATCGTCAGACCTTCTTCGATGCACAGAGGGTGTTGTGTTTACCGAGGCTGTCACTGGATGTTAGCTGCATGGACAGGGATTGAATCATCAACGCTCCAAAGCCCACCCTCTCTCCCAACTGTAATCTTTGCAAATCCCAACACTTGTCTGATGAAATTTCCAAATGTGGCATCTCGCCGGCTCCAAACAGTTCGGTTGCTCGCTTGGTTATCTGCCTAACTAAAATTGCCATGCTTATCTGGCAACTGGCCTTTGATTTACAATACTACACTGAAGCTCGTGTTCTGTGGCTTTGCGTCTCTGCAGTGTCCAATTCGTCAGCCGTTGCAGTGGAACAGCAGTGTGTTTTCTTCTTCTTTTAATAGATTTGTCACATTTGAGGCGCCTGGTGCAGTGGCTCAGTGGACCTCCGCTCAGAGTGGAGTGTCTCATTATACCTGTGAACAAACAGGAAACCAGAAATAGCGCTGAAACAATTAGTCAAGTCATTGTTTAACAGATTGACAGAAAATACATGCTGTTGCTTGTCTCAGCTTGATATCATTTATATTAAACCACACTTAGTTTTCTTGCATAGTTTTCCAATGTTAACTTTTTCTTTCGTTATTAAAGTAGGCGGGCAGCATATTAATACGCTGCATGCATGACTGAGTATACGTAACAGTTTAGCCCCTTTTTGGTCGATTAATGCTTTTTCATGGTGAATGATTGATTTCCAAGAAACTCATGAGGACATCTCGAGTAAACACAAGATTTAAAGTGGTGCTTTGTGTGATTCTTTGTGGAGATTGATTAGTCTACAGCAGTGGCGGGCCGCGATCAGCTGTTAAACTAAACAGCAGCGTAGGTACCAAATCCAGGATCCGCCACTGGTCAACAGTCTATAGTTGACTAGGAATTTCTTTAGTCGAGGACAGCCCTACACACCACGTACAAAAACCTTCTTAGAATTAGGACAAAGCTATATATTTATATCACCAAAATATTGGTGGGAACAGCAGTGCTAAACGGTATTTCATACTGATCCGAAATGCAAATGCAAAAAGTAATCTGGGTGACATAATGTACAGTATGTGGATAATTTTTTGGATAATTTTTTTTTTTACAAATGTTTCTTTCATACATTCAAAATTGCTTTTGACAGTGCCAAGATATAGACAGATATTTGCTATACTGGTAAGTTGAAAACCTTTTGCAGACTAAAATAAATAAAGGCAGTGAAAACTGAAAAAAAAAAAAGCATACGGTTCAAAGGGTTAATTTGTCATTAAGGACAAGACAATAATCATATTTTTCCAGCTAGACTAGAATAAGAGGACACAGGGTCGCCAGCCATGGGAATCATCTCTTCCTGCCGTATGAGGCGGACAACAGTCACAGCACATCAACCGCGAGCCGGCCTGCTGCCGCTGTGTCCCTGACGAAATAAAACGGGAAAAAACCCGAACTCTTTGTCCCCTTCAGAGCGTTGTGCTCTCCATGGATAATAGATGATGGATGGCCTGACATTTCTGGCCATGCTTGTTTGGGTGTTCCACAGCGATGTGCAGCTCCGTTGCTGCCTGGATGCCCGGCATTACTGGGACCAAATGAAAAAGCATGACAAAAAAAATGACAGAACATTACATGTGGAAAACAGAGAGTAGGCATTCTCACCGGGTAATAAAACGCTCTCCCCCCTGCCTGACCTTTTCAATATGGGCACAGTTGCACCATGCATTGTTGTGGCATCAAGTCACGTCAGGAAGCCATACATCGGAGCTGAGCGAGTCCCGTCGAGAGCGCATGTGTTGGAGAAGGGGATGTCTGTGGGATATTTCCTTTGGTAGCCTCGCTCTCATTCCCCCAATGGAAGCCAAGTAATCCATCTTGAGATGAGGCCCGTGGCTCCTTTACCTTGACTTTGCCCGCAGATAGAAATCCACTGAGTACACTTATATGTAAGAAGAGCTCCTCTGTGCTGACATCCCTTGTTGTTTGCTGGCCACAATACACAAAACCACAGTTATCACGTTTAAAAGTTTAATTTTAAGAACTTTAACAGACATAGAGTAATGGAAGTATCCTGGGTAGTTTGTATAGGTTTATGTTTTGGCCATAAATCTAAATTATTCCAACTTAGAACTTCTGGTTTAATGTCAATTTGGTGTGACTACAATACTCATGAGCCTCAGCAACTTTGTTGTTTGCGTAATAGAAGAAGCTAGTCAGAGCTGAAGAAAGTTCAGAGGGCTTTGTTATTTGTTATACATTTCCCCAGGTGCTGAATTCATCTAACATTGTACCAAACCTTTGACTTTTTACTAAAGAACCTGATATTTTCTTATGCAAGTCACTCATCTTTTGTACGGATGATTCAACCAGGAGAAATTCATGTCCATTCAGCTTTGGCTGAAGTTGTGATGAGAGGCCATGGAGGTGCGGCAGGTCCTTGTACGGGAGTTCAAAGGGATCAAAATTAGTTATTAGGCGCTCGAAGGGCGGTAAATTGTCAGGCTGTAATTTCCACTCTCAGATTTATGACTTGGCCTCAAGGGGCCTTTCCAGCATCGAGACGACCCCTCTTACCTCGCCAGCTAAAGGTTATTGTAAATCACACCCCCAACGCCATCAAACTCTCTCACACAAACACCCTCACTGACCTTTCATTTCCCCTTTTTTTTCTACTGGGCATTTCTGCTTCACTTTCCCTGAAATAATCATCTCCCATCTACAAGTGGATTCTGCTGTTGTTTTCCAGTGACCCTGATATAGCATCACAACCGGGTCATGCAAAGTGCATTCAGGACAACCACTCATTGTCCTCTCCAAGAACGGGCTCTTTTGTCTCTTTTAAGCGCATTTGTTAAGAAAGTTTGATTGTCCAATTCCAAAATTAATCACAGGCAATCAAGCTGTATAAAATCAATGCATTATTCAACCGACAAAGTTCAGTGGTTTCCTTTTATTCATGGCTGGTTTGTTTTCAGTTCATGGATAATTGTGAATGATTAATTTCTGCTTGCTTCATTATGCATAAATGGGAAGTGCCATTAGATTTTATGTGGATTTCTGTGGAGGACGGACAAAGACATATAAAACCAGGCAGGCATGTTGCTTTACCAAGTTGATTGTGTTGGAAAATCAATGAAAACAAAATGTAGTTTGATGTTTTGACAGTAGAACCCTACAGCTCCTCTGTATCTACATCAAATCATCCTGCCGCATGCTCTTTGGTTTGAGCAGCTCTTAGAAGTTGTGATGGCTTTACAACCCGCCTCTTTCTCTTTGGGGAATAAAAGGACGAGCGAGCCCACAAACACTGAAATATTCATGTATCTCACGGAGGTAATAGCAATACTTGGATCGTGAGTGGAGTCGGCGGACGTCCTTGCTGGTACTTTGACAGAAACACAGATGAAAGGCAGCGACACGGTTCCTGAAAAGCCTCCATTGATAGAAGCACGCCGGCTTGCTGTTGTAACACTTGTCGCCCACCTTCAACTCACCTGCATGTCGCCGCGAAGAAGAAGAGACGCTCGCTCAGCGCGGATAGCCTTCTTGAATATTTAAAGCTGAGGAAATGAGCCCGCCGGCTGAGCCGACGCTTGTGTGCAGCGGTCCTCAAGGTCCCTCTGGCTCCTCCATGTCCCGTCTAGAGTCTCTGTGACCGATCCTACTTTATCAGCAAGATGTAGGCCAAGAATGCAGCTGGCGCTGGTCCTGAATGGACTGCTGCTTGATGTAATGGAGGTACGTTCTCTTTGTCACCAACAGCTTCAGAAGAGTCGGTCTGTTAAGACCTTTCAAACAACTTGACGTGACTCTGTTAACAAACCTTTCACCTTTCAAATCACATTCTTAATACCAGCCACTCCTGTAATATAAGGGCTAACTAGAACCATATAGGGTTCTTTGACTTGTCCAACGCTTTTTGGTTCCTGGTACAATCCTTTTATAAACCTTTCAGAGTGTTCTTCATAGAACCCAACATCCATCGGTTCCAACCAGAGCCCCTCATGAAACGGTTCTATTGAGAACATGTATACCTTCCAACGGTGTTATCAACAATCCACCCAGGATGTTCTACCAAGAACACTTTTATATTCAAAGAGTTTTATCTAGAGCCCTACCAGTATGTTCTACCAAAAACCTGTTCATATTGCAAGGGTTTCATCTAGAACCCACCCAGGATGTTCTACCGAGAACCCTGCAATAATCGAAGGGATTTCTCTAGAACCCACCCAGGATGTTCTACCGAGAACCCTGCAATAATCAAAGGGATTTCTCGAGAACCCACCCAGGATGTTCTACCGAGAACCCTTTTATAATCGAAGGGATTTAGAAAAGAACCCACCCAGGATGTTCTTCGAAAACCCTTTCATATTCCTAGGGTCTCATCTAGAACCCACCCAGGGTTTCTCATAAGGGTTCCTAAAGGACAGGAGCTGATTTTCTAGGGGGATTTTTTAACAACAATGATTTCAAAAGTCATTGAGGAACCTTTTCTTCCAAAAACAGTGTTTTTGGTGGAAGAGTGATACGGCATGGGACTTGAAAGAAGACGTATTGGTTTAAAACATTGGATTAATATTGGTTAGTTAAGTCAAAGGTCTTTCTCAACCACTATTTGTCTTCCCAAAAGCCTAATTTTAAAAACCTGCAGGTTTTCATTTATGTAATTTGAATGCTCAGACGTGATTGTCGTGATGTTATTCCACTTTAGTGCAGCATCACTCTCTTGCATGTGTAGACATTTGTTAACCGCGGGGAGTGCAGCGCTTGTATTAATAGCAGGAGGCTCATCTCATCCTTTATTTATAACCACCCTCTGTCCTGTCCTCCCTTTGGTCTCACACTGTAAATATAACACAGTTTATCAAATATTAAAGAGCTACAGCACAGTGGAGCCTTCTGAAACTCAGATGTAGTAATTGAAGCACAACTTTCACAATAAGGCTTCTGTTTGGGGAAAGTCACAGATAATGAGATTTATTTGTTGTGCTCCAAATCAGAGTCACGGTGCATTCACAAAGAGCTCCTTTATTGTTGCCATGAAAGTTACCGGACTTTGTCTATGTTGTTCTTCAGAAGAGTCACTAAAGGTTAAACTCTGCACTCTTACCGGCTCGTTTTCAATCTCATTTCCCTTATGGCTTCAGAGAATCTGCAGTTTGAGTCAGATGATGCTCTTCCTCCATTTCTTCACAAAGATTCCTGAGACTTGGCTGAATAGCGTTATCACACAGAATTTAGCTTTCTTCCAAGCTGCTCTCTCTCTCTCTCTCTCTCTCTCTCTCTCTCTCTCTGCGTTTCACTGCCGTCAATCACACCACCGCATCGCTGTCTCTCCTGAGAGTGATGCACGATTGCCGGGGTTTGTTTTTAGTCTGGAAGTATGACTCTCCTGCAGTAGCTCAACCACAAATTGGTTTTTCGTTGTTGTTGTTGTTGTTGTTGTTGTTTTTAAAGCTGTAATTCTTGCAGACAGCGGGCCCACTCGGGGAGAAAGCCTTGTCCACCATCTCATATAGAGTTTACCTTCTAGGTAGACTCCATGCTCACACACACACACACACATACACTACCTGACAAATTGCAGTGCGAGGCAGTTTGCCCAGGTAATAAGATGTGGGGAGGCGGGGAGGGTAATGGTCCAGCAGGTCATGGGTAAAATAGTGCTAGAGAGGCTCGGAGCGCAACCTCAGCCCATCCGAGTGGAGTCTTATACTTCCCAGCTGTTTGAGTGGACTATAAAATAAAGCTTTAACACTTCATCAAAACTGGCCACTGATGAAACGACCTTGGACAACATTTGAAGAGAAAGCGTTCAAAAGAACCAATGCAGTAATCGCCCCCCCCCAACATACTGTAGCCGATGCCATGTAGATGCTTATCTTTTCCCATTTAACAGCCGACTCAGCAATCAGAAGCTCCTCATTACTCCTCGGCTTTCGTTAGCGGACACCGTTGCTGTTCCCAGCTGGGCCGCATTTGTTAGCGTCGAGGAATGTCAGCACAGCCCTCGCGAGTTCCCCTGAGGGCCTTTGTATGTGTGTGTGTGTGTGTGTGTGTGTGTGTGTGTGTGTGTGTGTGTGTGTGTGTGTGTGTGTGTGTGTGTGTGTGTGTGTGTGAGCATACTGTACATGACCCACTACCTCAGCTCAATCCAAAGCAGAGTTGAAAGTCCTCTTATCTGATGCGCTGGCACGCAATCCCCAGCATGTGCATCTTCACCTTTTTATTTATAAACCAGCACTCTTCTCCTATCCGTGCTCAGCGTGTCGTATGTTCACCACCGTGCTTTTTTATGCGAATAACAATTCACCAGGTTGTGTTTTCCTTGAGAGATAGAGGAACAAATGTATATCATTGAGCGGAAACAAACTTCCATTTGCAGCATTTTCAAGGTTGTGAATAATTCAGTGTGGCCAGGATACACTGTAAGCAACTCTGGTTCAGCATTAGTTACACCTCATGTGTTTTTATTTTTGATATTTCTGTTTGGTAACCATGTGTTTGAAACTGCCACGGGAATGAGTGAGAAAATGAGTTTCCCTGTAAACATAACGAGAACGCACTTTAGTTGTATGGGAGCATCATTTTTAGGAGACATGTTTTTTTTTATGTGTTTGTACCACATTTGGTTATATACACTGACTGTCTGACAGAACATGGACAAGTTAATTAAAGTGGGTGTCAGCAGGCTAAGTTTAGTGTGAGGATGACAGTTGCAAAATGAGCTAACACTCCTAGTTTCACATGCAGTTTATTTCTGCTCTTGCATCTGTAACAACTTGTGTGTGTGTGCAGGAGAAAGATAATTCTACAAGCTTAGAGCATTTAGTGTGGCCTTTAGGAAGATGCAGCTTTAAAAACACGTCCTCACTCCTGGGGTCATAGCCTTTTCTTTAACTCCGCTCTGAGAGAAAAGGATCGCTCTGAGATGGCTGGTTCGAAGAAGAGGAGAGGAAGTGAACTGTAGACTGTTGCTGAGGAAGTTGAAGCTTACCATCACTGTGGGAGCGCAGTGGCAGGGGATTGCTAGGCCTCGCAAGCAGTAAAGCAAATGATGCAATTTGCAGAAGGGCTTTTTCTTAAGAGGAGGTGACTATGATTAGCTGCACTCCTCTGGGAGGAAGATTTATGAGCCCTAAGCTGCTTTTTGTGTGCCTGACCTACTGCACAGACCAAGTGTGGAAAAAACGCACTGAGGCAAAGAAGTATTGTGTTCCGTAATGAGACAAGAGACAAAACCCTCTCAGATTATTTCAGAGATAATTTGACATAGATGTGTTATGATCGGAATTTTTGGGGAGACAAATAACTAAAATGTACTGGATATTTAGCAAAGAAAACATATACATATGGTAATATACAATATAGATAAAGCAATATGCACATATGTCCTTTCTGGCTGCATCAATTATGAAGTTTGTTTATATGCATGTTTCTCTAAATATGCATGAACCAGTCATACATACATACATACGTACGTAAGAATAAATACATCATGAAACACTTAATAATAATAAATATGCATTTTATTTGTAACGAACTTTTCATTCGAAAGAATCTCAGAGTGCCACAGAGCCAATACATAGTAAAAAAAAAATGTTTTAAACATAGTTAAAACAAACTATAATAAAAAATAAATAGCTGACAGTGATTTAACACAAAGTCAAAAATGCCTTCCTGAATAAAACAAATTTTTTATTCGGGAAGGAATAAAATGAACTTTATTTTAGGCTCATAATCTTGCAATCTGATTTTACAACATATGTAACATCTCTTCTTTTGTGTTCTGGTCCATTTTAGGTCAACCCTCTATAGAGATGATTTGGTTACCACGCCAACACTCTTTCTCCTTATCTCCTGTTGCTATGGTAACCGCTGGGTTGTAACAGTTGACCTGATCCTCCTCTGCAGATGATTTGGTCGTTAACTCAGCGGGCCTTTACGTACAATAGACACTATTGTCCTCACAGTTTAACCTTTGGCCCAGTTACACAATCAGGCTTTTGTTGGGCTCAGCCGGGGTCAAACCAGTCGTCTGTGTGTCGGCATGGTATCCTAATTTGACGCGGAAACAGCAGGATAATCGTAGGTTGACGTTTTCCAACATGAAAGCGATTCTCCATCCCTTTTCCCTTGCACAGGTGTCACAGACAGCGGGGCCGTTGAGTTGGATCCAATGAGCGTGTACACGTGTCTCTAATAAAGTGTCACGAGCACGGCGCGATGATAATTTATGATGAGATAATTAAAGCGCGATCACGAGAGCGCAGATGGGTACATTTAGTTATGATCTCGAAAATATGCGGCCAGAAACATTCACAGCAGACAGCGACCGACTCTGGGCCTCCACATTTGTGTAAATGCTTTCACACCTTCCAGCCGCTGCTGCAGCAATCCACTCGGAAGAGATTTAGAGACGCCGAGAGAGATCCCAAAGCATCTGATCCCGATCATCGCGGATTAATTGGCGGTCCCGGCTGAGTTTCAGGTCCAGTAAAGATCTGAGACGAGCGTGACCAAAGTCTGCACACCGGTTCCTCCCGTGAGGAAAGAGGAGCCGTGTTCCTCTGCCTACGCTGCATGTTAGCACCACCTTTGATGACAGAAGTAAATCCACTTGACTTTTTCAAAGCCTTCGCTCATAATACGGAGTGAGTGAGTAGTAATTCTGGGGTTTCCATGGTGTCTGTGTGCAGCAAGAGGTCTATAAGGATTTGTAGAATTACTGTAGGTTGTAGAAACAATAGTGCCACTGTAAGTTATTGTCCTTGTCTCCTGGAGGCAGGTGGTGTGCAGATTCTGAATTACAATGCATGCTCGCATAGACAGATCACTGGTTGTATCCCTCTGACAGCTTTTGAGAATTTATTTTATTTTATACAAGCACGTTTTCATTTTGTTACAAGTGCTATGTATGCAATGATAATAGGGCTGCGACTAACAACCCTTTATTTGTTTCTCATTATGGACTTGTTTGTTATGTATTTCTTCAGTTAATTGATTCAGTGTTTGTTCTATAAAATATCAGAAAATACAGAAAAAAAATCCCAGAACCACTAGGCGAGGTCTTCAAATTGCTTGTTTTGTCCGAAACCCCATTTTCAAATAATAAAACGGAACAAAAGCAACTTTCAAAAGCAACATTTTCACACAAATTACTCAACAATTATTAAAATGGATGATAATTCAGTAAGTATATTTTTCCGGAAAGGATGGAGCAAAAAAATGAAAATACTCAGCATCCTGCACGCTGAAATAAATTCACCCGTTTTCCCATTTTGATTGTGAAATAAAACCCAGAGCATGCTGGTTATTGTGTCAAATACCAACTGCTTCTAAATTTAAAAAGTAACACGAGCTGTTCCATCACTCAGGAGTCACATTGAGACAGGCGTCTCTGTACCTGCCTGACGTGACCCGCTCAACACGCGTCTTAATTTAGACTCGGAGGACGGGGACGGCGGCTTGAAGTCTTCCAGAGCGACGGGCTGTCTCTCCTCCTGCGACGGTTGTTTACTGGAGTTCCATTGTCGCGGGCAAACAGAATTCCTGTGTGAGTTTGTGAATCAAAAACCGCGTTCAGGAAAACAACATCTCCGGGAGGCTGTTGTTGTGCAGCAGCAGGGTGACCGGCCAGTAATTGGTGTGCAACAAATGTAGTCCACACGTATTTAGGCCTTTTGTCCGTGTCCATCTGCGGAAAACTGGAGTGAGAGCAAAGCCGGTGGTCTGGCAGAGGACTCAGTTTTAGTGCGCACAATAACTCAAAGTTTGCGTTTGTTTGCGTGTTTGTGTTTGTTACAAGCCATCAAAAGAGTGTTGAGTCTTTGTGACAAAGACTGAGGCCCTTTAGTGTGTTCTCTCTGTCCTAAAGTCCTAAATGGAGATAAAGCAGCTCTGCTCCTCTTGTGGAGTCAGTGGTTTTTCTTTCATCACCTCCTCCTCTTCTACCTCTCATTTTTCTCCCTCCTTGTTTTGTTTTGTTTTCTTCTTCCTACGCCCTTCTCTTCGTCTTTCTTCCCCTCCTTCTTCTCCTCCTCCTCGTCCTTGCTCTTCATGTTCTCCGCCTCTTCTTCTTTCTTCCACTTATTTTCTTCTCATCACCCTCCTTCTTCATTCTTCCCTTCCTTTTTTTCTCAGACTCCTTCGTATTTTTCGTGCCGTCTTTCCCATCCTACTTCTTCGTCTTTTTTTCTTCCTTGCTTCTTCTTCTCTTCTTCCTTCTTTCCCGTCTCTTCTTCTCCCACCACTTTTTTTTTCTCTTCTTCCTATTCCTTCTTTTTCTCCTTTCCCTATTCCCCCTTCCTTACTTCTCCCCCTGTAACTACCCCACCTCCTCTTCGTCCTTCTTTTCTTCATCTATTCATCTTCCTTCTTATCCTGCTTCTCCTCCACCTTCTTCTCTCTCTTTTGATTATTTACCCCCATTTCTTCTTCTCTTCTATATTTTATTTGGTTTATTTGATAAGGGGACAGTGCACATTAATAAAAACATTTCTGTAAATGCGCCAGAGTTAGCCAAGAGGCTATTTTTCATCTGTAGTCCCGAGAAGCAGATGTTACAAAACAAACCTAAAAACAGAAATAATATTAAATATACAATATTGCGTGCACAAACAATTAATAGAGTGAGGATATTAATATACGTAGTATCATCATTCAGGAGACTCTTTTTATTTATTTTCTGTATCAATAGTTGTATTATCATAATTTCCACTGTCGTCTTTACAACTACTACTACTGTACTACTGTAATAGTAGTAGTAGTAGTAGTAGTAGGCTAGTAGTAGTAGTAGTAGTAGTAGTAGTAGTAGTAGTAGAAGTAGCAGTAGTAGCAGTAGTAGTAGTAGTAGTAGCAGTAGTAGCAGTAGCAGTAGCAGTAGTAGTAGTAGTAGTAGCAGTAGTAGCAGTAGCAGTAGTACTAGTAGTAGTAGCAGTAGTAGTAGTAGTAGCAGTAGCAGTAGTAGCAGTAGCAGTAGTAGTAGCAGTAGTAGCAGTAGTAGCAGTAGCAGTAGTAGCAGTAGTAGTAGCAGTAGCAGTAGTAGCAGTAGTAGTAGCAGTAGTAGCAGTAGCAGTAGTAGCAGTAGTAGTAGCAGTAGTAGTAGTAGCAGTAGCAGTAGCAGTAGTAGTAGCAGTAGTAGCAGTAGTAGTAGCAGTAGTAGTAGTAGCAGTAGTAGCAGCAGTAGTAGTAGCAGTAGTAGTAGCAGTAGTAGCAGTAGTAGTAGCAGTAGTAGTAGTAGTAGTAGTAGTAGTAGTAGTAGTAGTAGTAGTAGTAGCAGTAGTCGTAGTAGCAGTAGTAGCAGTAGCAGTAGCAGTAGTAGTAGCAGTAGCAGTAGTAGTAGCAGTAGTAGTAGTAGTAGTAGCAGTAGCAGTAGTAGTAGTAGTAGCAGTAGCAGTAGTAGTAGTAGTAGCAGTAGCAGTAGTAGTAGCAGTAGCAGTAGCAGTAGTAGTAGCAGTTGTAGTAGTTGCCTAATCTTCCCGGTAGGAGTTCAGCTCAACATGTGAGATCATTCATTATTTCTGCCTGTGAGAAACATGTGTTTGAGTAAAAGTGCAATCTGCCGTCCTGATGCAGCTCCATCTCACACAGCAGCACACAGTCTGTCATCTCAGCTGTCGTCCGCAGTTTCGTACTTCTACTCCACCACCGTGATGACGATGATGAAGGCCTCCTCTCGCTCAGTCCACTACACCTGGTCCAGTGTGGCCGCACCGCTGGACACATCTGTTACACGTCACCCACCCAATCACTCCCCACTTATTGTACAGTTAATTGAGCCTTTGCTCAGAGATGACATTGGCGTGGCTGCATGGAATACCTTTATGAGATAAACGAGGTCAAAGACAGCATCTTAACACAATAGAATCACATAGTTGATGTGATTTGGATGCGGATTTGTCTGTTGGTTGTAAGCTTGATTTTGTTGCAGTTGAATGAGAATAGATTGCTTTTGATTTTAAAATCTGTCTTGTCTTTTGTCAGTTTGACAGTTTGAAGTCTTCAGTGGAAGAGATGGCATTGTGCTCAAGCTTCTTGTTGATCTAAATTATATATTTATGTCAACATATTCGACTGTTGTATCCCATATTTACATATTTGATCTTTCCTGAACAGTCCTTGTCTTTTTCAGCAGCTTTGTGACTTTATTTGTATTTGGGTACAAGGGAATAAGAAGTATTAATAAGAGCTACAGCCCGGTGAATCAGCTGCTGCAAGATATTGGAGGAAATTAGCTCGGCGTTAAAGGCAGCCGATGAATAATGTATGTAATTTTGGCCTTAAAAGTCTAGCATCACTTGGTCTTGAGTATTAAGAACTTTTTTTTTACATATTGCTCGTAGGTACCTACGTATTGACTGCAAGTACCATCAAAAAACTTGATTGGATTTTCTTCTGTTTTTTAATAGTATGTTTATTGTCTTTAAACATTATAGACATGATAAACCTTGCATCAAAAGCATATATTGAATTGTTCTTCAGCTACCATCCAACGACTTCCTGCCGCCTCATGTCGCATTGTGTTACTGGCTGTTGTGTGACGCTCACCGTGATCTCTTTCTCCCTTTTTGTCTCTCAGGAGTTCGCCGCGCTGACCAAGGAGCTGAACGCCTGCAGGGAGCAGCTGCTGGAGAAGGATGAGGAGATCTCGGAGCTCAAAGCCGAGAGGAACAACACCAGGGTGAGGGGCCGCGGCCGACACGCCGCCTTTAAAAACGTTTCACTCGGCTGATTGCGCTGCCGCCAGGCCGTTTAATCCGATGCACTACGACAATCCTCTGAAGCATTCGGTGGCCAAGGAGATTCAAACCCTTCAGTCAATTTCAACCAGAAGTGAACTTTATGATGACGCTTGAATTTGCGAGTTTCTCTTACTTTTCCCCCCCCCGAATTTCCCTGTGAGCTGCAGAGCGCCTGCTGCACGGTGCGATATTCAGCGTCCTGAGAAAGCCTCTGCTATCTCGTGTGTGTGTGTGTGTGTGTGTATGTGTGTGTGTGTGTGTGTGTGAGGGTTTTAAGGCTGTCGAAGCACTGGAGCGACCATGCGCACTGTCTGTTTCCAATGCCCAGACATACCTCATTAGCTCCACACATTTCGCCTGAGCATTTTTTGCACTTACTTCACATGGATGGCTGCTCAACAGTAAAACTAGGTCCAAATGGCACCGGTGGCCTGCAGTGTCCGGGTCAAAGTGTTTGGGAAGGTGGAGGGAAGAAGGGCGGTAAAAAAACAACTCAAGACATTAGCGATGGAGCTGAAGGCCTGTATCTTCAATAAAACAAACTTTCCCTTTTTAAAGCAGTAAGCACACTCTGCTGTTGACAGATAAGACTCTGTTTTCCATCCCCGCTGCTGATTAAGTGAGGATTCTCAGTCTTGCACTATCTGTCAAGCCAGCTGAGACAAACAGAAAGGAGGGGAGGTGAGGCGCAGGAGACAAAGTCATTTTCTCTCTCTCACTTTATTATCACCTTAGCAATTAGCAAGCTTTCATAATCAGGCCGGGTTTAGTCGCTGGCAGGGCTTTACAGTTCATAATTACATCTTTGAAGGCATGTGCAGGCAGTGAGTGGACCGAGGGGCTTACAAGTCATGTTGGTGGCAGTAGAGAGACGTGTTGGTTGTGTTTTTGATGAGCGCCACAACTAAATGACTTGCAGGTCAATTGGTAGACTGGAGTCATGCACGGACCAGATGAGACAGACTCACTGATTGATTCCACAGTGGGCATTTTGTATGTATATGCAGACGTGATGGCTGCTGATGAGACTCTCTGAGACAGTTTATCAGATGACAGCAGATGTCTGTGCACACACACACACACCTACAGGACCACCCCCACTCCTGCGGAGATTCACGAAATGCGTAAATGTCAAATGTTTTGTGTTGAACATTTGTCTGTAAATAAGACGCATTGTTTTTTTTGTCATCAGGCAACAAAGAGGAGACAAAATACTGTGAATCGTCTCCCTTTCGCTCTTAAAGTTGATGTTGTTTCCCATAGCAACAGATGCAAACCAGATGCTTGAAGCTCTGAGTGCATGTTATTATGATTACGTTTTTTTAATTTTTTTTACTTGATTTGGAACTATATATATAGGAATACTGGACACAGGCTTAAAAGGAATGGGTGAAAATGGACTTATTTGCTTTCTTGCAAAAATAATTCATGAGAAGATCAGCACCACTCTCATGTCTTATGTATCATAACTATACAGCTACAACCAGCAGCCAGTTAGTTTAGCACAAAGACTGGAAACAGGGGGAAACAGCTAGCCTGGCTCTTTTCCCGAGGTAACTAGATTAAGTTAAACGAACAAATTCTCGCAGTTAACTAAGACCTGCACTTAATGATTTTTTTCTTCTTCTTCTATCATTAACATAAACCTAGATGAATATATAAGAAAATATATTGGATTAATAGATGTAGTTGTTGTTCAAACTCCCATTAGCCTGTTGATCTCACCTTCATCTTCATCCCTGTTTACTGCATGCTCTGTTATCTTAAATTAAATTCATAAACTCTTGAATAATTACATTATATCATGCTCACTGTGTCATGCAAGTAAGGAAGACAATGCAGGCCCTTTTTGTCGTTCCCCAGTGATACCAAGTGGTGGACCACATGGTACATTTAATCCAGACGTTTAGCCGAATGAAGCGAAGGCGTCAGCAATGAAGCCAGTGAGGTTTTTCCAGTAAATAACAGGGAGATCATTGATCCTTATCTAGGATGTAATATTATGTCCTTGGACAATTTCCGAGAGGCAATGAAGTGTCGAGATCTGCATCACCACCAAAACTGCTCCAGTGGTTCCGTGATCTGGCGCCAATGATTCACAAGGGGAAATGAAAGAAGATGATCCTGTACGCTGATCTCAAGCAGTAATGAATAATGTGTTATCTCTGCAGCCCAACTGGTGTTCTCTCTCCCAGTTCACTTCCTGGTTGTTTACTCCTAGTTGTTGTTGTTGTTCAGCTCTGCAACTCATTCTGTCTGTCCTTGTGAAGCCAGTCTGCTGGCAGTTGACTTGACACACTCCCTACCTAGCAGCCCAGATTAGCATAATCCATTCTGGGCTCTGCTGGAAGGATTGCAGTCACTTGCATCTTTTCATATCTCTACTCTACTCTACGCCACGACATAAGCAGCGAATTACCTTTAAAATAAAATATATTACTGTCAATGAATGCACATCTGTTAAAATGATGATCTCGGGCTGGGACTCAGATAAATAATTAACTATTTATAACAATGTGGATGACGATGGTAGTTACATTTTAAGTAATTATAATGGCAAAGATGATGTTTTCAGTAACAAAAAGACGAAGAATCCAGTAACGCAATTTTGTTCTTCCAGTAACTTGATGGGGAACGAAAGCTGGGGTTCTTTTCTCTTCTGGACTCGTTCACATTATCCTCACATTTTACCAGCTCTTGCCTTAATTATAGCTGCTGTGTGGGGTATTTAAATGTTTCCAACGATAATGGTGATGGTGATGATGATTGTGATGATGACGATTTCCACCGTGTGTCTCTCCAGCTACTGCTGGAGCATCTGGAGTGCCTGGTGTCCAGACACGAGCGGTCCCTGCGCATGACGGTGGTCAAGCGGCAGGCTCAGTCTCCTTCGGGAGTCTCCAGTGAAGTCGAGGTCCTCAAGGCGCTCAAGTCCTTGTTCGAACACCATAAAGCTCTCGATGAGAAGGTGAGTCTCCATCAGAGCGTGTCAGTGTGTCAGCTGTAGCGTGGTGGTTTATGTCTGCAATAAAAAACTATAATTACACAATTACAATGTGTGCACATTTAAATCATTTTTGTGTTTCTTATTAGCAGATTTCCATGTATGTCTCCTCTGAAAATGTGGAAGTATAGATCAGCAGCTCGTGAGATCCCCGTTTATTAAATGCTCAATGTTATATATATTTTTGATCATTTCCAAAGTATGTGTGTAATCATCGAGACGGTGACATATATTTGTCATCTGTGTTTTCCTGGAAACGTTTGTTGGTTTTAGTCCCGACTAGCGTTTCTCCAGCCTCCTCACAGCCTGCTAATTAATGACCTTTTGACCCCTGTGTGTGATATCACCACAGCCCTCTGTAATCCATTCATCCTCTCCTCGAAAAGCCTATAAAGTCTTGGGCATGTGCAGAGGGGGGGGATCCCAAATCGGACCCTGGTTAACTTCTAATCCAGGATCGACCTCCTCTGAGATCTGGCATCCATATTGGGCGGCGGCAGCGACCGGTCACCCCGCGGTTCATGCTCCATCTCAGTCCTAGAAGAAGACGAGTGCTCTCTGAGTTTCTCAGAGGAGGAGAGTATCGTAGCAGCTGATGCTTTAAAAGCAATAAAAGCCTCAAAAAGCAGTTTTGAAGCCACAGCACAAGTGTTTTTGTGAGGCAGAGGGAGGAAAAGAGGACACAAGCGCGGCATTTCTTCCGCTGCGTTAACCCTCGATTGCCTTTGACTGCGATTTAAAGAGGGAGTGCGACAATCTTTCAGACGCTTTGCTCTTGAGTGCGAGTTAATAAGAGAGGAGATCTACAGACTCGTGATTTTTCTTTTCTTTTCTTTTTTTTTCCAGGTAAGAGAGAGACTACGGGTGTCATTGGAGAGGGTGTCGGTCTTGGAGGAGGAGCTCACAGCAACCAATCAGGAGGTAAGAGCTGCCACAGCTATTATGTCGCAGATAATGAATATTGTTATGTATTTGAGTTTTCTTTGTGTTGTATTGTATCCTCAATCTCGATGGATGGATAACAAACATGAATTGAAGTCTTCTACCAGCATGCGTACAGCTCATATTGACTGATAATTAAAAGCAAGGCAGGTTTAAAAATACTTAAAAACTGAAGTGTGTTACCGAAGAAAGAAATCTGAAAAAGTATCAAAAACAGAAACCATCGATGTACATAAGACAATACCAGAAAAATATATGTCTATACATAAAGGTTCAGAGCAAGCCTGATGAAGAAAACCATTAACAAACACATAATAAAAAGTCAGGAAACCAGAGCGTGAAACATGAGTCCATATCCGCACTCACAGAACAAATGTGCTCCTTGTTTATGTGGACGTAAATCTGATACACGCTGTGATGTGTTGTCCTGAATTATGTATCAGCTCATAAAACAACCACCTCCGCCGGCTTCTCCCGCCCTCGTCTGCGCGGGGAAATAACACCACGGAATAACACTGTGCACACGAGTGGCGCCGACAGAAGAGTGGCCACTTTAACAACGGTGGCCCGACTCCTTCCTCCGAGCAGCTCTTGCATTGCTGAGGGTTGTGTTCCAGCTGAGTAAAACCCTCCCGGCTGGCACTTCACCCGCCCTGTCAGACATGCCGGTCTGACACCCAGGCCTGGAATAAAAGTCGGGGAAGAGAGGAGAGGAGAGGAGAAGATGAAGGGAGAGGAGAGTGGAGAGTGAAGAGCAGAAGGGAGAAAGGTTGAGAGGCGTGTGAAGTGGGTGGAAACCGGGACGGACGGCGAGAAAATCCACAAAAAAAGAGCGAGTTAGAGGCGGCAGGTGGGACGCAGAGGCGTGTGTGTCTGTTGTGTGTGTGTGTGTGTGTGTGTGTGTGTGTGTGTGTGTGTGTGTGTGTGTGTGTGTGTGTGTGTGTGTGTGTGTGTGTGTGTGTGTGTGTGTTGATGAGAGTGCAGTTGGTCAAAGCACATCTGACGATGAGAGGAGACGAGAGGGAAACACAGAGCGAGGTTTGATAAACTGAGTGTTTGGATGGAAGGACGGTCGAGCCGCGAGTCTAATTTTAGATCGCTGTCTGATCAAAATAAATAATGTGAGAGACCGCCGGGTTCCCAGAGCTGTCGCTCCTTCTTTTCATTTACAGCTTCGGCGATAAAGTCGTTTTTTTTAAAACCGTAAAGTCTTTTGTCAGACACTTTGAAGCGTTTTCTCACAGCCAAAGTCACGCCGCTTACGGTGCACTCGTCAGCGCGGTGGACAGATGAGTGATTGGACCTTGAGGCGCAGGAAGAGGCCGTTAGAGCTGCCTTGCAGAATAGAAATGTCCAGGGAGGCGGGCGGAGCCGGCAGCCGGCGAAGAAACCGGTAATTGATTTGTGATGGAGGTCTGGTATGAGTCCCGTCTCCCCCGTGGGGGTTTCGGGCAATGTGGCCGCGCCAGATGAAATCAGCGGCCTATGACTTCATGCACTCGCAGGTGTTTAAGTGGTCGCGCGCTGATTATTGCCGGTTATGGAACAGAATGTGTTGGAATTGATCAGAGAATAAATTGTTGTTTCATGTTCATTTATAGTGGACAATAGACAATAATCAACACTGGGACACATATTTTGCACCCATAGTTTCATCTTGGTTAGAGATGGATAAAATAATAATAATATGAAGATGATGAACAGCTATTATTATTTTATGTGATAAGAAAACAAAACAAGAATCACCAATAGAATGAACAGTGAACATATACAGCAAATTATAAATAAACTAAATAAATATTATATGTTCAGAAAGGAGTCGGCAGAAGTAAATACATACAGTATAAGGTCCTACCCTTTTCAATTACTTTAATAACTTAAATAATGTTCTTATTGTTTATCACATGTAGACAGAACTAATTATCTTAATAATATAATAATATATAAAACATCCGCAACGAGTCACAATCCAGAGAGACACGACCCCTTCCTCATGCCTTTACCTTTTCATTTGATTTCCTAAATGAAATATTAATTTATAACATAAATATTCATAATGAAATAACCTCTTTAAATGCTCGGCAACTCAGTTTGATTGACAGCGTCCCCTCACCGTGAGCAAACAACAACTTTAACTGTATTAAAATACCGCTACATCCTGATTGGAGCCCAGACATCTGTGACATCATCTGTTTCCCAGCCAGTGACAAGTGAGAAGAGCAGAAAACAGCAGAGCCAGAAATCACGCTTGAATCGTGAAATAAACAAAACTGGAAATGTTCATGTAAGACCCTTGAGAGAAATCGAATAAATTGTTTTACTTCTTTTCAGAAAACAACACTTTTAAGACTCAATAATAGAACATAGCTTAATAACATAAAGGAGGTCTGCCTTGGGACCAGTCAAGTCGAGGAAAGATCCAAGACTTTGTCGGAGGAAACGTATAATTCTTTTCTGCCTGTTCTAATCCCGCGTGGTAGCTCTCATAGCTCTCATATCTCATAAGAGTCCCAAAGTATCACAGGCACAAATATAGGCCTTGTATTCTTATTTCTTATTGATTTGCTTTCAGGGCTTGTGTGTGTACATCTGTTTGTGACAGACATTTATGATTGATTGTAATTTATGCTCATTGCACCAGAACCGTGCATGACCCCGGCTCTCACCTTGACAAAATCAATCTTTTATACTTTCGGAGCCCACTCACTTCACTCCTTCTCACATTTGTCCAATGTGGCCTTCGTCACATTGCCTCGTCCTCTCCACCCAACACTGAAGTGCAAAAGAGAGATAAGGAATTCACGATGCTGTGCACTTCTCCATCTCCGTCAGATGTCTTTGCCTTTGATGAGAGGTAGATCAAACATCAAAAAGAAAATAATAGGCGCCATGTTCATTTTACATCTGTCCAACTTCTCCTTTTCTTTTTTTTTTATGCCAGAGCTGCATCTGCAGCACTCCGCTCGCATTTTGTTGTGTCTTTCCGCCAGGGGCGGCGTTAGCGTCTGATCCCTGGCCCGGGTAAATTACAGGCAATCTCAGAATAATGGAACAGAAACATACGGAGGCATAATTATGCCCTCGTTAAAAATAATGAACAGAAACGTTCTTCGGTTGGCGTGCAACAGCGAAGAAGAAGCCGAGCTGTTGCCAATGAAGACTGAGGCGGGGAATCATCTTCCACTGCCCTCTGTCCCCACTTTTAACACATCCTGACATCAGCTGACTCTCACTTCCATGTGGCGGAGGACAGTTTAAACCCGATCGTGTCAAGGTCACTTGAGATCGTTTGTTTTGTCCACACGCTTGTTTTTCCTCCACTGTTTCATTCACAGCGAATATCTGTTGGTGAGAAAAATGCAATTTTCTCTCACTTCCCACATCCTGATTTATTTGTCGCGAACAAAGATGACCTTCCAGTACTGTCAACTCATTTAGATGCAAACTGTATGCGCACTTTAGATTATATTGTGATGCATCGAATAGCAAACGCACACTCCAGACTGCTTGGGAAATGAAATCACCCACACACACAAAAAAGAACAAAACAGGATTTACATGCAGATTTGAGAGTCCCAGGTTATTGAGAGATTAGAGCATTTCCAAAGCTTCTGAATAGTCATAGAGTCGAACCAGCATGACGCTTCTTTAATCACATCATGCTAACAGCACGGCACTTGTACTGATGTCTTTGGTTGTTGTATCATGGCTGGTGCAGAGAACAAGAGTGGAATAAGTGTTTATGTGTTTTAAAACGTCCCGGCAGGGTTCACTGGACTGTTTTCTGTTTACGTATGATGAAATGTGATGAACTTGGGTCATAATATAACATAATCGTAACGCTGAACCGTGGGATTCATAGCTGTCTGTTTTAAAACATCCATCACAATGTTACGGACAGACTTAGATCAACTTTGACCGACCAGAATTTAAGTATTTCAGTTTTTTTTGGGGGGGGGGGTCTATACAATCATATCATAATCAATAGAAAGGTTGTCCAAAAGTATTAAAATAAAACTTGAAGCTGCAAAAGCAACAGGAAATATGACAGATAATCAGTGAGAAAAAAAATCTCTCTACTCTGCCTCCTTTTAGTGCTCCTGGTGGCTTTTGCATAATTCAACCACGCATGAAGAAAAACCACCAATCAGAGCCGAGGAGTCTCTAACGCAGCTGTCAATCACTGCTGGTGAACACCCATCCGACTGTCAAACTAGGCAGCGCTCATTAAATATGAATCAAGACTGCAGCTACCTTCTTGCCACAAGAAGAATTCACCAGCCGCGTTTCAACATGGCGGCATTTTACTTTGTTTATGAGAGACAAGTAGCAGCCAAGTACAGGAGACTGTCTGGCTTCCTCTTCCCCATCGGGAGGAGAGCGATAATCACATGCTGTCTGTTGAGGAAGAACCCCTCTGACAAGATTATGACTTCAGGACAGTTGTTTAAGGTGGCGAACAGAACACGATGATTACAGTGATTGTATCAGCGCTTCCAGCTTCATGTTGGTTAAAGCCATGTTCCATAAATTCCTTCGGAGAGGGACATACTGTAATTTACTAGCGTTGCGTAAGAGGGAAATGTCTTTATGCTGATTTCATGTTCAAACATTGAGGTTTCAACATGTCCTTGTGTGCAAAGCCGCATTTAAGGAAATGCAACATTCAATATTAAAACCGTTTAGTTTTTTGTATTTATCTCAGCGCTCTTAACCTTCATGCAGGCATTCTGACATTATCTGTGCGCTTGTTGCCGTCCTCCAGATCGTGGCCTTAAGGGAACAAAATGCTCACATTCAGAGAAAAGTGGCTTCCGGAGACGGAGGAGAGGACTTACTGGACGGCAGTGAAGCTCAACAGAAGGTCCATGGCAAGGTGAGGATATCATCTTTAGCTAACAAGCGTTTAATATATGTCAACATGTAGGAGATGGTCAAACCTGAAACCAAAAAACAGTTTCAACCGTACAAAAACACTGTCAGAAACAATGTAAAAATGTTGCTATAGCAATATTAAAAACATGTATTTGAGCCCAAAAGTATAGAATCTTTTTTTCTTTCTTTTTTATCAGTATTGAATTGTTATATAAACATTTAGGTCAACAAATCAAATGACTCCACTATTATTGTAATAATAATAAATAAATTAAAAAAAACGTACAAACAAATGCATTAATTCTAAATTAATCTGCACCATAATCTAAAAGAATTTGTATGATGCCATTTACGCAAACTCTGGAAACCATTCAACTAAGAGAGGGCTTAAGATTCAGAATCTGTCTTAAAAAGCTCACCACACTGCATACAGAAATAATAAAAAAACAGATAGAAACAATGCTAAATATTCCATGAAAAAGTGAAATCTGCCAATAAAGTTCCCAGCGTCATATTGAATTGTAAAAAAGTATGTTTGAAACTACATTATGCATCTGTAAAACAGACTCAGTTATTGTTTCTTAAAATAGGAAAACAATGAAAATGCGTAAAGTCTCACAATGAGATAGTATTTATTATTACAGTAAAACATATACAAGCAGCATAACCTATGTGGGTAATTCTGTCCAATTAAGAGGACACGGTCTCTGTATCCTCACTCGCTATGGACCAGGATGCAGCGGAGCTTTATATATTAAACATACACATATTTAGGCATAGATCTGGGCTGCCATTTATCATCTTAAAATGCCCTCAATGTCAAAATCACAGTTTGGTGCTAGTGCACAAATAATTCCTGCACCTAGAGTTCCTGCTGATTTGTTAATCGCCAGTACAGCGTTATTAATGATGTACGCGTTCATACATTTAGATCGGCTGGTGTTCTGAAGGTGACCCACAGCCAAATCAGAGCTCTTGCTGCGACCTCAGCCTCTCCCATTATGCAGCAGCACACGTGGACCTGCATAGCTGAATGCAAATCCCCCTCTGATTATTAATTTAAAGACTAAGAGGTGTACCTGCTCCCACATTTACAAAACAGACACTCTTGCATCAGAGCCCAAAACCATCGACTCCAAATCCCAAAGCAGACTTTCCGAAATCCTTTTAGCATGCAGACAGCGGCATCTGCATCTTACGGGATACCTGGGTAGATCAATGGAGACGCTATTACTCGACCGGTGTGCTGGAGGAAGAGGAGCGGGGGTGGGGAGTAAGAAGACGAAGGGTGTGTTGTGCAGAGGGATGAGGCTAATGAGGAGAAGGCTGTCGTCCGCTCTGTTTCCCGAAGATAAAAAAGAAAGTGAAAATGAACAGGGTGTGTTTGGATTTGTTAATATGCTCGCAAACGGAATTGAACGTGTGTGTCGAAACGTGTTTCGGTGAGAGCGAGGACTGTGAAGTGTCACTGGGACTGACGGACGTGGCAGCGGCTGCCGTCGAGGGGCGATGACAACCCTGATCTGCAAAACACACGTCTTCCTGGCAGCACAGCCCTCTCTGGTGGATTCTCGCGTGTCCTTTTGGTTGTCATTAATGTGACAGGTGGAGAGAGGTCAGCGAGGGGGTGAGGGAGGAGGGGAGGAGGGGAGGAGGGAAGAAAGTGCCGCTCTTGAAGCGCATATTGACCCGTCGAGCTCTCAAACCTGGAGCGGAGACCTGGAGCTGCCTGATAAGCAGCTAATGCAGGCTGACAGATGAGGCCTTTTGCTTCACCCGTTTTGAATGTTTCATCCAGTAGTTTCTTTACCCATCAACCCTAGAGAACAGATTTACTGATATACCTTTTACTTTTGTAAAACAATACATGAAAAAGAGTCTTTGAGGAGATGGAAAGATGGATAAATCAAACTAATTTGAGGTAGGAAACCAAGCAACTTTGCGAGAATGGGGTGATTTATACAGTATATAGTGTAATTGACATGATATGGCGTGTACAAGGCATTACGTTCTCATAAAAGTATATGTAAATGGTTGGTAACACAAAATCACATCAAGAAAAGGGAGTAGTGATATATTTTATGTGGAATAAAAAAATACTTCACAATAAACTAGTAAATATAGCTGTAAAATAGGAAGTATGAAGTAGCATAAAATGGTCGTACTCAAGTGGAGTATTGGTACCTACGTACTGTACAAATGATATCGTGTAGCTTGCATGAAATTGAGACATTGGAGTTGTCTCACTTTGAAAAATTGTAAATACTTGTTAACATATTGGACGTTCTGTCCCACTGCAAACAAATCAGTAGGGACTCTTTTTAGGAAAGTAGTCCTATCTTTATGTGAGAACCACAAACAACATTTACTCACAACCGCTATATTGGTGTTGCAGTGGAGGATGATATCTAAGACCAGGGCAAAGAGAAAGAAAACTCTACTATAGGGACACAATGTCTTATGTGGACGCACAACTTTGTCTAAACTCTTATAAACTGTCTTATGAAACAGGTGTCTGAATATGTATCATTTGTGGGACTGACCTTTAGCATTGAAGTAGAGCTAAATCCTTAAAGTTGGTCCTTTTCATGAGAGCAGCCCAGTGTTAACATCAGCGGTGTGATTTAGTGGGTCTTGCTCGCTGCTCGGGTGAATCATTGATCACAGGCAGCAGGCGGAGAAGGCCAATTAGGTTTGTCCTCGCAGATGGATGTCCGACGACGAGCAGCTGGGCCCGATACAGCAGAGAGACATGGAGAATAATAAGAGATCGCTTGTCCTCAATCCTCACTTCCACCTGATTTACAATAATCACATTTGAATAAAGAGGAAGCCGTGTTGTGTAAAAGTGGCATTCAGCGCCGTCAGAGGAGACGTTGCTCTTTAGCAGCGATAATAAAGTTGTTTTCTGGTGCGTTTGTCTTCGGCTCAAGTAAGTTCTCGCTGGCATCCCCCTCATTAATCTACCTCATGCAGTCAGAACTCAGCGAAACCGAATCATATTACTGATGCAAGTGTCAAAGCAATTTCTTTTTTCCAGCGGGGTCTGGAGTGCTTCTCAATCATTCTTTGTCGCCATCCAAAAATCAAAGCAGGGGAAGACCCGAAAAGCCTTGAGCTCCTGAACTTGAATTTATTAGAGGGCTAATGTGTGTAACTCTCCAAAGAAGGAATGGTGTCTGAAGTGGCAGAGACACTGATTTCTCCAGACCCACTTCAACACAGGAAGCCGGAGCAAATCAGAAATTATTATTGTTCACCTGTTTCCTGTTCAATGCTCATGTTTCTATTTTCCTGCATCCTGCAGTCAGATTTATCTTTCTAGCATTGGGTGTTGGCAATTACTTTTTTGTCCCACTCCCCGTGGGATTAAAACACATTTTCTAAAAGCGGAATCTGTACAGTAATGTGTGTTTAAAGCTGCTAGATTGTTGATTTGATTTATTAATGCGCTGTAAGTGTCATAAACCCAATGGTGCCTTCAAGACACCAAACAAAAAAGGCCACAGCGTCCCCACGATGAACCCATTTTGAATGACCAAACAATCCAGGACTCTACAAACTCTACTAGGAACAACAAGGGAATGATGCTGTCGAACCGAAGCTGAGGTTGATGGCCCCGTTCTTTTTCCTCCTCTCTCCTCCAGCGTCTGTCCAACGGCTCTCTGGAGTCGGCCCACGAGGCGAGCCAGGTGGTGGAGCTGCAGGACCTGCTGGAGAAGCAGAACTACGAGCTGGCCCAGATGAAGGAGCGCATGTCCTCCCTCTCCTCCCGGGTCTCCGAGGTGGAGCAGGAGCTGGAGACGGCCCGGAAGGACCTCATCAAGTCAGAGGAGATGAACAACAAGTACCAGAGGGACATCAAAGAGGTTACAGAGCACACACAGACACACATACAGACACACACACACACACTGGGGACAGGCACACCCACACATTTGCAAGAGAGACATCAAAGAGAGCCAGCAGTGGTTTAAAAAAAGCTTCTATTAGCATAAACTCTCACACTCCCTCTTTATGACTATGTATTTCTCACACACACAAACACATGCAAACACAATTAAATGCACACGGCTTCTTTAAAGCACACATTTCTGGTAGCACTGTCTAATAAGCCCATGTCTATAATACAGTATTTTCAAACACTCATACTAATTATTAATCATGCTTTATGATAATAATCAAAACACATTATGAAGCAATTTATAATGACTTATGGGTCAACTTTTGTTTCGCAAGGATCACTGTGTATTATAATTCCTGTAGTTGTAATAGATAATAATCTCTTTATAAATGCATTATACGTTACTCTAAGTGGTCATTGTTTAGTTTATGAAGATGCATGTGTGCTTATAACTATAAGTATACAGTGCTATAAGCAGATTTTAACATAAGTATGTTTTTTGTGCATAATAGAAAGTTATTTTTAATGCTTTTGTCTTTATAACAATCAAACGCAAGCAAGTGAATCAAACAAATATAACAGAAAAACAAACAGACCCCAGTAGGATACGTAAACAAGTCTCAAGGACACACAAAGACTTAAGATTAAAAAAAAGAAAATCCAAGAAAAACAAGCAGCTGTTTCTGCATCTGCCTCTGTTTGGATTCTTAAACACCTTTTCAAGCTAAAGTGGCGACGTGTAAAGCTTCAAACCAGCCAGTTAAATGCCACTTTCCTGGAGAAATGAGACTGTTTGTGTCATACTTGGGCAATCATGGAGCCCAATCATAAGCCAATTCAGTCTACGTCTGTCGAGGTGGATGCCAGTGGACTGGATATGAATATAAAATAACCCGCCCTCCGTAGCCCTCGGCTGATATTGCTATTGATCGCTAACGATGCAGGCAGAGGCTGTGATTACGGCCGATGGCAAACATGGATTTATCGGGCCGACCGGGCGTTATTACCCCGCTGTGCCTCCTCTGAGAGCAGCAGGTTATTCGGCTCTCCCAGGGAACACCACCTTTCTGTGTGGTTTTGAAACCTACATGTGCTTGCATGGGTTTGTATCTGCAGCAAATCCCCACGCAGGAAAGGAAATGAGCTCTCAGAGATAATGCTGCCGTGGAACCTTGAGATACAAGATCACGGCTGTGTGATTGTACTTTATGAAGCTGTTGTCTTATTTAGTATTTGGCTTGTGTCGGGTGATTATACCCTGATCCTGTCATACAAGTTCATCTTATAACAAAAGCGTTATTGTAAACGTGTGAGGGCTCCTAGCTATGTTTTGCCGTTGTGCTTATTACAGAAGTATTTGTAATAATAATAATAACATACTGTGATGTTTTTTTTTAATTAAGCCTCCTGTGAGTTAGAGCTGCAGGTGACAACATGAAAGCTGAAATTGAAGAATAAGAAACATGGTGCCCTCCTTTAAAAAAAACTCACCAGAAATTGCCCAAATAGTGTATGAATGCTCTCATCATTTATTTTCTGCCATGCTCTGATTGCTCTGACTATGTGGGTCTGCTTGCAGGCCATGTGTCAGAAAGAGGACATGGAGGAGCGGATCGTAACTCTGGAGAAACGCTACCTGAGCGCCCAGCGGGAGTCCACGTCGGTGCACGACATCAACGACAAACTGGAGAACGAGTTGGGCAACAAGGAGGCGTTCCTCAGACAGGTCTGTATAACGCACGGAGCGGGTCGCGCGGGATCGTCGACCCCGAGAGATTATCAAGATTCTCATAATTTCTGTGTCACATTGAGAGTCCAGGTGGCTGCTGAAATGGACCATTCAGAGCTGAACATTTTGGGGATTCAGAAAATAATTGAGCGTGCATGTGCAGCTGGTTGTTAGAGAGATGCTTCCCGTCGGATAACAAAGCCCCTTAGAGCCGATCCGCAGAGGTTCGGCAATGAGAAAACCTCTTGACATTGTGTCAAATAAGGTCAGAGGAAATTACCACCGGGGGAAGGGATTTAGATGCTTTTACTTAAATGTTTACTTTAAGCACAGGCGCACGGCTGAAAGTCATCTTCATAACTTGTGTAACTATGAACAATATAACAAAGCAATGATACAAATCTATTCTCCTTTTGCTGATTCTTTGCAGCCAATTAGATAAATTGCCATGTCATAGACGATTGAGTGGCATTCTCCTGTGCACAGCTGATCTCTGGAGGGAGAGACAGAATGACACTCTAATGTGAGCAGAAGTTATCCTGGGCGCACACTGACACCGCGAGACACACGAGCGTCCTTTGGCTTTGTTGTCAAGAAAGTTGCTCAGACACCAAGCAATTTTAGCTCAGCTAACTGGCTGCTGGCTCTAGCTACATATTTACATCGCGGACATTCAAATTGGTAGCAATCTGCACATCGAACTCTCTGCAAGAAAGCGTATTCCTAACAAATTAAATGCTGTTGCTTTTAGAGTCAAGTACCTTTCTGCTGGTACACAACCAACCATGAGCACCAAGTTGACAAAGAGACCACTCTGCAAAATACACAGCCCTCGGAACGTACAGAAATAACCTTGAGAGCCTTTGGGTTTAAGCGAAAAACCCACTTCAAACCCACTTCCTCTCTGGCAGTGTAATGAGTTTACTTGTTGTTGTGCCAGAAGCTGAACCGCGGGATCTGGCCGCTGTTGTTTGAAGATGAGTTGTTCGGGGGGGGGGGGTGGATGTAGGCTTGGCCATCGCTACAGGAGGAATGAGAAGAAATTTCGAGCAAAAAAGGCAAAAAAAAAACTAAATAGATGGATGGAAAGGGACCTGGGGAGGGTGTTGCAAAGAAAAAAAACACTGTCACGCGTCCCCAGTGTCGTCTCAGACACCAGTGGCTGTCGGGTGATACGAGTAAAGGCAGAAAATATCACTGACACACACAACGCAGCGCGGCCCTGGCCCTGTCCAGTCTCATTATTGCTTATTGAGCTGCCAGGCCCGATTGCTTTGGGGAGGAGAGCATCTGTCGCTGATGGCAAAGGCTGCCAAGACAGCCCCCCCCCCCCCCCAAAAAAAGTCTCAAAACTGATCAGACCCCCGAGGAAGGCGGGGATAGAAGTCTTGACACGCAATGAGGAAATACAAGTCGCTTGATGACAGCGTCACTGAACGCTGGGTTTGATTTCCATGTTTAGAATGTATCTGAATGCCTAATCAGGGCAATTACCGGTATCCACTGTGTGAAAGTTGCCACTGTCACTGTTGGCGAGTGCAGAGCTGCTATTCTGACTCTGTTATGGTGCTATTTTGAAGAAGGGTTAAGTAGCCAGGCCTCCTACTAAAGATATCTGTCATTCTATTTCCTACCAGGCGATGATGCTCTGTTGACAGCAACATGATTCACATTCAGAGGCGGTTTTTATATATTATTATATGCCAGACAAGCGGAGAAAAGACAAAGCCTGTGAACCATCCTTAGAGCACCATTCCTTCACTTACTTCACCTAAGTTCACAGAGGCCTCTCTGTTTTTTGATCTGCTCCAATTTGATTTGGCTTTTGCTCCACGACGAGGATTTTGTGTTGATTTTGGCGGCCCCCGTGGACAAAATCCATAATGTTTCCAAGCACTAGATTCCCTTTAGAAAACTTCTCATTTTACTGCAGGGCCTGACAGACTGCCCCGCTCAGACTGTTTCATACCAAGTTTAAAGTTTCTCTTCTGAATGACTACCTGCCTCTGTCCTTGATGTGTGTGTGTGTGCACAGATGGAGGAGAAGAACAGGCAGCTACAGGAGAGGCTGGAGCTCGCAGAGCAGAAGCTCCAGCAGACCATGAGGAAGGCGGAGACGCTGCCAGAGGTAGAAGCTGAACTGGCCCAGAGGATAGCAGCCCTCACCAAGGTAGGAACACACACACACACACACACACACATTCCCACAGATGCCCTCATCTCTAGATGTGTTTCTATACCTGTGTGTAAGTGTGCCCGTGGTGTCATGTCATGACGTTTCAACATGTCCCTCTCCTCTCCCTCGGCCACATAGTCTGACTCCAGCTCCTCTTCCTCCCCCGATGATTATCACTTTGTTATGGAAGCTAAACTCCAAGACATGAACTCCATTCTTAGGAAGGTAGTCCCACAGGCCTTCACAGCTACTGCCAATTCCTGTAGAGAGCAGATTTCATTTATCTTATGAGTGTTTTGTGGCGAGCGTGTTTACTGGGATTCTGCTCTGGCTGTTCGACCACCATGGGACAGCTGCATGGCACTTCTGGCTGCAGCTCATACTTGGCAGCGCTGGAGGAGCTCTCTTCCTCTTTTCATTCTGTCCTTTGGTGGCATTGTTCTCCATCCCTCTCCTCGTCGCTCCTCTGTTGTGTTTCAACCAGCTCTCTCTCTCTCTCTCTCCTGTTACGCTTAAAGGCAATAGACATCCATCTTTGATTTTGGGGTAGAGGCTTTGGCTTGTGTCGTCGCCACTGCTTTTTCTTTGTTTGCCCGTCAGGCTGTCAAGCACGCCGATCATCGCGCCCCTTCTTCTTTTTTTTCTCCTGTCTGTGCTGTGATCCGTCCGTAGGCGGAGGAACGTCACGGGAGCATCGAGGAGCGGATGAGGCACTTGGAATGCCAGCTGGAGGAGAAGAACCAGGAGCTGCTACGGGTGAGTCACCGCAGGGGGCGTCGTGCCAGGCGACGCTAACCTGGCGGCCACTGCTGCATGAGCATGACAGCTTGAGGCGACCGAAGACGCATCGTCTGAGTTATCAGCGCCGACACTGGACTAAATCAATGTTTCACACACTACGGTGATGGAATGGTTTGTAAAATGCTCACAAATGATGCCACAATGGACGACTTCTGAGAGATCGCATTAGGGTCTTCAAGTAGATACCCAGTTTGGGAGAGAAAAGTGTATGATGACCTCAGGAAGTAGGTTTTTCCTGCTAGATATGCACATCGAGCCAGATGTTAACCTGATTTGAACCTTGAATTGGGAAAAATGTGATGCCATTATTTACTATTGATCCCAGCAAGATGGAGTCCAGAACGGCTTGTTGGAATTGAGGGATTTCATCATGTACAAAATGTTGCTAAAACAGAAAATACCAGCTTTATGCTTCATCATACACCCCAAGACCAGACATACCTTGCTTCCTTAGTACCGTTCCTTTAAGCAAGCTAGGAGAACAAGATTATTAATCAGAATCAGAATCAGAAACCGTTTATTAGCCAGGAATGTTTTCACACAAACGAGGAATTTTTTGAGGCGGAAGGTGCATACATTGGACATGGACATAACCGGATATGAGAACCGAAATAACACATTTTACTGCGATGTTCATTTTTCAGACTTTACTATGTTTTTTATTGCTAATTACTTTGCTTTACTTTGCTATTTCTGGCCTTTAAAAAAAAAAAAAATCATTGCCTCAACTAGTAGACTTATATGCAAGTGATTATTTACAAGGGGTAAACATTGCTTGGCTCTCAGGGGTCAAAAGGGTTACGGCCACCTTTTATAAAGTCTGTAGAAATAACTTCAACTCTTCAATCGTGTACTTTAACCCCTCCAGGCTCGACAGAGAGAAAAGATGAACGAGGAGCACAACAAGCGGCTCTCGGACACGGTGGACCGGCTCCTCACGGAGTCCAACGAGCGGCTTCAGCTCCACCTGAAGGAGAGAATGGCGGCTCTGGAGGAGAAGGTAGAAGCCGGCTCTCGATATCCGTTCTGTCCAATGAATGTCAAGAGGAGGTGGATTTTCTCACCTCTGCCCTTTATTTTCCCCTTCTCTCTGCAGAATATGTTAATCCAAGACTCTGAAGGTTACAGGAAACAGTACGAAGATTCAATCCACGAAAAAGTAGGTCGCAGCGATCAATGAATGATGACCACGTCTTTTTCTTTGATCTCCTACATTTTACATGAGGTTGCTTTAATAAGTACATTTTAAATAGAGGAATAATGAGGTTAGTTTTGGGCAATATTTACATTTTTCATAAAACGCTGCAGTTGAATAATCATGGGGAAAGATAATGAGATGAATTCCACAAGCAGTATGGAAAGCACTAGAAAGTGTCACGATGTCAGATAGTACACAGCGATATGAGGATTATCAACCCCAAAGGCTCTCAGCCGTGTCACTCCACAGTGTCGACATGCACCATCACGACCACTGTGTGATTCACGGCCCTGTAATGACGGCTTGTCAAATTGTTTCGTGCAGACACATCTGGCGGAGGAGATCGACAAACTGAGATCAGAGCTGGACCAATTCAGATTGAGGGCAGGCTCCCTCACAGAACCCACCTTGTCACGGTACGATGGCTGTGTGTGTGTGTGGGTGTGTATTGAGGTTTGACTTATATGAGTTTTTTGCTGGCCTGTAATGTCTTAACACTGAAGCCATGTATGACTTTGGACCACTGGACCCCGAAACACTCCACTGAACTTTAAACTTGTGATATTGCCTGTTTGCTGATCCCGGCCACTCCCAACGTTTTGTTATTGTATGACACGTATGCAGTTTACAATGATAACGGGGTCACATGTACAACTCTATACACTTTTTTTTCTTTTTTTTTTTAAACAATGGGTCCCTGATTGGCAAAAGTAGACAAAAAACTGTCCACTCATTTCAAGGCGGCTATCGATGGTTTTGCTAGCTGAAATGTAGCTGTAGCGTTAGCTCACTGAGTTAGTTGAAAACACAGTTTCCATTTGTTGAATTTTAAAGCAGAAATGGGGTGTTTGGTCAGTGGCTTTAAGGGGAGGGGTTTAGTGAACAGTCCATAGGTTTCAGTGGATTAGCATCAGCAGCACATATGTACTGCCACAGGACAATCTGCAATACATGATGCATGATTTAGCCGTTAAATTGACAACCAATATGTACAAAGAACGTTTTAATCAGTCTGATGTTTCTCAGATATGGGTCCAAACTAAATTCGATTGTAATTCACTGGAGTTCGGGAGCACACCGACACGAAAACAAGGCGGGTCTGAGTCCAAACATTCGTCCGTTTTTGGACTCAAACTATCCCAGAGTCGAGCACTAGAAATGGATGCCTTACGTTTTATAGATCTACAGTCAAGGAAGCGTCTCCATTACTTTGTTATTGGATGACATTGATTGGATAAGATCCAGAATACATTTGATAAAAGTATAACCCATCTAACCTAAGTTTGTGTATGTAACAGGATGCACATACAATGCTGGAAAGCAGATAGATAGATAGTCTCTCTCCAGTAGCAGTCCTGGTATTTTTACCTTCACCGAAACTATTTGCTCGGCACTATTGTTAGATACACTAGTACCTCTGAACTCTCCATATCTATTCTTGGATGTTTTCTGGCTTCCTTTTTATGCTGCATGAAGTTCTAATATTACAGTTCTGATGTGTTGACTGTAGCAGCCTTAATCTCCTCCATAGACAAACAATTTGCAGCCATAGAGGCATGCATAATGAACGCTGGTCCTTCAAGAAGTACACTTAACACCACATCATTGTGACTATTAGGTACGCTTGAGGTACCCAAACACAAGATTTGATTGGTTTAATGTCTGCATTACTGTCAACATTACCATATCATTTTGTTGTGTCTCATATTTTGAATATGGAGTCAATATTGAATGCTCACAGGATTCACAGAGGTATTTCCTGATGTACTCGTGCCTGTCCACATCAATATGTTCAATGCACACACAAAGTATATAATGCAAAACATACCGATGGTTATGTTGTCTAACGTTATTAGAATCATAATATGGCTAGCTAGCTAATTATCCTGGATTGTCTGTTAGCATTATATAGCTAACTTGTGAGCTAACGCTAGTGTCACATCGCTAACATAGCAAGCATTTATAACTTTACTTTTTTTTTTTTATGAGTTTGTAAGTGCAGGAATGTAAATCCAAATATGTTTTTGATGAAAATTGGAAGAGACTGAATACTCCATATTTGTAATCTCCTTCATAGCAAAGTCTGTGTGTAAGAGATGCTATCCATCTTCAATATAAGTGACCCAGAAGATATTTTAGTGGAGGCACACTTTAGGAAACTTGAGGCGTAACATTACTCATTCAAAGTTGATTCTCAGGTCTCATCTGGACACGTCGACTGAGCTGCGATTCTCGATGGGATCTCTGGCTGAAACCCAGTCGGACCACTACCGTTCAGCCAAGGTCATCCGGCGACCACGGAGAGGTCGAATGGGTCTGCATGAAACCAAGGTGAGCCACAGTCTTTATGTGTCTGCCTGCGATCTGTCTGTGCCTTTAATAATAAAACGCTTCTGTTTCTACTTTTAGCTCGGCTACTTCTAAACAGTTAGAAATTGGCACAGCCCGTATAAATCTCCCTGAGGTTGTAATGTAATGTTAAATGCTAAAAGTATCCAATATGCCAATATAATTAACCTTTGCTGAGGATGCTAAAATCCGATTAGCATCTTGTGTTTTTATTGCCTCGAGAATCCTAAATCCTACATTATGTTCGATATTTATTAAGGCACTTTAAACTGAATCATAGTATTAAGAGCAAACACGGGGAGAGATAAAGGCAAGTTAAGACTTGTGGTGGTGTCATCATCTCATTTGTGCAATTTTGGTGACGAGAGACTGCAGCAGTCCCTGCCAAAGCGCATCAGGGCTAGTGTAGGCTTTATATATGTTGTTAGTAGGAGAAACACATCACCAGGAGAGGAAAGATGGGTTTCAATAATTTGATCAGCCTGTATCATCTCTCTTTAAAGTAGCATATAGATTTTATTATGCGCCAGAAGGGGAGGAGTCCAGACTAACCTCTACCAGGATTAAATTAATATTACAACAAATACATGGTTCCAATGGTAAATGGTGTCCCTTTTTTAATTTCATTTAAGGTTTAAGGGAGACGATAAACTCGCCATGCTTGTTATGTCCAGACATAATAAGGGAATATAAGTTATTTTAGAGGATAATTATGTGTGCTCTCTACAACTAAGAAGGCATTAAAGATTAAGAAGGTATTTAATTAGTTAAGTTTGGTTGCATTTAACATGTAGTCACCTCCAAATATTTTGAGAAAAATGATACGGTACTAGTGTTTAGGGACTGCATCCCCTCATGAGAATTCTGATTACATGAGAGAAAATGTTACGGTAATTATCTCTAAAATAAAATGCCTCTATGTCCCCTTAAAGATATTAAATGTGTTAAATATGAATGTATAGATACTGCTCTTCATATTCTGTCCCCGTCTCGGTGTGCAGGCGAAGTCACTGGGGGAGCACGAATGGCGCTCGCAGCAGCTCGGGGTTCTGGGAGGCCACCACTTCGAGAGCGACACGGAGATGTCCGACATCGACGACGACGACCGGGAAACGATGTTCAGCTCCATGGACATGCTCTCGCCCGGCGGCCACTCGGACGCACAAACTCTGGCCATGATGCTGCAGGAGCAGCTGGACGCCATCAACAAGGAGATTCGGTACCTGACTTTGATTGATACTTATTGTGTTCCTTAACAATTTTACTTTTAACAAAGTCAGCGCTTGATATGTTTTTAAGATCTTGTCCTGGAAAGCTTTGCTTTTATATTCCGTTTTGCAGATTACTTTTCTGATTTAAGAGTCCTGTTGTTGGATTAAGCCCTGTTTCCAATAGTCCTCCATCGCTTTTTTAGGAATGTACCTTATTCCACCCAATATTACATTTCCACCCAATTGAGTTTCTATTCATCGCTGTAAGAAGCAGAAAACAGATCACAGAGAAGCTTTTCAAACCAAACCTGCAGCATAATCCACCCATCTGCCCTTTTTTATCAAAATGTTCATGCTCATAATTGCCTCTAAATATCCTACAATATGGCTCACTACACTACATCTGACTGGATTGTCCCGCTCACACGGCCGTATCGTTGTTCTTTCAGCACGTCTGCAGGTCGCGGTTCCTGTCTAAGAGCCAAACACTTTCCTCTTCTGCTAAATGTTGCAGGAAATGGGATCTGCCTCCTGCTTGTTAATGCTGTAATTATCTTGTGCTGATAAGTATTCATAACCCCGGGCGCAACTCCACTTAGTTCTTAATTTCAAGGGTTCTTAATGTGGCTTTTGATCTTTTGTCATTTACATCCCTGTCAATAGACACAGCGTCACGTTTCCTTCAGGAAGAGTTCATTAACATTAACTGATGGCGGATAAAGATCATGAATGCAAAGAGTCGAGCTCTCGGCTAATTGCAAAGTTAAACCCGATGTATGGGCACAATTTATGATCTGACTTTAAGTCTTTTTTATCTTCTCACTTTGGCCTTTAATTAGTTTGCCTTATACTGTAGGGATTTAATGGGATTTATTCGGCAAATCTCCTGAAATCCACCTCCAAAGATAAGATTAAATGCTGATATAAAGAGTCCATATCGTTCAGTCAAACTGGAAATGATCACTGATACATCACTGTACTGTATATAAACTATTTATGACAATGTGACTTGAAGACGCATACTTCCTGTTGACTTTTCCCCTCGTGTCCTCCCTCCAAGGCTGATCCAGGAGGAGAAGGAGTCGACGGAGCTGCGGGCCGAGGAGATTGAGAACCGGGTGGCCAGCGTCAGCCTCGAGGGCCTCAACCTGGCTCGAATGCACCACCACGGGGCCTCCATCACCGCCTCGGCCACCGCCTCCTCCTTGACCTCCTCCTCCCCGCCCAGCGGACGCTCCACCCCCAAACTTGATCCCCGAAGCCCGGCCCGCGACATGGAGCGCATGGGGGTCATGACGCTGGTAAGTTGCTTAACTGCATGGACGGCCACGTCTCCCGCTCTCCCTGGAAGCGCGAGTACAGGAGGTCACATCCACACAATGACCCTCTCGCTAACCGCTAGAGAAGCAGCTATTGTTTCCTTCAAAATAGATATTCACATTTGTCTCTCGACAGATTTCTGGAGGAGAGCTTCGATTAAAAAGAAGCCTTTCTTAGTTCCTTGGGTTGTTGATGAAACTATTAACATAATAACAATATTACATATTTACATGAAATTTGGTCTCTGCATTTAACCCATCCTAAGGAGCAGTGGGCTGCTGTTAAGCGCCCGGGGAGCAATTGGGGGTTCAGTGTCTTGCTCAAGGACACTTCAACATGCAGACTATGGGGCAGACTGGGGATGGAACCGGCTACCTTCTGGTTATGACCACTCTCATTATATATTGTGACCTTCAGCATCACGTCCAGCGGTACGATAGTTTTTGTAACGCCAGAATGCGGCATCAAGATGTCTTATGTCACCGGGTTCAAACTCGTGCAGGCAAGTGGTGTCTGAGAGATCCCACTGATGAAACGACTGAAATGACTGATGACCTGTCTCACTGCAAGAGCAGCAGCTCGTGTGGAAATGTGACATGTTTTTCTACGAGGCGCCGAATTGCAAAAAGCGACCGTCTGTTTCCGATTTCAGTCTGCATGGCTGTGATTGACGGCCTGAAATGTCTTTTAGGCCCGAAGGGATTTGATTTCCTCGCATCACACAGCAGCGTTTGGGTTTTAGGAAAAGTCTTGAGTGTCTAGTTTTCAGGAGTTTAAGATTTATTTTTAGAGATCGTGCCACTTTTATAAGTAAGTGCAGAATATTTCTCGCGCTCTTGTGCAAAGGCGGCCGAATGTCCACAGCAGCTTACGCGTCGCATTGGCTGGCGGATGGACGGTCAGTGTGAACACTGAACCGTACTGTGCACAGGACCTAAAGGTGAGCCAGCTGTTCCGCCCCCGAGTCTCTCTGCATGTTAAAGCCGTATATATGAATGTTTTTAAGGCTCCCTGCATTAGGTTAGCGTGCAGAGAAAGCGGTGACAGAAACTCTCAGCTGTCATCGTGCAACCCAGATGTCAGACATCGGGGGATGGCTTGCAGTTCCTCCAAGAATAGCCAGTAATATGTTTTACAGCTCAGTTCCTCTCAAACTCTCTCCACGCTGACCGGAGGCTGAAACACTCCAGATGTGCACCACCAAGGAGATTGTTTTTGACACTGATAAAATAGAAATATTCCAAGAGGCAAATGACTTGTTTACCAATCCCTCGCCTGTATTGATCTGTGAAGCGATGATCTGGTATTGGGCAAAGGCTCATGAGCATCTAATGGTGTCTGATGATACTATGAATGAGGCAATAGTCTTTAATTTATCACCAGAATGGAAGTGTTTGTTGTCCCTGCTTTAACACGTGGATATTGACAATTGTTTTCTCTGCCCAACAGCCCAGTGATCTGAGGAAACACAGGAGAAAGGTACACACGGTGTCATGTGATGATACGGTCGCTATAGAGGCCGAGGTGATTTACTCGCGTCTTAACGTCCCTTTCTCTGCCGCCCGTCCCCTCAGATCGCGGCGGTGGACGAGGACGGCCGCGAGGACAAGGCCACCATCAAGTGTGAGACGTCGCCCCCCGCGACGCCACGCACCGTCCGAATGACACACACACTGCCCGCCTCCTCGCACAATGACGCACGAGGGTAGGTGCCGGCTGCGCCAGCATTTCTCAAAGTGATCTCGTCGGTGGAGTCGTTTCTGTGTTGAATGTTTGGACTGCTTCTGATTAGAGGATTTGCTTTTTAGTTTATTTGCTTCTCTATCTTGCATGTAAATGGTTTTTCTTCCTTGTAAGACGTCAACTCGATGTACTGGTACAGTTAGCGCCGCCGCCTGTTTTGGCTTTTGGACGGAAATGAGACGGTTTATTTCGAAGTTTCCAATTTCGCAGCAATTTTGCCGTGCATAATTGCCCAGCGCACTCGAGATAATCTGGGTCCCGGCAGTAGCAGCTATATTAGATGAGTCTTCAGAAGATGGCGTGGATGAATGAGCTTAAAAAAGTGCAGTTGGGGAAAGCAGCAAATACTTTGAGGAAACTGCACAGGATAAAAAAGAAGTGAGCTGGAAATACGCATTGATGTACACGTATGTACTAGGAACTGCCTATTCTCACATTTTGTTCACAAGATTGCTAATGAAAATCAAAAAAAAACCTGATCCTTAGATATAATCTAATGAAAGTGAAATGCACCCGGAAGCTTTACTCGTGTTTGCGTCCTCAGGATCGTGTCGTCTCTGGAGGCGGAGGCCAGCGCACTGAGCAGTGTAGCCAGCAGCCAGGACTCCCTCCACAAGCAGCCGAAGAAGAAGGGCATCAAATCCTCCATCGGACGGCTTTTTGGCAAGAAGGAGAAGGGCAGGATGGCACATATGGCACACAGACATGTCATGTTAGATCCACAAGGTGAGCACTGGAGACTTGTTTCAACAATACTGATGCAAGAGGATGATATCTCACTTCATACTTCGTTTGATGGATTAGTTTGTACCGACATCCCAAGTGTGTGTGGTTGTCAGGGTAGAAATGTCAGGGTGGTATTACTGCTACTAATACTAGTTGTGATAACATGTAACACCATGTGTGTATGCACACTTAGACAGAAAACAGATGCTCCTGCACAATAATCACCTGCATCAGAATCAGACAAACTTAATGCATCATATCTGTGATGTCAGTGGTGAACGGCATTGGGTAAATTGTATCAAATTTTTTATTTTTAATAAATATTGTAATGGCCTTGTATACTAAAGCAGATGTAACAGATGTGTTATTGTATAATGAAAATGAAAGTATTTGATTAATATTGGGAAATTATTGTAAAAAAAACACTTAAAATACAATTTTGATTTCCAGCACAATACATTATTACAATTCTATATTTATCTACATCACATATATAGATTTTTTTTAATTATTTTTTAATTTTCCGGCTCTTATCCGTCTGTTAAAATTCTTTAAATTACACTTAAAATGTAATTGCAAAATGCATGCTTTCTTCCTACTACTTTTATTTATTTTTAAATGTACAGCACTTTGATCTGCATAGACTGTATGAAATGGGCTGTACAAATAAATATTATTATTATATTCTAATATTCATATAATGTTAAAAGACAGCTCTTAAAAGAGTTTTAGTATTTATTTCATATCATACTTCAGACTGTATTCACTCATTCCTCTTCCCCTCTTCCTCCTCTTCGCTCAGCGACCATGATGGACCCAGACATGGCGGGCCAGGAAATGGGCACGGGCAAGCTGGGAACTCAGGCCGAGAAGGACCGGCGGTTGAAAAAGAAGTAAGCTTTATCCAAAAGAACCATCACTAAGTCGCCAAAAGCAGACGTCCAAATAGTTCCTATCCGCAGCCTGCGTGCACTAATGACCTCATTATAAAGAGAAGCGTTGTTTATGGAAGTCTTCTCGCTTTATGTTTTTAGACCTTTCACCGCTACATCACAGCATACACTGCAAAAAAGGAATTTCAAGAAAGTAAAAAAAGCCTTGTATCAAGAAAATAAGTCTTATTTTTTTGCCCAAAAAGAATATTAATCTTGTCAAGCATGTTTTGATTAGAAAAATTATCTAATTTTAAGAAAGTATGCCTTACTTTTTTTTTATAAGATATACCAGCTAATTTTGAGCTAGAATGAACCAGAAACAGAGTTTACAAATGTTTTACAATAAAACCCAGTGCAGTGACAAGATTATTTGCCTTATTTTAAGAGTAAGACCATTTGCACAACTTCTCAATTTAAGAATGCCATGAAACAAGGACAATTAAAGTTTTTTTTTAATTATTATTATTATTTTCATTGCAGGGCAGAACCTGCTGCTTCATATCTAACATATTAAGATGACAGCAGACTGGTCTATACAACACACAACATAATACAAATAACCATGCTGAATGAAAACTGCATGGCATTGCTTGTTTTAGAAGAATTCGGGTTAATTTAAGATTTTCTGTCAGGTTTAAAGTCTCATTTTAGTCTTTCAGAGCCAAGAATTTTGGGCTTATTTTAAGAAATCTTGTCAAGCAAAAAAAGCTTACCCCATTGGCAGATTGTTTTGCTTGATATAGGATGATTTGATTGAATATAAGAATTTGTTGCTTCTTTCTAGAAGGGCTGTTTTTGCAGTGTACAGTCCAATTTGACCTTTGACACACAGACAGGCCATTACCTCCAGCCCTCTCCCTCTGCGAAAGCACAGGCTGCTCTTTATGCAACACCGTAACATCCCACAGTGAGGGCGGGATCGATCGAAAGTAGAAGCTGGATCAGCATCCGGGGCGCAGAGATCGGCCTCACTGTATTCAGACCCGGAGCCAAAGTCAGACTATTGATCCGGGCTGAAAACCCAATTAATCTCACAAAGCTGCTTTGTCAATTTTGGAAGCTATAGATGGCTTTCCCAAACCCAGTACGCATAGATTACACCCGCGGTCAGGTTTTCTCCGCCCTGCAGGAAAAGAGGGAAACCCTCGCCTCGCAAATCAAATCTTTCTGCAGAATGTATGAGTGTGTATGTGTGTATGTGTGTGTGTGTGTGCGCATTTGCCATGCCCCAGTGCCAAATGATGAATGTCATTTGCTCGAAGTGCACATCGAGTCGCCACGACCAATAACTTTGCCTCCCATGTAGTCGATAGAGAGTGTCGTTTGTTGTGCGTTGACAAATGTGTTGGTTTTTTTCCTCCACTGCACTGACTTCGTCATAGCGGTGTCCGGGATTAAGGCCACACCCCCACAGCCACCTTGCATCTTGGCGCCTCCTCCACACCGCATGCCATTCTGAGCCGCCTGCACTATTTCCATTTCAGCATCTTGATCGATCAACGCCGCCGTGGTTCTCATTGTCGGTGTGCAGTTGTCCTATTCCTCTCCTTTTTGTTTTGTTTTTTTCCCCACGAGAGGCGACGACAGTCGAGTATCTGAATGTAACCGAGCGTCTGAATGTGAGGCCGTGGAGGGGGTCTTGCTGTGTTTCAGTGCATTTCTCATTCCCTCTGCTGCACGAGATGTGGTCAGGACTGCATTGTAGAAGATTTATTCATTCTTTGACTGGTCTACAGATGCTCCTGTAAACGAATGTCCTCCATCGTGAGATATATATATATGTGTGTGTGTGTGTGTGTGTGTGTGTGTGTGTGTGTGTGTGTGTGTGCGTGAGCGTGTTTTTGTTTAGAGCCGTAGCGTTAACTGCCGATTAAGTCATTAACATTTGTGTACTTTTGTCTCCCCCGTCGCTCTCTCTCTTCTTTGCTCTCTGATTCTCTCCTCTCTTACCCTTCCTCTCCCTCTCATCATCCTCTGACTCTAACAAAGCGGGTAAGTTGTGAGGATGTATAACTGACCTCCTGGATATGACCACTGTCTCAGCCATTTTTTGCCCCCCGTCTGCCATCTCTCCCGTCTGTCCGCCCATGCGTCCTCTCCCGAAAAATGACCAGTGCCAACGCTGACGTCTCTCATCTATCTATACGTGTCTTCTCTATCCCTCGTGGCTGTTAACGAAGCCATTGCGCTCTTTCTTTCTTTCTTTCTTTTTTTTTTTTCTTCTTTCATTTACCATCTGAAGACGTTTCTTCTTCCCCCCTTTTTCACAGTTGTGTGGCAGCTGCATCCCTGGCTGGACAGAGAATGTGCCGCCGCTAAAACTGGGGCCCAATTTTCAAAACCCGGAATGTCTTCCTCTCCTTTTTATATGTGTCTCTCGATCTATTTGTGTGAAATAACCAGCTGTAATATCTGGTTATGGGAAATGTTCTTTTTGTTTGTATGATTTGTCATAACTGTTTCCTTACTTCCCTTTCCCCAGCTATGTTCAGTGGCTGTATTTCTCCATACATAACAAAAAAAAAAAAACATGAGCTATCATGTGCTGGGATAGATGAGACAGTGATTGTACCTGGTTGTGTTTGGACGAACACATTGTATCCGTGCCATGTATGCTGTGTTTAAGTGCCCTTTCACTGTACTGAGGCCTTCAACGCCCCGAGCGCTGCATGTCCCTCATGGTTATTGATAAGCAAAACTCTTTCCATTTGTCAAGTTCTTTTTTTTGACAACGCACTCAGGGAAAGCGTTGTTGATTCAGAGTTCTTGTTGTCATGAAACGCCTTCACCGAATAGAATAAGCGCTGCGTTGCTTCTGCCGTGTGGGTGTGAGTACGAGTGTGTGAGTCGGTTCCTGTGCGTCGGGCATTTTTTTTTGTAAGTTCTTCCGTGTCTGGCCGAGTGTGGGAGGATTCGGCACGGCGCAGATAACTCTGTGCTCCGTGCAAAAGCCTCCGAATAGACCGGGAGCGTCTGTTCGCTGCTCTTTTGTCGACCGAGGCGCTCTGAGGGGAGTCGGCACCGGGCGACCGAGGCGAAGCGAAATACCACTCGGCCCTCTGCGGCTACACTCTTTAACACCTGCTAAACAACAACATGTATTAAAAAAAAAACAAAAAAAACATGGAGCGCAGCCCAGACACTGTGATGAAACGAGGCTTTTTAAAATACCCCTGCTGCGTGATTCAAAAAAACTGCATCCACAAAGGTATCAGCGAACGAGCTCTCTGCAGAGTATACTGGGAGCGGCTGAACTGGGATCAGTCGGGCAATTGTGCTTCGATGAGCAATGTAGTGTTCCCTGCAGCTCAGTGCCTCCCAGAGGGATCAGTGTGTGGTTGTATCTGCACTCAGAGAGCACGTGCAGAACGAGAGGGCTGGACTACATGGAGGAAATCAAACACTTGTGCCATGTTGCGATCTAAGACAGTAGTCTCATTATCAATATAATATCAATACATTGACCAGCCCTGCACAATACCTCCGCCAAGGATGCGCAATCCTTTAAATGTGTTATTTGAGTCAGATATTTATAAAAATGGATGTGATGGCGCTAATATCCTGAGCCAAAAAAATTACACATTCTTATTATACAAATTATACATTCTGTAGGTGTATGAGGAGGAGAATGTTAACGTCGGGATCATGGAATGTATGTAGTGAGTGAATGTTCAGTAACACAAAGCCTGTGTGTGTGTGTGTGTGTGTGTGTGTGTGTGTGTGTGTGTGTGTGTGTGTGTGTGTGTGTGTGTGTGTGCCACCGCTGTGCGCTCTCCGGCAGCACAGAGATGAATGATAAAACGCGGCCGTTACAACACTGAGATAAAAATATGTTTGAGTGCTCTCCCCTCATGTATTTGCACACACACACACACACACACACACACACATAAATGACACTGTGACTGCAGGGATTTGTGAAAAGCTGTGTGCAGGAGTGAGCGTGTGAGAGAGCTTATACGGGTGTGGTGTTGCATCGGAGTGAGGAAGTGTGTGTGTGTGTTGCTTGTGATGTGAAGTCCATGTGTTCACACCAGGTCTCCTCTGTCCCCGCCCTCAGGCACGAGCTGCTGGAGGAGGCCAGGAGAAAGGGTTTACCTTTCGCCCAGTGGGACGGCCCAACGGTTGTAGCCTGGCTGGAGGTAAGAAGACTTTTAGTTTTTTTTTAGTTTGGTGATTTTGATTGCAAATAAACTTACCTGCAAGGTCCCGAAGGTGCATGTGAAGACTGAAGAGCTGTGCTGCTCCTGCTCAGAAGCTTCCTGTTGACTTGGCCTCCGTTTACCCCACAGTTAACTATGTTTGTCTTTAAATAACGTGCAGAATGTTGCACAGAATTCAGACTTTACTTTCGATTTTACCACGCATGGGAAGTTTGATATCAAATATTCATTGTTACACATCTTTGACTTGATTACATAAGCCATTTGATATATGTTAATTGTTTTTTTATATTGTTAGTTTGCTTAGATTCATTATGGATGAGTTCAAAAGTTTTAATATTAGTTAAACCAATACAGTACCTTTAAACTGTATTGTTGTAGTGAATCACATTTTTGGACTAACTGAACACGTTGGACTACAGAGTAGAAAAAGATCAAACTGTGGAAACTCTACTGCCCCCTGATGTTCAGTGGATGACCTGCAGCCACCAGCCAATTCATAACTCCTCCAGACCTCAATGTTCCAGCTATTGATGGTTATTGAGCTGCTGCTAAGGCAGCATTTTGTGCTACCGTTACGCATTGTATTCTTTGCAAGATTGCAAATCCTGTGACGCAAGAAAAGTACTTCTTTATATTTTGGTGGAATAAAATCAATCGTTTTTATCAAATGAACAAAATCATGTCCACGGTGTTTAAGATGGACAACCAAGTATTTAGAGAAAAGAGCTCCTACTGCTTTCAGTCCAGCCAAACTCAACATCTCGTTCTCTCACTTTCTCTCTCCTTTCCTCTGCCCTCGTGGTAAAGCTGTGGTTGGGAATGCCGGCCTGGTACGTGGCGGCGTGCCGCGCCAACGTGAAGAGCGGCGCCATCATGTCGGCCCTCTCCGACACCGAGATCCAGAGGGAGATCGGCATCAGTAACCCTCTGCACCGCCTCAAACTGCGCCTGGCCATCCAGGAGATGGTCTCCCTCACAAGCCCCTCGGCACCGCCCACCTCCAGAACCGTGAGTCGGACCGGGAAAAATATGAGGACATGGCCGCTGGCTGGGAAGTTCAGTCGTACGAGCATTTGTTGAGCTGATCAAGAAGAAGATGATGGAATAATAATAATAATAATAATAATAATATCTAAATTAGTTTAGAAACGACACCCATTTCTTGCTGAAAATGAGATAAGATCAGAGACACTTTAATATTTGTTGTTCAATATGAAGCTGGAATAACCAGCAGCCTGTTAGCTTAGCACAAAGACTGGAATGTAAAAATCAGCAAAATAAAACCAAAGAATTACAATTTGGTGTTTGATAGGTGGGTATTATTTAAAATATTTTACAACATGACTAGCTGTTTCTAGTCTTTTTTTCCTTCTTCAATTGAAAGCAAGAGCACTAACACTCCTCTCACTCCTGTCCCGTTTATTAGCCTGAATTACTTTAGTAAAAATAATGTCCGCCTCCATGATCAGCTCTGACAAATGTTCGTATCCCTGATGGTCTCCTCTGCGTTCATGCACAACGCCTCCAGACATGAGCGCCGCGCGCGTTGGCGAACGACAACAGTCAACATGATGAACACGGCCAGCACATTTAAAATCAGACGCTCTTCGTGATAAGTAAGTCAGTATTGCAGTGGGAGTCGGTCGCTCCTGTGTGTACTGTAAGCTAGCTCTCCAGTTATTCCACATGGTAATTAGCGTGCGGCCTCCAAGGACTAACGGAGGTGCACAAACGACGCAGACAATACGCATCACGCCGGCGCGAGGCGTTGTGATGTCGTGCGCCGCATGCAGTAGTCGTAACCCGTGAGCTCTTGCACTCTCTCCGTCTTCCCCCCGTCGTAAAACACCACCAGTGGCACTCTTTTACTCTCTCACCCCTTTTCCCCCCTTTACCTCACCCCTCTCATCGACCACTTAGCTCCACTTCCAAAACCCCATAAAACTTTCATTACGCGGAGCATGCGACGCCACGTGTCCGATCACAAACAGCCCTCCCCCCCCCCAAACCTGTGAAGGGCCCTCAGCCTCCCTGTTGTTGCATTTAAAGCCACCCACCTTTAACAGACGGGGTTAATTGGCCTTGTGGATGTCGAGCAGAACATTGCGGGAGGTGAAAAAGAACGTGTCACTATTACAAACAGGAGTCCCCTCAACATGTGGTTGAGGAAGTGCCCCCGTCGTTAGCCGCCATGTGCCTCGCTGTGAATGCAGAACTACTGTTGCTCCAGAATAAAAAGGGTCGATTCACACAAATCCCCCCCTCCCCAAAAAGTGACCAGTGAGATTCCTTCCTCATTAAAATATGGTGCACTGTCAACGGTTTTGATTGGAACTACTTTCTACCAATAGAAATAGTCCCCATTGACTACTCACCGCATGAACTGACCCTTTACTAGTAGAATATAGACGGAGAGGGATGAGTAATGTGGTGTTTGTGTCTCTGTTGGCGTCAATGGACCTAATGTATTTGTTCTTCCTCGTCGTGCATGGCAGCTGTCTGTTATTTGTACATGTACTGTATGCCTCAACCGTGACGTTCTGTGCTGTACCGTGTTGTGTTGTTGTCCTCTTCGTGTGCCCCCTTGACCCCTGGCGGGTTCGGGGGCCAGTTCATGATCTGACTGTGATGCTATAACACTATTGGCTTACAGTGGTGCTGCTCTTCTTCTTTAACACTGCTTGCCCCTCCTACCGGACCTCTACTACCAACCCTGCTGCTGCTGCTGCTGCTGCTGCTCTGTCTCTTGGGCTCCGGCCCCTGTAGGCGTCAGGCAATGTATGGGTGACCCATGAGGAGATGGAGACCATGGCTGCTCCTTCCAAAACGGTCAGTCCCCTTGCGTCCTTCGCCCGTCACCCTTTATCCTTTCTCTGTCAGTCATGTGCGTCCAGGTGTGAGAGCGGAGGTTGAATGATGAGAGACCTGGTTGGGGACGGATGGAGAAGGCACGCGTCACTTAACCCCTTTACCTGAAGCCTTGTGTCGCCGATGATGGCTCTAGTTCATTTCCATTGTGAAAGATATTATTTATATCTGCTCACACCACCCAAAAACTCCCAACACACCAGATCTCTAAAGGTTGTTTAACAGCTTTTAGCTTCGACGGGTGTGGAGGCGAGTCTGCCGGAGATCAAGCAATGCAGCATCAGAACTCTAGAGATCTGATGTGCAGAGGGAGTTGAACTTCGACTTCATTGTGAGACTATTGAAAAGTATTTGTGGTTGTGTAGTAGATGTTTCATTGTGTGCCATGGAATGAAGGTAATGCATTGTGATCATTTCATTTTAATTAGTAGAATAAATAACTGGAATATTTCCCATTTCTTCATCTCTGACTTCAGGACCTGCTGCACAAAGCTAAAAGACAATCTTGTAGCATTTTTTAAGACAGCATTTTTGACCCATCAGCAACCTTTTTCCAAACTTAAATGCAAACTGCCAGGTCACATCTGAGGGTAAAAAGCAGTAACTTCCACAAGCTTTTTACCATATTCTCGTCGTTAGTGATGGTTTGTAAAAAAGGGTTAGCAAAAATAAACTTTCTCTCCTCTTAGACGTAGGAGCACTACGACTAAAGTCAACTTTGGGCAACAAAAAAAGCGTATGTAGATAGGTTTTCTAGAATAATAGGCACTGCTTTAATTGTCTATTTCCTTTATTCATTCAGCGTGCACGTATGCACTTTGTTAGCTTAATTAAGCCTTTCTCACCAGTTGCATTTTAAGTAGCGTTTGTGTGCAGCTGCAGGAGCAATCAGATCCCAGAGGGCCTTCATTTCCTGTCGTAAATAACCTTTTTTTCTTTTTCTTTTCCTTGTTTCAATCAGAAGTCCGACTCTGAGGAGGGCAGCTGGGCACAGGTAAGGGAAACCCCGCTGTTGTTGTCGCTTCTTGCATTTACCCATTAAAGGTAGTTTATTACAGGTTCAATCTTAGCGGCCGATATGAACACGTATCCACCGAAAGCAATCGGTCGCTTTTGTGAGCTTCTGAATGACCGATGACCTTTTCCATCAGACTCTAGCTTATGGCGACATGAACCACGAGTGGATAGGGAACGAGTGGCTGCCCAGTCTCGGACTACCTCAGTACCGCAGCTACTTCATGGAGTGCCTGGTGGACGCGCGCATGCTGGACCACCTCACCAAGAAGGACCTGAGGGTGCAGCTCAAAATGGTGGACAGCTTCCACAGGTACTGGACTCCTCTCACCTGCGTCATCGGTCACCAGAAAAAAGAGAATCAGTCAAAGATTTCATAAATTATATATGTAAAACATTGAGACCGGGAATGGTTTTCATCATCTGTTTCTGTAGCTCTTTCTCTCACATGACTGTTTTATGATTTTCTAACCCCAGAACAAGTTTACAGTATGGGATCATGGGTCTGAAGAAGCTCAACTACGACAGGAAGGAACTGGAGAGGCGCAGGGAGCACAGTCAGCACGAAATGAGAGGCAAGTGCAGCAAAAATACTAAATAAAAAACAGCGTAACAAACCATAGCAAGATGCTACAAATGAATAAGAGATGAAGCTTTAAGGTGAGCTTTATGTGTTTATTTGTGTGTGCGCAGACGTTCTGGTGTGGAGTAACGAGCGCGTCATCCGCTGGGTGCAGAGCATCGGCCTGAGGGACTACGCCAACATCCTGTTTGAGAGCGGTGTACACGGAGCTCTGGTCGCCTTGGACGACAACTTTGACTACAGCAGTCTGGCGCTGCTCCTCCAGATCCCCAACCAAAGCACTCAGGTACTCCAGCGACTTTTAGAACTATGAAAGCGACAACAAACTGTTTGGAATTCAAATTAAGGTTAGCCAAAAAATAAATCGGATGTCCTTCAGCGATGTAAAAACACACAGTCGTTATATCACTTTTCCACACTTCCTTCGATCAGAAGATCGGCGGTTTAATATGCCAAAGTTAAGCCAATTAGAAGGTGCTGAATATGGGAAGAAGCATCATCCGTCACCAGCGTCAGTCCAAAAGTAGAGGCATGTTGGCACCGGCCTTCAGAAAGCTGGTCCAACCTAAATCAGAACATGCAGATTTGCCAACTGTCACTCTGGCAGGTCGCCCTGTGAATTTTCTCTGCTCATCTCATCTATATAAAAAAAAGAAAAAAGGTGAACAAAATGGATGTGCAGCGCAAATAGCGTCATGTGTCAGCAGCCATTCGCCTAAAAATAGCCGGCTTTGTGAAAACCAGAATGTGTTTGTTTTGTTTTTTTCTTCAGGCACGTCAGATTCTGGAGCGAGAGTACAATAACATGCTGGCGCTGGGCACCGACAGGAGACTGGATGAGGTGGGCTCAACCATTATCCATGAATGTCAGCATATTAATGTCGTGACGAACAGAGCTTATCAGTCTTTTCAGAGCCCTCGCAACAATAACACGCTCTCACCGACCCTATTCATGGTCAAGATTGTCAAACATAATTAATTAGCTTGTGTTGTCAAGTCAGAGATCATTTTTTAAAGATCTTTAATTATGGTTATTAAAGTAAATGAAGCTGCCCCGTCGTCGATGCACCGAAAGCACAAACTGTCGATTTGAATCGTCCCAGACTGAGAGATGATGTGATTACGATGCATCTAGTAAACAATGCAACACGTCTGCACTAGCAAAGCCAGAAAGGGGAATTTATTTTAGTGCAGCGGTGTAGACAATTAGCTTTTTATATTAATGTTTTAAACTTAAAACTATTTGCAAGATAAGACCGATGCGTCATCTCCCCCCCGAGGTAACGGAGACAAATCGATGACTTTGGTTTCTTTAACACGTTGAAAGTGAAGTGTTTTCCTGGCTGATTGATGGGCTATTAAATGTATATTTAAGTTTTACAGTTTGGGAAAAGTGACTGAAGCTGAGGATCTGCTGAGACCCTCAGCTCCTTTAAATCCAGATTGGAGACTTTTTTGTTGCCTTTTAATTGAACCAGATTCAAGGATATTAATCAATTTCTGCATCTCACTACTGCATTTTATTTCTTAAACTGCACTGCAACTCACTCGTCTTCTATTTTTTGCTTTTTGACAGTTTTTTATGTTTTAATTCTTAATTGTTTTTAAATCTTGTTTTCATCTGCGTTATGTTTTGATGCGTTTAATGGTTTTATGTGAAGCACTTTGAATCTCCTTGTTGTTGAAATGTGCTTTACAAATAAACTTGCCTTGATAATCCTCCATCTTTCAGTGCGAGGACAAAGACTTCCGGGGCCCGTCGTGGAGGAGGCAGTTCCAACCGCGAGACTGTCACGGTATAAGTATGATGCCCGGGTCAGCAGACACGCTCCCTGCTGGATTCCGTCTCACCACCTCGTCCGGTCACTCCCGAAGATTGCCACCCGAGGGTAAGTCCCCCGCCGCTGCACCTCAAGTCACCTCTATCCATTGGTAGATGTTAAAACAGGTTAAATCCACCTGCTGCACTGGCGGATCAAAAGCAAGCACGCCCTGAGCCCACTGCTGTGTTGTGACCATGTCTCTTGTTCTCTCCGACTCTGTGACGGCTGCTCTGCAGTCCTCTATGAGGCGCTGGACGACAGTCCTGACGACATGTATTTGGATTGGTTTCAAGGTCAGCTATGTTCCCCTCTGAGGGTTCTGGGCTTGTTGGCCCCTGCGTGTCTTATTATTCTACATATACTCCCTCCTCGTCACATGGTCTCTGCCAAACCACTGTCCGGCTGTTATCTCTCCCCCTTTTCTTTGTGGTCTCTCGCCCTCGCCTCTCTCTTCTACTCTCGAGTCTCTTGATAGCCAACTCCCAAGGGTGGGGGGTGTTCTGTAAAGTGGCACGAAAGAAATAGTCGTGTTTAGTCACCCTGGTTGTAAAAGCGAGAGTGTCAAGTTATGGGCCAGGACCCAATGCTTGCTGATGTTACAGTAAAACAAAAAAGGTGGCTGGAGCGAGCGGTGCTATGTAAGTTGGCCTGAATCAGGAGGTTTACATAGGTAACGGTACGTCCTCGATGTCTCAAGAACTCAAACTGACAGTTTGCGTCATCCCTCATCCCTCTGCTGTTAAGCGAGAACACCGGCTGGAATGGGCTTTCATTAAAGGATCATTCCGGGTTATTACAACTCGGCTCTCGCTTTTGAAGTTTTGGCCATCGTTTTTTTTTTATTTGTCCCGATGACAAATGTGCTCAAAGTAAATGTCCAGATCTGGGAACACAGTAACACAACCAGACAGTTTGTAAACCATTTCATTTGGAGGTAAAACGCATGTATTTTTGCCCCTTCATACATATTTATGTATTTTATACCCAGGTCTTAGCAATTGACTCGACGTAGTTCAAAGTTACGCGTGCCAATCGCACCGATGGCCAAAACGATATCAACTCAAGCTTTCAATGGCATGAGCTCAGCTTTAGTTTAGTTTGACTGAGCAAACTAAACTAAAAGCGGCTGCTCAGAGACCCGAGTTGTAATGAGCTGGAGATGATCGTTTACAAAAGGGATGCCGAGTGCATCGGCAACCGCGTCTTTACAAAGGACGCCGCCCGAGTTGCGATACATGAATGGAAACCATCCCCGCTGCTCTGACTCTGCCCGGTGTTCTCCTCTAACAAGGTGTCGGCGTTCCCAGCGACACTGAAACAGTCGTCCTGTGTTTCCTCTGTCCTCCCCGGTCTGTGACGTCCTCAATGCGCTCAAAAACGGAGACTTCCATTGAGTGTGCGATACATGGCTTCCTCCTCTCGAGGGTGACGCTACAAGTACGAGAGAGAAGCGCTTTTGCTTGTGATCTCACTCGTTGAGGACGTCTAATCGTGTGTTTAAGGTGTTTGACACAGTGGAGGAATGTTTCCTTCTCAGTCTGATGAGGAGCTTTTCATATTTAGACTTAAAAAGTGTCTCTTTCGTTGTCTCCCCCCCCCCCCCGTACAGTCGGACCCTCAACAGTGCAGCGGCTGGACAGCTCCACGGTGAGAACCTACTCCTGCTGATTGGCGGAAGAGAGGGACCTTAAACTGTACGCTGTATGTAACACAACACTCGGTTCAATACACAGCTTTCTTCAGATTTTTTAGTTTTGGTTTTCAACAACTTGGCGACTTGCGTGCAGTGTTTTTGCCAAGAAGCTGCGAGAAGGTGGTAGGAGACGGCAGGGCTAGCAGCGAGCCACCTTATCGTACCGATTAATGTCCGTCCAAAATAAACCGATGAGTCATGCTTTAGAAACGTGCTTCAAATAAACGATGAGTTCAGTGTCTTTCACACAGACGGTTATAACGAGGATGAAAAACAACAGTGACAACCTGATGCAAGATGAGAACACTGACTTTAGAAGTAGCATGAAGACAGGAGACTCATTACTACTTCCTGTAGAACAGTTCTGGTTCATAAATAAACTTTTGACATGCAATACCATGACTTTTTATGGGTTTTTGTGCCTCCTTTATACTATGACTTATTTCAACATATGGCTTTTTTCTTTTTTACTTTCTATGACATACATAAAATATTACTTATTTCAAAACTTTTTTTTACACGATAGGCTATGACTTCTCTATTTTTTTTATATACTAAACGACTTATTCCTACATGCTATACCATGACTTTTTTTTACTTTGACACGCTGTATTGCGACTTTTTTCGCCACGTTAAACTGTGACTTTTACATTTTATTTTTGAAACGCTATACTATGACTTATTTAGAAACGTTTGACATGCTAGGCTATGACTTTTTTTTAATGACTTGTTTCTATACTGTGACTTTTAAGGCCTTCAAGTATTCTATTTGACTTCTTTCTGCACAGAGTAGAGCGGTCTGAGTATTTCTTTTTCTTCCGCTGCTGCAAGACGTCACAACCACAAATGAATGCAGCACGTTTGCGACTTCCTTGATTTCTGACTCAACTTTTTTTTTTTGTATATTGTTTCCAAAACCCTCAAAACAGTATGAATTTGGAGATCACAGTTCCGAAAGGTTGTAACATACACCCACCACACCAATCTCAAGTTGTTGTTTTTAAAAATCAGGTCTATAATAGAAACCTCATCCGCTTCACGGTACCTCCATTAAAAACGACTCATTCTGCTTCCCCTCAGGTACAGTTCTGACTAGAAACACCTACTGGAGCTGCTGGACAGGCCAACCTGCCGAGGAACAAACCATTCTGATGACACGCACTGCCAAGAAGCCCTGCTCTCCTCTCTGACCCGACTCCCCCTCCCTATAACGTGGGCACCAGATGCCGGTGCTAAACTGTCCTGCAGGCTGCCCTGTTGTCACCATTTTTACCTTTTACATGTACAGTAACTTGTCGAAAGCATAACGTACTGTGTATTTCTTCTACAGGAGATGTGTAGGTTATCTGTAAATAAATATGCCATTTTTTAATATATACACACATCTGATCTATGTATAAAAAGATATTCAGAGTTTGTGCAAAAAAAAAAAATTGTTCCCTGCCACCTCATGTAGTGGTCCATAGATTAATATATGCTGCTCTTTAAACTGTCTCCATATTACCCCACCATCTCTAGATCATTTTGTACATATGGTTTTATTTTTTCATTGTGCTGATGATGATGATGATGATGAGGAGACACCTGTGCTGCGCCATAGAGAGAGGAAGAGACGTGTGAAGATCTGCCCTCTAGTGGTGTACAAACCGCTCCGCGCCCAACAAACTCCATCATCCTTTCTTATGGATTCGCCGTCATAAAAAGGAACATTTTAAGAGGACGCGTCGACGCACTGGAACAACATGACAAGCACTTTGATACAACCGCATCAACTCAAACGGACTATTTAGTAGCCAAGAAAACAGATTTACATTACTCTCCGACAAAACTTCTTCTCAGAGAACAAAAAAAAAAAAAGAAGCAGGATGACATTCGTAGAAACTGTCAATTGTTGTACTGTATGTTCTGTCAGGAGATACACAAACACACAAAAAGGACAAACACTCAGCCAAGCTGGCCTTCTCCCCTCTCCAGACACAGAACAGAGGAAATAACTGAAAGACAGACTGCTTTAGCTCATAGTGTGCGTAGAGTGTATATGACCATGTTGAAGTGAGGTGACATTTAATGACAAACCTGTTGCTTGCTGTGACTCACGTTGGTGTAACCGTTAACTCTTTGTTCCCGTCAGAGTTTCCAGGGTAACCTACTGTACGGCCCTGTTATCTGTCTTTTAGTTATTTCTGATCGACGGCTCATACAAAGTCTTACGCTTTTCATTTGAGTTTTTACATCTTCAATTTGCACGAATAATGAATAGTTTTATTTTGTGCCCATTTTTTTTTTATTTTTTTTTATTTATTACTTGTACCTTTGGTCAAAAGTAAGTGGTGAGCAAGCAAATTTTCATTGTCAATAAAAAAAAAAAAAATACTGTCAGTGAATGAACTGTCTTCATTATTTTTCATTCATAATTCGTTCATACACATTTAATGGCTCTGCTCATTAATAATGAAAGCCTTCAAGTCCAGTACCGTTTAACATTATTCAGATTACATGACATTATTGACCGTACTTCATGGATTTGGCACACGCTGTAAAATTTATTAACATCGATGTCTGCCTTCAACTTAAAACCACAATTTCTACCTCTACTTGGAGTTCCCATCTGCAGCAGCGGGTACACTGCATGAACATAGCTGCACACATCTTGCCGAGGAAAGGGAGCAAGTTTGTTTTTGCCCAAATGTATCCGAGCTCAGCTTTCTTTATCAAGTTCAAGCGCCACGAACTCTCAGGGCTTTTTCTATGTCTTTGAACACTGCTGGGTCCTCGATGGTGGGAGTGATCTGGAAGGACAATAAGTTCCTTATTATATTATAATACAAACAAACAAAAAGCTAATCAAAGCAATTATTTAATTATTTAAAAAAAAAACACAGTATATTATGTAAAAAAAAAGTTATAGAATAATGTATAAAAAGTAATAGAAAAGCATGACTAAAAAACATCCACATATTATAGTATGTCAAAAAAATCGTCAAAGTAATAATAATGTCAAAAATAGTATATTATGTAAAAAAGAAAATCAGAGTGTATTGTGTTATCAAAAATGTCATGAAGTCATTTTATAATATACCCTTTTTATATATATATATAAAAAATATATATATATATATAAAATTCTACATATAATATTAAACAAAAGTTGTAAAAGAATAAAAATAGTATAGTATGAGGAAAGTCATACTCGTACCTTGTAAGGCTTGCCGTTGACGAGGTTCGCTAAAGAGGAGCGAGGGATCTTGCCAGAGCGCGTTTTCGGCAATCCTTGGACAAAAAGCACTTTCTTAAAGGCAGCCACCGGTCCGATGGTGTCTCTCACAAGCTTCACCATCTCCTTTATGATCTCCTCTTCGCTTTTCTGCACACCTGAGAAAACAGAGCGCATGATGCGAGCAAGCACACGCAGTTTTAATACCACCTGCAATTCAATGTGGGTTATGATCTTTATTTTGTGGGCAAGTTATCCAACCTTATGAAGGTAGAAGCACCACAAAAAAAGAAACAGACACCCAAGATCTTTGTATTACTTCAGTTCATGCTACACTGTGCATCTGCCATTCCTCACCATTCTTGAGCACACACAGGGCCAAGGGAACAACACCCTTCAGCGCGTCCTCCAGACCCACCACAGCACAGTCTCCAATTGCGGGGTGCTGCATCACTGACTGCAACACACACACACACACATCATATCACACACACATCATAATACCACGACAAATTACACACTTTGCTGTGTAATCACTCTCCTACCTCTTCCAACGCTCCAGCTGACAGCCTGTGGCCTGCCACGTTGATGACATCATCAGACCGGGACATGATGTAGAGGAAACCCTCCTCATCCATGAAACCTGCGTCCATGGTGTCGTAATAACCCTGATGGTGGAATAAAAAAGGAACGATGAGGTCTCTCTGTGACTGCAGAAAGCCAAGTGGCTCTGCGATTAAAGATTTCAACACCAGAGGGCGACCTTTCACCACACACCGAGCCAATGACGTGAACACACACAAATTATTGTTCTTTATCGAATCAGACAGCTGTGCAAATTATTTCATGTCCAATAAATGATGTAAATGATGAGACGTCTTACTGGGAACTTGGTGAAGTAGAGCTCCTTGAACAGATCCTGGTTCTGCCACAGTGACAACGCTGCACCAGGAGGTAAGGGTGGTCTGAGGGGACAATGGAAGTTTAGTTACATTCCAATATTTCTCTTTAACCCTTTGCCTCTGTCATAAAGGTACAACAAAAATAAAAGGTGAGTCTGCAAGACTTTAAAAAAATGCTTCAAGCACGACATTAAGTAACACGTTTTATGAAAATGACAGTTAAGTGTTTAAACGTGTTAAATTCAATGAGCATTAAGAAGAGTCCATCAGATTTTACCCAATAAAGTAATAGATAACCGTCTAGACTGAGACACACACACACACACACACACACACACACACACACACACACACAGAGCTCAGTTACTCAGTCTTTGTTTATCCAAAGACTATCAGTAACCCCCCTTCTTGACCGAGATGATCCCATTTCCCAAGTTTGAACCCTAAACATGCATCCGCATAGATTAATTTCTCTGAAAGGAGAGTGATAACAAACACACACACACACACACACACACACACACACACACACACAAAAATCATATTTCTGATGCTGAAAGTGGATGTAAAACTTAATGATTCGAGCCGTTTATAACTGCAACTCAATCCGCACATATTCTTACAATATTATTTGAAAAATTTAATAATAAACTATATATACATATACACATATATATATATATATATATATATATATATGTATGTGTATATGTATATATAGTTTATTATTAAATTTTTATGAAAATGACAGTTAAGTGTTTAAACTTAACTGTCATTAAGTTTAAATACATATACATATATATATATATATATATATATATATATATATATATATATATATATATATGTGTGTATGTGTATATGTATATATATATATACACACACGCACACACACACACACACACACACACACACACACACACACACACACACACACACACACGACCACACAGTGCTTAGAAGCCATAACACATTACAATGAGCTCACTCTTGATTATGATTTTATGAAGCCGTGGTGACAGACTTTCTGGCTACTAGAAGTAAAATATAGCAGCACAGCTGTTCCCGTCTGTTTACAGCTCCACCTGTGGTTACGCCAGTGCTCACAGTACATGTGAATTCCTTGGAAATCCCCCGAGTTGGCCGCGAGTCAATACTAGCAGTTGCAGAGAACCGGGGACATGGAGAAGGAGAGTGATAACGGATAGGTAGCAGAATGGAAGATAAGGCTGAGGCTTGGCTGCTGGAGCTTTTGGTGGAGTCCACTTTGCGCAGGCAGCTCTAACTTAAACAGACACGCTGCCCAGCAGTGGATCACTGAGATAAACGAGGAAAAAGATTTAGAGTTTAAATTCAATTAGAGAGTTTTCTGCGAGAGTGCCAGTCGTCGCTTTAACTTTCTTCTCTTACGCGGACACCTTCGCTCAGCTTACCTCACCACGATATTTCCCAGGGTTCTCGGCTTCACCGCCTGCATGTCATCGTCGATCACGCTGACTAGTGGAGAGGGAAGAGCAAGCAATTCATATTCAGAGACGGTGCAGCAACCCCACTGGCGGAACTGGAGGAGCAGTGGGTTTCTGACATCAAGACAATGAGCAGAAAAGTCTTACCGTTGTACCCTGGAACAGGTTTGCCAGCCTGACCTGCAGGTGGCGTGAGTGAGTTCCCCAGACCGATGCACGAGGAGGTGATGGCTGAGCCGGTTTCTGATGAGAGAGAGACAAGCACACTCAGTCATGTGGGAGACCGACAAAGTTTTAGTCAAGTAGCTCCAGATCTGCGGTGACGCAACCTCGCCGGCTTTATCGTGCAAATGTCAGACCTTCTGATGGTGTTCTCATCAAAAGCGCTTGTGTGGCATTGCTTTGCTTCTGCGAGCGGCTTTAACCTACATTATGCAGAACTGTGACAGCTCCGATGGGCTCTCCTCAGCTGTGCTGCACACAGAGCAAAGGCCTGCCTGTTTGTCAGCCCCATTATCCCACCGTGAGGAGGACTGACCCAGCTGATCCGGCTCACTGACCAGAACTATATCAGAGCTAACAGCCCAGCGGAGCAGCCCAAGATCAGCATCTGCCCTGTGACAAACTGAACAAATTTGAAAAAACTATCTGAAGAAACACTGGCTTTTTTTGTTGTTGTCAGTTTCTCGCCAGAAATACTGAAGCAAAGATGCAGCGGAACGCTTTTCTCGCATGCTGTTTGCGCGGCGGGATGTATGGATCTTTAAGACCGGGCTGAGAGCTTGATTGGCTCATCAATTAAACATTAGATCAGACACGTGACTACAGAATAAAGCTTTGGGGTTTCTGACAGTCAACAGAGGGCAGTTAAATAACCTTACGCGCCGACATGCAAATTTATGCACAAGCTTTCCCAAAAGGTAATGAGATCATCTCCTCGGTCTGATGTCTCTGTCATGTATTGTGCTTGAGGCGTTGCGGCCACGAGTGTCCTGGCATTTTCGACTGTTAATATGCAAATGCATGCAGCAAGGTGCACAAAATGTGAATCTGATCAGTGATTGCAGGGGGAAGGGGGCGGATACAGTTCCAATCACTAAAATATGCAGTGAGTGGCAGCGCTGGCGGCAGAAGTGACTCGTCTTCGGAGAGGGCGAAGGCCGATGGAAAAAACATTCTAGATAGCAGGCGTGCTATGCAAATGACAGCTCGGTTAGTACAGCGCTGTTCCTCATTAAATCTTGAGGGAGAGCGACGGCAACACAGGACTTCACGGCTGTCAGTCACATTCAGTGGAGCGGTATGGACCAAAACAAGGACCCACACGAATAATCCATCAGATACCGACAAGTAAGCTCTCTGGGGAAAAAGGAAATCCCTCTCAGGTAAAACCACGAGGGAATTTATGGGTCATGAAGTCAAATGGACCGAGACAAAATGATAGAAACTTCCTCAACAAGAACTATTTTTACACATTACACATATTCCCAAATGCACATGCATGCACAAACAGGACACACACACACACACACACACAGAAACTAACTGGAAGACACTAATCAAACAAATGTAAATGTCTATAGACCAGCCTCCAACTTCGGCACAGCAGGATTCAAAGACAGGGGCAGGAGGCTGCTGTTGGTTGAGGAGGGGATTAAGTTATCAAACGAAGAGAGGGCAGACAGGGGGGGGGATGCAAGAGTTGAATACATTTCCCAACCTCTGAACTGGCAACCATGTACGCCTCATTCATCAGTGGCAGGTTAGCCACTCCCTGCAGGGTTCAAAGCCCATCAGTGTCAGCAGAGACAGCGTTCAGCACCGATGACGCAAAAAAAAAGAAAAGCAGGAGTTTTTTTTTATTCCTTTAGTGCGGCCCACCTGGTCAGAGAGCAGAGTGATGACAGAGTGATGACAGACCCCCTGTTGACCAATCACGGCCTTTGCGTTCCCCTCCTCGCGCTGCAACATGTATGTAATCTGAATGGAACTAGAGCAAAAAGGGGGAAAGTTGCAACAGATCCATGAAGGTAAAAAGATGCACGGCGTGGGATCAGTGTACAGGATGTTCAGATTTAGGAATGCAAAGTTGTTGAACGCCAGCGATGAGCAGCCGCTCACAAACCTACGGCCTTTACACGGCCTGGATTTGGGGAGATGCCAATCACGACCGCTTATCTACATTTGTGGTTATTGGTTGAAACCTGCTGTTAAGATCTGCAGTTCTGTGCATGCGCTCCCAGCGACAACAGTTTTACAAACCCAATATGAAGCGGCGCCCTCAGGACTTTGAATTGGTTCTGCTTTGCAGGTTTCTTTTAAACTCTATAATTCTTTTACACTTTTAGCTTTTTAAACCACGGACATTGTCTTCAGTTGAAGCGTTTAGAGACCGACTTGTGAGTCGAGGTCAGCATTGAGTATTTTGTGCAAAAACAAAATAATCACAAAGTGATTAAAGATAAATAGATAGTAATATGGAAAGTAAATTGCGTGCGAAAACTGTCCCACAATCGACCTAGATGACATTATCTTATCAACTTATATACAACGAGCCAATATTGGCAAACCAATATATCCGCCTGACCCTGAAGGACGCCGCGAGGGTCCTTTAAGAGCTCGACTGAATGGCCCGTCGATTAGGGCTGGCCTCGACCGCTGAGCCGTGTCGGCGTGAGTGGAGTGTTTAAACCCGGCTGTTTACAGCAGGAGCCAGGCCTCGCTGGCGGTGATTCAGGCCCTGGGCGAGTACATTCAAAACCCAAATGAAAAAAGACAATATAATTGGACCGTGACATTTTTTTTTTTTTACCAGGCACACAGGGGAGAGGAGGTGAACTGGCCGGACAGCTTTCAGGCGCGAAATCAAACCGTTACGAAGCAAAGCGATCTCAATGAAAGTTCTCGCACTAAATTGCTCGAAAACTATATATTTTTTCTCCTCACATGGAGAGGAGAGATGGTAAACTGACAAGAGCAGAACTCAGTTTCCAAAGGCTGACTCAGATGTTTGCCAAGAACGCAGAGGGTTCCTTCCTCAGCCCACAATATGAAGGCGTCAACAGATCAAAACACATCTACACCCCTTTCCTCAGAGATGAAAGATACACAAATGAATGCAACATTTTGATTACCTGGACGGGTATTTGAATTATATCCTTACTTCAGCAGACAGTGTCTCTATATACGTAGAAGTGATGGGACTATTGACACCCTCAGCACTATTGATCTCCCCATAACTCAACCGTTATCTACCGGCAACATCTTCCCATGGGGAAAACAATCTTTCACAACTGTGTCTATTTAAGGGTCGAGATGAAAAAGAAAGAAAGAAAAAAAGTCATTGAGACAAAAACAGATGAAATACTTCCGCTGCTGCTATTCTGGTCGCATTGTGCGGAGGAGATTAAATATACTGGTTATGAAAGGCAGACGGCGGCGCCTGAGACAGGTGAGTGAATGCTAGAGTGGAGTGAGGAGGAGAGAAAACATCATCTGTGAGATGGAGTCAATCACACACACACACACACACACACACACACACACACACACACACACTCTCACACTGTGTGGTTGTGTATCCGTTTGTCTGAATGACTGGTGGTGCGAGTCTTCGGCACACACATACAGAGGCAAAAAAAAAAAAAAACACACCCCTCGGTATCAGTGTTCGTCTACTCCCATCACTGTCTTTCCCTTTTTGTTTGCTCCCCCGCTCTCCCTTTGCCTCTGTACACAAACAAATCAATCTTCCTTCGACCTGTTGGAGATGAGCTCGGCCAGTGAGAGGCATTTTGAGTGTGATGAATGGGCTGAGTGAGGGGGAGGAGGAGGAAGAGCGGGATGGGCAATACGCTGCTTTGGCGCTATTGAATAGCCGTGCTCATTACGAGTAGCTTGAGGGCGACGGGGGGGCTGCTGCTCAGGAAAAACAAAAGATGGCTCTCTGATCCCGCACACTCTATTCTCAGCAACACCTCCAGCGCTCCATTTGGTTTTGAAACAGATGAAATACCCGTCTTCTCCTCGCAGAATGTCACCGTGCCAATCCGCTCCGCCTGTAAGGCCTTCACATCGAACATGAGGGGCATCAATCGACCAGCTCTAGATGATGCAACATGGGCTTAAAAACGTTGATTAGTTACGAGTGGAAGAATTAGTGTTGGTTTCCTACATCTCTACACATTAATCAATGTGGCAGAAATGCACAATGTCATTTTTTTTTTTTTATGTGCAGTTAGTTTTTAATTTCACACATTTTTCATGAACTCTAAAGTGCCATGGGGACCAAAATGGAGCTGAAAGGAGCGGGAATATTGAACTTCTATTCCTTCTCCTAATTGGGCTTCTGCATTATTGTTCCCTCTGGGCAACAGCAGAAATACAAAGCACAAACATAAGTTAGCAACGACACCGAGTTCTGGTGAAGCAGAGCACGGGAGCTAACTCCAACAGTAGCCGATGTAAAACACACACAAACAGCACTTGTCACTGATAGTTTACACAACAACTGTCAGAAATAGACTTGCGGATGCTTCCTGTACATCATCCATACGCACAGCGGAGCTCGCGGCTGTCCTGGTGATGCGCGGTTGCTGGGGTAACTCTTTCAGGAGCTTAACAAGATGGCTAACCCAAAGGTCAGCTGAAACGCTGATGTGGCGTAGGAGGATGAGATTGTTTATGTTTATATTTTTTTCTTTTTCTTGTTTTGGTTTAGAAAACATTTTGCTTCCTTCAGACAAAACCAAGAATCCATAGAACTCATACAAAACGGTAGTGTGAGGAAAACACTGTGAAAAATGTAAAAAAAATTAAATAAAATCATATTCCAGAATTGCAATCCAATCCGATGTGTGGACATGGGGGGGTTGCGTTACATTTCTCTGCCGTTTTCTCTTTTGGTTCCAAGAATGATTTGACGACCAAATCTCACCCCAAACTTCTGGGATTAGTTCTGCGAGGAGGTCCGCGTTGAACAAGACCACTGAAACGGCTCAGACTCAGACCGCCGCTGGCAGTCTGCCGAGGAGCCAAAGCACGCGAAAGAAACCAAAAAGGGCCGGTTGGCCGAGCAGCTCTGATTGGGCTCAACGTTAAAATGAAGTAAAAATAACAAGCGAAGAAAGTGAAAAGGGGAGGGAAAGAGAAAGTCAAACGCACGGGGGAGTCGGTGTAGGTTACAGAAGGCTGCTGATGCTGCCCACCGAAGAGACATTAAAACGAGATGAGCAATCGCATATAACGCACACACAGACACGCACGCGAACGCACTCTCCCATTTACAAGTCGGACTCCTCAAGGGACAACTTCATTCCATCAGCTAAAAACCATTCCAACCCTCCTCACTATCACTTTTCAGGCAGCTCGCCTCATTTGCTCAGAGCCAAAGTGTATGCATACAAATGCACTACTTAACTTGCTAATGTGGGACCACTTCTTGTGCCTTACCTCAGCAGACAAAGACTAGAACGGCTTGGAAGGAGTGTGAGACGGTTACAGGCGTTGCCAGCAGCAGCCTCCCTCCTAAGTAAACAACCCAGGTAACGCGAACGTGACACCTCAGCTCTCGGATATGTAATTACAGGAGCTGTGACATCTGCGCTACCGTCTCTGCAGCAACGTAATGAGACCAAGTGAGACACAAAGCCGAGGCTCCCGAGCATCTCCCAAAGGTGGGCAACCGAGCACGAGGGTGACATGAGTGAGGGATCATTTTACTTTAATTAAACTGTAGTCTAATTTCTTTTTTTTTTTTTTTTTTAAAGGAGACGCTAAGGTACCGGTCTATGCAGAGAAAAGGTGGGACAAAACACCAATAAGGTGACGTTTTTTTTACTTACAGTTAAAGGAGCTGAATTTGAAATGTAAAGCACATCTAGGAGTGTGGGGGTTGACTCCACACAGCTCTCAACATGGCGACCTCTGTGCCGTCAACACGCACAGAGGAAGAGTGACTTAATTTTCTACTCAGGTAGACGTTACTAAACAAGATCTTTACATCGCAAATTGTTTTTTCCCACTACATTAATGCTCTAAATTTTGAATTAGCACCTTTAAAAGACAAATATGCACTTTAAGGCCAAACAATGAAACGTCTAGATGCAAATACACTGTACTATATACACAACTTAACCTTCTTGTATTCAAGTCCAACCTACTTTAATCGTATTATTATAAAAAACACCTTACGGCTAATGCAGCTATTAAATACATAATATGGTGCCCATATCTCTTATTTAGGTCTTCGGCATTATCTTCTCTATTGAAGAGAACAATATGTTAAGTTGACCACAGAGGAGCTAATTATGAAAAGGTATCCCTGCAGGTGATGTATTCAGATTCAAATCAACATGGTGGGAGCAGCATTCCTGTTGAGGTTAGTGGTTTCAGGTTACGAGTCCTCATTAACCCCCTAATTCAGGGTATTGCTCTCTCTGTGCCGAGGGAGTGAATGCCGGGCTGTGAAAAGCTTCTGTTTTTCACCAGTGAGAGGATAAGGATTTCAAGGAGGCTATAAAAACTGCCCTTCACAGACTCTGCGAGAGTCTGACTTTTTCATCCATGAGCAGGAGGAGGAGGTGGTGTGGAAAACCAGTCTGTGCCAGTAATGCATTTGTCAATTCTTCAATTTATTTGACAGGACGGGGTGCTTTGAAGAGGTCCAGTTGACTTTTTATTGGCAATGCCATTCTGCTGTCCGTCAGAGAGACTTCGGAGAAATAAAGACAAACAGAGAGAGACCTGAAACACTCCTGTAAGTCCATCCGCTCGCTGGCGAGGCAGCCAAACCCTGCCAACTGGAAACACACATTTGTTGCCAGGCAACACCAGTGACATCAGCAACCTTGATCATCACGCCCACCCCTCCACCACCCCCTGCCAATGGCACTTGGCTCTTAAAATAGCGCACGTATTATCATCAGGCTTCAAAATGGAAGACATTTTCACATCTGCACGTAAGGGGAAGTGAGCCGGGTTTCAGGTGGCTCGAGGGACGCAGACTGCGCATTCCATCTCGGCCTCTGGCAGACGTCAATAATGTGTGCGTGCACGTGAAAATAAGAAAAACATATATAACGAAGGTAAAAGGGGAGAGATGGAGGAGGAGGAGGCGCAGGTGAAAAAGAGCCGTTTGTGGCGTCACGTCTGGGCTGATGAGACCGGATGAGTGTCAGCATTTCATGACAGCGGGGGGGGAGGGGCTGGGACATGATGGAGTCCGCTGCACACGGGAATAACGAGCGCACCGATCACTTCCACTGCTCATCACAGAGCGAGTGTTGCCCGCACCAGCCAGGGCGTTCCAGAGTGAAAACCTAATCAGCGATCTAAATTGGTCAAATTAGTCAAATGCTCAGCCGCCAGCTCAATCAAACATTTCCCGGCAAAGAATGTGGAAAATTGTCGCCGCGTGCAATCAATGAGAAAGAAAAAGAAAAGTATTGTTTAACAAATACACTACAACAATTTGTCCGTTGATATGTATTGTACAGAAAGTGCCCACCCCCCCCCCGAAAGCCGAACCCGCTGGCAATATTGTTTTCATACTTAAAAGGACAAGAGACGGGCTTCGACCTGTGACCTCCCGTCTGCTGCACGTCATGTTGCCTCTCGTCTCTCGCTGTCACAGCCAGCCGTCTCGCGCCACTGGACTCCCTTTCATTATTTCCCCCCCACGGGGGCCTTGAGCAAGATCTAAGGGGAGCCGGCGAGCACCGCTGGCTCTTTGTGTGATGCGCCCGTTTAGAAATCAGCAGCGATACACACAGTCGACTGCAAGGTAAGCAAAAAGTCCCCCAGCGTGGATGGGATGGATGGATGGGGGAAAAGATGCGAACCAAAACCATGAGCTATTTCTTTTAAAATCTTTTCAGCTGTATGCGCCCTGATGAACCGTTTCCAGTGTCGGGAGATGATGTCAACGGAGAATGAGTCAGATGATGCATCGTTTAACGGGAGCTGCAAACACACACGGTTTGATAAATAAAGAACTCTTTGGCGACGAGGCAGCAGATTTACTCTGAGGCGCTGGAGAGGACAGCAGTCGAGGGTAGTGGTTCAAAAGTATTTTAATCAAAAGAGAAAGATCTTTTATTTCATTTCTTTTCAATCGAGCCTAGAACATTCCACTTCAAGTGTATGAAAGTTTAAAATGCATGTGTTTCAGGCGTCACATACACTGGCATGCCGACTAAAGTCTCCACAGACCCATTCCTTTCAATAGCAAAATGCATAGTTTTTGATCTCATACAAGGATTTGTAATTCCAGTTTGACTCCAGAAGACTAAGCCAAAAAAACATCAATAACATTAAAAATCTATATTCAGTATACAAGCTGTATATTTTACTATGCAGTCAGTAAGTGCAGGTTTCTGAACCCTGAAGGAACAAATATTTTTCTACTTTAAAAGATGTGCCGCTCTGCTCACCATCGATTACAGCTTTGGGCTGCTGAATATTACATTCCAGGACAAAAAAGGTATGCGGCTAAAAAGATTTACGAGCGACTGCACCAGTGATGGATTCTGATACATTTCTATCTATTTTGCAGGTGAGCTACAAGTAGACGGACAGATATCAATATTTATAGATGAAAAGTTTGAAAAATGATTCTGGAGTTGGAAGCCAAAAGTCGAAAACAAACTTTGCTTTCAGGTGTTTGGACTATAATGAGTCCGTCTCTCCTTTCTGTGACGGCCATTTTGGAGTAAACGAGCCTTGAATTGAAAAACTGCTTTACATTGACAGCGTTGCTGCCCGGGGGGGTGGAGATGAAGGAGATGTGTCAAAAGGGTCGACATTGTTAAAAGCTACTTGATTGATGTTGTGTCTCCAGGGAGACGGAGCCCAGCAGGGTGCCTCATGAAGGGAACTGTGCACACAGCACTCTTTATCTTTTACCCACATTAGATGTGTGTCAACTGGAGCTGGGGGCAAAAAACATCTTGACATATTGTTCACGACAAAAATCTTCTGCAATAATGCAAGTAAATGTATGAGATTTATTTTCTATTCGTGTTATTTTTTTAAAATCTGATTTGCCACGAGACGAACAGCCGTAGTCTACTTCGTCGCCACTGTTAAATAGTTTTGATCGTCACGACCCCCCATGACTCGTTTAACTGTGAGCGTTTGATCGATCCAACCTGATAACATTCGAAAAGTTGAATTATGTGAACCCCATTTAGGTCAGCATAGGGGCAAACAGAAGTTAGCGGTGCACATGTTCAAAAGTAGCTTGCAGCTGCATTCTGATAATAAAGAAATGTTTATTATAAACCAAAATGTACCTTCTGATTTCTTTCGGGTTCTGTCGTAAGGAGTTACCGTTAACCACAGCATTTACTTTTGCAAGTGTAAATGCATGTACATCCATATCATGCACATGTGATTACCTTAGTGAATAGATGTCAACACGATATTTGGGTCAACCAATTAAAAAAAAATAGGTCACAAAAGAATTTAATTGAGCATTATTATTAAATATATATTGTGATAATTAACAACTTTGCTAAATATTGAAAAACAATATCAAAATACTAATAAACGTATAAATTAAAAGGTTCACTTTGCATGAGGTTTGGGGAAGACGTCCCGGAGGTTTGTGACTGCAAAGTAATCAAGGTGCCCTTTGATCATCATCATAAAATCATAAGGCTGGCATTAACTTGTTCCCCTGCAGAAATTAAAACCAGCAATGAATTTATCCTGGCAGTAAGCAAGTTGCACTTCCTGTGTTGGAAGAATGAGTCGATACAGTATGACACTTCATTGTTGGTTTCAGGCTCTTCTGGGAAGATGAAATAACTCCAGTGGCGGAACAGAATCACAAAGTTATATATATTTTATAATAGCCCAGCTGGTCGAGACTATGACTCAGACTGAATCCGCAGGTAGAAAATCCACGGCCCGCCACTGAATAACACCAAACCGACTGTGACGACTGCAACATGTGGATGTGAAGAAGGTGTTGCTGGCTTCAGACAAACTCTGAAAACGTTTTCCTTCTGCAACTTCAGAAAGAAATAACCAACCCCAACGGTGATTTAATGAATATTTATAGCATGCCCCGGTCTCTTTCGCCCAGGCATTCGAAGACAAACTGCCTCCGACGGACAAAGAGAAAGCAACTGAGACGAGAAGTGACCCACCCGACCGTGAAAAAGTGGAGAACACATTTGGATTGCTGCGCCCGTCCGCCAGCTGCCAGGAATTGAGTTTAGCAGGGGGTGAAGAATCCAAAGGGATTTACACATCTAGACACAAAATCAAGAGGGTGCCAGAGCTTTTTCTCCAAACTCAATATATCACCTGGCTAGGATAGCCACAGAGTGTGACAGGATTTGGTTTGGCTGCCTGTGTGTGAGGGAGAGTCAAACTGAGAAACAAACATCCCTTTTGTAGAAGTAGGATGGAATGCTATCTCACAAACGCTGAAGCTACAGAGAGAAAAAGATGGGAATCAGCAGCTCTGTTCAGCACATCCAGGCCAGGGGAGGTTTAGGGAAGTCAATCCATCTGCTCTGCCAGTCAGACACGATCTGAGATGGAGGTGCAGAAAGAGCGTAAACAACTAAATCACACGGCACCAAAAAAAAAAGAAGGCCTGCAGTCATAATCTCGTGTTTGCCTGTGAGCACTGGAGCTCGTTCTAAAATCCTTCAACTCCCACACTGCTAATATAAGAACAGTACATGCTCATCCAACAGCCTTAATAAAACATCCAGTGTATGGTTGTTTTAAAACGTGAGCATAAAAACACCCCAGAGAGGGAATTCACTGCATTTAATTGCACTTCGGAAAATTGATTTTCACTTTCTACGGAGACCACTACGAAGCACAAAGTTTACAAAGCGGCGTCCCACGTCAGGGGGCTGGGTTGTGTAATGGAAAGGTTATATTCTTAGTTGTATTTGATCTTTTACAAACAATCATCTTCTCTCCTGCAGTTGTCGAATGCAAATGGAATACCATTCCCGACCCTGGTATGAAGTAAGCAATCACTTGTGTGAACAGGTCATAAATTAAAAAGGCAGGACGAAGACCTTTAGCCCACAGCTGATCCAGTCCTTTGTTCTTATAACCCCCACCTTTGTCTTCTGTGTAATTGTCACTTCAGTGCATCCTTAGGCAGACGCTATAGTGACTCTCTTCTCTGCGTAGGAAATAAATGATTTCATAGACAAGTTCTGGTATTACGATATTCATCATTTCAGCTTAAAAAGACTCAATAGCGGGTAAGGACACCACTCATCAGTGCACTAGACTGAACCCAAGACTCTGGCCTCAGAAAGATGGAAACTATTGGTGCTTCTGGAACTTAACCACCAGGAAGTTGTATATACATCACTGTGGTTTGTCGCAAGACGTCTTGTGATCTTCAAATGTACAAACTACCTGATCATATGGATTGTATGCAACAGTTCTGCTTTTAACTGGAATGCAGCAGATATGCGATAAGCCGACAGCTGGCGCAGCAATCCAAACCCAAGAGCCTCGATTGATAAATTACATTTCTGCGATATTACTTTATTGAGCTTTTCACACTCCCAGTGCGCCCTGGACAGACCACTCAGTCAAGTGAGCTAATCTGCGCCCAGATCAGTGTGTGTTGCCTGTACAAACTCAAGGTCGATGGCTTTCCAACGGTCCAACAACACTATTGATCCCATATTTAACACAGAGATGTCGTCTTGTCCGGCATCGACCCCGCGCTCTCGCAGGCAGGAAAACATTACGAAACAAAGAGACATCCAATTTTGCTCTTTCGCTGGGGCATTTATCATAGTTCACTCATACGGGAGGAGGACGGCAATCAACAATCAAGTGTGTGTGTGTGTGTGGGGGATCCAATATTAATATGATGGCATGCTACCTGGATGAAAAGCCTCCCATCCAAGAGCCTGACAGGATCTCGCACATTCAAGAAACATGACAAACCCAAGACTCTAATTACACATCTTATCATCCAGACCCACGACGGCCGTGTTATACGATGGGTTGACTGCGAGGGAGATTACAAACTTTCTAGGAAAACAGCAAACTCGCCTTTTTCCTTGTCTAATGTACGACCACTGGTCTGTGATTTAAGGGGCATGACCCGGCACGTCTTTAAGATGATGAACGGGACTCGGCCTCTGGGAACCTTACATTAATCTGAAGTGCTTCGGTGCAATGTGGCACTGAAACATTCGGTCTGTTAATGGACTTTTTAAAGAGAAGACTGATCAGAATGGAAGCTCTTCTCTGCCAAGGCTGGTTAACCATAAATTATTGTAATCTTTTTTTAAGTGAAAACTGACAAGAATTCCCACACCGTTGGTTGCGCGGTGTTGCCATATGGCAACAATTACTTTATCTCAATTTTACTAAAAGGCAGTAATATAATATCCATGTTTTACAGTTGTGCTGTGAAATGAGGGTCTTCTACTTTGATTTGAAAATAATTGATCACACGAGCAGGAAATCATGTTTGTAATCCCTTTTTCCAAAGGACAAGTCATGATCTGAAAAAAAATCTATACTACCCTGTGGTCAATAAAACCAGTATAGACATATTATGTTGTGTTTTTTTCTAAAATGGTAAAATAAATGTGTTGCCATATGGCAGCAATGGAAGGGATCTGGACTTGGCTATGAGTTTGCAAATTTTTACGACAATTAATATAAGCAAAAATACATTTTGTTTCTGTACTGTTAATATTATAATATAACTATAATATATAATATTGTAAATTACACTGCTGGTTGTCCTGGGGGGAAAGAAAATTGGGTCAGAGTGGGGAAATGGATTGAAAAACATGTTGAGGACAAGATGAAATTAATGATTTTTGACAGAAATTAGGTAAAATACAATTTTACGGGACTTTCCACAATTGCAAATTTCCCAAATTACCTCCCTTAAAAAAATTAAATAACAACAATAATAATAATAAATATATATATATATATATATATATATATATATATATATATATATATATATATAATCAATTTTAAGTAATAAAAACACATTAAAACATAGTTTTGGCTGACTCAAAGCATGCTTTAGTGTGGAAGCTATTTCAATTTCAACTCTCTGACAAAGTGCCTCTGATTGCTTTCTTTCCTATATCTCTTTTCTCAGCACCTAACTTAGTCCTCACACCTCAGCCAGTCACTCACTGTCCCTCATGGGCCCAAAGTAAATTAAACATTAGCGAACTCAATGAATGGCAATGCCAATCAAACCCCTTATTTAATTGCTGCGGTGGAATCGGACCGTTGAAGCGATGCTCTCTGGGAGTTTTCCCACCTGACAGTGGTTGACTTGGGGCTGAGGAGCTCTGTGGACTTGGCCTGCTGGATATTAAATCAATAATATATCGGGGAATCAGCCTTATTGCACTTGTATCCTCCAAAAGTCAGATTCTTGTTTAGTTGCGATGGAGCTGTTATTTATTATTGTTATTTATTATTAAAATGTTCACCATCACTTCCAGACATGATTCACATTTTGACTTCATTGAACTGGTGACTTCAGCCAAAGTTCATCTGCCCTTCTGCACATCCCCATCTAGTTTTGATTGCCATTCAAATAACTAGTCCAAAGGATGACAAGTCATTTTGTGTGCCGATCAGTTCTCGGAGAAGCTTAGCAAATCAAACATTGGGGGTCTTTTAACGACATAATTACTCGGGAAGAAAGGGTCCAATCCCCCAGTCTATAATACAAAGCATCAGATGGGATTAATCAGAGAGGGCAGTATGATTAAATGTTCTTCATAATGACTCCGTGCTTTCAAGGGAAAAGTGATTTCCTGGAGTTATATCTCTTCTCAAGGCCAAGTTAATGTCAATGGACTAATAAAATACAGCAAAGACCACATTCATAGTCTTCTCACACTGATAAGCTTAACACGAGGCAGAGTCTTAAAGATCAAGTTGAAATTAAAACATCATACACAGCTCATGTTAATAAAAGTACTCCTCGAAAGGCTTCCTCTGTATCATAAGAACTTAATCCCTAAAGTTTGGAGGCTAAAGTGCTTCTCAACCTACTAGACCAGACATGATTCATGATGATCATGGCAGCTTCACATATACGATAGCGGATAAATGTGTTCAACAATTTGAACTTTAATCTGCACATTCTGTATGATGGCCTGGCTGTTATGTGATGCTTCAAACTAAAAGAGACAACAGAGGCAGGAGAGCAGAACTTCACTTAGGTGAGCGCAGCTTTCACTGCACAGTTCACTCACTGACATCTAGGAGTCAGTGAGTATGTCATTTGCAAGTTTCAATTGACTGCTTCCTGTCAAACATGAAATGTGGGCTAAAAAAGGAAAAATGTATGGAATCAGATAAGACAGGTGAACTATATATTTATATCAAAACATGTCCCAGTGATGCTTTAAATACAGGGCTTTGACGAGGTAAACGTGGGTTGTCAGATTCAGATCTCTCTGATTTCTGTGTTTAGAAAGTAGAAACCTTCCTACCAGTCTGCCACCAGTGATCCAGGACAGGAACCCCGAAGCTCCTTTTTGTCCATTCCAGCGTCTCCACGTCACAGCGCTCGCCGGCCAGAAATAACGACCGCAACCTGCACAGACACAGAAGTACGTCTGTCAATACCCTTCAGGAGACATGACACGTCGACCCTCTCAATGGAATGGTCAAGATGACGCAACATCTTTGCAATGGGGAGGGGGGGGGGTTGTGTTTTTTTCCAGCTTATTTCCAAGAAACTTAACTTTATAATAAATTTTACAATCACGGCCAGAAGAAAATGGGATGCAAATAATGTTTTTTTTTTGTAAATGAAAAGAAATGCACGACTGATAATCAGAATTTGTCTCCAAGGGCCTTCGACAAATCTTGGCAATTTAGTGGGAAGCATGTGCCGCATGGATTTGGAGTATGCTGATTATATATCATAAACTTGATCCTCAGAGCTGTGCAGCTTATGAGCTTCTGAATTTATTGTTTTAAGGGGAGGAGATGAGTCATAAAAACTAGGCCATATAAAATGGTAGAAAAAAACTCAAACTTCTCTTGAATGAGACTTTGAACTTTGAATGTGTTTGGACCACAATCGGTTTACAATCAATGCAACTCCATTTCACTTTCCCCGTGATCTCAGCTGTGACTAAGACATCCTTTCAGCTGCCTCAGACGATGTCACGCAGATAGTTCCCACCGCGCTTGCTGAATAAAGGATGTTTTTGTCCTCGCCATATTGGTTTGCCTCCTCACAGTCGCACTTAAGCCTCGGTTATACTCCCAAACGGACGCGTACACGGACTGCTGCGGACGTCACGGGGGCGCAGTAGCTGTGTTTGTACCATATATACATGACGAACTTCGGCTTTCTGAGCACAGTAGAGGTGAATCCTTGTTTTGTGTTGGGCATCATCTGTACCGGAGTCTCCAACAGATCAATGCTCGGCCTCTTGTTTTAAAATGCCATTGCAGAAAAGAACTGGACTTAAAACCTTCGTCTTCCAGGAAACGGTCTCGGTGGGACGAAGCTTCTCTTTCTCCCCAAGAAACCTTCCGCCCTCTGTATGACCTCTCAGTCAGTATTGATGTGACCCTGAGTCACTGTGTACCCGGGGACCACAACACATCTGAATCCTCATAGTTTGGGAACTGCTACTCCCTGGCTTCATGAAACCCTCCCTCCATGGTGACCCAAAGGTGACCCAAAACACAGCACTTTCTATCCTCAGCCTCCCCTGATTTCTCCCACATCATTTCTCTACAAAACTGCATCTGATTGCTGCCCATGGCTGCTCATTTCTAATGCACAACACTGCAGGCAGCTCGCTACAAAGCTATGAAGAGATATGTAACCCCCCCCCCCCCCCTTCCTTACGAGTCTAGGTCACAATGGAGCCATAGATGCTAGACTGATCGCTGCGTTTTCCCACAGATGACTGCTGGGCATCACTCATCGCGCTCCACCCTCCGCAATGTGAAATGGCTTTCCAACTCCAATCAGACTTTACTTCGGTAACAGGCAAAAAAGATGTTCCATTATGTCACTCTCTCCCCACTGAATCGTATCTTTTCTCCTCCTGCTCTCTCCTCGAATTATATTCTGTTATCTTTTTCAAGCACTATTCTCCAACTTGAGTGTTCTTTGTCCACCAGAATATTATGTAGTCTGGATTTCATGGTTTCCAGTAACACTGTGATATAGGAACAGGGCTATACCCAACGAAGATTTGTGAATGTCAGGAAAACACAAATATTTGGCCTTTGTTGATCACCACCCACCAGATGTTGAAGGATTCCTATCTTACAATTTCAAATAACGCCATTCCTTTCCACTAATAGGGGAAATGACCCTCTTGTTGAGTTTGAAATCTAATTATGATTCTTCTTTTGATGTTTCATGTCCGAGTGTTTCCTCTTTGTTTGATAGGTTCTGATTCTTTAAAGTGCTTGTCATTTAATTAAGATTAAAGAGGACAGGGCAAGTAATTATGGGCTTTAAATGTACTTTTCTGTTGCATTAATAACATGTTGTAAAGGTTTACGGGAAAAATCCACATGTTAACCATGTGAAGGTATCATGACGCAACAGCCATTATAATTGTACCGGAACAGAAACAAAGACATCCGTATTATAAATAAGTGAAGACATTATTGTTTATAGATTACTGTGGTTGACTGTGGTATTTTCTAAATTGATGGCTATGAATGGCTGATTGAAAAGCCTGGAATGAAATTTATTTTTGTGTACAGTTTTTTCTATTTGGAAGTAATTAGTGCCATAACTAAATTTAAATTGGCTGTAATAAATTGCTTGAGACTTAACTTTGTATCAAGACGATTGACTGCTGATGCTGGAGCACCAACGAAGTGCACCGACAGACCTGGGGCCAGTTGCATAAAACTGAGTGTATTCCAGTCTTAAACTGTGTGTAGGAAAAGCACAAAGACAGAAATATACATGCGCACACTTTTTGTAAGTTTTATAAAGTTGCACGAGTGCATCATTGTGGAGATGGCTACTTATATGGCACTTTGGCTCCGAACTTGTATTTATTTTGAACAAGAACTCATAACACAGCTTTCACTAAAATAATAATAAATCAAATGTCTCTATGTCTACACAGTAAAGCCTATTTTTGTATACTCCTGGGTATTTACTTATTTAGTTAAAAACTTTAGCACAAAATTAACTTAACAGTTTCAAATTATAGAGAAACTAAATGAATATTTACAGCTGTACCCTGACTATGTTTACATGCATGCACACAAATACAGAGTAATCAGATTAAGACAATATTTTGATTCAACTACAAATCTTGGGTGTAGACACACACAAGTTGAACAATAAAGCTGAATGAAGAAAACCCTGCTATTGGAAAACACTACTCATTATTTAATTTGACCAAGATTTGGGTTTCAAGTAAACCTTTGCACATTATTCTGCACCGTTATTCTGCACCGTTATCAATGAGAGCGTTAGGAACTGAGCGACATAACATGTGGAATAAATGGATGATTGACTCGCTGCCCTGTTGGGGACATTGTGTTCTCACTAAACTCCACGACACTCCCAAGCTTCTAGTTCTCAAAGAACAACAGTGATTTTCTGTGGTTTTCTGAGGAGTTTAACGGTAGTACAAGTACACGTTCGGAGGATTCTGTGACCGCAGAACTGGCGATAAGTGGAAGGGTGATGGTTTGGCTGCTGCCTGAGCTCAGGGACTGAGTCAGTAATAAAGTGTAAACATCCGTGTTCTGTTTTTTTATTTTAAATCAAGCACCACATTTAAAGCGTTAATGATGGTGATGGTGCGAGTTATTTCAAATTATACCTTCAAGGCATAAAGATCCAATATTTACATATTATTTTCTCAACAGCTTGCTCGTGCTTCCCACCCTCATTCAATTAAAAATGATTCCTTCCATCGTAGATATTGATTTCAATGCCTAACATTGTGTGAGGACTAATTAAACATAGGAAAATAATTATTAAGCACCATCTGTTTCCAAATAAACAGCTTCACATTGCACACAGCCTGAGGACAAACAAAGACTTAACTGTCCCACATTTTAAAAGTGCACACGTGAAGGTAAAAGTACATTGATAGCGAATGTACTCTGGTAGTTCATTTTATTGCACCGCATCAGTAAAGTGCAAAAGGTTGCAAATAAATAAGAGCACATATTCCATCTCAACGGCAACACTGGCGACGCCACATGTCAACCAATAAAAGCTATGCTAGTTTGTAAAGATAAGGCCACGCTAATCTCTACAGCGTGACCTTGGAGCAGGAAACGGCATATCGCCGGTGGTTAAGGTCACCGACATTAAGGCCCCATGTCACGTGTTTTAAGTCTACAAATTGCTAACATGCTTAAAAGCTGATTGTGTGAGCTCAGTGTGACAAAGTAGAAGCAGCAAGAATAATTTAAGTAAAAGGAAAATATAGCAGCAATTGTTGGCAGTGAGTTTTTTCCATATAGACTGACATTTAATCTCCAAAACATGTGCATGAACATGGAACGTGTACATATGTGTGTATGTGTGTGTGTATGTGTGTGTGTGTGTTTGTGTGTCTGTGTCAAGTGTTTAGAACGTCCTATTGAGTGGAGTCAGGGTTAGGGTCAATGTAGTTTCACATCGGCGGTGACAAGTAATGCGGCTCCAGTCCATTGATAAGGGTCCAGGGTTATTACAGTCGCGCTGGCTCTGGAGGGAGTAAATGTCTCACGGCGTCAATAAACTGCAGTCAGGGTATTTGAGCCGTATCAAATGATAATTTAAATCCTCTCTAGCATGAAATTATGTGTTTGATAATAAAGCTAAAACAGTTTTCGGAAAGCTTTCGCTACGTCCATCAACACACTTTTAATTAAAAGTGGCATTATTAGTATTGACGTATCCTTCCGTGTGTTATACGAGCTGGCAAAATGCAATATACTGGATTTGGATTCATTGGGTAATATTGTTGCAAACACTCATTGATAGATCAAAATAAAACTATTAAGACAGAGACAAGAACTGTCAGTAACTCCTTCACTAAACAAACCTTTTCTGACATTCAAAATGTCAAAATACCACAAGTTGTTGGCAGAAAACCTCTTTTTGGTAATTGTTAAATTCAATGTACATATCATAAGTTAACGAGTGAAAGGCTCAGACATTGAACCGGCCTGCTCTAAAATGAAATTGTGTTTCATTGCTTTCTTTGTATTGCTGCCTCTGCATCATGTCATGGTGGCATATTTGTTTCAGCGCCGAAAGGGGACTACAGTAATCTTTCACCAGCCTGCCACGACCGAGGGGGAAAAGCTGCATCAAGAATGAGAAAGTGGACACAGAAACAGCCTGTCGCTCGAACGGCTGATTGCGGTAAAGTCGAAACTTAGAGGGATGAATGCCGCCAATGTTTGAGGCAAAAAATATTGGAAATATTCTCTGCCTGGTAAAAAGGATGCATTCAGCACAGTGAACAGACGAGGGTCGAAAAATTCTGCACACGACGCCGGAGTTACTGAATGATTCACCGCGGCCGGAGGTCAGCCGCACTCAGAAATGCTTTACGATTGTGCGCTTAGAGGCATTTTTCAGACCGCTGACCAGAATGAAAGTGGGGAATTGACCCCTTAGGTCAAATGTTCATCACACCACACCAAACAATTCACAATTATAATAGTCGCAGCAAGTATTTCCCTCTTTGGGACAAACTAAGTGTGAGATTTTTATTTATTTTTTAATGAGCTACAGAAGACCTTTACCTGAAGACAGAGACAGCAGCCGGGGAAATAAGTTGACGCGGTGATATTTAATGCAGGTGAGCTGCAGTGACTCGCTATTATTTGTTATCCAGCCTGATTGACACTCCAGAGAGTCCAACTGAGGGTGCAGGCTGTCGGCTCTGGAGGTGGGAAAGGGCTGTGCGTCAACAGATGGCCAGCGACTAACGAGAGGCTGGACAGGCTGCCAAGATATGGTTTCACACGTCACTCCTTCAAAGGCTCGACTAACAACACGCATTTGGGGGTAAAGGCCGATAGCGACTGTCTTCACAGTTCTCACATTAAGTTACTCAGAGGCACCGGATGAAGAGAGTATTGATATGTTCAGTGCATCGGTCAGATGTCATGATCTAGATGCAGTTCCCGTTGAGAGCCGGTCCCTCGTATCATTCTGGTGACAATTCATTATTTTTCGCTACCAATGCTACAACGTGAACAACAGATCTGTGTTGAAGTCGGCAGAAGGAGAGCTGGTTCACGTTAACTGTACATTAAGATGTGTTCAAGCTCTATCAAGTAAAGATGAGTGTTGGACAAATGTAAATATAAATGTTATCGTAAATTATAACATTATCTTGATGTGTTCAAATGTGAACTTGTACAAATTTTGTTTTTGCCGGGAACCTTGAATAAATCCATTTGTGTGAAGGAGATGTTTTCACAGAAATATTAAATAGATATTAAAGAGAGAATTATGACCCGTTTAGCTTATAATACATCATTAAAATGGCTGCAACCAAGTGGTTTTTAAATTAAGGCAAATATTCAAATAAAATGCAATTATTTATGTTATTTTTACTTTGATACCAAAGTAAAAACATCTGTTTAAACTGACAAGTGGTGAAGAAGGTTAGTCTGGAGCCTCGCCTGTATGCACTCTTTTTCCACCAAAACAATGTATCAGGAATCAATGAGGAATTTGAGAAATCGGATCAATAAGAGGAATCAATAAGAGAATCAGTATCGTTAAAATTTCTAGATAGGAGCAAGGATTATAGTCCAATGGGTTGAAGGGTTTGTTAAAGATTAAAGATTCTACTTTCGGTCTAATACCATGCCGAATTAAAAGCACGAGAGCTTTAACGTGAAGGAGATTATAGCCTTTTTCAACATTCAAATCATACCCATGGTTGTGCATCAAGACAATAGTTTACTTGTTACCCGTCTTAGTCTTTGAATAGCCTGTCTTGTGCCTAACATGTTACAAAGACTGCACTATGAACGGTTTGTTTGGTCTTGGCTCAAGGGGATTTCTGCTTGTGTGAAGTGTTGCCGTCTACCTGGAGAGGGGGTGTTTTTTCCCCATCGCAGCGTGGGGGTCCTGCAGGCGGATGGCTCGGATGGCGGTGGGCGCCGTGAACATGGAGGAGGCTCCGTGTTCCGACAGGACGCGGAAGAACGCCCCGGGGTCTGGCGTCCCCACGGGCTTACCCTGCAACACAGCCAGTTTAGCGACAGCTGGTTAGTTCACAAACTTGTGACACGGATGCAGGGCATATCAATCACATGGCAGGCGGCCGACAGACACATAGTTTATTGTGCAAGCTCCAAAAAAATTAAAACGTGACACATTTCAACAATGTTCGACAGTGCAAATTCACTTCAACTACAAACGATAAATATTCATAGGGCAGCTGTTTAAACTGGAGAGGCCCACTGGAAGGCTGCTTTCCAGACAGATGGGCCCAGAAATGCATGGATTAGAAAACACAGTTGCAGTATAGGAGGAAAGACAAAAGAAGCCTGCAGGCAAAAACGCCTCCTACTCTCATGTGGGAGGACGACTAAAGATGACCGAGAATGGTAAACAGAAGCAGGTAGATAAGAATGTCATTAATGCACTGCATAAATATGTGTGCCTGCGTATTGATCAGAGGGAAGACAAAGGTTTGGCAGCGTCATGCCTGAAGAGAGACGGGCTGTTAGCACAAGAACCAGCGGATTCATTTCAGAGCTGTCGTGCTTCCTGCAGGTGAGAGAAAATCAGAGTGCTAATGTAATGAGCGTCCCCCGTAATGAGAAACAACAGACAGACACGCATCCCTCTTCGCTGTTGCAGGATAACAACCGTCCATGTAATAAGAAGCCTGCATAGAAGAAGAAAAAATCAAACAGATGGGAGGTGGACTCCAAGAAAAGCCAAATTGTCTTTAATGATCGGATGCATCAATATCGAGTGGCTGCTCAAAACACACATTCATGCAGAAAATATGTCATTGAGGCGGGGTTATTCCTTCACCGTTGGTTTTATGAGAAGTTGCGTGCGCTGCATGTCAATGTCGTGCTCGGTGGAGGTGCTGTTAACCAGTATTGTTGGGTAAAATACACATTTTGCCGAAATATACCGTTTATATTCATCGCAGTCCATTTCAGTGCAAAACCTCCAACATAATTTTTGGGTAAAAATACGAAAAATGCATTACAAGTTCAATTGGAAGCATAAAAGACCTGAAATAAGGTTGAATTTGTTGTTGGTAATGCAAGTGCTGTCCCGACAAGATATCATTGGGTGTATAAATGATTGTATTATGATGCTTTTGAAACATTATATTCTTTGAACAAATGTATTCTGCAAGCAGAAAGTTCTATTTACCGCCAGTGTGTGAGGACATTGACCGGCATTAGTCAAGAAAAAAAAAGAAAAGGAGTGAAAGATTAAAATAGACTGGAGTCAAACATGGCAACAGGGAGTTCACATAAGCTGCGGTAGTGAACCAAATATGGATGTATTCAGCTTGCGGAGGACATACCTCGTAGAGGATTGTGCTGTTACCATGGAGCAGAGGACCATAGCAGATGTACGAGTGGCCGACCACCCAGCCCAGGTCCGACGCTGCCCACCAAACCTGCAACAGGTTTAAAAAACGTTTAAAAAGTGAGATATGTAGAGATCAATTTATCAACATATGCATTGATTGTTGCTTAACAAGTGGAGAGAATCCTATTAACAGGTTTTCAACTCCCTCTGCACCGCTGAATGCTAATAATATACCACTTTCTGCACTTGAAAGCACTTTTAATGTAAATCAATAGCTAATGATAATGAAAAATCACATGTAAAATGAACAGTACTATTCAAAAGCGCTCAGCTCAGAATCATATCGTCTTTCAGGTACAGGGCAATCTCTCTCTTTGCTGACTGCACGCTCGTTGCTCCTCAAACACGGCTGCAACTCAGAGGAGGACGCTTTATTGCCTTACATCTCCAGGACTGAGTCCATAAATATTTGACATGGTCCATTTCAGCATCACAGCATAGCCGGCAGTGTCTCGCACAACACCCTGGGGGACAAGATAAAAAAAAAAGTAAAAACGTCAGACTGGCGACAGGTACTGCGCGAGGCAAAGAGGCGGGCGTTTAATAGCAATCTGCACGCGGCCGCTCGGCCCCCGCCGCCGTGGAGGTAATGCGATTTCCTTTTCAAACTGACTCCAATGTCCTGCTTTTATTAGTTAACGGTGCGGTGTGGATATTTTCCAGTAAACTACTGTGTCCTCATGTGTCCAATTATAGAGATGGTCTCAAACTTATGGTCTCCCTACAGCCATAACTGAGGAAGTCACAGTAACTCAGAGAGAAAAACGCCGGCAATAACGGCACTATTAGGCGCAGGAACTCGCGAGGCAGGTGGATATTTTTATATCATCTGTTGGTCAAAGACAAAATGATGCCATTTGAAAAGGAGCTGGACGTTTTTTTTTTTTTTTTTTTTTTTTGTTTGAATCTGCCTTCAGGCAATTCCTCCCACATGAGCTCCAGCTCTTGCTGCGGAGATGCTCCGTCTTATTTATGACACGGTGATGGCGTTTAGATTGGGCCTGGATTGTCAAAGAGCAGATGAGTCACACAGAAGCTCGACGCTGAACTGACAGCATTGAAAACAAAACAGGGCCAACCAGAAATCATATAACTGAGAATGTATGTTTACGTGACATCGATAGCTATGAATCAGGTATTGATTTCCCCACATGCTGCCGACCGATACTCTGAAATAAGCATATATAATAAGTACCTTTGGTGTTCCAGTGGTCCCGGATGTATAGAGGACGTAGAGAGGGTGGTTGGAGGGAACAGGCACACAGTCATGCGGACGAGCGGTGGCCATCTCCTCCTCCCAGTCCAGACTCAGCTCTGGACTCATTGATACTTTTTCCTTAAAAACAGCAAAGAAAAAAATTTGAAATATTATAAATTCATTGGCATTCCAACTAAACTATAAAAAAAAGGACACCGTTTAAAGTGGTGAAGACTGAGCTGCTCTATAGCTTCAAATGGCCATAATATATATATATATATATATCTATCTCTCACTGGGTGTTCATTCAGAATGAGTTATTGATGCATTTCATTGACTTCCCATGAGTGGATCCTCCCACACACCGGGGAGCAAAGACACACAAACAAGTGACTGGGGAATATAAATTCTCACGTATTATACATTTTATATGGATGTTTAAACTCTGTTCTAGCTCCCATTAGTCATTGTTATCACTTGAAGTCAGCAACAGAGGTAATTTCAGGTCATGGATTAACACCCCTTACGTCTCCGGTCGCTGACATCCGTCTCATTTCAAAAATTCTTTTGATACTTTAATTTCATTAACATTTAAATCATCCCCGGGAGGCTGAAGAAAAGTCCCTCTCTGCGGTTCTCAGAGACATCATTCAACATCACACAGATATATATATAACCTCCAGCTGTCTGAAAAGCATCCTTTTACTCAAAGTCAAGCCGGAGTAAAACTGGGCTGTTTCAACAAGGCTTTCATGTTGGAGGCTCACTGAATGCAGTAATTGATAAAAACGGGCGGCAACCGCCTTCAAAGCGATGCTTCACATGATTTTAAGGGGATGAGTTCCTGTGAGAACCGTTTCAGCGAGTTCACTTGTGTCAACCATGTTTTTTTTTCCCCCCCAAAAAAAAGGACGGAACAGGGGGTCTCTTAATGTAGCAGAACGCTCCCCGATAGATGACAGTGGAGTACACAAACCACATCGAATACATTGTGTACTGCTAATTTAACAACACAAGCGAGTCACACAGAGGTACGCGGCGTAACTGATAACACATTTCTATTTTCTAGACCAAAATACAATATTTGTTTCTTCTTTTATGCTTGTGTGAAGGTGAAGCCAATCTGAGCTCGTGTCACCATATGAATGCATAAGTGCGTGCTGCGTTAGCATTATCCGGCTGCTTCATAACTGGATGCGTGACCACACATACAACACCTCCTCTCATCCCTTTGAACCAGCCATACGTCACCTTTTTGATACGGTGGCAGGATTTGATATTCTCACTATTCATACACATTTGGCCAATTTTTGGCAGTAAACCTTTAAAATACGATGCATTAAATTCAGTTCAGTAGTTCAATCCTTTTATAGAGGTGAAAAATGGCAACCATGCGTCTTGAGAAAACCCTTTTCTGCGAACAGCTGTATACGGTGACTAAACTAATCAGGGTTACGTACGTTCTTGTCACACAGCCAGCGGGTTAAGAAACGACACCACGCCGACAAATTAAGCTTGGCGCCGCGTTGTGCCTCTTACCATGTTAGGCCTGTTGTAGATGAGGACTTTAGAGGGCCTGTGAGAGCTCAGCTCCAAGGCTTTCTCCACCAGAGGGATGTACTCCACTTTTCGGCCTGGCTCGATGCCAAATGACGCTGTAACCATCAGCTTGGGCTGAGAAACACAGGGATTAGGCAATGTATTTATACCGCACATTTCATGACACAGAAACTAAATAAAGGAATAAACACATAAGACAACATAAATATGAGAATACAGTAATATACATATGTATACACCCAACCACACAGCATTTAAAAAGTTTGGAGTGGACACAGTTCTGTGGACCTCTAGTCATCAGGCGGCTTGGGCCACAGTAACTGTGTGCAGCTAGAAGACCTCTGCCTGGTGCCCTGAGAGGACTGTCAGAAATGTACTAAAGAGCCAAACCATTAAGAGTTTTATAGACCTTTAGCAGGATTTCCAAGGTGATTCTGTATTGTACCGGGAGCCGATGAAGTGATTAACGAAGTAATTGTAAAAAAAAAGGACAGACTCGGGGCTCAGTCTCGCTCAAGGGCGCTTCAGCGTGCGGACAGTAGGAGACGGGGATCAAACCGCCAACCCTCTCTACCCACTGAGCCACAGCTGACCTTACTTTGAATCATTTGGGGGCCATGGAGTAGCCCGACCTGCTTAGTCACATGTTTTCAGACAGGTGAGCTCTTGATTGCGTTAAAATAAGAGCGTAGATGTTTCTATAGCAGAAACAGAATCTAGTGCTCCCATCATATCGGCCATGAATATTTGCTTTGCTGCATTTCTTACCAGGGCATTAGAGTCTGTTGCCTGTGGCGCTGGCACTCCAGTGTCGAGTCAGATTCAGTTCACATCAGCCTTATTGACATGCGTGTGATTATGATTCCATAATAAATAGCAGGCTTGCCACACACCTGAGGTGTTCATACAGTCAGTAATATTTCCTGTAACTTTTTAGATTTTTAAGCTTGATGGTTTAAAGGAGCGGGCCCTGCACTCAGCCGTAATAGCTCATTTCCCTTGGTGGTGATTATAAGGTACGACAATGTATACAGTGGTGCTAAACAATGATCATTCGCCTGCCTCTTCTCTACTGCTGAGTAAATGACATAATAATTGAGTCAATAAAATTAACAAGAATATTACGAGAAACTGTCCCGTGGAGAGTGCAATAAGTGTTTGAACATTGGATCAAGTAGCTGGTGAATATACTTATAATACTACTGTAATTCTTCAGATTTACGTTTGTTTAAACACATCCGTCAACAGACGTCATCATCTTCACAAACAGTCCCGTTCAAAATGTCAGAACGCTCCATTAACTCTTGTCGCCCTATTAAAATGATGGCACTGACATCATTCTTTATCGTTTGATTGTGAAAAAGAAAAAGGCAAGCAGAGTGCTCTCCACTGTCAAATGACTCATTTTAAAAATGTACAAAAAAACAAAAGAAACCTCAGGCCTCTCAAGCATGTGTTGCAGGGTGCACATTACTAATGACACATGAAAACGGGAATTGAAAAAAAAAAAAGTATTAGTTGCAGCCATGTTATTGTCCTGCTCGATTTAAGCACATAATAGGAGTCATCGCATCGGCCCGTCCTCGGTGTTTAGTGAGCGGCCGAGTTACTGAGGAGCGACATCGAATGAATAAAGGTTGTGTTGTCCTGTTGCCAAGGCTCTAGAAAAGATAGCTCTCTGCCACACGGTGAATAACAAGACTTTCTAACCTTGGCGTGATCGATGCGGACAGAAAGCTCTTTGGAGGCGAAGCCGCCAAAGATGAGGCTGTGAGGGGCACCGATCCGTGCACAGGCCAACATGGTGAACATGGCCTGTGGCACCATGGGCATGTAGATGACCACCAGGTCTCCCTTCTGGACCCCATTCTTCACCAGGACACCTGCTAACCTGGACACCTGGATCAAGACACAGACACACAACTGTGGTCAGACTGCACTCTTTTAAATATCTGCATATCCTCTATAACTAACATACAAATATAAACAATTGATGGTAAAACAATGGGGTTACTAATGTGAATTTAAGTCCATTACAGATCGCCTTGAACTGGACATATGCTGACAAATGAAAGACAACTCGATATCTATTTGTAAATTAAGAATGTTTTTGCTCCATGGGCAAGCACATTTTGATTAATATGCATGCATTTGAGACTAAATCGAACTGAAGCATCTGCCCAAATATCATTCAAGTTAATAACTTCTCTCCTTTTCTTTTTCTTATTGTATTTTCCTGTCCTCCATGCTAATGTTGGCTCAATCCAGGAGCAACGACTCGCAGTTGAAGGATGGAAAATGTATTTATTGTCATGCCATTTTGCCACACATCCTAGCAGACCAGGCCGAGCTTTAACAAAGTGGCGACTCCAGCTCTTTATGCGGTTCAGCCATGTGACTTCTGCCTCTAACGATCCTATTTACCTGGTCCTGAAGTTCCCTGAAAGTGATGCTCTGTTTGGTTCCCGTCACTGGGCTGTCATAAATGATGGCCGGCTGCTCTCCGCGGCCGCTTTCAACGTGACGATCCACAGCGTTGTAGCACATGTTCAACTTCCCTCCAACAAACCTGAAAGAGACCGACATAATACAAACAAACAAGGTAAGATGTACACAAATCTCAAATTGAAGCAGTATATATTTATATATATTAAACATGTGCACAGTGTAGATTTCTAAATATACAAATAAAACACATTTTAAGCCACCGCATCAATCAGCATATCTCTATACTGTTGAAGAGTGTATTTTTGGATGGTAGTGTACTTTAATTTTACTTAAAAATGGAACGCAACTTGATGTGCAGTTAGTTGCTTTTGCCAGCGTCGCACAAATCAATGCACTTGATAACACGACTGTTTCAAATAATTCTGGTGCTGTGCATGAGGATGAAGAGCAGCGAGCAGGTTGACCAGATGGCGTCTGGTATCTGCTGTTTTTGGAAGCTAGAGAGCAGTACCGGATTCAGGCAGTCTTGGCTGTTTTTGCCACACTAGATGGTATAATTGACAATCCCACCCACCAAATAAAACAAACAAAAAAACATGTTCACTTTCACTTTATTCTCAGTGCAGGTGTATGTGGGCAGTTATGCATGTTAATGTTTGCTTTCCAAAAACAAAACATTAGGCAAATGCACACATGTTAAAGCTAATGGTAGTGGTAGTAAATATAATACTTTTAACTGCCAAGAACTTTCCAAGCTGGGAGCACAAAGTACCTTCCATTGACAGCATAAACAAAAAGTAAATCACAAATATACTACTATATTTTCTTGGACAAATATCAAAGATGTTTTCAATTATTTCCATGTGATATATGGATAACTTTAAAAAACTGTAAAGTTGAGGTTAGACTTACATGGCTTTTCTGCAGTTAGCAAGTGTTAGCTGTTACCTGATTAGCAAGCAGTAACTACACAATAATAGTAATAACACAGATTTTGAAAAACTTAATTTCTTAAGTTATTTCTTCACTTACAGGTTTTGAAGACATTTCAAACATTGTTTAGGGCTCCGCTGCCAAATGAAAGAAAAGAAGCCTCAATTTGAACCCTGAAAAAAGATGCAGAGCCAAACAAAGATGGCAGCTGGAAGTGATGTACAGGAAACTAACAGCTTGTGTTGTTGGACTCACCACCAAAATGTTTTACTTTGTTTCACTATCACTTTTTTTTTTAACCATTACTTGATGTTGTCTACTAACATGTGCATGTTTTTATTTCTCCTTGCAAGAATATATATATATATATATTTAATAATATATATATATAAAAAGTTAAAGTAATGTTTGTTTTTATTCCTTTCTGAGTAACATGGAAACATACAACCTGCATTTTCTCCCAAGTTAGAAATGTGTATTTTTGCAGAACCACAGATTATCTACTATTTCAATTGAATGCATTAAATTATTCAAAAAACAAACCCTAATTTATGCACACCACCTCTTCTCAAATCATGTTGTCAAAGGAAATTCTAGTATGTGATTGCCCTGGGGCGTCCAAACAGAGTATAGGTAAATTGTGGCTTTCTTATTAAAATGTTAGTAGTTCAGGGTACCCCTTTAAAATTAATTTAAGACGTCTTAAATTAATTTTAAAAATACCTTATTTTATTTCCCTCAAGCTCACAAACGTCAGAGTACTTCAGGATCTATGTGTAAATTGGGAATAATATGCTTTGACTTATTAAGGAGACGGATTGCTGTGAACGCGGCCGTACCGCGGTTCCTTTTGATGTTAATAGCCTACACCTGAGGGAAAGAGTTGCGCCAAATTGCGACATTGAAACCTACCAGTTTGGAAACACCGGATCCTCAACGTGCAAAGTTTTGCTCCACGGCTCAAACCAGTTAATATCCTGTCCCACCTCAGCCCAGAATGTCTCTGGGTCATCCCTCGCCGAGGCGAAGGCTCGGCTGTACGCCGAGTCGGACGCATAGTTTCTGCAGCTCTGCGGCGCGAAATACTTCTGGATATCCGCAGACGCACGCGATCCCGCTGGTCTCGCGCCACATTGTTGTGCCGCTGAGACGGTCCTCCCGAGTGTCCTCTTGCGCGGAAAAGAGACGCAGAGATTCGTGCGCAGAAAGTGTTTTATTTGAAAGTGCATATCGCTGGTAACGTCTGCTAGTTATTTAAACAAAACCACACCAACAAAAAAAAAAAACTCAACTTCACAACACGTTTCTCTATCGCTTCCGGTGTTTTTCCTGCATGTGAGAGGGAGGAAAGCGCTTCATCAACTCTCAATGCAACTTGGGGCCACGTAGGGGTAAAGACGCGTCCTCAACAAAAGCTCACAATCCCCACAAGGAATGCGGACTGTGAACTGGATGTGTTGACGCACGAGGAGCTTTCGAGCCACATTCAAAACGGCCACATAACACGTGATTCAAGCTCTGAGCGTGCATGTGCATGGTGATGCTGGCAAAGTGTGATGCAGACTAGATAAATAGTATATCTTATCTTATTTATAGCGGCCTTTATCATTTCCTAGTTTACACATACTCGATTCCTTTTACGCGCCTCCTCTCCTCGCGCGTCTTGGTTCCGCCCACGCGGCGTGGTGGGCGGGGCAGGAGAGTGAAGCCTGTTTTTTAACAACAACAACTTGCCTTGGAGCCGTCATTTCAAAGCGACGTCTATTAAATATGACGTCTTCTCAGCTGTCTATTGTTTTTGTTTTATGATCTCTGTCAGATAAGCGTAACAGTGTGCAAGACAACTTATGCATTTACTTTTAATTCCATTCACAACGTGGCATAATGTACAGATGTCATGCCATTTTATTTAAGACATATAAATAGTATAGGCTTTGAAGTATTACAAATGTTTGTATGAAAATGACTACATAAATAAAGAGTGGCATATGATTGAGTGATATATATATATATATATATATATATATATATATATATATATATATATATATATATATGATGAACACAAACATGCAGTCCTCCTGGCTATCTGTATGACAACATGAAATGCAGTTAGTGCTGAGTGCAAGAGAATATTTCTTATTGAAATACTTAATTGGCAACAGCAGCTGTTCGTGAAACACCATGTCAGGATCACAGCAGTTGAATTGGTTGTAGCCGACATCCAAGAGGCAGATAATCAGTAAATAAGAAAGGCCTCTGAACTGCTGTTAGTGCAAACAACGTACAAATATATCCGTTTAAAAATATGTGAAAGATGGGGTTTCGGGGGAGGGGTTCTTAACTCCACATAATCCCCAAGACATTTTTTCAGGGTAGCTATTTAGCCAGGGGCATGTATACTTTACCGTGCAACACAAGAATAAATAATTGATATTTACTTGTGAACATTGCACATATTTGTTTTGCTGGCTGCTGCATCAATCTCAGGGTCCCTCAGGGTGGCATCACTACCCAAATAGCCCACCTCTCAGGGAACGCATGAAGGGCCTGGTTTTGAGGGATAATTATGAACATAATTGAGTCACTTGTTCTGGTCTCATCGCGTGCACCACACAGGCAGCAGCAGCAGCTCCGTGTCCCCTCAGATTGATGGCATTGCATACACACACACCTCTCTTTTTCGTCACTGCCATCATCCATCGCTGCTGGTAAATACCCATAATCCAGCTGACCCCCCCCCCCCCCCTTGAACGTGACCCCTGTCCACTGGTGCCCCAGGATGAGTAACTCATCCATCTGATATTTCAGGTCATCTGTTTCTATTTATGCATGCATGAGCAGAGCGGTGTTTTCCATTGGGCGGTTCTGGAAGCAGCGTGCACTTTCCAGGAAACCCTTTGTAGTCGCCTTGCAGCCACCGGGTCCACTATTTCTCACCAAATGTGAGAACTTGAATGCAATTGGACGAGAAAAACTATCACAGTGGTTTGCAGGGGAAACAAAAAAAGTGAGCAAGCACTTATTATACACTGCTTGCCATTATGGAATTGTTTAGTTTTGTTCCATATTCTGAATTATTGATGAAGGTCTTCTTAAAATCAATCTTATCCTGTGGCTTTTTAGACCGAATGAAACCTGTGCTTGTTTTTTTCTTCTTTTTTCTTCTTTTTTTCTAACCTAATATTGATTAAAATCACATTCAACAGAGCATGGAAATGACAAGCATTATTCATGTCTAACAATCAAACATTGTCAGCGTAAAGATGCCTCCCTTTCTCTTCTCGTGCTGTAATTTGTCCGGCCAAAAAGGTCTCGCTAAATCACTGCTCCCTCGGGCGCTGCCATAACTCTTTTTATAACGGCGCAGATGCTATTGGCAGAATACATATCATTGTTATACTCTCTGGCACGTAGAGAGAGAGAGAGAGAGAGCAGTAGCTAAAAAAAACAAAACAAGGCCAATCAGACCTAAACTGTCGTCCAGTTCCTTCCATCTTGTCCTCTTCTCTGATTTGGTGCAATTTGTGTGATTCTTTTGAAGCCGGAATCAATCGGCTGCCCTTCAGAAACAGTGGAAAATTACCAGAGTCGACAAATCTACGAATGATTAATCTCAGAGCAGAGTGTCTGAATATGGATTCATAATAGAATTAGTTGGAAGATAATGATTTTAAATGGGTTTCAGACGCAGAAGTTGGTGAAGAGGCTTGTGAGTTATTTCAGTCAACAACGTTCATTTAGAATGACTGATACATCATTACAGATTATTACAGATGAGTGCATTTGCCTAAAATTGAACTTGCACAATACTAGGGACACTTTATTATTCTGTGAAGTGCACTGGTGATGTAAGTTAGGGTAAATGTGTAGTTCTGTTTATGATAGAGGATGATTATTCCCTTATTTAAAGCCAGTCAAAGCAGGAGATGAAGATACTCTTTTTACGCATTTGAGATGTGTAAGAGGGCGCTACAGCGCAATATGAATAGATGTCTTAATATTCCTTTACTGTTTTCTATGAGCAACACAAATGACAAATAAACAGCGGCAGAGCGGCAGTGAATTTCCTCATTTCATGCTTGTCACAAAGTGACAAGAGGGACAATAGACTCCAGAATACCTTTCTTCTCAAATGAAAGGAGATTAAATCAATCGGGAGCTGCTGGATGCAACAAACTGAACTAATGTGCAATGGCATTACTTTTATGTTATGTGCTGCAATATTTCCATTTGACAAAGTGAACGGGTGCTGTTTACCTGAAGGGGGCGTCAACAGGCTAAGAGGAGCGTTGTGGTTGAAATCCAATGGCATGAGCACAATAATGAGGAAATCAGTGTTTTCTGCCTTATAAACCCCAACGGGCCCTCGAGCAAGATGTAAAACCCCAAAGTTGCTCCAGTTGCAAACAATAAAAGTCTGCAACGATCAACGATAAAAACACAATCATCTCTGTTGGCCAAGAATGTGTGCACGTATGGGAATTTATCTGGATGTAGTTGGAGAAATAAAAACAGCTAATTAGGGGTCGAAAGCCAAACAAAAAAAGGAAAAATAAATAAAATAATACTATTATGTACTGTTATTTTCACGAGTAGTGAAAAAATAGGTCTATAAACCAATATTAGAGAAAGAAATAAAAGCATCAACGGCCATGCAACAAAGTCTTAAGAAGTGAGAGAATATCATCAGCTGCTTCCCTCACTGGTTTCTGCAAACACAGTCGTATATTCTCCGTGTTCTTCCTTGTTGTAAAATAAATAACATTTGAAGATGTCTGTCACTCTGCCTCCCACATGTTTACATGACAATCTACCTCCATTACCTGTCAGCAGCTGCCTGATGGAGCTCGGCAATAGACAGCAGAGCATCTGTCACGTCACGCAGGAAAAGCTGAACACAAATTATTACACAAACACATTCTTTTTGAGGTATCTGTCAGATCACCAGGACATTTTCATTGATGTTTTCTTTCCAGTGTGATATTCCATATAGATCAAAGTCAAAGCTGCACAGGGATCAGAGTCAGTGGTTTTCAAAAATCATGACCCGATGTCCCTTTTTGATAAGTAGAAGATAAAGCCATGAAATAATCTGGCACTTAAATCGTGTACAAAACACAATTTGAAGTTTTTACTCTTTATTTCAGTTTTTTGTTGTATGACTTGAACAAACAAGATATGACATGTTAATGATGTGCATAGCTAGGCCACCTGTTTCCCTCTGTTTTCTGAATTTATGCTGTAAACTAAACTAACTGGCCTCTACATGGCCTCTTGCATCTCCTTCCGTGGGAGAGGAGACCTTTCAGAAATCAATTCACTTGCAGTTAAAGGGCTTTCAGAGCGCTGCAGCGTAATCCCACCTCTTAAAAAAAATAAGTATGGACTGTATTCCGGCCCATATGGGCGGGAGCCTGTAATCTCCCTGTGCCCTCTTTCCGTGCGCTCTCTAAGCCCTCGCCCTCTCTCACCGTCCGTCCAGCCATCCACTTTCCACCAGTTCACATCTGCATGCAGCTGGGCGGGGCCGCTGGAATTCACCAGCACATACGATTGGGTTTTAGTCCCAGTTTCAATCAAAACCAGAGCAGATTAATGACAGAATATGCCCTGAAATGCTGAAAGATGATGAAAATGGACTTCGTAGAAATACATCGGCGTTCCATTTTTAAAATGCTATTCTTGCACTCACTGAATAGCTGCATATTTGAAGTAGAGAGAGGTTGGGAGTGGGGTAATTTATTCCCAAATTAGTCTAAAGTGTTTTTTTTTTTGGTCTTTTTTTTCATGCAAGCAAGATCATTAAGATTCTGATTTCAGTGGATATGACACTGAGGATTCTGCTCTGCACAGCTGTGCACATAGAAGCTGAAATATTGCTCGTTGCCTCAGGTGTACTTTTGTGTTTACAGCTTGCATTTGTCATGCTAAAGTCGTGGTTTGAGATGTGACTCCTCGTGCAGCTGCCTTAACCCCCACCCCCCCTTCACCAGGGATTTGCTGCTTGTTTTTGTTGAGCGCTCCTCCTGTCAAGAGCAACGACTGGCCAGGTATGAGATATACGGCACAGCAGCAGGCACCATTAGGCACGCAGATCTACAGTAGATGAAGAGAATCAGTGGTTTGGCTCCGTTCTGTGGTAGAACATAAACACGAGGATTAATCCTTAAGCCCTTCAACAAAGGTTCACTAGCATCATTCAGTCCTTATCGGGCTGCATGCAGAGCATGTACTGAGGCCGAGGGGAGGAGATAACAGGCGGCATGGCTCAGCGGTTCCCAATAAACCTTAAAGACGAGCGTGGTTGCAATCAGCTCATCTCTGAAGTGCAATGGTGGATGGATCGTGCACGGATAAGCATCTACACACAGATACTTATTTAGAGACGCAGCATGCAAACCAGGGGGCCACTGCTTGACTTCTGTGAATGGTAGGGCCACATGTTGTGGGAAACAATTGCTTTAAAAAAAAATTATTCAGGGTTAGTTTATTGATCAGTGTCATAGATACACTATGTGGTCCTCCAGAAACCACAAACTTGTGTTGAATGTGAGCAACATCCACGAATCTTAAGGAAGGCCTGAAACCAGAAGAGTGGACCCAGTAATAGCAGCCTATGATTTTTCAGCAAGATGTTCAGAAAACATGTGGATGTGATGCCCACACACCTTTTTAAGACATGTATGTGCTGGTCATAAACCCTTCTCCTGAGCGGACGCCTTATATGTATCTTTATTATATATTTGTTGAAATCCACTTAAATGCCATAATACCATCATTTTAAATAATAAATTTAATCCAGCGTTAGAAAGTTTTCCGAAAAAATCATCCTTGAATAAAGTGCACTATTATTTATTTATTCATATATTTGTATTATATATATATATATATATATATATATATATATATATATATATATATATATATATATATATATATATATAGTGGTGGACGGTCCTGTCTTATTGTGTCAAGATGGACATGTAGTGCAGGTTATGAGATATTATGAGGATGGAGGTAGATTAATTCTCTCTCTCTCTCTCTCTCTCTCTCTCCCTCCCTCTCTCCCTCTCTCTCTCTCTCTCTCTCTCTCTCTGTGATGCTGCAGCTCCTGTAGTCTCTCCAGTCTCCAGTAAACAGCAGTCATGGCGACAGTGGTCCAACCGCTCTCTCTGGATCGAGGTAAGGCACTCCTCGGAGCTTTGCAATTTGTGCGTTTTTTTTCTCTACGTCTTGAAAAACTTCGACAAAAGGAACTGGCAACCCGTGGTAGATTCAGGTGTTTTGTGCTCGACTCGGATTTTTTTTTTTACGGGTCGTTATTTGAAGGCAATATGAGCTCGCGCTGTTCCAAATAAAATAAAAAAATAAAAAACCGGTCCAGCCTCTCCGTTCCGTGCGGTCATCGTGCAGAAAGGAGCGCTCGTTTCCTCCGTGGGACTAGTCGCCACTCTTCATGGGCGCGTGCATTCGTTCACCATCATGCATTTGACTAATGGACACCCTGACACCGCTCACAGTGGGGTTCGTTTATCCACATCTACATTATGTAACCTGCTCGGTAATATCATCCCGTTACAGCTCGCTTCTTTTTATTTATTTATTTGTTGTGTGCTCTCCATCTGTAAACACAAAGCCGCAGCTACTGAAGCGCTTTGCCACGAAAATCGACTTTGTGCTCCGGGAGACAACTTTTGTATTTGAATTGGACAGGTGCACGCCATTAAGGCAGGTTGCTGCCTTCACGGGAAACACGAGCAGTTATTGTGTTATTTTGTTGTTGCACTTGTTGGAAACGCATGTAAGAAAATTGCAATTAAAGCCTAATGATATATTGGAATGGTGTGGCTCCGCCTCTTTTGCTGATGCACCACAGGTAGTGTTTACTAAGAGCTGATAGCGCATGTAATTATAGGCTGTGTGACTTAAACACATATTTGTGCATCCCCTTTACGTCATGCATGTGGTAGTAAAGCATCCAGGGTGATAATTAGCTTCTTTTTTTTACTCACTTCTTGAAGAAAATAGCTGCTATTATGCATTTTAGGATATTGTGAAGCCCCTTTATTAATGTCAGATACCACTGAGGTTTGATACAGATTTGCATACAGGCTCACTCTAAATCCCTTCACTTTCTTGTTAAAAGTGTGTATTTTTAGATCATAAGAGAAAAATTCCCAGTCAGACCAAATGCATACCCTTTGGTGAAATGTAATATTGTGCAAGCCTTGCATAGGAAACGGATGCTGTCAGAAAGGAGAGCTACTTCCTCTGTGCCAAGTAAAGCTAGCATCATCTCCCCAGTCACTTCCAAGTCACTGGAGGTGACTATAAATAGTCTTTATCTGGCGGGAGCATAAATGATTATGCAGGAATTAATCCGACTGGTGTTACTTGGTATGTGGAACCCAAGTCATTAGCCACAATTGATTCTTTTCTGCTATTTCCCCCCCTCTCCATGTGCTCAATTGCAATCTGTTCTCCACTCCAGTGTAATGCGTGTGAGCAGTCAGGCTTTGCTGATGCACACTCTGCTGGGTGCAGAAGTGCTTTACCATGCAGAGGTAATGAAATGTGTCAAAGATCGCACCATCAGGCAAACAGATAAACACACAACCCACGCCTCTCCAACTCACCTCTTTCTATGAAACTAACTACAGAGAGCGGCTTAGCCGAGGCTCTTAAACACCGAGGCGAAGATGAATGTCTTCCTTCTTGGTAAAATGTCAGCATCCAGCCTTTTCTGATCTTAGTCATTTGCTGGGGCAGTGATTCAGACGTGACCTCAGAGTGAATACAGGGGTGTGTGTGTGTGTGTGTGTGTGTGTGTGTGTGTGTGTGTGTGTGTGTGTGTGTGTGTGTGTGTGTGTGTGGTTGATCCATATTCTCATGCTGTGGCATGAATTCGAGCTGTCAGCCGCTGGTAGCTGTAATGGCATGAGCAGTAATAATGATAGTTTCACACAGGAGAGAGAGAGAGAGAGAGAGAGAGAGAGGGGTGACACTACAGCCTCTCTTTTTCAGCATGCTGCCGCTTTTGAGAAAACACTATAATTGCTAATGAAAAGGCAGCGTCGTCTCGCGTGGGGCGGAGGCTTCAGCTGCCGAGTCAAACACGGGCGGGAAGGAAAGGGATCGAGATGTTCATTTCCAGAGCTCCCACTTGGCTTGTTGCGTCACAGCAGGGGGAAAGGATCTCACATCACTGGCCTTCCTGTTGTTGTCGGGGGGGAAATGACTGTGACGAGCGTCAGCACCCAAGAACAATTGATTTGATCTCCCTGAATATCTTTTAGAAGCAGTTTGCATTCTCTGTGGAGCCGGAGCTGAACTCCTAACAGGCGAGTCCGATCTGAGCCTTTCAGAGGTCATTGTAGGTGTAACTCATTTGCTGTTGGCCAAGGAATTTTGTCAGAAACGTATTTTGGAGAATGAGCGACACTATAGTTTTGCATGGAACGATTTCCAGAAGAGACGTGTGTTCAACAGCTTAACTAAACTAAATGTCTTCAGCTATAGCTTTGAGCTAAACGCTAACGCCAGCGTGCAACATGCTCTCCATGAAAATGCTGGATCAAAAGAAAAGAAAAATCTCAACCTCATGATGAGTGAGGGGATCACCAATGCTAGTAGGCTTCAATTTCGGAGACCATGAACGTGTGTACAAAGTTTCAATGCATTCAATGGTTGAGTGAAGATGTTTCAGGCTCAACTTAAAGTGGTGGAACAACCCACAGATCAATGGCATCTAGAATCATGCTGCTGGCTTGGCTAAAAAGGTCTATTTCATGGAAATTAGCCACCCGTAAGGATAATTGACTCTATGGTGAATAACATAAATTATATATATTAGCAACTGATGGATAGCTAGACTCATAACCTGGGTTCTACATCCATAATGTAATAGCTACATAGTGCTGTAGTGGGCGTGTGTAGACGGTGTTTGATTAAATGAACTGTCAAGCACCTACTGTAAGTATTATCCGCCTTATCAACAGAGCTTCTGCTTCAGTTGGTGGCTTCCTCAATTCACCTCAAAATACAGCGGCAAACTTGTTGCATTCGTGTCATTTGAAGCGCACAAAAGCAATATATTTTATTTTTGGCTTGCACCATCTTGTATAGCTGCATCATATTCTGGTCTGTCGAGTCTGTCGAGGTGATTTTTCTCCGTCGAGAACAGCGGTGTCCCCAGTGAGGCTGTTGAACATCACTTCAAAATGGCAACTCGAGAAAAGCCGTCGCTCCTTCAAGTAAGACTCCTTTTTGGTTTTCTTCCCCGTGTTTCAGCCTCTCTTCAGTTTATTGCCTCCCGTCTTATCAGACTGAAGGGAATATCTGCGGCACTCTGCTGCCCCAGTCCTTGTTTTCCCTCTGAGAGACGCTGGCGAGTTCATTGTTCTCACTGGCAGACGTCACTCATAGCTGTTGATGTCTCAACCCGCCTCTTTTTAAATACGGAAGTAACCCTTCTTAGAGTAATTGTCTCGCAGGGACACTCGGCAGGAAAGTTGCCAAGCACTTCAAGGTCAAAGTGGCGGTGGCAGATGAGGAGGCCTTTTCAGGACATTTTTTATTATAGCATGCATCCCAGATATCATCTCTCAGGGTTTAAAAGGCAGGAGTGGAATCAAAGGAGGGTCATTTAAAGCAGAATATGAAACGGTTTCAGGTTTCAGAGATCTAATTTACATCGCTGCAGTCTTGTCAAAATTACACTTCTAAGGAAGGAGAATGAATTGCAGTTTGGGTTTACTTCCCTGCGTGTCAGGTTTTAAATAAGTCTCTGTTCAGTCTAGCCTCCTTTTCTTAACAGACCGATGGGAATATCTGCTGACCCAGACCTTATTTTCCCTCTGAGAGATCGTGGCGAGTTCCCTGATTTGAGGCCTGATTCCCATCCCACGCTCTCAGTCACACCAGCGGTTTGAAGGATTATCGCAGTTGCTGACAAGCTGACGTCACTCATAGCCACCTTGATTTCATACAGAGGTTCATAGAGTAATCGTTTTGGAGGTAACACTGCCCGATCATTAACGAGGATGAAGAAGACAAGAAGTGCGATGTTCTCCGTCTTTGCTTTCACCACAGGCTCCCACAGGAGCCATTATCCCTCCCGGAGTTGATTTATTTGTAGTGTTTCGAGCGGATTCGTCGCAGTCGGACAAATTGGAGCTAATTCTCTTGTTTGGTAAAGAAAATAAAACCCTGTCGTCCCATCTTACACATTTGGAGCGATTACTTCAGTTCTTGTGGTTGGAATTAGCAGCCGAGTTGCCAGAGACAGCAAGGACACCCAGGTGAAAGTGCCGGTGGCAGATGGCAAGGCCTCTTCAGGACATTTTGCTCCAGCATGCACGCCATTAAAGGGAGGAGCGGAGACAGGGGGAAGGTCAGCATGAGCAGAATAGGACAAGAGGATCTGCAGGTTTTCAGAGGTCTGGTCGCATCTGATCTGACGGGATCTGATCTGGGCGTGTTTATTTATTTATTTTGCATGATTACACTTCCAAGTACTGAGTTCTGCCGCCTGTTGGAAATTGGCTAACTGGAGCGCTGCCCAGCGGCAACACGTCCACACGACAACACCGGTGTGGAGCCTCGCCGAGCGCCGAAGCCTCCGTCACGTGTCACAGCGGCTTCGTTCGGCTCTGTGCCTTTTCTCTAATCAGCAAATGATGAGGATGACCTTCTTTTTTTATTGAGGATGATGTTTGAAGCTCAGGGAAATGAGTTCCCAGAGTACGCTGCCACACAGAAAATGTCAGATACAGTTATCATATACCATCCTTTCTGTTTTTGTATTGAATTGTATTATTCTTTTTAAAAAACAAGAAACTTTTAAGGCCTTTTGTGTGTGTACAGATAGAAGCATAGGTCTCTTTGTGGTTAGATTATGTAATATATTGTACATCATTATCACCGTAAATATTGATTGATGCCTGTTTTTGGTCAATAGGGGACATATTCAGTACTTTACATTGCTTGTTAGTACAAGAATACATCTATTTTTACTTATTGCATTTAGTTTAGTAATCTTCAAGTAGTCCAAGTTATTGAGTTCCACATTGAATGTTTTCCCCCTCACTCCCATCTGTGTTGTAATACCGTCATATTTTCAACACAGGAAGTCAAGTTCACAATATGTTTGGTGATTTAAGTCGCATGACAACAACAAGGAACGGCGCCTTCCCCACTCTTCTTACAAACACAGTAAATGCAATCCCACTTGAAGACACCATAAAAACGTCTGGTCCGTTAAATGTTCATTCAGGCTCTTGCAGTTTGATGTAAAAAAAAACACAAAAAAAACTGAAGGACTATTGCATGAAACGTTTTTGGAAAATTGAGTAGTATTTTAATTCTGTTTGAACTGGAGGAAAGAGCCCGCTGTATAAAAATCTTTTGAAAAACACAGGTTTTAGTTTGACTTAAATGCTACACTGAAAATGAGTGAGCATCATTAGCACAGAATGGAAACTTTGCTCCCAGGAGGTATTAGTAAAGTCTTGACAGTCACGTAATTAAAAAACTTAGCTCATTTAATCGTTAAGTATCACTAATGAGAATGCCCTCAGCATAAAGATAGCGCAGGGAAATGAACTGCCGATAGGATCTCTGTCATCACTGCGCTCAACATGGCAGCGGCGCTGTCACACTGTTACTATCGTGACGTAAAGAAAAGGTACTCTGTAACTGTAACCTCTGATCTTCTGTTGTGTGTGTTTTCTTCTGGCAAGTTAATAAGAGAGAAATATACTTTTCACAAAAGCAGCATCAGCCGCCCTTTCTCTTCCTTTGGATCTGAATCTGTCAAACCTCACAGTGAGAATGACCTGATTGCATACAGTCTTGTTTGCTTCAGCTACATTTGGCAGACTTGCAGTTGTCAACGTGGAGCATATAGTTTTTCCCTGAGGCGGATGTGAAAACTTGTCCAGATGCTGCACACATCTGGACCCACTGAATCCCCGAGAGGCCCTCCAGGGTCTCTGGGTCGAGATTAAAGTCAGAATAATAAAGCACTTGAGGGCTGAACTGAATTCCTCTTCACTTTTTTATGTATTTTTTGTGAATACGGTTTGGGCAGGATCAGAAGCGTTCAAATATTTGACTCATGTAGCAGCTCAGAGAGGCAAACAAGTCTTAGTTTTCTATTTTATGCTAGTTTTGACTTTTCAATTTCATTTTAGTTTAGTTTTAATTGAGTTTTTCAGAAAGGTTTAGTTCATTTTTGTATGTTTAGTTTTGGTCACAGTTGTTTTTGTTTGTTTTTATTGTGGACATGTATAATGTCTCAGCAGTATGTAGTGTGATGGGAACAGTAGCTATACGTATACACACAAAATACAAGGTTGGAGAACTGTGTAGGGACGGCCATTATGCTTAATCTTTTTGCTTCTTCAGTGTGAGATGTGAGGTCATTGCAGCGTAACGCCGTCTCCTGGAATTTCAAGTCTGTTCAATTTCTGTGATTCAATGTCACAAGAGTCTTTTTTTTTAACCAGGCAATATTGTTTCAGTTTGGTTTTTAGTTCTTTTTTTAAGGATATAGTTTCTATTCAGTTTAAGTTTACAAACCCTATTTTTCACTGCTTACTTCTGTTTTAGTTTCAGTTTCCAATAATAAGCCTGGTTCGTGGTCAAAAGCAGTGGTCGGTGACGGGCAGACAGCGAGAACAAAAGGGACAAGGCGCGCAGGCAGAAAGCGTCTAAAGTCACATAACCAGACAGGATCAAGAAGGTCAGAAGACTGAGGTGAACAACAGGTGATCTGGTGGAGAACTGCGAGGAAGCGGCAGGTATAAATAGTGAGGGGCTGCTGAAACCAGTGGGAACAGCTGTGAGCTGGGTGGGGCACGAGAGGTGAGAACACCAACTGCAGAGCAGGGATTGAACAGCCGGCTCTGCAAAGGAAAAACAGAGGTCGAAGGTGCATCGTCGATATTTTTGTATTAACGACGGATGAAATCGCAATGTATGACGGACCCACGGAGAATTATCGTCTGCATTTCAACTTTTCAGCTTTATAGTTTTGGTTTTATGACCCACAACAACAACAAAAATAGCTCTTGAAACCAGCTCAGCAGCAAACAGCAGGCAGGCAAAGTTAGCGACGAGCTGGTGAACAAAGCATTTAGCAGCTAAAGAGTCAGAAATTTCCCATCAGGAGTTGCCGGACCCAAAAGAGGTGAATATTGAATTACCGTTCATTGGGTGGCCAGAGACATGACGTCGGCTGAATGTTAATGGCGCTCTGTTCCTGCTGGATGTGTAAACAGGCAGCTGCATGCTATCAAGCTGGCTGTATGAACTATAGCAGGATTTCACTGCTGCAAAGCGTCCAGGACCTGTTTAACAACAACATTTTCTCTATGATCCAATGTCAGACGTTTGAGAAGTCACATTGATGTTCAGCGCAATTAATTGCGCTCAATAGCCGACCCTCGTTAACCGATCATTAAGCGTCCACCGGCAGGGTTAGTGCCTTACATGCAGGGGTGCAGCGGTTGAAGCCTCGAAACAAGCCGTTTAGGGACCAGCTGCAACAATAACCGGATGCACAAACAGGTTAAGGTCATCATCTGTTACCAGCTGCAGTTCATGCACGAAACAGACAACCGAGTCCCCGGTTCACCCACCCGGGAGAGCGTGCAGCCACGATGCCGAGTGCATCGTCGTGGAGCCCATGCAGCCATTTTTCCATTAAGTCTCCACTTAGCCGCATGTCTGCCTGGCGTAGTACTCTGTCAGGGTTTCCTCCAGCGCTCAACGTGGTGCAGGGACATTATTTTATAGGTCAACCCCCGGAGGATAGCGTCGCACTGGTTCCCCAGACAAAAAGACAATGGGGTTTTGGATTATTACAAAGTACTGGTCGCCACGGTCACATGAGTAAATACAACGAGGCTGTGAAGGCAGTTTAGTTTAGCGACGTTTAGTCGTCTCATTTAGACACGCCTTTTTGAAGCTTCAAAGTTCACGAGTGGGGTATTAACTGACGTATTTTATATCGCAGATCCAAACATTAAAATCTCCTCAGACCTTATTTCAAAAACACATTAAAAAAACCCGTTGACAGGAACTCTGGTTTAGGTTCAGGCCCACTTAAGGTGGACTGACCTTTTAAGGTAGAACAGCTATTTCCGGTTAAGTGACGAGCCACTCCTCTTAGTTTTGCTCAGATTTTTGTTTCACGGAATCAGGCAAAACATTTATTGTCGGTTAACAGTTAATCGGTTAAATATGAACATCCCTACTGTCAAGTAAATGTAGTATGTGCCTCTAAAATTTTAAAGAGTAGAAGCATGAAATGGCATAATATGAAAGTTTTAAAACACAGTGCTTGTTCCACCACTGCCGAAGTCAATAACAATAAAATACACTTTATTATGTGTCTATGAAGTATTGTAAAAGTGTTTAATTGGCGTTGTTCATGCATGTTGTTGCTGTGTAGCAGTCGGTTAGTCACGGGTGGGATTGTATTCCTCGTGTTCCCCTCCAGCTGAAGTTATTCATAGCGTGTGCATGTAACAGGCACACCATGTGGGTGTTGAGCACATACTTAGCGTTGTGTTCAACTCTGCTTCACTTGTTCTGTCAGCCTCTCCTCTAAGGTACAACACGAGATGAGTGTGCTCTTTCACCGGTGTTATCAGAGCGCAAAGGGTCATCCTGGAGCTCCTCCCCCCCCCCCATTCGGGAACCCGTTCCCCGTTAATGTGACGTAACTGGGGACCCCCCTGCGGTCATCTCAGCCGCTCCGTCACAGAACACAATCACCGTTTTTGTTGTGTTTTTTTTTTTTTTTACACCCCTCATCTGATCAGTCACACAGCTCATCCGATGTCCCACTTCTACACCGAGCGTGCAGAGCGGTGGGTACTCATGGGACATTTTGGCTCAGAACTGCCCAATATCATGCGCTAGAAATAATCCGGCGGGCATCTGCCAGATCATCAGACCTGGTTTCAGGCCACGCCAAGCTCGTGCTTTGAATTGTTTACGCGTTTTCTCCACGTGTGAACGGGGAAACAGTGTGACGGGGCAGCAGAACATCTTCACCCACAGAGATTAGGTATCACTGGAAGCAGTAAATGTGCCACTGCAGTGCCAGCAGTCACTCCTTTTGAATAACTTGGGTAATATTGGGATAAAACTGCAGAGGGACACATGACATATATTGACGGGAGCAGGCTGTCGGTATTATAATAGTTAAACATTTAGTTGAGCAGCTCCTTAAAATCACCCAAATTCACGTTAGAAAAGATCACACCAGGAAATGAGGAGACATCACTTTGGATCGGCGAGATGAAAGCACAGAAAAATGACTGCAATATCAATCTTTGAAGTCAAATTACAAACGCCTCGTCAAAGTCCTTGATGTAGCTGAAGAAAATGGTGCTAATGAGCAAATGAGAACGCAAATAACGGCTCAGACGAGGAAAGAAATCTTTGCAGGTCGGCCCCTGCCCTCTGCTTAATGAGAAAGAAATGCTCATAAACCTACGAGACAGACGCCCTTGCTGCTTGGACGTGTACCAGCTCATTACGAGCTCTTCGGAATCTGTGACTTTTGATATTGAGCATAGAGGGAGAAAACCTTTATGGGAAATATCAACATGGCATACTTAAGCACAATATCAGCTCTAACCTTTAAACCCCATATGAGGAATTTCTTTCTCAGATATATATTTCACTAGTATTAGAATACGAATACCGGACATGTGTTTGCCATGAGGCCAACACAAATTGCTTCATAACTACAGTACTTTATTCATAAATACTGCGGCTGTGGCTCAGGGGTTAGAGCAGGTCGTCCTTTAACCCCAAGGTCGGTGGTTTGGTCCCTGGCTCTCTTTTATGCAGTTCCTCTGTTTTTGTTTGTTTATTTAATTTATCACCCAGAACTATAATAAGACAGTGTTTTTTTGTATCATTATTATTGTAAATTGCATTATTTTTTGGTGCAAGAACAGAGAGCTCGACAGTCGAGGCAACAGTAACTAAGGGGGTGGGGCTTAGCCAAAGGTTAATTGGGGAATAACGAGCAGGATCACGGGGCTGGAACCGATGCCCGGACAGTCATATCTAACATTGAGTTAAATTTTCCCACACATACCTGTGACGTTCTCTAGTCTACACGAGTCGTTTGATTAATGGAGGATTAGCATCGGCGGGCTGACTCGCCTCGTTACCGCCTCACATCTGCCAATACAGCTCCCGTTGGACGAGGTCTCATGAGCCGTGAGCGGTCTCGATGGGAACTGACCTTGCAATTTCAAGCAGATCAATATAATCCAGCGCTTTATTACAGAGCGCCTGAAGTGGAAACAGGCAATGGATTTCCTCTGCTCAGTGTCTCCATTCTCCACATTTCCTTTTTATGGCCTTATAGAGCTGGAGACTACTTCCTGTCTTGTCTCCCACAGGTCTGCAAAACAGTAAAAGCTCCTCTGTCTGCCGACTGCTTTATTGAGTTACTCCTATATTCCCACAATTCAATATTGGTGTGAGTGTGTTGCCTCTACGCACACTTTATCACTGTGTACTGTGCGAAAAGACACACTCATACAGCCTTGTAGTGACACCGATAGTCAGTTTGTATTTACTTACTGCTTGTTATGATGACGCCTGATTTTAGAACGGTACATAAACCCTTCTTTACTTTTCTGTTGACATAAGGCCTTATAAGGCCTAATGACTATGCTTGTCATTAGAGCTGCAAGCAACAATTTCCATGGAAGCTGCAACTTGTTTTATATCATCAAAATTGATGTTTTTCTGATACTTGATTGTCTCGTTGATGAAACCCATTTTTCTTGCATACACGATGCTCAAGCATGTGTAGCTCACTCTTTGTTGGGCAACTAAACGAGGCTGTGGAAGGTCATGAATCTCAACCGTCAGCAAAAATAAAATAAAGTGTGGGATCTCTGTTTGCTGGTGGAAAATAATGTTCAATAAAATAAATATACCGTGGAATGGATCCAAATGAAATTGATTTGAAAGCATTCTGGAAACTAACTTTCAGAGTGCTGCTCTAATCAAGAAAATTGAGAGAATGACCCCACTTATTTTGATTTATTACCTCCGTAAACATTGTAAACATGGGTTTACGGTCTCAATCTGTATAGTTTCAAGTTTTCTTCAATACAGCACGATGGCCATTTAATAGATTATGGTCCATTTGGAGTAAAATATGATAAAGCAGGGTAGTGGACAAAAAAAATCTAATCGCACAAAAAACATGTATTTGTGCAGCGTTAACATTATCAGTGTTTTTACTGTTGTACATGTCATATTTTGAGCATTTGGCTTTTTTTTCTGACAAAACAAGCCCCATGAGTCTTGGAACCTGTGATTGGAGCTATTTACAGACATTGTACAGACTAAATGGTGAAGAGAATAATCAAGTAATCAGCAGACATCGACAATAACACTAGTTGCAGCCTCCACAGGGTGCATGCAACAACACGCACAATGTATTGTGGTGTGAAGTTAGAACGGAGCCGGTATATGTCAACAGCTCCACTGTTAAACTGCACCAATCATCTTTCCTTTGTGTGTGGTCGCAGGTCTCTGCACACACGAGCTGAATAAAACATGTTATTGAACGAACAGTCCAAGTGATTAAGTGCGGAATATCTCCCCTGTCCCTCCGTTATGTATCTCTATTGGGTCTGCCAGTTTCAGAGGGCAAGAAATGAATCAGCCAAACTGACTCATTGAGCTCAAGCTAATAAGGGAAGGAGAGCTCAGTAGACCCCAGAGTCACGGCCTCTAACTTACGGCTTCGGTTTAGTGTAAATGCTTTGTAATGCATTGCTCTTCCCAAGAAGTCTTACCTTTGGACAAGATGAGTTATTCCCTCTCTTTTGTTATTCTCAAGCAGAAAGCTAAGCCGACGCAAACGACCCGTGGATGGGATTTTGCTATTCTATCTTTCCGGCCCCAGCTGGCCTCGACTGAATCTGTTTCCATTATCCCGCCCATTGATTCGCTCCAGCGTCTTTCACGTAGCGGTGCCGTTAGCATAATTGAACGGGGTATTTCTCTCCTCCCGGTCTCCTTGGCATGAGTGCCCACACACACACAGATATGCACACTCACACCCGTTCTCGGTCCCTCTTCTCTGCCAGATGTTGCCAGGGCCATCGAGCTGCTGGAGAAGCTGCAGGAGTCGGGTGACGTGCCCGGTCACAAGCTCCAGTCTCTGAAGAAAGTCCTTCAGAGTGAGTTCTGCACGGCCATCCGAGAGGTGAGTCATCGTCAAGGGAGGGAGCCGCTGGTCCGTGAACACCAACATGACTCATGTGTTTTCGCTCTTTTTCTTATTTCATTTTTTCATTTTCTACTTTTTTTTTCTTTTTTTATGATGACCTTTCTTATGCTCGCGCTGCTTGTTGCAGTGCTCTCCCAATCAATCAGTTGTGTATCCTGGGATGTTTTGTCCTTGGAGTTTCTGTTGATGAAGTTGCTGCTGTTGCTGAGGTGTCAATACCTAATTACACTTTCTGTTTATTCCACACAAACCAGAAAAGTAGAACGCATCACTTTCAGTGAAGAAATGAAGGAGATACTGGACAACAGCACGTTGTTGTTGTCTAGTAGCCACATACAGTAGCTTTGCTTAAACATAGTGTTGCAGTTACTTTACTTTGTTAAGTTGCACCATACGAGTTACTTACAGTGAGATAGAATTAAACATTTTAATTAAAACCTCCCACGAGGCTGTGTGAAGTCCTTCTTTATTAACTTTTGTGTCGGAACGGCGAGAAAGATGAGAGAGACTAATGATTCAAGCGTTTGAGGAAAATGGTTCTTGTTCATTTTTGTTTTCAGCACATTGCAACAATTGCTTTGTTTTGTGATCCTAAAAGTCCCCATTACCGGGGATATGGTCTGTTAGTGTGGTCTGTGCTTATTAATGAGCATGCAATGTGCTTATTAATGTGATTATTAATGAGTAAGCAATGTTACATGAGTAAGCAAAGTCCCCATTGCTCTGAAAATACAAATTATCTGTGCAACAAACAGAAGCAAATGGCTAATTATGACCTGTCCTACTGTGGTTGGCTTACCCTGATATTCTTATCCTCAACCTAACTAATCTCGGTCCTCATGCCTAAACCTAACCAACGAGTAATAAGAGGCAGAGTAGCATGTCATGCCGTCGATAGTAGGAAACAAATCACGGAGATCCGATGATGCCATTCTGCATAAGAATAATAGCCATTTGCTTTTGTTTGTGATACAGAGAGGGAGTATTTTGTAAGAGTTTGTTTTAGGGAAAACAAACAGTCAGACAAATGGGCTTTTGGTCCTATGGGAAATTTTTCGGACTAATAGGCTTTCGGAAAAATGGGCAGACTAAGGCTGCTGTGCGTGTGTGCGTGTGTGCGTGTGTGCGTGTGCGTGTGTGTGTTCTGCTCAGTCTCACCAGAGACACATTTTTTATATTTCCATTTCACCTCTGCATGTTTTCTATATAAATGTGCATTGCACTGCCCTTTTACTGCTTCTTTTTGCACTGCATTGTGTTGTACTCTGTGCAATGGCAATGGAGTTGAATCTGAATCTAAAGTAGATTCCTAAAGTACCAGAACATGTTTTTGGGGTGCATTCATGTCCTTCCATGCCGTGTCTAAAATGTGCCTTCAGACTGGGCTCATTAGAGTAATGCAATTTTTTCAACTTCAACATTCTTTGAAAATGGGTACTTAGAAACAAACACCCTAGAGAGACTTCTTTCTTAAAAAGTTAAATTACATATTTGGCAGTTGAGGGTTATTTTAAGTGCACAAGGACCTCGTGTGAAGTTTTGACTTCTGCAAAATCTTGTATGCCAAGAAGGAAGTTGTCTGCAGGCTTTTTGTTATGTTGGTATTATTTAGGGACATATTTACAGTACGCCAGGGACAGCATCGTGAACTTAGCCAACACATAACTTTATCTGTTAGATAGAAGTTTCCTTTTCTCATATTACCAGAATCTGGCACAGGATGAACGTTTCCTTTTGGTTGCAGTCAATTTAAGTTATAGTGCTGTATGATTAGCTGCGCGGCAAGTGAATAAAGTGGCATATTTAGTGTCAAGTAGTTATAAAGAACAATTCAGCTTCAAATTGACAGCTACATTTGTGATTAGCTGGTGCAAGCAGCTGCTATGCTAAAGCTGTTAATATCGTTTCCCCGTGACTTGGCTCTGCTGTAATTGAAAGATATATCACTCCCTGAATTTATTGTCGAAGACGATGATGCCACAATGTCCCAGATCACGACTGATGCTTTGAAACTAAGTAAATTATGACTATAAAAACCACAAAATCTGAGAGTGTCCCTTTAAGCTGCATCAATCAAAAATGAGCGCATCATAATGCAATTACTCTGCCTTATTACTGCGTCGAGTTGAACAGCAACGGGGACATTTTGACTGCATAAAATTAAAGAAAAAATCACACGGAACGTTTGAATGATCACGAGGCCATAAAACATTACGAGCCTTACATTAACTTTGAAGGTTTAATAAGCTCGTTACATTGGATTTTAATCAAGCAAATCACTGTCAGAGATTGGTTTTAATCACATTTTACGGAGCGGGGATTAAGAGCGAATCATAAACAGGAGTTTTCCTGCTCTTGCTTTGAACGCTTTCATTCACATGCACGCGAACGGCCACCCACTGATCCATCATCCCAACGCCGTTCATCAGGAGGACAGGGAACACAGCAAAACAAGAGCATTCACTCTCCATGGCTGATAACAGCCGATCTAGTATATTTAGTGTCCTGTCTGTTGTGATGTACTGCAGCGTCACCCAGAGCCATGTTATAGTTAAGCAAACATGACTTTTGAGGAGCGGAGAGACAGATGACAAATGCCACGATGGCCTCCGTGTTGCAAGTTAATTGTACACAAAGTGAGCACGTAATTGGTCCTGGAACGAGAGCTGACAATTAGCAGACAATCAGAACGTTGTTGTGTTGTAAATGTAGGTGACATTTGGACTAAGATTGCACTACGTCAGAGCTAAAACAATAACCGTAATATGTAACATGTATGCATAGGAATTCTAGGCCAGCTGCTGAGATCTCTGGTTTACCAAACTCCCCTTTTAAGCCATACCGTGAAAGAGGATCAGTTCATGTACTTCAACACTGCTACAAAGTAATGCACTTATATTTGTATCGTCTTCTCAGCATATTTCTCACAGAAACTCATTAGAAGCTTTGTTTACAGCTAGTGCCTCGTCATGAAAAGGTCGGCAACACTGGCAATGACACCAATCAGTGGAAATGGCTTCTGACAGGGCATTTCGTAAAAAAAAAAAAACTGTCGTCATGCAGAGTGACAGAAAGGAAGAAAAGCACCGGCCCTCTGGTCTCGCAGGATCCAGGTCTGCTCTGGCCCTCTCGGGGAAGAACCTGGCACATCCAGACACCAACTGCATGCCTGGTAACCAGCTGAGTGATTTCAGTGGCAGTCACTGTTGACAATGACTCTCAAAAACCCTCTGAAAAGGGCCTCAGCAGCAACAGCAGCAGCAGCGGCACATGATGCCCTTTTCCAAGAGGCAAAGATGCAGACCACTTCACCCACAAAGAGCTGGCTAAACACAGTCACCAGGGAAACCACCAGAGCTGCACCCGGGATAAGTGGGCTGCAGACTGTAGTCGATTACAGGTTTGTGAGAGCCGATGAGACAACAGCTTCCCGCTGCGGTGCTGAGCCAGCTGGAGGACAGGTTGTAAGTGCCGGCCCTTGCATACTGGAGGCTATTATTGTTATTACGCTGGAGTAGTTGGAGTGAAATATCACCGCTCTCTGCAGCTGGTGGTTCGGATGAACTGTGAGTGTCCAAACAGTTAGAGGAGACGTTCACATCTGCAGTCGATCGGTCTTCTTGAGACCAAAGAGGACTCACTGACTTGTGTTTTGTCTTGATTTATTTCTCAATCATTTCTGTGATTGTTTGCTTCCGCTTCAACACCTGACTCACAAAACGTGGAGCCGGAGTGTTGAAAACAAAGATGGTTCAATTGACTTCAGCTCCTCTGTGTTTGTTTGTTCAGAAGAAGAAAAATGGAAAATTCCCACACGTAAAATTCACCTCTGCAATGCTTTGTGATTATTGAATAAAGGCATTTGTCATGATGCACTTATATACACACACACACACACACATTGTGTTTATGGATATAAAAGAGGTGGTCACATGGTTTTTAGGAGTGCTTTTTGTCCTGCATGTTCCACATTTGATCTCAAGTGTGACATGCAGTGCAGGTCACTGGTTTGGTCTTGGCCTTTCACTTAGTCTCGGTTTAGTTGGTCATGACTACTATGGCGATAACTAACTTTCCAGAAGTAGCCGTGTGAGCTTCAAGTTGTGGGACATCTAGCAACAATAATCGGTGCCGACTGAGAAAGCTTGTTATACATTTTTAGAACTACATTTTCTTTTCTTTGATATCTCAGATGTCGGAGCTTCCCACCAGCACACGAACGCACCACTCTGAAAGAAAGAAATCAGCACGTTTCAGCCACAAAAAAGGACATTGTGATGGAATAGCAATCTCAGGTTACTGTAAGTCGACTTTCATATCATAATAACATGAATATGAATAAAGTAGCCACCTACAAAAGGAAAAATGTACTCCATCCATCCTTCAAAAAAGGATTTTTTTTTTTTTTATTAAAGCAAAACACTGGTATAGTCCTTTACATGTGAACTATTTTCTCCACCTCCTCCAGCCTTTGTTTTTCAAATTAATTTTGACTGCACTCTTGTATGTCATCCATCGGTGTTAACCTACCCTCAAGTTAAAAGAGCATTAAAACATAGGTTAAACTGCGAGTCCTACCCTGCTGTTGTTCATTTTGATCGCAACACACCTCGGTGACATTTCATTACTACAGATGACCTTTCTCTCAATCTGTGATATGATTCCCTCCCTCCCTCCCACACACACACACACACACACACACACGTGATGTAGCTCATTTCCCAGTCTGGAGGGCCGACGCACAGCCTGACAAGACAAACATACTAATCTATATCGTGAAAACCCCACTATAAGTCCACCTCCAAACCTGATCCTGCACTCTGCACGTCTACGACAATAGAATATACCGAGCATGAATCAGCCTTGTTAAGGGCGACGGGCTAGCTGTCAATATGAGGAATGGATAGCAGGGAGAAGAGTCTGTTCAGCAGAGTTGGGCTAAATGACAAAGAGACAGAGTTTGATGAGCTGGCTGTCTTTCCCCGCCATGTTCATCAATGACGAAGGAGGGGGGAGATCTCGTCTCACTGCATCAGCCTGAATGAGTTGTCAGGGTCAATCAGCCTTGCAAATAGGAAAGGAAGGACACAAGACGAAATGACTGGAAGAGCTAACCAGCTGGAAATGATTGAGAGTGGGAATTCTCAGTTTATTGGGTTTAGAGTGTGCCACTTGGCGAAGCACAGGAAGTGCAAAAAAAAAAAAAAAGAAGCAGGCCAGAGCGATGGTGTCTTTCATCAGCTTTAACATTGCAGTTGATTTTCCACCTCGGCAGCGATTTGCAATCAACATAATTGTTTGTTTTTTCATGAAGCAAACGAGGGCGGAGGATTTGTGCCTCTGCCTCCCACGTCACATCAAGTTGAAGGAGGAAAGGTGCATTAACTCAGTTTGTGCAACTTCAATATTTCCCCTTGTGGGACACGGTCAGCACCACCGAGAGGGGAAGTGTATTGTGAAGTCCTGTGCTGGTTTTCATCCTTTTCTAACCACATCACCCAGGCATGCCCCTCCCTCCCTCCCTCCCTGTTTCGCTGACTCAGTAGAGGAAGCAGGACGCCATGGTTACAAGCAGCGTTGTCATGTCAGTTTGTCCCGCGGGCGTCTTCCTCTACTCTCCGGCTTTGTGGCGTCCTCCTTGCAGGAGCCAGCGGCGCTATCCTATCAGGAATAATGTGTGCTAAAAAAAGGAAACATGCAGGAGAGGGTGGACTGATGGTGTAAGTGTTTGTAGGCACGGGGCAGTGAAGACGTCTGGCGAGAGAAAAGGCAGAAGGGTAATTGAAAAGATGCCTGCAGGACAGCTGGCCTCTTTAGAGCAAAGTGCAGCCACAACAAGAGCAGACGGACATTCAAAAGCACACAGCTATTTGTTCTGTTATTCAGGGAACAGCATTCAGATGAAATACGTCAAGAGATATCAAATGTGCATCTTGTTTTGCCTCCATGCATTTCTCAATTAATTTGTGTTTATGCACATTTTTTTTTATATGTTTAATAAATACGGTGAAAAAAGAGAATTTTAAAGCTGCAGTACTAAAAAGATTACTATGTGGATGTGAAAGGGGTCACTCATAGTGATGAATCCAGCATTATGTTACATAGCTTTTAACATCTTTCAGCTCATAGTTTGGCTTTTCTGGCCCGCAACTGGATTGTTTTGGTAAGTCAGTGTCACCGCTCTGATCAGTGTTGTTTCCAGGAGCAGGAGGCGGCTTGTTCAAAACACAAACGTGCTAAAAACTCACTGTACGCTCAACCTGATCTCATGGGAAGGCGTATGAATAGCACAACATCTTACGGCGTGTTGTTATGCGTTCACATTGCAGTCAGTCCAAAAAGCGAAAATGCCGTCCTTCTTGCACGCTATAAGACTTGCAAATTGTGGCGTTATTCATACGCCACAACAGACAGACGCAGTTAGCCGCTAGCTGGTGAACAAAGTGGAGCATTCAGATGCTAAAGGCACACATTTTTTTAAACCCTCAAAGAAGTTGACTGCTAATGTGCCTTTGTGGATGAATCCAGTCAACTGTATTCATCCAAAAGACACATTAGCATTAATTTGAACCAACATATAATATGTGATGAAGTAGGACTTAAGAGAGTCACACCTTATGACTTATGTATCGTATTGTGTATTGCATCTAATAAATTGGGAATGAAGGCAAAACTAGTCAGCTTCCCTTGCTCACACTAATTAAGCTTTTAACTGCAAAATAAGTTTTTTTAAATCCATCCCTTTAATTCCCCATTGTGCCACAGCCCCCTCTCACTCAATAGATGCCAAATATTGCATGGGCATTGCAGCTTTATCAAAATCTGTTTGAAAAGAGAAATGACTTAACATTTACATAATAAAGATCAATGTGTGAAGTCTCAAAAGCCTTTACTTTAACATATATATGAAGCAGATGAAGCATAATAAATAGGTGTAGTTAGCAGTTGCAGCATTAAAAGATAAATAATAATAATAATAATAATAAGGAAGCCACTCTGCAGGCACACGGAGGCAAGAAAAGTCGTTCATGGCATTTATATAGCTGTGCTCAGCCTCAAAATGTGCAAAGTAGATGAAGTCCTCGGGAAAAAGTACCATTTGGGAGCTGAGTGTGTGTGTTTGTGGACTGCAGGCTCCTTTTCCCCCGAATGCATCAGCGCTATAAATGTGTTGCAAGTCTTAAACGTGGAGCAGCACTTTCAGTTGCTCTTTAAGATTCATGAGCAAACAAGACAACGGAAGCTCAAGGATATTTTTTTCTACCCCATCTCTGATATCTTTACATACAAATATGGCAGGGTTTGTATCCTATAAGTATACATGCTTTTGATGGTTCAGAGAAGCGAGGCCGTTTGTAGGGTTGCACGTCAAAGCCATCGGGGGTGTTCGCTTCCAGGCGAGCCGCCGCGCTTTGATGAGAGAGACCATGTAGTGGGTGGAAGCAGATGATTAACATATATTTCTGAGCCACAACGTATATTGTAAGTCACAGAGGAGAGTTTACTTTGAGACATTTTTCGTCATTACCCTGATAAGAATCTGATCGCTCATTTGCTCAATGAACTGAAACGGCAATCAATGTCAAATAATTAGATGTGTTTGAGGAAAAGGTTGTTTGCTGAAATCCTGTTGGGGTAAATTATGTGTTTCATCGAGTCAGTTGCACCGACTCAGCAAGAAACATTTCCTCTTGAGACTTTTTGTAATCAGCCCATCTGAATCACTTTCATCCCCGTTAGCATTGGAGGGATCTGACGGGTTTTAAGCTGCAGTACTGACATATACATGAACGGCATCGTTTAAAAGGTCCTCTTCCAGAAAAGGGTACTTTTGTTTTACGCTATATCAACCACACATCCTCATTCGACGCCGTCTCTATCTTCCTCTTGCTTTTATTCTTTGAACAAGTTTGGTTGTGAGGTGTCTTTAAAATACACATCTTAACTGGAAAGGTCAGCTGTGTGCATTGATTCAGCAAATGGGCAGAAAACCTTGTTTTTCACCCAACTTGACATATAGTAACCCATGTCTTGGCACCGGCTCAGGCCCAAGCAGTAATTTATTAATCTGTTTTGGAGTCTTTTTGAGCTGTGCACAAATGTCTTACAATTTCCTCTTAATGGTGGTAAATGGTAAATTGACGCTTTTCTCGCCTTTTGACCTCTCAAAGCGCTTTAACACTACGTGTCATTCACCCATTCATACACTGATGGCAGGGGCTACCAACCAACATTTATACACTGCAGGCACAGCCTACGGGAGCAATTTGAGGTTAAGTGTCCGGCCCAAGGACACATCGACAACCCGCTCTACCACTGAGCCGGTGCACAAAGAAAGAGCACTGTTCAGCTCCATTTTGTTCAGACTACATTATCTTCAAGGCTGGCAGTACCCTCCCACCCTAAAACATCCTTAATTCAGTACTTAAAATATTCTCTTATCTTCTCTGAGAGTCTAGACACTAAGTTCCCGTCCACATGTTTGCTGCTGATGTCTTCACATTTCAAAGGGGACTTGATTTGCATGGCCTCACCTACAAATGCATTTGAAGGCAAAATGTTAGAATTTGCATATTGTTTGTATGTGTAAGACTGTGGGTGATGCAGTGAGCACTAGCACGAAATAACTCTGCGCCTGAATGGTGGCAGCCAGCTGTGAAGGAACGCCATCATTTGACTGTGCAAATGTGCTGTTTGGGCTCAGGGCGCTAAATTCAGTTTCCAACCATGTGAAACATAATTATAACACCTGTCTCTCTTCGTGTCTTTCAGGTGTACCAGTACATGCATGAAACCATCACAGTGAATGGCTGTCCAGAGTACCAGGCGAGAGCCACAGCCAAGGTAAGAGCTGCTCTGGAGAGCAGTGATGATTTGGAATAAAAACATAAAGCATGACGAATGAGTTGCAAACTATCTGCTAATCACAGTAGCGGGTGATATCGTTCTCATCTTGTCCTCTGGCCAAAGCAGAATGAAATGAGCAAAGTGTGTTCTACTTTGCTAATAGCCCTCATTATTAAGAGTGTGTATGTAATTAGGGGGCAACACATGAGAGTGCTGGTTTTGCAGGAATAATGCTGAATATCGGATGTTTTTTTTTGCTGCCATATCACAGTTTCATCACTGATCTTTATGAAACAGAAAATAAAAAGAGAAAGTTTAAGCTGGAGTTTGTTTTTGCACAGTTTATTCTTTCTCAGCTGCAGAACGAAACTTAGCATAAAGGCATACAACTCTTGTCGGACAGAAAATGAGGATCGTAAAGCCCCTTGTGATATTGGGCTGTGTAAATAAAATGTACTGGACCAGCTCACTGCAAAGGGAAATGAAAGTCCACGGCAAAAACAGCACTTAATATTCTTGAATTCCTTTAGAACACGGTAGCGAACCTTTTCTTCTCGAGCATTCAATCTCACTAAATCCACAGCGACCCAAGGTCTCACATATAAACAAACCGGCATGTGTAGATGAAGAGGCAGCTACTCTGGTTAGCCTGCAAGTTTCCCCACCAGTACTGCAATCCCAATGTAGTTAGCTTACATCTTTGTTTACTGTTGGTCGAGACAAGTGTTACAAATGATTTATGTATAACTGAAGCTTAGTTGGAAAGCTTAAGAGACTCGATCTGTTTGAGGTTGTTTTGCTTTTCCAGAATCTTTCAAATCGAGGTAGCGATTACTGGACTCTTTCAGATATTCCATGATTCGTGTGGTCAGAGCCCAGGAGATATTGGTATTTGTTTCGAGTAACTCTGCTATTGTGACGGCTCAGAAAATAGACAAGCTTGAAGCCGAAAGCACGAGTGAAAGACAGGCAGGTAAGATAAAAGTCCAAGTTTCTGTGGGGGTCAGGCGGTGGACCATGCAGGCAGACAAGACAGGCAGACGCACACTAGACAACCTGACAAAGACAGTGAAGATGGACCGGTTTATATACTGCAAGACTAATCAGGGAAATGGGGAGCAGGTGAGGAAGTGGAAGTGGAAGTAGGAATGAGGTCACTTCAGGGCACAGGGGAGAGTCTGGATCTATGACGACAGAGACAATGAATGATTAGGATCTGGCTAAAGTCATGACTCGATTCAAGCCTTTCTCAGAGGGTTCAGAGGTTTCATTGATAGCTCATACAATCTGTATCAAACTATTTTTTCATTTCATTTATTTATTTAGCCGACGCACATTATAGAAGGTATAAGGTTACATTATTTAGTTAGCAGGATTTGGGGAACATCGCACAACTTACAAGGTCAAACAAACTTGTAATCAATACTGGCATCAAAAGCAGACATTTTTTTTCCCCAGAAGAAAAGCTGACAGCATATTTCAATATTAAACATGTTTCCTTTAATGTGAATCCACTATGACAACGCAGCTCTTCATCCCTGTTTCAACAATTGTATGGTTACTAAATGTCATTGAGCTGTAAATCTGCCTTTAAATCCACATCATGTTCACCCATGAAAGATCAGATAAGCAGCCTCTTGATTTCCATTTTATTCTGCTTTACTCCCACTTGGCACACATTTGGTTTGCTAACAACACCAATTACACAACCATAAAAAAATGACTGCAAAACAATATAATGATAAATGCATATATTTGTTTAGGTATTATCCTAAGCAGATTGTATCTGATTGGGTCTCTCCATTTTGTCAGATATAGATTTTTTGTGTACATTCACTTTGCCGGTTTGGATATTTAATCAATTCAGCACTTTTAAGATATTTTTTAATGACAGCTCAAATCTGTCAATCTCTGAAAAAGCTCAACCTTTTTCCTGTCCTTGCTTCTGTCACTCGACTATTTTTAGTTGCTGCCTGCTGTTTTAAAGACATTGCAATCGTATTACAGGTGAAGGACAAAATCACAACGGGGACATTTTCTGGTGCAGTGTGAACGGAATAAGCAATTTTCGGCATACAAAAGAGACATGTGACACGGTCAGATTTGTCGTCGGCACCTCGCCTGCAAAAGACAAACGCCTAGAAAACAAAGCAGGCCGGCTTGTCTGATTTCATGTGAATGAGCGGAGGAGAAGAGATGAAGGTACCTTTCTGTCCTTCACTTGTTCGGTGTCCAGCTGGGTCGACTCCTCTTCAGTACATCACAGAATGGGTGAGTGGGAGGGTGGAGGATATGAACAGAGAGGGACGATGAATGCAGAGAGATGGTACGAGGCTTCAAATGATGAGGGCTTTATTCCCTCCAACCAATACTCTGCCTGGAGCGGAAGATAGATAGATAATGTATTGCACACACAATAGTGCAGAGTCTTTTGAATTTCAATTGAACACCTGGTTAAAAGAATGGTTCAACATATGAACACGTGTCATGGCTTTCTTGCTGAGAGTTAGATGAGAAGATTGAAACCTCTCAATCGTTTGTGTGTTAAATGTTGATCTGGAGGTGATTAGTTAAATTAGAATAAAGGCTGGAAGAAGGCCTCTAAAGCTAAAATATTTTCTTTGTTTAGTCTGTTTACTAGGGTGACCAGATTTGAGTTTGTGAAAAAGAGGACACTTCGCCGCATATGAATATATGTGAATGCATATATGTCACAAATGAAATGACACAAATGACTATATGAACATCTGTTTATTGAACTTTAACAAAATTGCAAAGTGCAAATGTAAAACAAATCTTTTTTGTGGCATTTAGTCCAGTGCTTCTTTAATGTGTCTTGTCCATATATTGAAGCAATAATGATAACAAATAAAAAAATTCTAAATAATAAATACTTTATATAGCCACATATTAAAATAAGAAAATCAAGGCACTTTTCAGTCGTCCTCATATATTAAAGCAATAATGATAACAAATACAATATTCTAAATAATAAATAAAAAACATGGGTATTTTTTGGGAGTTCGTACATTTACGTTTCGGCATGGCTGCAGATGTCATGTGCTGTTGTAAACAATGCAACTAGTGGCGGTGGCAAGGTGCTCAGTGTTGCCAGATTGGAAATGGCGAAGTATCGTACCAAAGGCTCAAAATGGTCGTATTTGGAGGATAATTATCGTGCATCTGGCAACACTGAGATCGGTCGACCAATGACAGTCCTCTCTACAGTCAGAGCTCGCGCAAGAAGGTGGAACGTAAGGGAGATACCATTTCCAAAACTTGTAAGGGCGTAATAACTAGTTTGTGAAAGACCCAGAGAAACACAAATATCCAACGAGGCAAAATCCCGGACGTTTTTGGAATCCCTGCCGGACGCATTTTTTAGGTCTCGAAAAGAGGACATGTCCGGGAAAAAGAGGACGTCTGGTCACCCTATGTTTACCGTTTTATTTTTTTAATGAAAAATATTGTGTTGGGTCTGTGCATTAAATATTGAGGTTGAGCCAGGAGGTGAATAGCTTAAATTCCCTGGAAGCAGGGGAGACAGCACAGTTCTACTTGAAGACAAAAAAAATATTCCTTCCAGCACCTCGAAAGCTCATTCACAAGTTATATCTTCTTTGTTTAATCTCTTTTTTCTTTCATTCTTTTTTCTCGGATTAAGGTCCTTGATGAAGAGATCAGGCTGTGTCTGTGCCTAAAATATTGAGGTTGAGTCAGGACGTCCTTAGCCTAAACGGATGCTGGAGCAGGGGAGTCATCTAACCTGACTCTTCAAAGTAAACAATAAAATACAACCTCCAGCACCGTATTCACAAGTTATGTCTTCTTTGTTTAATCAGTTTTTATTCTTTTTGAAGATAAAAAGATTGGCTTGTCTCTGTGCATTAAATGCTGAGTTTGTGCCTGGAGGTGTATAGCCTAGCTTAAACGACTACTGAAGCAGGGGAGACAGCTAGCCTGCCTCTTTTCAAAGTAAAAGAAAAAATACACCTTCCAGAAGCCCTAAAGCTCTCTCATTCAAAATGTATCTTCTCTTCTTTGTTCATCTTTCTTTCTGTCTTTTCTTTTTTTAAGAGATGAGCTTGTGTTTGTGCATTATATATGGAGGTTGAGCCAGGAGGTGATTAGCTGAGCTTCAACAGCTCCTGGAAGCAGGGGGAGACAGCTAGCCTGTCTTTCTTTGAAGAAATACACCTTTCAGTACTAAAGCTCACTAGATAACACATCTTGTTTGTTAAGTCTGTCAACCATTTCAAATGTTAGCAGCTCAATGGGCCAAACTGCACCTGCCACGGTGTAAAAGTGAAACATATTGTGGCAACAAAACTGCTTGGTTAGGTTTTGGAAAAAGATCGTGGTTTAGGTTAAAATAAAATACTGTAAGTCAGCGTGGACTTTTGGTGTCATGTGGGACACAAACCGCGATCTCCGGAGTGAAGGTCCTGTGTTTGTTTGACTCATTTGTTGCCTCTGACCGTTACGTAAACCCTCGGTGTACTGTGTCACATGACTTCCTCCTTCGCTCCTGTCATAAGTACTAGTACTAAGGGCCACTAGAGGTCGGCGTCGTCTTCTTGTATTCAGATGAGATCAACCATGTGAATAGATGATAACGTCCTTCTGACGTAGGCCTCTTCCAACCCATATCTACGAGGCTGAAAATGCCCATTCAAAACATAAATGTACAATCAGCAAATGTGTTGTGGGATTAACTAATTGAATGTGTTACTTTGTGAGAGTTGGAGGTGCCCACAGTTATTTAATTTATTTTGTCTGTTGGCTCTGGCTGCATACTTCATGCACAAACATGAGAATGGTATCAGTATTCTCATTTTACTCTTGGCAAAAAAAGTGTAGTTACCACAAATGTTTTTGAAGTAAATCTTATTTGTCAAATTTGTCAAGTGGCTACCATTTGTGACCAAAAATGAATCTATTAGTGAGTGGAGAATTTCACCCTACAAAGAAACTGCAATGATTAAGCTGAAAAAAAAAAGCTTCTGTCTCTTTTTCTAAGCCCGAAGCAACCATAATGACATGATTTAAGCAGCTTTAAAACTCCTTCCTACTTTTCTCTCTTTGCCCCAAACTTTGAGAAGCTACTGCTCCTAAATCTGTATTAAAATTGCATGTCCACTTGGCAATTAGCACACAGCTAATGGCCTGAGCTGGTTTAGCTGTGGGGACACTCAACTGGGAACAATGGAAGTTTTTAAATGTGTTTTACTCTCTCTCGTAGAGAATATAAATATAAATATTTACATAGTACGGCCACAGTGCTAATCGGTATCTGAAAAGAAGAGAAAATACATGTGAAATATGCAGACACTTGTGCTTATCTGTCTCTCGAGCACTTAAGTCAGTGAGATGGTGCATCTCCTGACAGTTGAGATTTGCGTTTCACCTGAACAACTCGATTCTCTTTGATTGCTCCATTAATTAAATCAATTCAGCCTCTAATTTCTGGCCTGAGGCTTTTATTACCGAGCTTAATGGAGACCGGGACTATCAGGGTTGTATGGGCTCCAGAGAAAATAATGGGAGCTGATGATCAATAGATTTTGGATGTATTAAGTCATACTTACACTGTACAGAGTTGTTATGGGGAAAGTATCATCCAGCAAGCATTTCATTTGAAATGCCTCCTGTCTTTGAGAGGCGCCGGCCATCTGCCACATTGCTTTCTTGTTCGTGGAAATCGAGATAAACTTGGAAGGTCGATGAGCTGGGAGGCCTGGTGAGGAGATGGTATGCATGCTGAGGAGCTGCCTTTTAGCTTCAATGGGAGACGGAGGGAGGGAGGACAGAGGGAGAGGGGAATTTGGTAGAATACAACAACTAATGTGGATATGGAGATGCATGAGAGAGAGAGAGAGAGAGAGAGAGAGAGGGAGAGAGAGAGGGAGGGAGAGAAAGAGAGATGCTGCCTGGAGGGAGCGTCAAAGACCTCAAAGTGCCAAGACACTTGCCTGCTGCTGGGGAATTTGGATACACATCTGCAAAAGCTTCTTCTGACAGAACCGTCCCTCCCTCCACTTTTTTTTATCCTTATCCTCCCTTTCCTCGATCTACCTCACATATCATAGATGATGCCGACTTGACAGCGACGCCCCTTTGGCGATGCATCAGTGGCCATTTGCTTTCCCAGCCTCGGCTAACAAGCTCCTGGGTGCTTTGTTCTGAACTCAAAGAGAAGCCCAACAGCCAGAAAACAACGTCAACCAGCTGGTAGAGATACAGAGGGTGAAAGTTGTCCGGCTGCTCCTCCAGTCTGGATTTGGTTGCGTTAATCCATGTGCTTAGAAAGCCGGAGAACTTGTCATGTGGAGGCGTAATCCCCGGCCCCGACTCAATCCTCACGCTTTGTTGCAGAATGAGAAGGTGCAGCAGAACCCACCTTTTCCCGATTATTTGCATTCATTGTGAGTGTAATGAAGACGACGAGACGCTAAAGTGCAGACTGCTGTCATATTGATGTGGAGCTTTGTTTGGTGTGTTAACCCTTCTCAAAAGTAGGATTTCCCATAAAGCCTGTTGTCTCAAATGCTTTTGTTGTTGTTGTTGTTGTTGTTGTTTTAAAGGTCTCCTCTTGCTTTTTCAAAGACGATAAATGTGTTTGAGCATCGGAGTTCATTCTGACCTTTTTAAAACTGCATTTGTAACAAATGGGCTTTCAACCACATCTAATGGTCTTCATGATGAATGCATATCTCTATCTTGCACTTGTTTTCACTTGTTCAAATTTGATGTAGAGGTAAGATTAGATTTGGGCCCATGGTTTGGGCTCTACCACTTTTACCGAGGGAGACGGGTCAGAGAGAGAAACTCAACTCTGAACTAAATGACCCATTTTCTTTGCACTCTTTTGCTAAAGAAGTCCTGTGTTACAACTTGTGTATACCATAAAAAGCCTCAGAATAAATATGCAAGTACAGACATAATTCTCCAGTGTTTTGGGGATAGTAAGTAGTGAGAAACCCCAACCTGCTTCTCTTCCTACAGGCAACAGTTGCGGCCTTCGCAGCCAGCGAAGGTCACTCCCACCCGCGAGTGGTGGAGCTACCCAAGACGGAGGAAGGGCTGGGCTTCAACGTGATGGGCGGCAAGGAGCAGAACTCACCTATCTACATCTCCCGCATCATCCCCGGAGGCGTGGCTGAGAGGCACGGCGGCCTAAAGCGAGGGGATCAGCTCCTGTCCGTCAACGGAGTGGTAGGTCTGACCACGCTTACATTTTGACACATGACATATGGTTTGGAGTGCAGATTTTGTCCTTATTCATTATTAAAGGCGGCTTCCAAAAAAAATGATATATACATGCAATATTTAATTTCCAGTTTGATATGTGAGACAACAGTCAGGAGAGCTGTTGAGACAGCAAGAACCTGCTCGCTTTCACATTCTTTCTTTCTTTCTCAAAGAGGAGGCGCTATATTTAAAACTACATTCAAATGAGCTTCCTTTAAACTTCCCCTCCTTCCATCCCTAACCCCACCTGCAGAGCGTGGAGGGCGAGCACCACGAGAAAGCGGTGGAGCTGCTGAAGGCGGCCAAGGACAGCGTGAAGCTGGTGGTTCGCTACACCCCCAAAGTGCTGGAGGAGATGGAGGCTCGCTTTGAGAAGCTCCGCACGGCCCGGCGGCGCCAGCAGCAGCAGATCCTCATGCAGCAGCAGCAGCAGCAGAACGTGGCCACTCAGCAGAACCACATGTCGTAGGTGAGGCGCTTCATTGCTTTACGGGTGAAGGCGGCGGGGTGGAGGGGGGGGGGGAGGGGGTCCTCCAGAGAAGAAGACGATGACATGAATGAATAGCCAATCTGAGGTTTTAATAGGCTCGGACACATTGGAAGCAGAATTTAAAGCTACTACGAGGAACTTTCATTTTGTGTTGATTTTGGCGCCCCCTGTGGACGAAAGCGATAGTGTTTCAGAGCACCAGATTCCCCTTTGAAAACCTCTCAACCTGCGTTTCGTAAATCGCTCTGTCTGATGGTCTGGTTTCCTTATGTAGGTTATACAGTGGCATCCGTATTAAAATAATAATTAGTTAAAGGTACGTTTTGATAACTTTTGTTGTATTTATTTTGGAAAACGTGATTGTAGGATAACTACTTAACAGTTAAGAGAATGCGATGCCACTCACATACGTAGGTGGAGACTGCTCTGTCCAGAAACACCAGTTTGTGTTTTTGTTGTTGGTTTTTTAAGTTACAGCACAGAAATCCCTATAAATCTACACTAAAACCAAAATGTGCTGTGAGCTTTTTAGGTTTCTAGCAGGTGGATTAAAAAAAAAAAACATTTGGACAGAGCCAGGCTCGCTGTTTCCCTTTGCTTCCAGTCATTATGCTAAGCTAAGCTAACTGTCCCATGGCTCTAGCTTCATATTTAGTAGTCAGATTTGAAAGGTGTATGGATTTTCTCATCTAACTTAGCAAAAAAAAAAGCAATTTCCTAGAATGTTAAACTACTCCTCTAATACTTATATTACTCCCAACCCCAATTATGATGAACTCTTCATAGCGATATGAATTTAATGCATTTTATTGCAAGTAACCACAGGTTCTAAGTTGCCGCTTGTGGCTTACTGCTTTATTTTGGTTCAGAGTCACAGTGTGGACAGACTTCGGTCCACTCAAGATGAGCACAGGGTTTTGGATCTGAATGCTATTTTAGGAGGAGATAGTGGGTGTTGATATCCACACACAGTGTTGTCTTTTTTCATTTTCCTCATGAGCATGTGCACAGCCTCGGACTTAGACCTCCCAGCTGTTCCAGTTTCAAGGTGACCGGACTCAGAAAATCCTGTAGGCAGAATTATTTGCATATTTTAAATCTCTGCAGGAAGCTTACTTTTTTATAATCTATTGGTTTTAACTTAGTTTTTGATAAACTGTGGTGTGAAACAGTAGAACAGAAGTTGAACAGAAGAGGAATGTAGATGGAGAGAAGTGGAAGAAGGTTCAACTTTTGAGTTTACTCTGCCGTGCTCTCTGCTTTGCCTTGATAATCATGTTTAATGGGTCGTGAACTTTTTGCAAACTCAGCAGTCGGCATCCTCCGTGCAAACTTTACTGCTCCATGGAAGTGATTCCGTTGCAAAGGCTACACATAATTCAAGCTTAAACCGATTACATCTGTAATCATGCTCTGCGGGTACGTGGACCAGCAGATACAGCCTGCTGTCGCAGCTGGATGGAGGGTCCACAATGCTTCTGCTTCAGACAATATTATTGCAGTCCAAATTTAGAACAAAGCTCTGCACTGCCAGTCAAAAATAGCCAAAACTTAAAAGCAAGAAGAACAGTTTCAGACACTAATCACACCATTAAGCTAAATCATATCGCGCCACGCTCGATTCCGCCCAGCGTTCTCAAATTATTTAAGCTTTCCCCCGACGTACTGGAGGCGGGCATGCGTCCAAGATCTCAGAGTCACTGCCCGCCTGATGCTAAGTCCCCCAGGCGTATCTCTTGTCTTGCTCTTGGCACAGCGCAGCTTGGGGAAGGTATTTGGGAGCTTGTAACAGTGTGTTACGGTGGAGCTACAGACAGGGAACGGAGCAGGGATCATGTTTTATCAATGGCGGCGTGCTCTGATTTGCTGAGATTTGCTCTGGCGGACCAAGAGGCCAAGAGGACCAAGTGACACGCACAAGCGGACGAGAAGGCAACATAAGCCACCGGTCTGCCTGGTGTTCATCCGTCTCTGTCTCCTGGACGCTGCCTACGTGACACAACTAGACTTTAATCTCCTGATCAATAATTAGCGGATGATAAATACATGTAAGAAACATCTTCTGCTGAGAATGATGAACTTTAAATGGAGGTATTTGAGGGGACTCGCCATAACGCTGCAGAGAACGCTGCATATATAAATGCAACCTTTAGTGACACATCCACTAGCGCCTACATCCATTATCATAAGTTTTGAGTCAACATACGTTGTTGGTTTTATTGCCATCAGCTTTTTTTTTGTCTCAAATTATCAACAGTTGACTGATGAATTTGTGAAAGAAATGTGTGTACATCTGCGTTGTGTGTCCCAGGGTTTGTCGTTCAGCAATTTATGGCGAGGTATGCCAGCATAACTTCCCTTTTAATTTACGCAAAACAATGCAGGGTCTCTTTTGCATAAGAGCTCTCTGTGTCTGTGTAACTTTAGCTCTACGCCACAGTAGAGCTAAACACAAGACACACATGCTCCGACGAACTCCTCTTCTAATTAGCATATAAACGAGGAAAAACAACACAACTTTAGCTCTAAAACGTAGTGTCAGACATGAATGCACTGTTTTAAAGTACCTTTATGTAGTAAAAGGATACTTAAAACTGAGCGAGGAACATTATTAACTTCCCGGGGAAAAAGTGTGTCTCGGCAAACAATCTAATTAGCGGATTGATAATGAAAATATATAAAACCTCCGCTGCAAAGCGTCAACATATCAACTCAAATGTGCTAAAGTCGTTTAAAATAACATATCACATTTATAGCAAAAGGAATTTAAATGAAAAGTCATGAGTGAAAAGAGCTACCGTAAGTGCTGCACATATACTTCTTAAAATAAATGGATTGCGATTCATCCTGTTGAACACACAATCTCCCCTTACATTAAAAAGAAGCTATGTTTTTTTTAATGAGGGAATATTTATGCGGCTTCCTTGTGTTTGCCGGGACATTTAGAAAGCATGGTGGCAGAAGACTGCCTTAGAAGCAGCGAGAGTTGCAGTGATTGAAGCTTTGATCAAAAGTGATCAGGCCAAACAGAATGATCTTGATAACACTCAGGTCTGAACCGTTCTGTAAAGCACCGCTCTCAGCTGGTCTCTCTTCTTTCACGGCCTGCAGGTTGTTCCAAAAGAAGCAGAAGTGAAGGAAAAGTGGATCTCAAAGACCATCTGTTTTGCGCTGAGGATTCCAAAGGAAGCTCTTCCGTCGCGGAGGAAACCAACAAGTAGAAGACTCTTTTACTTACTCTCTCCCTTCCAGTGCACCACCGATTACTGAGCAAAAAACAAAGAGAGCCGTTCGTCCGGAAACCGGCGCTCTGAAAAAGAAGCACGAGGGACGGCGGCTCTGAAAGTCGTCCATTTTAACTCCGTATTCCCTTTTTATGAGTTGTACTCCCCGGTTTGTGAGTCTCCTTCTCTTGTGTTTGTTGTATTTGTTTTCGATCGCTTACCGAACATCCATCACACCGTGGCACCTTTGCCATCCGTACAGTGGTGTTTCTATTGATTCTTCAACTGGTGCTCGTGTCTCTGTATGAATGACCATCGGTTTCTTTCTTCTTTCTGTGTGTCAAACTTGTCCTGTTTTGGATAACCGTGAACTCTTTTTTACCTTCTATATTGTAGCAGGAACGATTTTTGTATCTTGTAGGTTTAGCAATAACACAACAATCTTCTGCTTTCACACCTCACCACTAAATTCACGATGGGTTACGTGCGTATATACAGAGTCTATGGGTGCACATGTAAATCGTTGTAAAGCAAACTGGGTCTTATGTACTGTAAGGCGGCTTCTGTGTCCAAAATCTATCCTCTGTGCCATTTAAAGAGATTGTTGATTTAAAACGTGGCATGGATTATAAATGTGCAATAACTGCGATTTTGTAAGCTTCTCCCGACTGAGATTTATCGAGAAAATATATCTTACCATGAGGTTTTATCGAGGTTCAATTCAACCCGGAAATGTCGTCCTGTTTCCCGACAGACAAACAGAATGTCACCAGTTTTCATTCGCGAGTAGGGAGTTAAATCAAAATATACTAGAATTATTTTTCAGACATGCCTATATTATAGTTTATGAGATCAGAGATTTAATTAAACATACAGTTTTATTGTTCCTTTTTAAGTATCATGTATTCTGAGACAGATTATTATTTAAAAATCTATTCCTTGTATAACAGCTGAATATGAGCACATAGTTTATGTCGACCCGCGTTTCTGTTCTGACAATCACTTTTCCTCCGTACCTTGAAAGCGAAATCTGTTTTTAAACTTTTAGAGTTTCTGTCGTCTGCATCTTTGGTGCTAAGCGCTCCTTGTTGTGTGTGTTTTTTTTGTTGTTGTTTGTTTTGCACTACACTTCCCAATTGTCAATTTGTGTGTGTCTTATACCGTCTTGGGTTTTCTGTCCTCTTTTTTTGTCTTTTGTAGGCGGCGCTCTTCTCTTGGTCTCTTTGTTTTCAACCATGCAGGCTTTACCTCTTTTTCTTCTTCTATTTACCATAAACAAATCCAAAACATGAAACGCATCACTTCCTGCATGCAAGACGGATTTTTATTTTCTTGCTGTCTGTTTCAAACAGCTACTGAACAGCTGTCGGGAAGTTGCATTTTTCATGAAAATGTTGCTGCTTATTGACAGAAAACATGTCTGACCTACATCTAATTGCACAAGTCGAGCAGAGCAAAATCCTTCTTCATGCGTACTATGTTCCACGCTGCCAGATATCGCCATTCCCTACACCGCCTGTTAGCACTAAGGTCACTCGTAGAGGTCACCTCTGGGCTCAGGTTTTACCGGACATTCACTCACTCACTCAACTCAACACAACAGATCCCTTTTTGTATCTTCAAATCACAGGTACTCTTTCTTAATTGACTTACATTTTTGAAGCTGATGGTCCTGTACTTACCGTAAAGATAATAAAAAAAGACAACACACTGTTGATATGCAATTGTTATACATACTATATTTGTATAAATAAATCTATGTGCTTGTGTACAGTGAATGCCTTGTCGAGCCTTCCTTCGTATCGCTACATCTTTATGGGGTCGTTACCATGAGTTTTATGTGTCAGTGTGACACAGAGACTATTGATTTATCGCCTGCTGAATAACGGAGAAGAAGTAGATATAACATTAGCAAAAAATACATATGATTTAGGGTCCTAGCTGCAGCCAAAGAGATAACAATGATTTATTGTTGAAAGGTTTTGGTGGGAACATAAAGTCCAGTACATTGTGGCAGTGTGCAACGTGGGAGGGAGAATGAATCTTCTGAATCACGCGCATCATACAGACAAACACGTTTTAATCATACTGTACGTGGTGGTGCTTTTGGCTCAGACTCCAGTGTCTAGTTTCTTGTTCGCATTGCCAATAAGTAGTCACATTTAAGATATAATGAGTTTTAAAAGAATGGAATCTGGCCATAAAAATACACGTCACGTTTTTAATTTTATAATTAATCAATATTTAAAATCTCTTCTCCGAGGGACGACAGAATTTCCAGTCCCTCCGGCGCCTCTACTGAATAATAACCCTTTAACGAAGTTACTAATTTTCCAGTTAAAATCATGATGTGTTTATTTCTATAGCGTGTCGCTTGTCAGAGGTGCAGCTGCAGAGGGTGAGCTGATTAAACCTCCAGCACTGAAATGTCTTTTTAGCCCTGCAACAGAAAGTCAATGGCCTTTTGTTGGCTCAGTACAAAGAGCAGACACTGAAACATTAAAGAGACTCGTGTAAATGGGAGGTATTAAACTCAGACGGTGACAGCTGAAGCACAAAGCGGTTTCTTCAACGGCGACCTGTTGCACACGGTGGGAAATCCCTTTTTTCCACCAGAAAACCACCGAAATGATATAGTGCAGAGTGCAGATAATATAAATACAGATGTGAAAAATCCCTCACCCCTGTCCATGGCGTTTAATCAGGAGCAAAGAGCCTGAATGCAACACCTTCTCAGGATCACCCAGATGAAAATGAGGAGAATCACATATGATGAAAAGCAAACCCTCAGTAAGTAACGCACTCTCTAAAGTATTAATGGTGTGAAAATAGTTTAAATCGCCTTCTTAATCTCCTCTGTATTCTTCCATCTACACCTCCGGTAGCGAGGTGTTTCTCGCGCCTCGATGACGTCGTTGCCATGACTTCAATATGAAGAAACAGAGCGAGCTGATCAGCTGTGAGCCAGACGGCGCCATCAAAGGGAAGAGACGCACAGAAGATGAGGCAGATTTATTTTCCTTTGTGACAAAATAGTTGTATTAGATTTCATTCGATTTATAAATACATTTCATGGGTTTCATTCCCATAGGGACACAATTATTTTTCAGGGAAAAATATACACTTCAATAGAATTGCAGGAATGAGTCCTAAAACCAGGGAATGAGTTCCTTCATCTGGAAAAAAAAGTGTTTTTTTTTATAATTTTTTTGGTTAGATGCAATAAAGTTTGGGATTAACACAGGCTGAAGACATTTTAATGTTTTGTTTTACGACACAAAATACGTTAGTACATACACCTCTTAGGAATTTTTATGTTTTTATGTGACTTTAAAATGGTCTGTTGACTAACAAGAGTCTGACTACAAAAAGTAGTCCTCATTTAGCGTAGTAGTGATGACCTGAAGTGACCCTGGAGTAGTTCGGTCAAAACCCAACATTAGCTTTTTAATATGTCATCCCTGCAGCACTCTATACCTCAATATTAATAGAGTTCATCCCCCCCCCCACCCCCCCAGAAAAAAAGCAATACCTCTGAGAACAAGAAGAGAGAAAAACAGAATAAAAACTAAAAAAGAGTCCAGAAAAAGGAAAGAAACATTTCTCAAAAGGTAAGAAATTCTTTTTACCCATAAATGTGTTTACAATGCAAGAATTAATTTCCACATTCTAACCCTATTTATAAGAAAGGACACTGTTTGAAGGTTAATGCGACTTTAACTGCGGTTAAAAAAGAAAGAAAATGTTTTGATGTGAACACAATCATATGAATTCCAAAGAAAAATATGATTAAAACAAAGACGGATATACCTCAGAACTGGGAAAGATGTCCTCATCTCAAACGCTTCACATCTCCTCACCAGCAGCGGAGATGTCCGTTGAGCAACACACTTGACCTTTGACCTTTTTTCCTGCAGAAGCACCTTCCTGCACTTTAACCCCGTTGGCCGAGTGCACCGCAGGACGCTAAGGAGCAGCGTAAAGTCTACACATAAACTTTGTCAGTGAGAGAAAAAACCCTTAAAGCTGCAGTCCCGCCAACATGTGAGCTTCAATGCTTGGAACAGAACGTGTGCTTGACGGTTCAGACGTGCATCAAACATGAAATCATCTGCTTTTCTGTCATTGCAGGTCTTTGCTCCAACAGCTGCATGTGCAACATCACAGACTTTGCTAGAGCCCAGTTCAACATTCCTTATAAGATGACTATTCCCCTTAAATACCGACAAGAATCATGATGTTAGGAGTATAATGTAGAAACTATGTATAGTTCCATGGGGTTTTAACCTGAACTTTAGTACATTGATGATGATTAAATGAAAACACAGAGGGCAACAAATATGTAAAGTGTTGATGTAGGAACTAGAAGAAACACCTCTCCCTTGTGGTCCCACTGAGTACTGCAGCAATGACTGTGCTAGTATGTGAGTCATGTCATGAGTCAAGTTATTAATAATATCCATTCTCTGTGGACACGTGATGGAAATCAGATCAAAAATCACTCCCATTTCCTCTGATTTCATGCTGGGCCTCCACGTGTAACCTCCCAGTACGTTCTTGTGTTGACACTCAAGAACATGCCGGACTATATGCGAGGGAGCCGTTCATGAAGCGCAGCCATGGAAAATGACATGAGTGACATTTGGAGCGTCGTACGCAGCCGTGCTCGGTTGGTTGGTGAAACACAAGCCGCTGCTGGAATGTCCACAATGTTTCAGAGACTCAGAGCTGCTGCTGCTCGTGTTTTACTCTCCAGAAGGAGAAGAAGTACATGTAGGTCTGTGTTTCTGGGTGGAAATCTATTGTCTCATGTGTCTCACCGGCTGACTTGTTTTCAAATCAAACTCCATTAACACGTTGAACATTTGTGGAAAGTAACCAAGTATATTAAAAACATTTTGAGGTACTTGTGCTTAAAATAGTACAATTATTTCCATGTTATCCTACTGTATACTATTCAATTAAATTAAAGAGACAGATATTATACTTTTTACTCAACTACATCTCATTGAAATTAAAGAGACAGCACTTAAAACCCATTTATTTAAATCAGCTTTTAACCTGTGATACTAGTTCATTTTATTTATTTTTCACTATTGTCATCTTTCTTGTTTTATTGCTGCCTCTATTGTTTGTCTTTACCATGTAAAGTGCCTTGAGTACCTATAAAATGTACTATTGACAGCTTTCACTTTATTTACATAAAACATACATAACACTTTTCCATAAAAAGATATGTGAGCTTTATGAATATGATGCACAGTTATAGATTACACCAGTATAGTATATATACAGTTGTTAAAATGTTCTTCACCTCAACCAGCCACAACTTCAAGATACTACTTTCACATTAATGCATTGGCAATAATAATTTAATGAAAAATTGTATAGTGGGCCATTTTAATGCATTTTGAGTAATTTTTTTAATACTCAAAGTACATTTTGCGAACAATACTTTTACCTTTTCAACACAGGACGTTAACTTGTAATAGAGTATTTTAATATTGCTACTTCTCTGAATACTTCTCCCAACTACGTCTACTTTACTTTAGTGCATTTCATACTTTATCCTTCTACTTCACTACATATCACAGGGAATTATTGTACTTCTACTTTTGGTACTTTAAATACATTCAGCAGAGATCATTTCTACACTTTTGCTTCTGATTGTACTTGTTAGTATTTCTAGTTTGTGGTACTGCAACTTTTACATAAGGATGTGAAAACGTCTTCCACTGCCGACCAGGATTAGCAACATCTTTAGTTCTCCTATCATCAGCATTTTAAAACAATACTAAGCAACATAATGCTCAAGACCAGAGCAAAATGATGATCCACTGAGCCCGCATAGAAAAAGAATCATATAAGAGAAGAACAGGGAGATATTTTATACTTATTTGTAATCAAACAAAGAGCGCATTAGAGCCAGTAGAAGAAAGAAATCTTGATTTAGGGAGTAGAGAATGTAATCATGAACAATAGGAGGAAATAAGGAAATTTGGATTCAACAAATGTATGGCCTCTACATAATCTCTTTTTAAATGCAGCTTGGTCGAAGGCATGACGCGGTATGACACACATGTAACCCCTTCCTCCCTCTCAAGTACAATTAGAGGCCATTTGTTCTCAGCTCTGGTGTCGATGGTGTAATCAAGGGTGTTAATGATGACTCACATGTGGAAGGAAAGAACAAACAGGTACACACAGCGCTGCCTCCCAACTGAACAAAGTACAAAGAGACCCCAAAAGGGGATCAAAGACGGACAAAATGTGCATTTTAAATTCCCAAACTCTGCATTCATTTAATTTGTTGTTAACAGGTTTGTCTGTTTTTGATAAAATCCTTGCTTTAATGCAAAAAATCATATTGGAATAGGATCAATTGCCTTTTTACTCGGCTGCATGACTCATAGGCAGTAGGCATGGGTGGTTACAGCAGCGTCAAATGATTAATGGCATCCGCTGACCTCTATCAGTTCCTAATGTGATCTCCACACCTTGTTAGCTGGAGACCGTCTACACTGTCACATGATCAATAACTTGACCTTCTAATTAAATTAAAAAAAGCGCCTTTTCTTGACTCATATTCATCATCATGTAAACGCACAAGAAGCTGCAATCTCAAAAGAATAATTTAGCTGTATTAAAAGGAGATGATGATGCATTTTTAAACAGTTGCAAACCCACTTAACAATGACTAATTAGTGTTATAATGATGGAAACAGCACTGGCATTTAGATAATGTGTTACTGTTTCATTTCTTCAAAAATAAATGGTGCAAAAACGCCACAATAGTGTGACAGTCATTAGTTTTTGCTGTTGCCGACAGTGTCTTCACAATTATTAGAAGTAAGAACTCCTGGGACTATATTTCTTCACTATTTAATCTTAATATCCCTCCTGCGTTAATGTGATGATAAATATGTGAGGACAAAGGAGAGGAAGAAAAAACAAAAAGCTCAAACGTTTATACAAAACAGTGAAAGATTTAATGTTCATGACAGCATGGAAAGAAAGAAAGAAAACTGCTTTAAATACCACTTCATGTTGGAATAATGCAACATTAACTGTCATAATTAAATATGTCTCATTGGGTATAATAGCACGTATAGAATAAATGGCCATTTACATTATTTACAATCTCATGTACAATATAAAAGCTGCTTGGTCCTCAGATACGGCCGAGTCTCACGAGGCATTCCTTCTTATCGCGCTCGTTGCGAATGCAGCTGGCGTTTGGCGAAAGCGAGGGGCGCAATATGTCCGCGTCAAAGATTCCTTCACAGGACGTGGTAGACGGGCCGGGATCCGGGGCTCTCCGGCGTGCAGGGCTGCGAGTCGGAGCTGCCGGGGGTGAAGGTGGCCGCGTCTCTCGTGGCCGGCGGGCCGCAGCTGGTCTCCACCGAGGACAGCCGGTCCACGATGCTGGAGAGGCACTCCAGACTGGAGGCTCCCGCCGTCTTATCGCCGGAGCAATCTGACAGGAAGACAGAGGACATATGTTGATTCAAAAGCACCCACAAAACTAAACAAATAACATGTTTGATCATATAAGATAGGATACATTTTTAAGTTCAGTTATCAGGTTGTTGTTTTTCTTACCGTTCCTCGCATACGAATAACTGTTGCTGTAGTTTGCATTCAGATGTTGCCACAGTGGACTGTTGCTGTCGACCTGCAAGGAAATTAGAAGTTCAATTTACCCTCGAATTCTTGCAAACAGACATGTGTTATGGTTGCATACATATATAATATATAATCTATGGGATAGGAAGAAGCAGCAAAAGTGCAAAAACAAGTGATGCCCTTCACGATATTTTGGACAGGCTAATAAATCCTGAATTCCAAAGTTATGGGCTTCTTTTATTTCACTTCCACCTTAAAGTCAAAGTGGCAGTGTGCGCTCCCTTCCCCGGCCGAGGCTCCGAGCGTGCCGAATCGATTGTATCAGTGGAAGCAACACCAGTTTGTGCAAGATGACACTTTCTCCTAGTAAATCTGCAGAAAATCCTGGCAGCGGTGCAGAACATGCAGTCGGGATGGAATGCAGAAAAGCGCCCGCTTTTTTTTCCCTGCCAGACTTCAGTAAGGTGGATTTAGCTCGGTTTATTAGGGGTATAAAGTGTCCGGTGGTGGGAAAGCCATTACTCCATCCCGGCGAGATAAGTTCTTTTGTATTCGCTGCATACACTGTCACCTTCACACTGCTGTTGAGAACAACTAATTCAGCCTGACCTTTAATAACAATCATCACATACACACAGATACTTGTAGGACTACATTATAGATTCTAGAGCAGAGTATGACATGCATGGAGAGGCATTGTAATTGAGGTCATTAGGGCAAAACAAGCCTCTTTGATTAATAGGTTTCTCGATTGGAAATCCAGGCTCTATTTTGAAATGAACTACTCTACATGGTGATGAGAAATGACACCAGGGCTCAAATGTAAGACTCTGAAGATACTTCATTGAACAATAAAGGCCCTTTCAGGCAAAGTTCCTGCAAGATGAAGTTGTCCTGCATGTAGTTATTTCCCCTGCCTGACTTTTTTGGGATGTTTTAAAGCCGCAGCAATCTGCGCACAGCCAGATGTTTGCACGAGGAGGCTGAACATGTGGATCAGAGGTCTTACCATGCCGTCAGAGCAGCTGGACAGCGGGCTCCCGGGCTCCGAGCTGCTCCCTCCAGGCAGGCCGTAGTAGTTTTCCACCTGCTCTCGGAGCAGGTCCTGCAGGCTCTCGATGTAGTGGATGGCGTTGCGCAGGATCTCCACCTTGGGCAGGCGCTGGCTGGGGTTGGCCGAGGTGCAGCGCCTCAGAGCCTCGAACGCGTGGTTGACCTTCTTCAGCCGCCGGCGCTCGCGCATGGTGGCGGCCCGTCTGCGGTCCACAAAGTTGGACTTGCGCTTGCAGGCCTTGCAGGCCCACTGGAGGCAGTGTCCCGGCTGGTGGGGGGCCCCGGGGAGCCTCACGTGCTCGTCCTCCTCGGAGCCGTCGAGCTCCGCGCCGGGGCCAAACTCCAGGCTGTCGGGAGAGGACGCGCACGCGTCGTAGTAGACCTGCGACGGGGAGAAGATGTCCATGTTTGCCGAGGAAAGAAGTCTGAGCGGATGGAGAGATGGGCGCGAGGGAGGAAAGAAGGAGTGGGGTGAGAGAGAGAGGAGACCTCTGAGTGATATGAGGGGTCTGTTGCCCCAGGCCCCCCTTATATGCCCCCAGGCCAGAGCCCAGGGCCCACATTGGCCAGATCTAATTACCATGGCCCATTGGCCCAGCCAGAAGGCAGGCTGGGGTTAGCCCAGCTCCCTCCCTGCCCCATCCCCAATCACCCCCCAGTACCCTGCAGAGTTTCCCACATCTGCACTTACTGGTGTTTTCCCCACTCATCACCACTCTCTCCTTCCAGCGGCTCTTCTCCGGCACGACCACGGTGAATACAATGCTGGGGAATGCTCGGGCGGAAAAAAAATTCGCAGCCTTAAATCACCGCGCGGGCAAAGCTTTTTCGGTTTCTTTCGCTCGACTCGCGAAGACGTTTCATTTGAAAAAAAGTCTCTGTTTCGTTTTAGTCAAACTGTGCGGAAAAGGAGGGTGACCACTTGTAGGAGCATGCGGGCCAATTTTTTACGGCGCAGACAACAGCGTTGCAGATGCAGCCCAGCTGCAAGGCAAGGTGTAACATTTCAAGCCCTGTGAATTCACGTTGCAGTGGTAAGCCCCCTCTCAGAAAACACCCCGAGCTCATCACCGAAGGTGCTGCGAATGAGGCGATCCTCCCTGTTTTACCTCATTAAAAACGGCAATTACACAATTGACACCACTGCTCAACTCCCTGTGCCATTTTGCTCCCGAGGACCAAATTTTAACCATTAAAAGTTATTGACACAAGTCAAGCACTTCAATTTCAGCACACAACAGATGGCCATCACGGTGCAGGGCTGCTCTGAGCAATGAGTGCAAACATGTTTTATTTCATTTGGGGGGTTTTAATAGAAGTGAAAATAATGGATATTACATATATATTATAATAATTGAATATTTAAAATGTACACAGTGGATATATATATATAAAAATAAAAAAAAATAAAGTCCATCACATGAGTAGAGAGGTTCTGTTTTGTGTCAAGCTGCTGACATCTGTTTCTGGAGAATAAAGATGGCGACTCTGGAGTGAAGTTTAATTGTCTCTCTATTTGCAGGATTGGAGGCGCAGGGGGCTTTTAGCTTTTAGCTTTTAGCTTTTAGCAGCTCGACCCCGAACCAGCCAACTTGTTTAGGTAATTACGTTGTTGACAGCTTACAAGGATACAATGCGGATATTTCTCACAATGTGTCAGAACGTTTGGCGAGCCCCCTTCTCTGGGAACTGCGCGCACCTAAGAAAACAGCGCGCTACCTGCTGCCCCCGAATGGCCGTCGGAGTTTGGATTGGGCCACAGCTGAGGAAGACATCGGCTCGCCGGCCGCTTGTAGCCGCCGAGAAGATCAAAGGCGGCTCGAGGGGCTGAGAACTACGTCGCCAATGAGAAAACCTGCTATCAACCCGGAGAGCGGATCGAGGCCGGAGTTAGATTGGCGCAGCACATGGTGCGACCTGGGGGGAAACTTCTATTGGCGCATGCGCAGCGCGCCGGCCCCGCAGGAGCTGGTCCCTTGGGAACTCTCTTGAGTTTGCTTTCTTGTTGTTCTCAAGGGTCAGAGACAGAGTTAAGTGAAGGGCAGGAGGTGATCTTTTATGTCCATCTCCCTCACGTCTGAAAACCTTATTTCTTCTAAAGTGCCTCGCGCGTTGACTTAATATGCCGCTTTGTTTGGTGCAACCGAGAGGCAATTTGTCACTTACATTCCTGTAAATAAAGCTTCTAAAGCTCCTCAAAGTTATTCCCGTTTAAATAATTATTGTCAAAATATTCGGTGAAATTAGAGTTTTAAGATACAATAAGATAAGATGTTCTCTGTCACTATAACTTTATTAAGAATACATATTAATTCAGAATCAGAAACTGTTTATTGCCAAGTTTGCACAGCCAAGGAATTTGCTAGGTGATTGGTGCATTATAATAAACAATGTGCAATAGTAAAAGACTTTGTTGAAAATAAAAATATGTAGATTTACGTTAGAATTTGAAAGGAAAATCATGAGAATAAATCAAGTTTAATACAAACAAAAAGCTCAGTGTTTTTTGTTAAAGGCTCCCCCACACATGCATTATTCTTTCCCCACAAGAATAACCAAAGTGAAACAAAAAAAAAAAACTTTTGAGTGGCAACAACATTTGTTTGGCACTGGCAGAGAGCAGAAAGAGGTGCACTGCCAACTCTGTAGCAGTGAATCCGTTTCCGAGCAGGATATTCAAGAAAAGTCTGGATAAATCAGAGCATTCAAGCCTCCAGGCTTATCCCCCCCCCCCCCCCCCCCCCCCCCTCCTATTACTCGCCTTTCATCAACTTTGACTTTTAAAACACTGCCTTCACAGCCAAATGACAATGATATGGTGTCATCAGTAACACCGAAATCCCTGTAAAGTTAGAAGAGAGAGTCAGAGAGCTGTTTCTTTGTGAGGTCTGATGGAGCAGACATAAGAAAAACAGCTGGATATTGAGCTTTTACATCGCTACCAGTCTTCTAATAGCACCAAATGCAGGGATATAAGCATATAAGCAGAGAAAAAAAATCTAATTTGAGACCCACTTTAAAACAAACACTTTTTTACGAGGACAAACTGTGATTGTCGATGTTAAATCTACAATTTAGGTCAAATGCAGTCATTAGCAAACAGACGTGAAATTAGCAGGTACCCATGGAGCTGCAGCTTGTAGTGAAGTGACACTGCTGTGAGTGGGCAGGAGCCCATTAAAAGCACATTACTGATAGAGGTATCACATTTCTGTCTGCTTTCTACAGAAAACTGGATATTTGGGAAAAGATATGAATCGTTCTGTTGAAAAGGGACACCAGAGGATTATGCCGAGCTCCTAATTCAGCTCAGGGATGGAGCATGTATTCATGTACTTTACTTTAGTACAAATGTGTAAAACTACTACACAACAAGTAAGTCCTGCATACAAAAATGTACTCAAACGTAGAAGTCTTTTCAGTAAATTGTTCTTTAAGCATGAAAAGTAAAAAGGACTTTTCAGTTGTGCAGAATGGCCCCTAATATAATTTATAGTTTTGGATCATTATTAGTAATACTTCACCACTGACTACTATACAAATACTTTCAACATTTCCCTTTCATATGTAGCAGAGTAACAGTAGCAAAACTTAGATTAGAAAACTGTATTCATCCATAAAAGGGGAAAAAATACAAATAAAGAGAGGTAATAAATGTGAAATTAAACCTAAAAAATATTTAGATTATTGGAGTTTTTTTTCTGTTTGGAACTGTATTGTTTCTGTTTCTTTGTTTTGGTTTACATATTAAAATGATTGTTTATCTCTATATAGGATCAACATTAAGTTATTTAGGTTTTAGAAGGGATGGGACTTATTTTATTTAGAATTTGCTGAACATGTTTACTGTTCAGTTAGTTAGTTATTCTAGTTTTGTTTTATCATTATTTATTACATGTTTGAAATAAATCTATCTTATCTAATCATAAAATATATCAAATACACTTCTCTTATATCTCAGGAACATGCACGTATTTCATGTAATTTAAAAGTTTCACAGCTGCCGTCAAAAAAGTCCTTTAAAATCATCCCGTGGAGCATCTTGGCATCTGGAACCGCTCACTCAACGCACTTTCTAGACACTAAAAACACAGAAAAAAAGAGCTGACCTTCAAACTTAAGCATGGTTTGAACTCTCCCTGCTTGTTGGAAATAGCTTTGTTTTCCCCTCGTTGGATGCTACATTGATTCTAATAAACCTGACATGTGTGACACTTTGCACGGACACGCGTGTTGGTGTTGGTGTGTGTGTGTGTGTGTGTGTGTGTGTGTGTGTGTGTGTGTGTGTGTGTGTGTGTGTGTGTGTGTGTGTGTGTGTGTGTGTGTGTCTCCAGGCCTGAGAGATGAGACAGAGTCCCAAAGGTCAACCGGGGCTTTGTGTCGTCCACAGAGATCTGAGGGAGACCAGCACATCATCAACAAACGCCCACCCCTCCCCTTTTCACGTCAATACACGACAAACAAGACTCAATGGATTTCCATGCCGTTATGAGCCAAGTGATGATGCATTAAGACCTAATGGCTCAGATAACTACATTATCCCAGTGGGCTTTGGAATTGCACGCCTGCTGCCCAAGATCCATGTCCCCAACATGCGACGGAGAGGAGAGGCACGCTGTGTTTGGAGGGGACTCGAGTTACTGCTGTGGGATCAGTCCTGCTGGAGGCCAGCTGGAACAAAGAGAAGCAGCCCGGCTGCAAACTATTCCAGGCTAGTTTAAACGTATGGACTTCTAATGGCCGTGAATACTGGGGGAACTGGTAGACCTTGAACTGGTAGTGTGTTTTTTTTTTCTATTTCGGGTTAAAACACAGAGAAGCAGAGCAACTTCTTATTTAAAATAATAAATAAAAGCTTAAAGATACTCTGTGTGGTCTGATGCTTGAGTTGCCTCTGCTTATCAAATACAATTCAACCCTACAGAAGAATGGACTCTTTTCCAGTGGGCACTTGAAGAAAGAGGAACATACTGATGGATATTATTGCAAACGTTTAAAGTGTAACGTCTCCCCAAGGTCTAAACCGAAGTCCACCCCCTGCATTTTTTGGTAAGAAATGTGGGCAATGGGCCGAGGGATGAAACAACGCCCACCTCCGTGACAAAAGCCTCAACGCAGCGTCGACATGTGTTACAGCTGCAGTAGCTGTAGAAAATAATGATCTGGCATGTGACTCTGAATTTGATAAATTTACAGTTTATCAAGAGCATAAATGAAACAAGATTTACACCCAGCTGTCCCTTCACCTCAGCTTAAAAAAAAAAAGTTTAACTGTGCAGTTATTTTTTTTATTTATCGTCTTGGTCAGTATGTACAAACATTTAAATAGAATATCAGCTTTCATAAAAAAAAGCTTGATGTTTCTTAATATAAAATAAATACAATCTAAACATCATTTTATTATAAAATATGTACAAATGTGTTGCTCCTGCTGTACAAATGAAGACTACATAACAAACAGAAGCCAGAATGGCTGAATATAATGGAAATAATTTAGAGATAAATAATGTCAATTCTAAATTTGAAAATTGCGGTCCAGTCGAGCGTGTTTCAGTCTTCTGAAACGCCCTCGCTGAAGTGGATTTTGTCGTCATTGGTGATGCTGTCCACGATGGAGGACAGACGCAGGAGGCTGGAGGCCCCGGAAGACTCACTGGCTCCTGAAAACCAAAATAAGGACATTAACATTAGTTGAATTTCACGTATTTATTTACTGTCGTTTGTAAATGAAGTTTTGACAGATGTACCTTCTCTCTGGTGTATCATTGCTGCAGTGGAATGGTCGGCAGAGGTCGGCCAGGTCTCGGAGGACTTTTTCCAGTGATACTCATGACTGGCCACCTGGAACCACACACACACACACATCACATGTTATCCATGTATGCCTTTGGTCAGTTAATATTTAACCTCATGCATAAACATAAAAATTGTCAAATTGGCACCAAAAAAAAAAACAGACATAAAAACTCAAACATAAATGAATATTATTGGAATATCATAGGTATATCCTAACAGAAAACATATAAAGTGACCCAACATTAACATCAGTGATATTATACTGTTAGTGTCAACTGTAATAAAAGTCAATAAAAGTCAAAATAATGTAACTAATAGCACTACAGTCACGTTACAACATGCATAAATAGTATAAGGGTATAACGGATACAATAGGGAATACAAACACATCATTAAGTCATCATGACGTCATTATAAAGTCATCTGAATGCCACAGGCCCGCTGCCAGACTCCGAAGAGATATCATGGGAATGCTGCGAGGATTGTGAACGATATCTTACGCTGTGCTCTTTGAACATGTGGGACGATCCGTTTTGCGGTTTCTCCTGCTCGTCCAGCGTCTGCAGCAGGTCCTGTAAGCCCTCTATGTAGCTGATGGCGCTGCGTAAAATCTCCACTTTGGGTAGCCTCTGGTTGGGGTTGGCCACGGTCTTCCTCTTCAGCACCTCGAAGGCCTCGTTGATCTTCTTCAGCCTCCTCCTCTCCCTAAGCGTGGCGGCCTTGCGCCTGTCCGTCGGCGCAGACTTCCTCTTGCAGACCTTACAGGCCCACATGAGGCACTGGCCGTCGCAGTGCGCCCGGAGACCCGGCGGCGCGAGGACGTGCTCCTCCTCCTCCCCGCTGCTCTCGCCCCCGGTCTCGGACGGAACGTTATCCTGGCCCGGGGACAGCGGGCTGTCGTTGCCGTTGTACAGAGGAGACACCCCGGACATGTCCAGGTGCTGTAGTGGTCCATGATCCCCTTCTTCCAAATAGCGCAAATCATTGAAAAGATAAGGGTTGGTCTCAAAAAGGTCCATCATATTGTGGCGCCCCTCTCTCTGTTTTGACAGTGTGACTCTGGCATTCAAACAGAGCAGCAGGGACACAAGTCACCAGGCTTATATATAGAATGTGAAACTCTACCCAACACTTTGGCTGCCACACCGCATCAAGCATCTTCTTTTTTCTTCTTCCCCTTTCAATAGGTCTTTACAACCATACTGACTTTGTGCAGGGAATGCATATACATTAAGGTTTATAGAAATGTCATCTCAGGTTTCATGACAGGTGCTTCAAATATCTGCATCCGGACAAAATGGCAGCGCAGGGCTGCCACTGAGAAAGTGAAAGACATAATAGTCTTGTTAAAAAGTCAACATATCAACATTTAATGTATAACATTCCTTAAGGGGTTTGTAACTAATGGCTTTATTAGTTTTTAGATCAGTAGTGTGCCACTTGAAAGAACAATTTCAATCAGATGTTGTCCTTCTACAGCAGTTTATTATCCTTACGTACATCAAGTTTGCTTATATATATATATATATATATATATATATATATATATATATATGTATATATATATATATATATATATATATATATATATATATATATATATATATATATATATATGCGCCTGTGCCTTATTTGATATATTTTCTTATACTATTAGCATTTATAGCAATGTATTTTTGTATTCTTAACTCTAACACTAAGTTTATTGTAATTCTGTGTGTAAGGAGGACCTAGCAAAATAAGCTTAGAGTAACTGTCTGTTGTCTGTGCACATGACAATAAAAATATCTTGAATCTTGAAAATGCCAATTCCATAGTTTTTTAACCCCAAAATGTACTTATTTGTCAGGTAAATTCTGTAGATAAGTAACGCCACAAATAAGTCAACCGAAAGTTGACTTATTTGTAATGCTACTTCTGGTAACAACACTTCCATAGTTTAAAAAAAAAAGTTGACTTATTTATTCCCCTTAATGCAAGTAATGCCACTTATAGGTATTTTATTCCAAACAGTTACTTTTTTTTATTATCACATATCCGTACGTAAGCAACGTCACTTCATATTCCACTCGCCATGTCAGATTATGGTTATAATGTGTCAGTGTAGAGATTGTTTCCACTACCCCCCAAGTGGCTAAAACAAATGTAACTCTTTGATTGTGTGACCCAAAAATGACAAGCATGTCATGCTGGATTATAGGCTGCAAAGGTTGAACAGACTGCCCGACTTCTTTGTCGAGGTAAAAGCAAACAGTCACCGTGAGCCAAATATCATTCACATACAGGAGCCATGCAACCCCAAACACACTTCAGATGGGTTGTGCCTGTTTTTAGCTGGTGGGAATGGTATGGCCGATTGTAACATGCTGAAAATCCCAATATAAATAGATTGGAATGTGCAGTGTCAAAACAGCTTTGTGAAACGCATGCATGGGATGTTAAAAATAGAAACGTGGCTCATTCATCTCAGATTCATAAAAGAGAGAAAAGCCTGTGAGGAGGTGATATATAGCTTGCTGCATTTTTGCTGCAACCTGAAAGGTCTACGATTGGAAAACTCACAAGCGGGAATGTGACGGATTCCTATTTTTGTATGGCTGCAGTACTAGTTGGGTTTTACTTTTACCCTGAATATCCCCCCCCCCCCCCCCCCCCCCCCCCACCCACTCGGGGCTTCTGTTACGTTGTTGGAGAGTCATGGAGGCTTTTCATCATTTGTCAGGCCAGGGTGTCTGAAACCCTATTACCAGTCAACATGGTATCTCTTAAGTCATTCACGTCACATCACGCCAACCGTAAGAAAGAGAAGCCAAGTATTCATATCAGCCCTGTGGTTTTAATTCCTTTTTATATCTCTGAATCCTTATTACTTTGACGACAAACTGGTGGCAAACATGCTGCTAAGCCACCATCAAAGACACTTTGTTTGTATCCGTATCATAACTACAGGGCTGGAAAAGAGGCAAACAATCTTGTAATAACCTGCAAAGGATCCAAGGATACGATAGGGTTTTTGAGTTCTTCACATTCTGACAACATTGCAAAAAAAAAAGCATTGTATCTGAGTCGCATAGTGTTGACATTTTAAAACAACAGATTGGCATTCTTCTGGGGGTTTATTTTCAGTTTGTGATCACGAACCAAGGCTACGACTACTTGGCGATGATGGTGTCCATCATCATCATTTCTTCCCCTCTCTGGCTGGCAGTCTCACAGCCACTGATATCATCGCGCCTCACTTATATTGATCTGTTTTTAAAGTGGTCAGTTTGTCTTGTCAAACGCAGGTGTGATCATCATTAACGAGCACGCCGGCTCACTGAGACGCTCCAATGGAGCAGAGCCCTAATTAACCTTATTAGTTCCACCTGTGCGCACTGTGCTAAAGCCAAACTGAGGGCTCAATTTAGGCTCTTCTTCAACAGGCATGTGTAAATTAGATTTACTAATCTACAGATCTTTTTGTTTTTTAAGTAGTTTCTAAGAGGAAATGTTTTATGAACATATCTGCAAAGTAATAAAATACTGAACATTTATTGTTTATGTATATGTGTTACGACACTATTATCTATGTGGCAAAGCAGTATTAACATTTTTATGGTCACATTTGGGCAAAGCATTTTGTACTCCCAGCCGTGCAGGTGCATAATTAATGTTATTGATTACACCTCTGTGTGTTTCCTGCTGGGTCATAATGTGGCCCATTGTATTTCTGTCTCTGCATGGAATTCCTGTTGATTAAGTTGTAACTTCTACCAGCGGCTTATAGGCTCAGCACTCTGTTGGGTAAATGTATTATGAAGACCAGCACATGACACCTATTCACATTGAAATGTAAGATGATGTTATAATTAACATTTTGACCCTAATTAATGTTGCACATGTCCTGCTATTTCATCACTGCGGACGCAGCAGGATAGAATGTGAATGTATATACTGTATTTCATTTTAAGAACATAGAAACCTCATAAAAATGCTGAATACGCTCATGTAGAATAAAAAGCACACTTTTCAAGATGTGTATGTTGCAAAATGCATGAGATTCCCTTTCTTTTTGTTTTACCTAGAGGGGAGGTTTTCCCAGGGGCAGTCACGTGTGGAAAACAATATCGTTTTTATTATTGCTTTGCTGTTTGTGAGCTTGCCACGCAGCAGAAATCGTATGGCGGGAGCTGTGTGTGTGTGTGTGTGTGTGTGTGTGTGTGTGTGTGTGTGTGTGTGTGTGTGTGTGTGTGTGTGTGTGTGTGTGTGTGTGTGTGTGTGTGTATGCCTCTGAATGGTGCATTAAGTTCTCCCGAGTGGGAGGTGTTGGTGTCTGAGTGTGTTTTGTCGGGAGATAGATTTTGCATCCCATAGTTACCATAAAAATCCAAACCACATGTGTGTTGCATTCCCTGTCACTGCCACTTTCTTATTCTCACGTAAATGGATAGCCACGGTTCAAAATGAAAAATGACAAACAAAGATGAATGAACGATGATGAATATATTAGATAAACAGTCTGCTGGTAAATATAATATACATCAAAATGAAGCCGGACTTCAGGCGATATAGACCTCGATCACTGAGCTTAAATGAAGTCCACACTTTTTGAAGATGAATGGAGTCGTGTCCCTGCTGTGCCCCAATCCTGTATTCTCTCCCCGGGGCTACTGTGCATCCTGAACCGGACCATAAATTCCCGTCAGTGTCAAGGGGTTGCCGCTTCAGCTGTCAGGGAGAATCATGGGATAGCCTGGGTAGAAACTCAAACTGGAGGAGCTGGCCTCTCAGGCGAGGAGGTGGAGTCAGGATGGACTGCAGGACGCTTCAATGTATCTGATCCAATGAAGTTGGGACTCAACAGCTTTGCAGTCTGAACTCAGAATACTGAAAACGTACAATGAAATCTGAATGTGTATGCGGGCTATGAGCTGACATAAGGGTCTCATTTAAATATGTGGTAAGACATACCGCTTCTTTATTTAGGAAAATACACTTATCTTCTTTTTTGTTAAAATGCAAAGATTATTATCATTCTCATATCTGTCTGTTAAATATGAAGGTACAGACGGTTAGCTTAGAATAGCACAAAGACTGGAAAAACAAGTGCCAAATATGAGGTTAAGCTAGTAGCATTCGCTTGTTTTAGACTGAACCAGCAAAGCTAACATTGATTCATCAAGCAACTATAATGTTTTAATTAGTCATATTTAGGAAACTGTAACAGAAAAACATTTTTTACTTTGAATAAAGCCAGGCTAGCTGTGTCTAGCCTTTATGCTACGTTTGGCTAACAGACTTCCAGTGGTCGCTACGTATTTACTGTACAGCTAACGCAAATTCTCCTTACGAAAGTGAATAGGTATATGCCATAATTAATATAAAAATAATTTTAAAAAGTCATTCATTCATGTTTTATATGTATATGTATAATGTGGCCCTGCATACTTTTACTTCCTTCTCACGGTTGTGTTTTACGGATTTAAGAAAGACCAACATTTCAGCTTTTCAGAAAAACTCCAGAAAGAAAATTAAGTTGGGGTAAAATAAGTTGGTGGGTTCATCTTCCTACATGTCCCTGCTTCCAGCCACATGAAATTCATAAGGATCGAAAGTAAATAAAAAAAAAAAAAACATAAAGAAAGTGTGTCTGCACTCCAGCAGCACCTCAATATTAAAGTAGGACAAGATCCTAGCAGGGACAGAACATATCGTTTTTTTTCTGAGGTGAATAGTTGATCGTGTTCTGGAGGAGAAGTGAGAAAGAGATAATAACAGACATCAGTGAGCTGCAGAGTCATTCTAACTGTATTTATCTTTTTCTTTTCTTCAAACGAAGAACAGAACACTTCTGTGTTTCAGGAATATGTTGAATGAATAATAACTTTTATTTTGGCGAAATGATTGGAATGAACTTTTTTTTTGACTGAATGACTCTTTGTTCTCCATTCTTTTTTATTTCTTTATTCTATTTTTGACAAATAAAGTTAACTTCACGTTTGGTATTATAATCGAAAAGACAAAGATAAAGTCATGAATATTATCTAGTAGACATTTTTAAATAGAAGTATATCAAGGACATAAATAAGGCTCCACTTACCCCCACGAATATAATTATTGTTATTAAACTGGTGCTATTGAATGCACTTTATGATTTACTGTAGTTTAAACTAACAACACTTTGCTAACTTTATTTTTCTCTCTTTTCGTTCATCTTAAATTTCCACGCACTTGTAAAAAGTATCGTGTTGTCTCACAGTTCATAACCGAGCTTGTCCATGTGATAATTCTCCCTCCAGCAAGTGATAGAAGTGGGATCCAGTTAGGACCAGTGCTGACATGGGGGTCACAAACGGAACTGATAATGAACATGAACTGCAGGACCTCTTCTCTCTACGCTCCCCGCCGCTCTCGCACACCTCCTGTCCTCCACCTACCCCGGGCTTAACTGGACCTCCTCCCGCCGACAGGCTGCACACTCATTGGGCTGTTTTAGAGGAAACTGTGATCGCCGTGACGGACACACCGTATATAACCCAGCTCCACACCTGGGATATGAATTAGCCAATAAGGGGTTAAGTACCCTGGTCATGGGGCCGATGACAATGCCTCACCTGGGATCACGACCCTTTGACCTTCAGGGCCTCCGGTCTTCCGACTGCAAAGGGAGGTTGGTAAATGAGTGGAGCAGAGTTTTTTTGGATTGTGATAAAAATGATGTTGGTACGCTGATGACAAATGTTACGTCAGACGTTCATCAGAGATTGATTCAAAACTGAGAACAAAAGATGGATGGATCATTACTGCAGTCTCTTTATTGTTGTTGTCTCTTTTTTTCTCAGTTTGGGAAGCAACAAATTGACGAGAGCTGCCGCACTAATTACATTTTTATGAATCATCTATCAAAGTGTTATTGTTACCCTACTATGTTTGGATCAGGGGCTGGGCTTATATCCCCCTTCTGTGTGGAGTTTGCATGTTTTCTCCATGTCAGCGCTGGTTCTCGCCAGCTTCCTCTCCCAGTCCAAAGACATGCAGCTTAGGTTAATTGATGACTCTAAATTGCCCATAGGTGTGGATGTGGTTATCTCTGTGTCAGCCCTGCGATGGTCTGGCGACCTGTCCAGCTCCAGCGTCACCTCGACCCTGAACAGGCAAAGCGGTTAAAGATAATGGATGGATTGATGTCTGCAGCCTCCGGTTCTAAAAAGTGAAGCCAATGCAGGGGTGTCTTAAACCTGCATTCTCCCTAATGGCCATTAGGGGTGACTCCTCTGGTTGCTAAAAGAAGTCAGATTGAATAGAAGTCTATGAGAAAATGACTCTACTTCTCACCTGATTTATTACCTCAGTAAACATTGTAAGCATGAGTTTATGGAACCAATCTGTAGTTTCAAGTCTTCTTCAATACAGCATAATGTTCATTTAGTCAATTATGGTCCCATTTAGAGTCAAATAGACCATAAAGCAGGGTACGCTTTAGGGTGGGGCTACCTTGTGATTGACAGGTTACTACCACAGCGTCGTCCGGTCTTGGAGTTGTCTGTGTTTTCGTTTTTACAACTTTAACCCTTTCAAAGTGTGTTTTCAGTTCATGAAAGTTATTTGTAACATTTTTACTCTACCCTCTCATGTCTTTTCTGGTTGCAGAAAAACAAGATGGCGACAGACAAACCATTGGATGAAGTCCCGGTGTGACTCCCTCCACTGCTTTTATACAGTCCATGGTTTGGATTTAGGGCTTTGTTTTCTCATTCTCATACATTTACATAATTCACTCTGACCTTTCAAAAGAACTATGTCACTAATAGCAGCGTGACCAACCATCTGCATGTTCGTTCGCTCGCTGTATGTTAGGAGGAGGACTTACATTTACGTTAGCTTGTCACTCAAGTGAGGCAGCAAATGAACAAAGTCGTATGATTTTACAACATAGTTTCAGATGAGATTGTTTGGACTGTATTCAAATAGTTTTGAATGAGTTACATGTTAGTTCTAATTTGTTCAAACTTTATTTTATTTTAATTGTTTTTAAAGTGACTACCCTATATCTTCAAGGCACAGCCTTACAGAAACCGCAATAATTCCTTAGAGGGCTTCCCTACTTAAGTCTTGGAAATGCCAAGAATGGGAGAGGAGCACTTCAACGCAGACAACTGCAAAAAATAAAGGCATCAACGAGAAGCCATGTGCCACGGGAGGCCAGAAACAAAGACTGCAACAGGTGGTTACAATGAGCAGAAATTCCTCCTCTCCTGTTACTCTGCTCATTAGCTCGTTTCATTACCGGCCAGAAATAACTTCAGATGTCATACCAGCCCATGCAAGTATTAGCGGATTCATATATCCAGCAAGAAGAATCTCTTCCTTTTGCAAACTGCATCCACTTGCCTGAGATTGTTTTTGCAATCAGGGTGGCCACTAGCGACATGTAAAACGTATGTTTCGATGTCTACTTTTTCAAACTGCTGCCTCAAATTATGAGCAGAAAATGAATTCTGGGACAGCAACACAAACTGGGGATGCGATTTCCATAACCATGCCACACACGAGAGTTATCGGTTCAAGTTTGGAGAAGCTGCATAACTTTAGGGCTGAGAATACATTTTGGGTTTTGGCTGAGACAGAAAACTTCCACTTTGCAGGATTTGGACTTTAGGCGGGTTGTCAGAGTGCCATGCAGAGAGTATTCAAATATGATATGCGTGCAAACCTCACAAGATTGCTGAATTTAAAAAAACACACACATTATGTTTAAAACAAATTTTTAAAATGTTGGCAAAGTTGAGTTGCTAGCATGTTATTGTCATGAAATGGAAGTAACTAAACTCTTGGCCTAAATGCACAAACGCACAGGCAAATCATTCCTTAGAGGGCTGGAAGAGTGCCAGTCCAGGCTCAAGTCCTGCACAAACAATGGCTCCCCTCCTTCTGCTTGGCCCAACCGAGCTCTGAGACAGTCACTACCGCCAGCGTGATAGCATCTCCCACTGAAAACACAGCTAATCTTTTTGGCCTGGCTCCCTCGCACTCGCAGGCCAGTCTCGACGGTGGGGAGTAGCTGTCTCTCGAGCTAAGCTAACAGACGGCTCCTCTCACTCGTGCCCTGAGCTGCCGGGTTAGATGGGGGGCTTGTGTTTCAAAGGCGAAAAAAGGGGAGGCAACGCTGATGGCATCTGCCTTCTCTCTGGTGGACGACGCAGGGATTCAGTTCAAAGGCCGAGCGGCTGAAGTACATCAATTAGCGAGTGAAAGAGCTCGCTGACTTGCCCGTTTGCCAGCTAACTCTCCATGACCTCAGAGCGTTGCATTATGCGACACGACGAGAGTGTTGCACTGTTCAGACAATGTCAATAACCCGCTTGCAAATGGACTGGTATTGACGGACTGGCTTAAAGGGTTGTTCCTGCAAATGGATGAAAAGAATAATAACTCGCCATTTAGCATCGAGAGAGTAGAGGCAGAAATACCAACAAGCCCATAGTGCGAGCAGATCTAACCAGCTGTTCGCATGGCTTGTTTTCGCCTTTGTTTCAACAGGTCTTCGTGGTAACACACACTGAGATTGGGCCTTCTGCAGCCTATCACCTGACAGCCGATGGTGATTTAGTTCAGAGTGATCTGAAGGTCCCTCCTGATTGATTCTGTCCTCATTCAGGAGAGTGATGGATTAGTCCTTGGCGTTGTATCCCTGTCTGCCGGCCAGACAGAGCCACTGATGGGGACTCAGAGAGGGCACTGGCCTTGACCCAGCTGCAGACGATGGGAGACCTCTCGTCTGGCCGGTGAGGTGAGACGACGACCCCGTTGCCCTCTGTCTGGCCCTCTTTGTTTCACTTCACCTCTTGATCATGTACTTTTTGATAAGTGCCAAGCGTCGCAGGGCACAGAAAGTTATTTCTCCCATGTGTCATTGTGCAAAGAGTGTTGGAAATTGAATCCAACTCAAAAAGAAGAAGAAGAAGAAGAAGAAGAAGAGAGAGTCTGAGTCTTTTTCTTTGCAGCTTTGATGTTGCAGCCTGTAAACGATACGGTGGGACATCGCTATCATTAATATCACACTGCCTCTGGGAGCCGGGGATGTAGCCAGCGATAACACAGAATGAATCCAATCATCAGCAAGTGTGACTGTAGCCATGGCAACCTGCGTGACAATGATCCACCAATATTAGTTTTTCCAGAAGTGTCTGAGCCTAGAACAAAGCGTATTTTGTTACAATGAAAATTAGACTCCTGAATAACAACAACAGCAGACTTTTTTCTTTTTTTTTTTGGTAGGGGGGATAAAGTGCCTGGCTCCAAGAGAAACTAATAGGATATTGATGAATGTCAGTGCTGACGAGTGAAGAGAGGGGCACTGCTGCGCTGTATAATTGGTTATATGGGGTCTATCATTAAAACAACACACATACAAAGGGCACTGAAGCTTTGACTGGATGCAAGCAATAATATGATATCCGTAAAGCCACAGTGGGTAAAGAACACAGCCATGTCTGGCTCAGCCATTACGGAGAGCCTTTGTTACCCAAAACCTGTTTCATCCTGTGGATTCACAGATTTCATACATTTTCAATTTCATAAACATTAAGGCATATTTCCGTCCCATTTGACATTGAGACAATTCCAGTTGCTCTAAACTTTGTCTGCAAGTGCTCTTTAACGTTTGAGCTCGCGCTGAGATGATTGGTCACTTTTGGGCAACATTTTGATACAACGGACTTCTGGTTGTAGTCATATATTAAGCTTTACCAGCTTCCATTTGCATGTTCCATATCATTGTACATTAATTGGTTGACCAAAACAAAAATAGTTATCACCTTGGGCCCTGGGAAATTATGACAGGAAATCTTGCTATTGTTCCACATTTATGGAATAACAAATAATCTACTTGATAGATTCATATTAGTTGCAGGCCTAATTTCAATCATAGTGTTCATCAAAGAGATCAAATGTTAGGGCATGTCACCCATGAATAACGGAGATGATAAATAAAGTGGACACTCCTAAGCAAGTGATTTTACAGTGTAGGGAATGTACAAAAATATTACTATCAGGACACCAAAAGAGCATCTGCCTTATTTTGAGTTAGATCTCCTTGTGAATCCATCAGTGGTGGATTCTAGATGAGACCTGCATTAGTAATATTCAGTGGGTTACATTTAAATTGTGATTGCTCCCAAAGTGATTAAGACATGGGCTTGACTTTCCATACATCCATACTCTTTACTATTACCGGTATGTTGTTTTGTTTGTCAGCAGGATTACAGAAAAACTACTGGCCCAATGTTCATGAAACGTGGTGGCAGGCTGTATGTAACACGTGCCGAGGAAGAAGCCATTCCAAATTTGGCAGGAGGTCTGCACCCAGTTGAGGGGAAACTGTTCAACAAAGAGAAGCGTGCCATCTAGAAATGACTAATGACTGTTGAATGAAATGGACGCTCCAAACTTAAAAATGCCGATATTCCTGATTGAGTGTTTTAAAGCGTAGGAATTCTATATTTGGGGAAATCAGGATTTATAATAAATTGGGTTACGTTACGTGTAAAATAACCCAAATAAATACTACTTGGCTTGGCTGAAGGCAATAAATGAAACGTGATTTACAATTGATCCCTATAATGTTGACAAATGGCCTGAAGGCTTCGTCCATCCTCACGTGTGTGGCCCACAAAATGTAAGAGAATCCCGAGATTCCCACTTTTGACACTCGCATGAATTATTCTCAACAGGTTGCTCTCCACACCCAAGACCCTCCAGACTAGCGTTACTGTCTAAACACAGGAGAGGGTAATTGAGCATTGATGACTGTGTGTGTGTGGGTGACGTGTGTGTGTGTGTGTGTGTGTGTGTGTGTGTGTGTGTGTGTGTGTGTGTGTGTGTGTGCGTGTGTGTGTGTGAGTTTGTGTGCATACACGTGTGCATCGTCCCTGTGTGTGGAATGCTGCAGGCACGGTAAGCGTTTTATTCTGAAAGTGTGATGTTGTTGTTTGTTGTGCGAGACTGAGGTGTCGCACCCTCACGTGCACACGCACGCGCACGCACGCACACACACACACACACACACACACACGCATGCACGTGCACACAAGTCTTATAGGACGTGTCACCGGCCCTGAAGGTCATCACCACCTGTTTGATACAATAAAAATATATATAGTGTTACTGTTGTGGAAGTTATTGGAGCTTGAGTTTCATTGCGCGTGTGTAATAGTAGTGCAGGTGCATGCAGGGAAATGGTCAGACGAGTGTAATATTATTGACGGGGAAGCATCAGTCTGCTCCTTACAGCTATTTAATTTCATTGTCTTCTGGTGGGAGATGGTCAGGAAGTCTTTTATCGAGTGTTTTGCAGAGAATTAGTTAAGAAAGAACATAATAAACTGTCATTCACTGCAGAAATTAATTGTCTGTCCAAACTAAAGGTCAGAAGAGGCCTGCCAGCTCTGCTCACAGATAGAAAATCAATTGCTGTGAGAAGAGAATATCTCTTTACAGAGAAAGTCCCTGGCTGAGGTTTTAGGGGATGGCTACCCATAATGACTTAATCCAGTCTCAGTGGTTTTAGCTCTTTGTGTGTGTGTGTGTGTGTCTGTGTGTCTGTGTGTGTGAGTGTGTGTGTGTAATCCTCGCTGTGAGATGGGAGCCCAAAGCTGACCTCACTGTTTTGTTTCACAGGGTCTCCGGGGGCCCAGGGAGGTTCTGGGGCTGGTCCTTACAGCGGAGCGGTCGAAAACACTGACATGCAGGACGGGGTCCGCGGGGACCGCTGGCCCCGGCTCCTGTTACCGCCGGGTTAGTCACGCTCTGTGAGATTTATGTGTGGAACAGTAGTGAGGGTTAGGGTTGCACGATACCACCAAAGTGTCGCAATATTAATCCCCTGCAGTACTGAACTTGTAATGCCAAAGATGCCCAAGCGTCTTTGTCTATGCATCTATTGTAAGAATCAAAATCTATATTGGAAGACCAGAGTCCATATAAATACATTGAATGCATGCAATTAGTATGTGTGGTGAATCGATTTTAAAAGATGATTTACTTCTACATTCGGCCCCAGCATTACTTTTCCTCGACATGATTTCTGTTTGATTGTTTTAATTATACCTCGACGCATAAACTAAGACCCTTTTAGTCTTCTCATCCTTTCAATGATAAAAACAATATAATGCAAAAAATGCGGAATTCTTCTTCTCTGGTTTGCAGAGGTGGAAGAAAGAATGGACTCTTTCAGCTAAAATGGCTTCTTTGAATGTTCTACTATCACAAAACAAAACAAAAAGCAGATAATATTTTGCATCAACATGTTTCTTTCAACTAAAATTGGCCTGAAGTATGAATATGTACGCTTCTTTTCGACACACCATACCAGCACTATCAATGGTGTCTTTTTGACTGTGAATGTGGTAAAACACAGCAGGCAGCACCTGATTATGAGTCATTGATTGTATGAACCCTGTTGTGTTTGCTAAGCTTTGGGCCAAAGAACGCAGACGTCAGAGTCAAGACATTCTCAAACATCATAAATTCCTTCACAGAATTTGTGTGGTTATTGTATCATCAACAAAAAATCCCGGTTCAATCTTCAATGGGAAACCGATTCCTCCAAAACCCTCCTCTTTATGTCTCACCAGGCAGCGACTCAGATGTTGCTCAGCAGACGCTTTTTTCACGCAGGTTACGACAACAACGCGACGACAACAACAATCCAACAACATATCTTCATGAGGAAGACCACACAGCTAGATAACTGAGATGTGTGGTGGTCGTTTTTTAAAGCAAGCACTTGTCCTGGCTGACATTTGGACAGGCCGCTGGTTAATGTGTTGTTTCACACTGTTTAGCATTGATAGGGTGGGCTCGTCGTGGTGTGGACGGAGCCAGGCGGGACCACCTCTCTGGTGGCTGACCCTGGGTGCTCGGGGCAGGGGGACAGGTGGAGCGGGACCCCCCATACTTAACCGAGGACCTCCAGTCGAGAATACGAGGTGGATCATCACGTTGGGATTTATTATGCATTTTATATGTATTTGTTCACCTTGTGGCAGTTAAATCTTTTTGAAAAATCTTTTTTTTTCCCGACATTAAAACGCCTCATGGAAGCTGGATTTCCTAACTGTAAGTGTCGGCTGAACAAAAGCTGCATTATTACACCTCATTTTCTGTGTAGGAGGTGTTATCATCCCCTTGCTACATTGTGGAGACATAAGGGCTGCTGCACACACGCCCCTGCATGGTCACAGACCACAAACAGGCAGCACAAACAACGCCGAGTCCGCCTTGTGTTTTATCTCCTTGCCACCCACAGTTTACGCCAGCGGGGAGCTGAAACCCTGCGCTGCCCGGGGTTCATCTGTAACCCCCCAGCTAATCACCATACCGGAGCCCATCACAGAGCATGGCTCCAGCCTATTATAACTAAACCACCCTCTGGCTCCCACTCAAGTTATCCAAACACAAACTGTAACTTTAAACTGCTATTAGACATTACTTCAGTTTCCCACCAGCCCGGTTCCGCTGCTGGCTGAAAATCAAGACAGCCTTTGTCTCTGTGTGTTTTGCCTCTTTGGAGAACTTTGTTTTAAGGGAGCAGCGCTGATGTTTGAGACAATCGCGCTCATTTGGACATTCTTTGTGAGTGAGGAAGTCCTTTGGGGGCGTTGTTTGAGTTTTCGAGTCATGCTTCTCGAATGGAAAGACGGTCCGGATGATGACCAATAGGAGGGAATGGAGTCATCTTGGACCGGAGATTCCCCTTTCCCCCCCCCCCCTTTGACACACCAATGTCCAGGACTGACCTGCTTGACCCACACTCTTAACAGTGCTTGACAAAGGAATGCACATCTTTACTCACTGCAGCGGAGGCCTATAAGCTCCCTGACTTCATCATTCTAGTCTTTATTTAGTCCTGTGGAATAGATCATTCAGCAGTGATTCCAGAGCTGTCCACAACGCTCCTCCCACCGTCTCTGTGTTGAATTGAGGCAGATGAAAGGCGACGTCAGCGGTTGTTGGTTGTGTTTGTCGGACATGTTTTCCCTGATTGCCTCTCCCCGTGTGGTCTCTGCTGGCCTGCTTTCAAAAACAGCCTCCTGAGCTGCCTGTACATGTCAGAATACTGATCTCACGTCACGAAGAAGACCATGTGTGCAAACCCCCGGCGTGATGGAATATACAGCACTGAGTTAAAATGGTCATAATGTCAAACTTATAATAATATAATGTGAGTATCACAAAGTATTAAGGAATGTGAAGCTTATGACTACAGCATTCTTACTCTGACCGCACTGATTTCATGATTCATTGGCAAATCATCTAATCAATGCTACCGTATGTTCATAACCTCACAAAAATAACCAACACATTTTATTTTATTTATGTAGTGTAATCGAATTCAGAGAGAGATAGGTAAAATATGTCCATTATAAATATGCATATAACATCAGTGTAAATTTGATTTAATGTGTGAATATGTAATAAAAACTATACACAATATTAATAAATGCAGTATCAATTCCAATGCAAACCACAGTTAAATTATTGCACAAAGTTATTGTACTGTTAACTCAGTATTGCACAGTAGAAGATCCAATAAATGATGGGGCTATACTCTAGCTGCTGACAGAACAATGTGACACTGTTTTATCCTATTTGAAATAAGACGTTCGTATGGGGCATCACAGCTAACAAGCTAACAGGTGGGTAAGTAGCGTTATCATCACTCAACAAAACCTGCTCGTAAAGGCCTGGCTGTATTCTTTCAACATTTGATATCTATTATCAATATTTTCCTTGTCAACAAAGGCCCTCACCTGCAAAATGGTGTGTAGAAGCAGAGGATGGCGGTCGAGCAGGGTGGGTAAAAGGGGAGGAGCTAAAGGACAACCTGGGTAAACACAACAGGGTCATCCGGGGTTCAAACCCAGGAAACCCTTCGTAAGATCTCACTCTTCTTTTGTCTTTCTACTCTCTCTGTTATTCTGTCTTTTTTTTTTATATTGGTCAAACAGCTTTGGTCCCCACAAGGGTCTCAACACCCCCCTCTTGTCTTTTCCTCACATAAACCCAGATTACAGTTTTCAATTACAGTAATAGTACTCTGCAGCCTATGATGAATGGTGCAGTGCATCTGCATATCACAAGTGTGCATGTGTTATTGAAACCAGGTTAGATATATCCACAGAGACGCTCCTGGACAGAATGTGTGGAATTTCAAAACCCATCTCCGAAGATGATTTGCACCCATCCAGCCCCAGCTTTATATCACCGGGAAGAAGTCTTCACTTCACTGTGCGCGCCCCCCGGGGTTAAAGTTACATGATGAATGACGGGGCAATCAGATCAACTTTCCAATGCACCGAGACACTGCCGCCCTCGAGACGGCGCTGGAGGAAGAACCGTTTCACAGTCGGGCCAAAAGGACATCGAGATAAAGGAGAAGCGGATATGGATTGTGAAAACTTAACAACAGATAACAAGCATTTCTTTAGGCGATCGTGCTTTATCTCTTTGGATTAAATTGATCTTCATAACCTAATTGTCCTGAGAAGAATATGAAGAAGTGTGAGGAGGGGGTTTTGTGGGGAAGCAGGGTTGGGGTGATGGGGTTAGAGGGGATCGGGATGTCACTGCTCCGCTGAGCCTTCATTGAGCGCTTGATGGATGCTCTGTAACCAATGGAGATAGAGTGCCTCCATAGCCAGAGCGAGCACACAATCTTCTCAGCAGATTAACTTCCATTGATTTATAGAGATTTACCTCAGGAAAGAAAACAGCTGGCAAAAGGACAAATACCACAACTGGCAAGGGACAAATTCAACAGGAGAAAAGCCAGCTTGTTTGTTAAAAAAGATGATTCTTATCACCGTAAAGGAGACGGAGGATAGAATTTCTGTGCATGGCGTTTATTGCATAGAAACAACAGTAATGCTTTTCATGAAAATCACTTAAAGCTACATTTTGGTCAAGCAGGGGCTGCGGAACAAACTGGAAACATGGACATATTATCATCTTATAAAGTTGATACTGCAACCATAACCAGGCAGATTTCTCAAAATGCTGCAACAGTGTGCATTCGTCTGTAAGAGTGATACTCAGCATTGGACATTTTGAGGGCGGTGTATTTCATCTAAAATCAAGGAAACAAGAACAACAGTGTAAGGACGGGATTTAACAGTGTGGTTCATGCGCTCTAAAGTCGGTAAGCTACTAACGTTAGCATGCCTGGCTAACTAGCTTACTACCTACTCTAGTAAGTAACCCCCAAGGCCAAGAAGTACATCAGAAACCAGGGTAAAATAACTGTGGTAGTAGTTTTTTGGGGTTACATGTTTACAATAATAAAGACAGGAGGAGCATCTCAACGCTGATAGACTTTTTGCAAGTCCATTTGCGTCTTTGCATTGACTTTGTAAAAAAAGTTTGCTTCGCGTTTGGTGTGAACGCACCAGGAAGCAATTTTTGGGAGAATAACTAGCTCTACATTGAGGAAACAAAATGCTTAAACTTTCATGTCTTTGTGGTCGATCAACTATTGAGCTTAAAATTCAGTATTTAAGCACTGTCATGCGGCCTACAACCATGACAGCCCTTTTACAAGATTCTTCTTTTGATATGAGTCAGCTGAACCAGAAAAACACAACCAGGAAACCAGCTAACGTTAACTTAATTAGGTAGGTAGCTAGCTACAGGTGACAAAGGCTGCAAGCAACAGGGTTTGAAAATATCACAATATATCACTCTAGTCCCATGTAGTGGGTTTATCTGACATGTTCTGCTGTCTGCTATGGTTGGAAATGACAGCAAAGAGAAAACAGCAACATAAATCAAAAGTAAACTTAAGCTGAATAGCTGAATTTGGGGATAATTGTCTGCAGGTCACCAGGAGTGACTCTTGTCACATTGCACATCTTTATTTGATTTATTGTGAATATAAAAAAATATTGATGAGTGTAGCTTTAACTAGATCATGACTGCTTTAAAAAGCCACCATGCTCTAGAGTCTAATAGGCTTTATTCGTATCATGTGTTAGCTGATGGTCTTGCTGCTAAGGACTGATTTCATAATCTTATCTTGGACTAATAAACCTGCCAGAGGCTAGAGATGTCTGGGAAGGCTGAATAATTCAGATTCACAGAGGAAGCTATTAAGTGTAGATTATGTGAGAAGTTGAAATCGGCAGATACTGTTGGAGTCTGGTGAGCTATTGAGGAAAAAGCCTATGTGGGGATTTAATCGAACAGAGGCAGAAAAGCTTCCCTTTGTTGAGCCAATTCATCCCTCCCATGTTTCTACTGCTTCCCCTCTGCTATTAACACCCCTCCATTAAAGTGAAATATCAGATGTGGCCGAACATGAACACTAACCGAGCTCCCATGACCTCAGCTCCATAGTTTGGCCAAAAAAGCCAGAATCTTTGGCACAAAAACATCAACTCAGCAAGTGTCTTATTTTGTGGTTTTATAGAGGAAACGTATACTAACTGTCTTCTTACTGTAGGTAAGTAGCCTTTTTAATGTACTTGTAATTCCTTGACATTTAACTGGGAGTACATTTTGACAACGTAGTGCACTAAAACTGCATCCATTACACACTATAAAAGCTTCCAGCTCTCCATAAACATCAAACATTGGCAGAGTGTGAAGCTTTTTAAGTAGTTGTCAGCGTAGAAAACAAGAATCATCTGTTTTTTTGTGGCGTCTATTTTGTGCTTTTTGTCTAATACAGAAGAAGAAAAACAGTTTTCTCCTTTCCCAAGAGAAAGACCACATCCAGTAGTAACATAAATATGAACACTTGGCTTTGCTTTCCCAACAAGTCAGGAACAAGTCCAGTCATGTTCTGTCTCTGGGGGACTTGCACTGAGTCATAATACCTCACTTCACATATCAGGCTGTTCTCTCATACAGTGTTCGTACTTATACCCACGAAAATGAATGTGCTGTAATTCGTAGACATCCCTCGTAGTCAATTTGTATGTAATCCCCGTTATCGTGAACCATGAAGTATAAAGATCGCGAAATCCCACGGAGAGTGGGAAGGAGAGGAGGTGGATAGGTCAAAACAAAAACACGGTCTTTCACCCAGGAGGCCGCTGATTGTGTGTGAAACAAAGAATCAACGTTGATTTGTTTTGTCTTCTAATTGCCGTACTTCAGTAATGACACAATTATTTTAACCCAAACCACAAACTTTTAGTAGAACCAAGTAGTTGTGTTGCCTCAACCCAATCAAGTTGTTTCCTGTGATTTTGAAAAGACTGTCGGCATGTAACGATTGGAAATTGACATTGCATGGCCTTTCATATTAAATCGCACTCAATATGTGCACTGTGCACTGACTTCACTGTCCACCATTTTTATTAAGTGTCTAAATTCCGAGAGTGAAAATTACAATGCATTGTTTTACGTTTTATTGATCCAAAAGTCCCAATTCTCAATGTACTGCTCACTATAGAGTAGCAATAAATCAGTGACTTTAAAAATGAAACGCTTCAAAAGATTATCTCTGTACTCAAGTTGTAAGAGCAGTGGATTCTGCAGTTTTACAACACGCATGCAAGCCCAGCCTTTTAGTTACAGACCGTGTTACGGCCCAGCACCTCTAGTCAGATTATGTGATATTTGTTCAATGGCGGCTCATACAGTAGTTTCCTCCTGTGGATGCAGCCTTGTATTAGATGCCGCTGTAGTTGTGTTTAGGTGTGTCTCTCTGGGCCTTGTGTGTAACAATGTTACACGGCTACTGCTCGACAGATGTGCAACTCTCTGCTTCTCACTCACACACACATGCATACAGATGTGCATCAAGAGAGAGAGAGAGAGAGGTCTCCTTCCCCTCCTCCCTCCTCCCTCCCTCCTGAATATCCTTCCACACCTTGTCGATGGGACCGGAACTTTCCTGTGTTTCACCGGGGTGGGCTTCGTGCTTGACTCTGAATGAGAGGGGTCGTGACCCGCGCGGTGAACTGCTTCCTGTTTCTGTTGAAGGGGTCTTCCGAGGCCTGCGGTGATCACAGGAGAGGCTGGCGGGCAGCCGGATAGCATCCGGTTTGAAGTGATGCTGCCACAGTTAAAAAAAACATACATCAACGGAGCAGTAGCTGGGACACGAGCGAGGGGAGATAGTGAAGTGGTGTTATTTACTGCTGTGAAGACTACAGGGAGAAATATGTTCACTCTGTTGGACGGAGAAGAGGAGAGAGAGAGAGTGTTAGACTGGGGGCTCCATGCAGCGTATTTTGGATTATTTGATTTATTTGTATAGCCCAAATTCACAAATTGGCCTCAGAGGGCTTTACAATCTGTGCAGCATACGACATCCTCTCTCATGGGAAAGAGGACGGGGGATGGGGAAAGAAACCTTAGGGAGAGCAAGAGAGCAACAGAGGGATCCCTCTCCCTGGATGGAGAGAAGTGCAATATATGTGTATAGAATGAACAACACACAACACAGTCAATGCATATTATACAATTATCAACCTCTTTTAGGCGTATGGGCCCTCAAGTGAACGGGAACTGCCGGGTTGCTATGCGCAGAACCTCATTTGGTCAGTCAGCCTTCTCTGTTCGAGGAGCAGAGCAATGGGACTGTCTCCCAACAGAACTGAAAGTACAACGCAATTTATTTATTTTTATAACATTGTTCACACACTTAACACCCCCGTAACACATACTTTTACTTTGTGTATGTATCTGTGGATGTATTCTCTTTTTTATTCTATTTTATCACATTTTATTATTTTTATTTTTTTAAAGCCTCCTGTGGACAGGTGTTGGAAATTAGCGTTTCACTATATACACGTAACACAGTGCAACTGTTTTTTTGTGTGCATAGATGTATATTCTGAATTCTAATGTCACTGTGAGGTCCACAAAAAATAAATAAAGTCAAGTCAAGTAATGGGTCTAATACAACCGTGGTTCTATTTTAGTTGTTCTATCAGTTATGATGACATTGTATTCACAGATGTAGTCGCTAAAATCAGGGAATTCTGCATCATTGCTTCAACAAAGTGCAATGAGGCGACATTGACGCTTCCAGGGTCTCATCAATTAACTCGTTGCAGAGAATTCTATTATTGACAATATAGGAATGATAATAAATGATGAGTGATCTGCCCTTCCGATTAATTGAAATAAACAATAAGCGTGTATCTAAAAATTTGAAAATCAAGATTTGTGAGGAACAAGTATCTTTAAACTTTAGTCTTTTACATCTGCATAATCTGCTTATCATTGATGCACAATATAGCAGCTGGAAGAGAGTTATCATCCTCAATATTGTGGCCTGTTGACTAAAAACAAGGAGAACAACAAAGACGTTGCCCTTAGTCGTGAAGGATATTATCACCCGACCCCCAAAATATATCAAACTTTGGTTCAATTCTAAGGTCAGAAAATCAATGTTAGTGTCGGAGAAGTGTCATGTTTGAGGCCGTAATGAGTCACTTTGCAGCGGACAGATTGCACACAAGATTCATCTCTTATCGAAAAAGAGCCGATGGCTCCTCTGACCTCCTTATGCCCTGCTGACAACTGTCATGCACTGATTTAGGATTATTTTTAAATCAGGAGCTGTCGAGGTTTGACGATGATGAGGATGGGGATGGGGCGCCCGTATCCCTGGAGGCCTTGTAAATCTGAACAGTTTACTACAGAGAGGGGGAGGAAATGGCCCCGTGCTCTGCTTGTCCCAGCCCGGCGTAATCCCACCACTTCCTCTCCTCCGCTCCGCTGCCCGGGCCCACGCCGTAATGCATTTTCTGTAACTAACAGGCGTTGTTTCCCGATTGTCACGCTCCCATCCCTGCCTCTTGGAATGTGTGTACACTTGTGTGTGTGTGTGTGTGTGTGTGTGCGTGTGTGTGTGTGTGTGTGTGTGTGTGTGTGTGTGTGTGTGTGTGTGTGTGTGTGTGTGTGTGCAGTGGGATAGGGTGTTGGGGTTTAAAGCTCTCTGCGGAGAAAGAAAAGAAGAGAAAAAAGAGAGGGAGAGACTGGTAGTAGAAGGTCTGGAATTGCAGTTAATATTAACGCCACCCTCCTCCATTACCGTTTACCACCTCCTCCCCCTCCCCCTCCTCCCCACAATGCCTCGCCCTATGACTGAGCTCTGGCAGCCAGGCGGGGTGCTGCAACCTGGGCCTCCTGCTTCCGTCACGCCTGCCCCCTCTCTGTCTCGAAACAAGAACACATGGACGTCAAGTCCTCTCGTTTGCTGGCAGCGTCCAGCCCCTTTCAACAACTTTTACTCCGTTTAATTAGCCATGCCCCCCCCACACCCACCCTCCACCCACCTATCTCCACATATAGGGGGCATGACATGCAGAAACACACACGCACTCAGCACAGGATGGCACACTGAGCGCGATTTGGCAGCAGTCGGAGGGCAATCAATTCACACTCTTCTCCCGCTGTAACATTCTTCACAACACTTCCTGACAGGTCCGAGTCAAGTAGCTCATGTGCTCCACAGCACTTAGTGAAGGTGACTAGGAGGTCAAATCCCCCCAAAAGGAGAGCAACAGGTTTTTTTTGGGAGATTCGCCAACGTTGCCCCCTGGAAGTGATGAGAGCATCGACAATAAAATCCACCTGCCCCCTGTTGCGGATGTTAGCGTTTCTCTGAATGTTAAGCGGTAAAACATGTTTCTAGCTTTACAGTCGTTGTGCGTTATTTGTTCTGGGATCGTAGCATCTTTTTTGTTGGAACTGTGCATGTAATTCATTCTTCTCATTGTTTCTAGATCCTTGCTGTCTGACCCTGACTATAGATGCTGTAAGACGACTATTACAGGTGAGCGTTACCAACATAAACATAATAATATTATCCTCGTTACAAATAGATTTTGATGTATGAAGTCGTATTTAAAGAGGACATATCATGCTCATTTTTAGGGCCCTACTTGTATTTGGGGTTTTCTACTAGAACATGTTTACATGCTTTAATGTAAAAAAAAAAAAAAAAAAAATCATTTATATAATATATACATGTATTCACATGTTTTCTGATCGAGGCAGGCCAAAAAGAAACTGACGTGGTTGTCTTTATTTCACAGGTAGTGCACTAAAAAGTGAGTTTTTACATGAAACGTCCCCTTTTAAAGTTGATCTGGTCAAGTTTAGTTCTGGAAATGTTTTAGGGGAGCAATCAAGAGCTCGGCAGGAGATCGAGTCCACTCACATTTAACTTGTATCAATAGTCCCTTTGACCTCTGGGCCGGAAAGCGAATAAGCGTATTTCTCAAAATGTCAAACTATTCCTTTAAAGCCTCTGTGTAGAATTTATGTATGATTAGATCCTCCCAGGAGAAGGCACTAAAGTCAGAAAATCCTGCACATTGAAACATAATTGTCTCTTTCACACCTGTCAGACACAGCACAGGCATATTTCATTTCAAATTATTTTTTGCTGTAGGAAAATCTAAATCATATTTAATCAACCAAATTGATTACGGCAGTAAAAAACTGCCTTTATTGTAAGTTATGATCAGTTAATAGTCAACCTCAAACAAATACTATGCAACAGAGATTCTGCAATTATATATGTGATTATAATATAAAGGGCTGGGCGCATAAAGCGAGGATAATACTAGTGATTAATTTTGACTAAAGCGTTTATCGTGAAGCGCCAGGGCCGTTCATCTGAAGGGGAACACACAGACGGCGGTGGGGAACTCCTTGAATCATGACATTTAAAGAAACATCAACAAACGTGGCGGGAATGAAAGATAACCTCCATACTTCAAAGCTGTCTGGGGCCACTGGGAGCTCCTGCTGCATAGGAGGTGAGCCTCTCTTGTATGAACTGTGTGTTTTCTCTAAAATAGATCCTGGCCGGCCACGCTGACCCCTGAGGAGGGGTGGGATCACCGCGGGTCTTCTGCAGGTTGTCGCAGGGTATCAGAGCGCCGCAGCCAGAGCTGAAGGGTAAAGGTTGAAGGGTGTGTGAGGTAGCCTCTGACCTCACGATTTGGCTCGGGCGTAACAGCCCGAACTCTCGGGGGGGGAAAACCCCTGCGTGACCCGGGCTCACCCTGTGTACAAGCCCGCTCACCCTGTGCGCAGGCCCGCACTCACCCTGTGTACAGGCCCGCTCACCCTGTGCACAGGCCCGCTCACCCTGTGCGCAGGCCCGCGCTCACCCTGTGCGCAGGCCCGCACTCACCCTGTGCGCAGGCCCGCTCCCCGCTCACCCTGTGCGCAGGCCCGCTCCCCGCTCACCCTGTGTGCAGGCCCGCTCACCCTGTGCGCAGGGCCGCTGCCCGCTCACCCTGTGCGCAGGCCCGCTGCCCGCTCACCCTGTGCGCAGGCCCGCTCCCCGCTCACCCTGTGCGCAGGCCCGGGTCCACACAGTGCCACGCCGCCACCACCGCTGCGCCGCCTGCACAAAGATGGAGATCGTGAAGGAGGCGGATTCTAACGGGAGACAAAAGGCTGCGCGGTGCGAGCGCACTGGGACTAATTCCACTTTAGTTCAAGTCTAGGTTAAATGCGTTGGGAGTGAGTCAATGCTGGCCGCAGAGAGTGTGACTAACGGAGCGGGTCAGTAACAGGGAGCCCTTTTATGGCTGCTTTTAGACCAAACACAGGACTCGAGGAGAGCGAGCGAGGCCTCTTTGGACAGAGTGAAACAGACGAGATGACTCCATCATCAGCTCCGTGTTCTCCCTCAACCCTTGACGGCAACGAAGGGGTACTTTAAGGGAGAGAGCGGCGGGGAGGCGGGGAGGCGTGGGATCGTGGCGGAGCAGAGACCTGACTTTAAAAGTGTCATCAGCATTCATGAATTGTGTATTTCGAGCATTCAGCTGGCTGCTCATTTGTGATCGTTGTCCTTTTGCAGAGAGGCACAAACCCAAAAGTAGTAGTAGAAACGATGAAAGACGATGAAAACCCAAAGATTGATTTGCTCTTCTTCGCCCCCCAAAAAAAGAAGAATTCTGCAAAGAGAGAATAAACTCCTCACAGACGAATCCAGCATCTGTATTGTCTTTTGCACCAAAGACCAAAGAGAATAGTGTTCAAAGCTGCTGCCTGTAACAAGCTGCCTGATGCACACACACACACACACACACACACACACACACACACACACACACACACACATATATATATGCAAAGCCCGGCTCAAGGAGAACAAGAAAACCTCGGTGATCGCTGCGCTCTCTGCACTTCAGACTTCAGACAGTTGAATCCGTTCTTAGAAAGTCTAGTTTGAACCCTTTAAATAGACTTTTCTCTGTGTGCTGTTATTTTGTCTCTCGTCGTCTTTTATAGTGTTATTTTTTTAGGAGATCTGAACATCATCGCTTGCTTAAAACTATGAGAACACTCGGTCAGCATCCTGGGCAAACAGCAGCTTTAGTAAACTCTCACACTCTGATGTGAATGTCTTGGTTTGCATTCGCTGCTGGATCACGGAGGACGTGGAGCTCGGTGTTGATCAGATACTAAAACGGGATTTCACACACTGTCTCCATTAGGGTTGAGGCCTGGAGCTGTTGCCAGGCAACCAGGGACGTGGTACCAGATACTGGTAACTTCCTGTTTTACAATCTGTATGCTAAGCTAAGCTAACTACAACGTATTTATGAGAGTAGTTTAAATCCTCTCATCGTGATTTCCAAAGTAAAATGACTCTTTTAAGACTTTGACTGCAACTGCTGATTATCTATTTATTCATTGATATATTTTTTTCTGATATTTGATATATATAATAATATAATATAATAATAATATGTATTTTTTTTAAATAGGCAATTACATATAAAAGAGAAAAGCAGAAAATCCATCAGAATGTTTGGATTTTCTGCCCTAGAAATGTTTTAAACGGTTGATCGATTTTGGATACTGTTGTTGATTAATTCTCTGTTGACTGACGATGACTGACGGATTGTTGAAGCACTAGTTAAGACATTTAACGGTGATTAAATAGGAAATTTGACATGAAGAAATGTGATTTGCGGAGAACTCCAAAAAAAGCCTCATCTTGGTGTTGGTTCCCCATCACTCCTTCAGACAACACACATGCTTTGATCACCTTTGATCACCGCCCCTCAAGGACAAAGCAACAGATAAGCAGCTCATTATCACTCTGGGCTCCAAACAGCGGCGCGTCGCTTTGCTGAGCTGCGTTTCCTCCCCACTGAAGCAGACATTTGTTACTGCCTGTTACTGTCCCTGATCCTCAGCCTCCGACGCCCTCCACCAATTGTTGTTTACTCATTCGGGGCAATGAGGCTCGACGAGGAGTTTGACCGCTGCAGGGAGGAGGAGGAGGAGGAGGAGGAGGAGGAGGAGGAGGAGGAGGAGGAGGAGGAGGAGGAGGAGAGCAGTGGTCAGTGTCTACACAGTATGCTAATGAACGTCCCTCCCTCTTTCTTTCTTTAGAGGAGGATGAAATAGATAAAACTTAATTCATCGTGCAGGTTTGTGCCTGAAGCCTGATTTTGCACGTGGGTGTATTCATGTGCTTTTCACGTGTCAACTGCAGTGTCTGTGTGTGTGTGTGTTTGTGTGTGTGTGTGTGTTCATGGAGGCGTCGTTCAGCGAGGTGGGGATGAAGTGCAAGTGATGACAAAATGCATCCTGGCCCAAACACCTCAGTGTTTGTGTGATCCGGAGACCCAGAGAGGCAGAGGTGTTAACAGAGGAAAGGCCGGTGCTGGGTTCAGAGTGTGTGTGTGTGTGTGTGTGTGTGTGTGTGTGTGTGTGTGTGTGTGTGTGCTCAGCCATAAAGGAATAAACCCTGCACACTTAATGACACACTTTAAAAGCTAAAAGACTTGCTGTGCAACAATAACACAGACACCTCTGTACACACCGAATCAAATGTATTTAATTTACCATCACAGCTCCTCGTTTCTTTAAATTACCAGAGAAGCAGCGTCACTGAATCAAAGCGGCAGCTTGTTGAGACGGAGGGAAACAAACCAGTACAGGCGCCAACGTGTTGCTCACATCAAATTGCAAACTGCAAATTACACACCAAAATGTAACTTCTTACTTCATTTCCTGCAGCCATGCATGATTGTACCAAACATAATCTTGTAACTGGTATGACTTTCTCAAAAGGCAAGTAACAGCTTTAATAATGGTTGGTAATGGTTGAATGAATTACTATTTATAGCCCAATATTAAGGGCAACATGTATTGTTGAATAATCTCCCATGCCAGCAAATCTGCAGTTGTAAATATTGATGAACAGTTAATAAATACTGCAGAGCTTTCTTAGAAGGTCAAAGGTCATATGGCCCATTGGAGGGTTTCTATGCTGAACTTAAGTGTCTGGCTGCAGGAGGATAAAGAACCTGGCAACCCCAACGTTCTCCTCAATGATGACTTTTAACTAACAAACTAAACAGCACTTATAAACCTTTTCTAAGGACTGGCTCATTCCAACATATCACCAGGCATCTGCTACCAGATTATGATCTGAAATACATGTTGCAGCTTTAAAAGGTTTAAGAATGCATCGCTGTGTTACTTTACTGAGGAAAACTGTTTTTTGCTATTGCGAAATTCTCGTCCTACTTAAGCCAAGAAAAAGAAAAAAAGACACATTTTACCCATCACACAGAGGAAAAACGGCATGGCACAAACATCTATTTCGACACATCTTTTTGCAGCTCGCTGCAGCCTAGCTGCCGAACAAACATTTCCACAGGCAGAGAATGTCACCGGTGCTGCATTATGGCCTTTGGAGGTCGAGGCGGTAAGCAGGGGCAGAACATAAACAGTAGTAAACAACAGTAGCGGTGGGGAGTGGGCCTCCCTGCTGTGTTGATTATTGGAGGCCGTACACAGGCCCGATCCCCCCCCGGGAGCTCACCGAGCGGGAACGGCTGCTGCTGGCTGCCCACAGAGAGGCCAACAACATCTGGGCCTCAGCTCAGCTCACCTCATTACGCTCCTGTTGCTGCGTCGGAGTGGAGCGAGTGTTTGTGTAGCAGCACTGGCAGAAAAACAGACAACAGTAACAAGCAGAAAATGAGGGGGGAAAGAAAAGAAAAAGGGATGGCATGAGGGAATCAGCATCTTTTTGAGACCCGGAGTTGAAGAAGTGGAGATTATCTGTGAGCGGTGTTCTTATCACGGTGGAAACTACAGTAAAATCTCCAACCAGAGGAATTTTATTCTCAAAATTTGGGCTCAGAAAGTTTAATTTGACACTTTCCGACACATCCATTGAATCAGCAGTGGTTACAATAGCTGATTATACTTGCATCTTCTTCATTTAATTTTCTTAAATTAATATTTCTGGTCTGCTATTTTATTGTATTGTTGAGTATTTCCCATACTAAGTTTGTGTATGTTTACTATGTAACGTGCTGCCACAAACAAATTCCCCCCTGAGGACGAATAAAGCCAACACACCTTTGGATTAGTCCCATTATGTGGTTTACTGAGATTTCAAAGCAAAGTCAGCTTGGGAACCATTGTTAGACTTTATTATTTATCCGAGCCAGGCTGTATGGGGCTCGCTCAGAGGCACTTTGGTTTAAAAAAAAAGGGGAAACCGTGTGGAGTGTGCTCGTTCATCATGTTTCTTGATCTGTACATTTCTGAAATGGCAGCAAGCCAGGTTTTTAATGGCCGCTGGTGAGTGAACGTCTCTGCGTCGCTGGTTCACCGCTGTCTTCTGGCGCCCTCTGCTGGTGGAAAGTGGTAATCATAAAGGCAAATAGCAAAGAAAACAGGCCGCAAGCAGCGTTAAATCATTCAGTGTGTCTGCTTGTGAGACTAAAACCAGTATTAGTGTTCTCTCTTAAAGTGTGTGTAGAAATACTTTTCAGAGCAGAATGTGTGTCCATTAAAAGAAAAAAAGCAATGTTATATTGAATACTGACTTGATTCCCACTCAGGGAATTACTTACCATGAGACGAACAGGGTAAATGTCAGCGGTTGCAGATAAAATAAATTAGGTCACCTGCCACCATGACAGATACAATTTCCTTGTGTTGAGAAATATGATTTACAAAAAGCATTTCCCCAAGGAATCAGTCAGGGATTTAAGGTACAATGACTATTCACAATGTGTACAATTAAGCGTTCTGCGCAGATTATGTTTCATAAGTGGCAGACAAGATTGAGCCGTTAGAAACAGCAGGTTAAATTTTGCTCTGATGTCTTTCTGGTACGTCGCAGTAGATAAAGCACACGTGTTGATAATAAAAACTAACGACGGCTGAACGCAATTAGGCTTCTTTAGTTTCAGGGTCCTGTAGCTGTGCATGCAGACTGCCGTCACACTGGACCACCTGCATGAAACAGCCATCGTTAGTGGGATGAGTAACACCTGTGTGACTCTTCCTACTAATGCTGCAAAACATTTTACATAATTATCTTAACATCTGCTCTCTGCTACGTACAGAACTGTTCATTAGTAGAGGAGTATGTATAACAGCACAAGTTCACTTGTAACTTTCTCTCTTGTCCTCATCAGGTGGTCAAGCTCAATTAAAGACTATTCACCTTGACCTCTTTCAGTAGCAGTAAATTATGTATTATGAATTCATGCTGTAAATGTATACAATTCACAAGAAAAAAACATAATTGTTCACATTTCACTCATGACAGATGATGTCAGAGAAATGTGTAGTTTACTCTCAACATGTACTTCTGTGCCATGTGACCAAAAACTAATAACTAAGTATGTTGTACTTAATGAATTTAGCAATTTCAACTTGACAATCATCCCTCATTGAAAACTAGGAACAGATTTATTGTGAGTAATCCTAAAAAAAAAAAGGACAACTTTTTTTTGTTCCTCCAATTTATTAAGAAAATGTACAGGGGGATTAACGGTAGGACTTCTGGTAGCGGGCACGAGCTCCGGGTCCACCGAACTTCTTGGACTCGCAGCGACGAGGATCGGCAACCAGCAGGGTCCTGTCGTACTGGATCAGGATGTCTTTGATCTCCTTCTTGGAGGCCTCATCAACATCTGCAGAAGGACAAAAAGGCTCCAAGTTATTCTCTATCCAAAGTGTTCGAATACAAAATACCTTTAGTATAATAAACACTGCACTGTGTAATTTCACACCTAAAGGTCTTTTTGTAATACTAGAACTTAAAGAAAACAGTTGTCTTGTTTAGAAAGCATCCCCTGACCAGGTAGTTTCTATGAAAAGGCAATCAGTTTCACCCGACTGTTTGTCATTATCTCAAAAACACATGACAAAATAAACTAATGTAGATTAAAAAAAAAATTGACAGCTCAAGTTCCAAACAATGTGGATACACAAATCACTGGAGTGATTATTCCCATGCTGACACAAAACCCCAACTCTACAGTGATTCAACATTAAAGCTCAGCACACAGCTGGAGCCCTTAATACAGCACAAACTCAGAGACTTGCAGGCACACATGTTCTCTAGACTGCAAGTTAAGTGTATTTCTGATGCTAAAGCTTTAGAAATATCTCTTTTGAGTGTTGCTTCGTATTTTAAATATCCCGATTTGACAACCTTTCACCCATCTAGGATGTCCTCAGATCTGTAGCACCAGTTGAGCCGAAATAAAACATAGTTGACATACAAAACAAGTTCTGTAAAATACAGAAATTAATGAAAATGTGTTCCCACGCATCAGGACTATTTCTATTGGGTTAAAACAGTCACAGCAATTTCTCAAAAGCATGATTGATGTTTGTGCACAGGAAAAAAATGTAATACTCACACTTCTGGTAGTAGGCAACCAGGGATTTGGAGATGGCCTGACGGATAGCTGGAAGACAACAATAACAAGATTAAATGGCAGGAAGGTTAAACATCCTCAGACACACCATTTGATGATGGATAAATATGAAACAACTAATCACTCATACAAATATGATTTCTTCTTACCATAGATCTGTGCCACATGTCCACCACCCTTCACTCTGACTCTGATGTCAACTCCAGCAAAACGCTCCTTGCCCAGCAACAGCACTGGCTCCAGAAGCTAAAACACATAATGACAACCATGTATTAAAGAAGAAACTATCATAGTGAACAGGATTATTACAAATGTATGTGTTTTTGCAGAATACTGAAAACTGCTTAAAAAATCTAATACATCCCACTAGCCTCAAAAAGGATAGCAATACAAATCCCCTTCAAACAATGAATTTAGTTTAATATTGATTTCAGCTGCTAGGCCAAAGGCAGTAAGGTACCCCTTCGTATAGGCTTCACATGCATCGTGTTAGATACAGGTTACAACTGGCACCCTTGTTGCCCAGCTCATCCCGACCTGTCCCAGTCTCCTTTAAATACAGATGTTAAAGGCTTTGTCCTCCATCAGCCATGTGCATCCGGACGTTAACCCCCTCTCTCATCAGGACCCACCTTGTACTGGAGGGTGGCAGGCTCCACCATGTCCAGGGGTCTGCCGTTCACCTTGATCAGGCCATTCCCCCTCTTGCAGTGAGCAACTGCTGTGGCGGTTTTCTAAGAAGAAAGCATCAAAATCATCATCAGATCACAGAGAGACCTGAAAGTTAACTCTGTACACCGGTTAACCTGCACGTGTATTACGATAAAACACATAGCACACCGTTACAATTCCAACATTAGGTTTATGATGTTATCGAGCCACGTGACGTTGATGGATTAGGGTCGCTGGGTTTGTCAATTAAGTCAGAAAGTGGTGTTTATATGTAAGAGACGTGAGGTGAAATTAACGGTGACGTGCTGTAAAGTATCTAAAGACAACCAGTGCTAGCAACCAGGCTAGTTAGCTAGCTACCAACGCTCCGATCCGGTGACGCTATGGAGCAAAACTGGCCGATTTTAAACGCAGCAGCAAATATCACAGGTGCTTTACGAACATGTGCAACATTAATAGAGCTTCAACCAATGTTTCGTCACGTCTAGCGCAACACAGGCCTCCGTAACACGATGTTAAGCAGACACACCGACGCATCATGTTAGCTACTATAGCTAACGACCGCTAGCAAGACAGGATAGGCACAACACCACATGTGGAATACAGTCTTTATTTTACTTACTTTACGTCCAAAGACCTGGACAGATTGCAAAGGACCTTTAGCCGGCATGGTTCTGAAACACACAAGGAAGAAGCGTTACACTAGAAACCAGTGAATATGTGTATTTTATACTATTTAGGGGGATCGGGCTGACAAACATACCGTCTTCAGCTAGGGTGCCGTACGGAGAGAACGAACGGGGTTTCACATGCCGAAGATCAGGGGCTATTGTACGACACTTCAGACGTGCTTTGTGGTAGATTTTGCGACAGTTCTTCTACCTCCATTTTACGGTTGTGTGAGGAAAGCAACGGCCGAAAAAACTTTTATAGAACAAATATTCTTCAATGTGGAACTTTATTCGAAAATGGGTTTATTTTGGCTTGCAACTATAAAAAAAATATATATAAAAAAAATATGACTTTCAGAAACAGGTTTAGTGGAAATTAATATAAAAGCACAATGTCTCACCACAACGATATTATTTCTGGAATAATTGAGTTATAGAGTATTTTTCTTAAGAATTGGTTGGACACAAACATATTTTGGGTAAATCAATAATTGAAAATGCAATGACAGAAACTGTTTTTCATTGTTTTTCCTGCTGAAGACACTTTCAAGGATTTTTTTTTTTGTGTGTGGAGAAAAAGGCTTCTGTCATTGTGCTGATAACATGTCAAAACTAGAAATGTTGAGATTGTTAGGGAAACAGTGACTAGCCGTTGACGACATTGGACAGGACGATCGCAGATTACAAGCAGGAATTAATCAGCAATTGTAGTTATTCGACAATTCATTATATATAGATAATAAAGTTCCCAAACCTAAATAATAAATAAAACGTATTTAAGTCAGTATAAATGGAGCGGAGCTATTTAAGAAAACTACTCATCAACACAACTAAACTCAAATAAACGTCTCCAAACTGAGTTGTCAGTGCCAAATTACATATTTTCTTCCAGGAAACTTACAAGAAATTTACAAGATAATGACGACAGTCACAACATCCAACCGGAAACAGAAACACTGACCCTGCAAATAGGTCAAGATGTCACTCTTGAATTTGTGTTCTACGCTCCGGCTTTAGGGAGAATACATTTTGATGTGAACAGATTATCAGTTTACATGATGTGATCCCGTTAGGCATCAGTTTCCCACGGTGACACTCAAATACACTTCACTGTTCTGCATGTATTGACCAGATGAGGTCACTGTTCACCCAGTGTTGCCTGCATGTCTGAGCAGAACTGCTTCTTTCCCTGAAACGCAGACTTCTCCTGTTTTCTGGGCTTCAGAGGTGGAGCGGGTTGATCCAGTCGATGTGGGCACGACCCTTGACCCCAAATTACCCCCCATCAGTGTACGAACATGTGATTGATGCCTGACATCTAAAAGGCGCTACACAAATACAAGTCCATTTATGCATTTACAATTTAATAAAAGGTTGAATACGAGGATGGACTCTTAAATAACAAATATGCTGAAATGTACATTGTTTGTTTATCATATCCTATTGTAGATTTTCACATTTTAATTTCTAACTTTGTCTTCATACTAAGTCAAATTCCTTGTATGTGCAAACATACTTCACTCTTTCTGTTTCTGATTAAGGATGTCAACCTCTGCAAGAACTTGTTTCTTTTAATTTGCATTTAGTTTCCCTGCATCACTCTATTTGTTCATTGCGGTCTGTGTTAAACAGCAACAGGATGTGACTGTATTTATAGCCTTTGCTGCCTTTCTTCGCTGATGGACACAGTTGTCCCTCGCCACCAGCAACCAAGTTTATACTGGGACCACCTGCTGTTGTGCACTGGCATGTTTTACTGGGGCTCTCAGTCCACTCTGGGACGAGACAGGGGACTTTCTCGCAATTATTGAAATTAGTTTTTTTTAAGGCCACAATTAACCTCTCCTCACTCGGAGCTCCAGAGGACTGAAACTGAACCCCCTGGAGATACTGTGTCATCTCCCACATACGTGTGTCCGGCAGAACGACGCGCATCCCAAGGAGGCCAACGCAACGCTTTAATTGGAATTCTCAGACGCAGCGGAGCACCTGTCTCCCTCCCGGTCAGTTATATCTCATCCTCTTTGTTGGTCCCTTCCCACTCACGACTCAAGACTTGGGAACACACATTGTTGACGCCGCCGTCGAAGCGTTGCATCGTGGGAGCAATTACACTTTAATCCTGAGAGCAAAACGCCTCCAATAGCAAGAATGTTTTAATCACATTCCAAAGAGGAGACGCAGGCGCGGCAGTGACGCTCACCTCGTCTTTTTCTTTGTTCTTACCGATGATCCTCTGTGGTGCTTGAGCTTTTTAACGTTTTTTTTTTCTCCCGTTGTCAGAAATAATAACTGTTGGTACACAAATAGCGATATTTAAAATGCACTGGCTGACTGCTAAAACAATAACTTTACAAAGATAACTGAACATATATGTTTATATGTTGTTTATATGTTTATATGTTGTTTATATGTTATATGTTGTCTAGTTTAGATGTTGTTTATATGTTGTCTATTTTTTACTTTTTTAAATGTTGCACTATTCACTTTTTTTTCAGACAATAGAGAAACATAATTTCAGGTCCTCTGTATGTTTGCACAATATGGAAGAAGTGACAAATAAAACTGACTTTGACTTTGAGATATCCTCTTCATAAAGTTGTTTCTTTGAACCACATTTATAACATGTTAGTTTGTGAGGATATTCGAGGCAGTGGCTCATTTTTGGAGAATGTGACAGCTGGGACTTCACACGGCTCTGATGCACTTAAAGAGATCGCAATGTGCTCCGTTAATGTCACTCCTCGAAAACACCACGGTGGCTTTTAAACCGTCACTGCGGATTAGCAAGTTACCCCCAACTGCGCGTGAACTATCTGCAGACAAGAGTCGAAGTGCATCGTTCTCTATTTATCCTCGGCTCCCACGTCTCTGTCGGCGTCAAGAGGCCTCGGTGGGGCCTTTACAAGTATGGGCGTCATTTGTTCCGGGTGACACATGTGCGTTTGCTTCGTGGGGACTGGAAAGCACAAGTGTGTGTGTGCGCATCTGTTGTGTATCTGAAATAGTCTCTCATCTTGTCCTTACAAAGGAATGAGGAGGCGCTGCAGGGTCAGAACAGGAGGGAGGGGTCGGTTAAGTGTGGCTAAAAGGTTTGGCGAGGAGAAAATAGACTACTCCATCTGTCTCAAAATCCGCCCTGCTGCTGACCCCCACTCTGGAGACTTTGGAGGTCACATGGTAGAAAAAGGCAAACCCCTTTAAAAAACCCTCCAGCTGCACAGCCACGACCCCAGTTATCTCTTCCTAGCTTGTCTCGGTGGTCATCCTGCCTTCTGTCCATCATGTCAGACACTGAGGAGTACGAGCAGGAGGAGGAAGAATTTGAAGAAGAGGAAGAGGATGAAGCGGAGAAGACGGAAAAGCAAGCAGGGGAGATTGAGCACGAGGAGGACTCCAAGTGGCGGCCCAAGACGACTTATGTGCCAAATATCGCTCCTCCGAAGCTGCCCGACGGCGAGAAGGTGGATTTCGACGACCTGCACCGGAAGCGGCTGGAGAAGGATTTCAACGACCTGCAGACGCTGATAGAGTCGCACTTCTCCACGCGCAACAAAGAGGAGGAAGAGCTGGTCTCGCTGCGCAGCCGCATCGAGAACCGCCGCTCCGACCGAGCGGAGCAGCAGCGCGTGCGCGCCGAGCAGGAGCGCGAGCGCCAGGCGCGTCTGGCCGAGGAGAGGACGAGGCGCGAGGACGAGGCGGCGAAGCTGCGCGCGGACGAGGAGGCGAAGAAGAAGAAGATCTTCACCAACAAGTCCTTCGGCGGCTACCTGCAGAAGGTGGACCAGAAGAAGGGCAAGAAGCTGACCGCGCGCGAGGAGAAGAAGAAGGCGCTGCTGGAGCGCCGGAAGCCGCTCAACATCGACCACCTGCACCAGGACAAGCTGGCGGACAAGGCGCAGGACCTGTGGCAGTGGCTCCACCAGCTGCACGCCGAGAAGTTTGAGCTGGCCGAGAAGCTCAAGAGGCAGAAGTACGACATCCACGTGCTGCGGAACCGAGTCAGCGACCACCAGAGGGGCTCCAAAGCATCCAAGACGTCCCGCGGGGCCAAGGGCAAGGCCGGCTCCTGGAAGTGAGGGTGACGCAGCCGCAGCTGGACTGTATCGCAACAGCTACGTCATCGACGTGTCTGATTGTTCTCACTTTATGTTCACTCTTGGTTTGGTTGAAGACTTTATTAAACCTGATATGTGGTGGTGTTGATTTCACAGCTTTGCAAACCAACACTGTTTCTTTCCACCTGTGCAGTTTTTTTTCATCTGCCCACAAAAATGTGTGATCAAAACACAATTTAATCTCTTGTGAAATAATCTGCCTGCAATCATTTCTAACTCAAGAAATTCAGTTTACTCTGCTCTTACATTTATACCCAATAAACCACTTGAAACGTGTCATTGTTTTTGAAAAAGGGTGACTCCCAAGACAGAAATGTGAACTTTTTGTTGTTGTTGGTGATTGAATGATGTCACTTAAGAACAGTTGTGTTAAGAACAGCTGACTTTGTCAGATGACTTATTTAGACCTGCGGTATTTCTATAGCAAAAAAAGACCCAACTGTTGACCGACAGGTCGCGACCCAAAGAGCCCGCAGAGTGGAAGGAGCTTTGCAAAGTGGTGACTGATGTCTTAAAGGAATGCAATCAGCAAGACCCGGGTTTCCATTTCTCTCTCTTGTCGTCTTGCAATGAAAGACAAAGATAAACCTCAGATTGTTTTATGGAATAATTATCAGCTCATTCGAATCATTGACCTCAAATTTAACATCAGTCGGATAATTCATGTTGTTTATGCTTCTGCACAAACTGCTGTCTGGCTGGCAAAGATTATTCCAATCAAACTTCCTCTATGTGTTGACAGGCCACCAGGAAAACTAGTTTATTTGATTTATGTATGTTGCAAGCATCCTCTCATCCCCCATTACCAATTATTTATGATTTTATTATTATTCTGAACCTAATTTTTTGGCTTCAAAATTATCTTAATCTTTGAAAAACGTTTAACGTTCATACATTTAATATCTAGTTTGATCATTTTAATTTTATGTTTTGCCTTTGTTGTCCTAAAATGACATCCTGCTGTCGGTCAAATGAAAGTCAAAGTGTGCAGCACTAACATGTTATGTCCACTGGGTGGCACTAGAGAGCCAGTTTGAAGCAAACACTTGTATTACACACAAAACAAGTGCTTAACTTAATGTGTATGCATGCAATACATATGTATTCAATAAATGATACAAATTAATTTAGGAAGCCAGGTTAATGTACTTTTTGTTGTTATATTTGAATACATTTCGAATTGGAAAGTCCTTCATTCCAGAAAGTCAGAATTTATTGTATCTGTAGCCTAAGATTAGTGTCTTTGTCTCAGTCCATGAGTGATGATTTTAATACGCTCAGACTGACTTTTTCAATGGAACAGACTCTCTTTCCAACAGTAAGACACTAAACTGCACTAAACATATATGTCAGACTAAGGTATTTTGACAGTTCTCTCCCCTGCAGGTTTTGATTGTCACTCAGACTTTGGCTGTAGATGCCCTGTCGCAGTTTTGCTCTCATGGCCGTGACAAGCCATTCAAAGGCTTCCAGGCACAGCAGGTTACCATAGAGACTGGGGAAAAGCCATATGATCAGGTCTCAATACCCCACCACCCCCCTCATCCAGCCTCAAAGCGCCCACTATAATGATGAAAAACACCTGACTTGACCCCATCTTGACATCCAATCGACTACCCGTGTGGCACCGGGGAACGACATGTTCCAAAAAAAGTTAATTTGAAGACAAGCTGCTGCTGGATGTTAATTCAAGTTATACATACTGCTGCTCTGTTGTGATGATTGAAATGCACTTCATGGTGATGCACATGCTGAGTTGGAACCGTGTGAACGTCAGCAGCCACAGGCTCACCGAGGGCTGGGGGGGTTGAGTGTCTGCATTAGTACCCAGCAGAGACTAGAGGATCATGTAAATGCTGCAAGATGATTGACAGTTTCCAGCGACACTTTCAACTCTGATGGTGAATTCATTATGTGGTTCAGTTGTCCAAACGGATATCTGTATTTTAATCAAAGTCATGCAGGTGTATTCTGGTATGCAATTAAAATGCAAATTACAAATGGAGACGCAAATGGCATTACATTACTCAAGGTGCATTATGACTTGTTCAGGACTCGAAACTCGAAGATTAGGACTTGACTTGGGACTTGCCGGTCTTAACATGGGTTTTGACTTGGGACTTGTTGGTCTTGACCTGGGTCTTGACTTGGGACTTGTTGGTCTTGACTTGGGACTTGTTAGTCTTAACATGGGTTTTGACTTGAGACTTGTTGGTCTTGACTTGGGACTTGTTAGTCTTGACCTGGGTCTTGACTTGGGACTTGTTAGTCTTAACATGGGTTTTGACTTGGGACTTGTTAGTCTTGACTTGGGACTTGTTAGTCTTAACATGGGTTTTGACTTGGGACTTGTTAGTCTTGACCTGGGTCTGGACTTGGGACTTGTTGGTCTTGACCTGGGTCTGGACTTGGGACTTGTTAGTCTTGACCTGGGTCTGGACTTGGGACTTGTTGGTCTTGATCTGGGTCTGGACTTGGGACTTGTTAGTCTTGACCTGGGTCTGGACTTGGGACTTGTTGGTCTTGATCTGGGTCTGGACTTGGGACTTGTTAGTCTTGACCTGGGTCTGGACTTGGGACTTGTTGGTCTTGACTTGGGACTTTTCAGTCTCAATTTAGGATTTGTCCGTCTCGACTCTGGACTTGGGACTCGTCAGTCTTGATTTAGGAATAATCAATTCTGCCCTAGAACTGGACTTGGGACTTGACTTGGACATGTCAAACTTAACATAGGACTTGTCAGTTTTGACTAAGACTTGACTTGGAATTTGAGTGCAAAGTGTTGTGACTCACACAACAATGGCGTTGAATGCAACATTAACTGTAATGAATGAATACAATGTTTCATACATGTTCTTTAAACAAACAGGAAACATACAGAAGGACTCGTCCACTCGCAGATCATCAACAACTTCACCCCCAGTTGTGAAACCTCATAATCCACAACTTCACTTTTCTTTTCTCTTTATGTTCATTTCAGATCTAGGAAGTGGAATTGTTTGTTGACCAGGAAGCAAAACTTAAAAACGATCTGATTTCATAATAACATACATACTTATTTTTCATTAAACAGATTAAAGAAACATTATGTTGATATATGATCGTAAAAAAATAAAATAAGTTGACCATAAGGAACGATGTCTCCCGAGTTCATGTATTTACTTTGAGGAGCATGATGTCATTACCATTTCCTTCGTAAGATGTTTGTATCTCTTTTCAAGGTTTCTTATTCCACCCTCTTGAGATTGTGCAACAACATTATATAATACATCATAACTCACAAGTCTTCACCGTGTGCAGCAGTGACCTCGATGTCTGCACCGACTTTTTTTCCCCCGTGCATGATTTCACTCCCGTCTACCAAGTAAGTAAAAACTAAAATCAAAAGCAGGTTAACGCTGGTATTTTGTATCTCAGAATAAATATTTTTGAACCTGCTAAAAAGCATTCATTTATTTTACTTTTTCTGTTCTGTGTCTGGAAATGATCATTTATTTGTGTTACAGAAGAAACAAACAAGATTTCGTACTCTGGCAATCGACTCCTTGTAAGTTCCTTATTTTAGTTGATTCTCACCCAGCGGAGGGTTCATAAATATATGAACACGTTTACGACTTTAACCCTGGAAATAAACCGCGGATTGAGACGAATGCCTGCGTGTAAATGTAGTCATGGAGGTTAAAACACAATGTAGTTGTCTTGATTCAGCCATGATATCTACTGCCTCAGTGTGTATTCATCTCCACAGAATCCGACATAATGGCTGTCGTGAGCCTGTGGGATGCAGTCGATCATGGTTCCTTTTAATTATTTACGATTTTCTTTAATGAGAAGTAAATGGCATTACGCCTGTAGGTAAGTACCGTGGTAGATAAAACATTTCCACTCTGCTTCTGAGATACAGTAACCTCCTGTGTGCTTCGTGTTTTGTACATTTTTTATCACATTTCTGTTTTTAATCTTGTTTAGGTGCAAATAACCCTCATTTACATCCAGTGACAGCCAAGAGAAACTTATGTTTTTAGGATGTGGGAAACTTGGTTATCCCAGTTGTTGTCATGAATTCAGGCAGGCGGTGGGTTGTTTTGAAATACTTGTCAATATGTGTATAAGTACACAAAGGCAATAGAACAGATAACTGTTTTCCTGGGCAAATGAAAACATACAAGTTGTTCAGTGAAGAGGTATTATATGATTAAAACGTTTGACATTTGGGATTAGTGGTGGAAATTAAGTACATTTACTCAAGTACTTAAGTACAACTTTGAGGTACATTACTTGATTATTTCCATTTGATGGACAAATACTCTGTATTCCTCTACATTTTATTGACCGCTGTGCTTTGCAGATAACGTTCTCACATGAAAAGCACACGATGAGATTATGAAATAAAACCTGTCGTTAAAGATGAAACTATAGAACTAAAACTATAGTATTTTCGTTATCAATTGGTTTATTAATTATTCCTTGGATAAACATCTTTTACTTTAAGATCTGAATACTTCTTCCTCCATTAGCTGGACTTAAATTGCCACATTAACCACTTCAGTTAACTGTTAGTACTTTGTTATATTATTAATTAGGCAGAGAATTGGGTACTCAAGTAATCATGATTCAACCCACGAGGTCAATTATATCACGCGCCACCTTATTAAATGAAATTCACAGGTGAGAATATATAAAACTCATATTTGAGGCTCTTTTTTCTTTTCGTTAACAGGTTGTTTCGTTCTGGCAAACAGACTTCAATGTGTTGTTGTATATAAACACACACATGCACTCATGATACCAGTGAGGAAACCAGCTCTGAGAAATGCTCCGGCTCCAGCCTTCTAGATGCCTTGAGCCTGCCCCGGAGACAGCGATGTTTGGGCTTATTTCCAACCTCCTCCAAATTGAGGTGGGAGTTGGTGGCAGCCAGAGGTATAAAGGAGCTGTAGCTATAGCCGACAGGGCATAAATCTCCTGCGAGCATCCTGCAAGTATTCAAGCCCAGATCCCTCTGGCCGTATAAAGATTTGATGTCGCCATGCATCCTGTCAGCGCCTCATTGCAACCCGGAGAGAGTGAGTTCCTGAGTCCACAGCTTCAGTGCTGGAATGCAGCATCACTCTAGACATGATAATAAGAACAGAGGATCAGAAATGACTGTGGTACTAAACCGGACCCTCATCTTCCAAGGGATTTAATCTGAAGATGTCTGAGCTTTTAGTTTGTTTACATAAACTAATGCCCCAAAAATTATCTTGTTTTCACAATATTTTTGAGAAAAATCATTGTGGAAAAATGTACTTGACAACTGCAGATTCTTGAAATCCATTTTCAAGTACTTTTTGAACTCTATCACAGTACTGAGAGGAAGTCACTCTGAGTGCCACAAAATAAACATATCTGAGGAGTTGGTGTCAAATATTTGTACCAAATTAAACGTCCATTTTTTACAGTAACAATATATTTATTCCATTTCTCTCTCTCTCTATAACCAAATACATGTCACGACAACATATATATATATATGTTGTCGTGACATGTATTTGGTTTCTAGAGCCTGTTTGGAGTCAATTCACATACAAATGGTTATTCATGAGCCATATTATCATATATGGCCTTCTGGGGTGTGATGAATAAACACAAAAGTGTGAAATACTCGCCTGCAAAAGTATGTTCATGCCTGTCACAAATGTTCCCTTGAGTGGATCATTTTGACCGGCTATAAAGCAGCCGGCCTTGTGAGGCTCCTCTTGCTCAGCGATGACATGCAGGGGACATTGTTTACCCACGTTTCACTTCCCTGCTTCGCTTATCTAACCTTTCCACAATTCCTTACATAAAAACATAAATACTTTTTTTTTTTACAGACTGAATCCGTGTTGCCGTCAGAAGCCTGGTCTTCACTGGAGAGAGGAAATCAACTTGGAGCGTTTTCTGATACCCCACCTGGGAAATCATCTTGCCCCCGCTTGTTGGGGCCCCGTCGCCCAGGTTGGCACGTTGCACCTCTTCTAACCAAAAATGCCATAATACCTCCTATCGAGATGGAAATCGCTGCTCTTAGATCATGTTACTGTTGGTATTTAGTCGTATCACTCCACGCTAAGTTGAAGTGTGGGCAACACGGATGTATTGTAAAGGATGGTGGACTCACAGGGCCGGTGAATGAGTCATTTCGAGTTAGAGAGCGTGTGTGCGTCACTCTTGTTTCTTCTTTAGGAATATAATGCGACGCAGTTGCCAAACAGCTTCCTGACGGCAACACATTGTAAGGACGCTGGTCAGAACCATGAGTCATCACCGGAGTGTAGGAGCTCAGGCTGTTCATTCATGACAAAAAAACAAATTAAAAAAACTATTCAAATGCAACGTTGACATCACGCATCTGCTGGCTGCTGTTTGCGCAGGCTTTATGAGATGTGATGCATCTCCAAGAGCTTAAAATCACGACTATACCATAAATAGAGTTGTGAGTCATGAAGGTACAGCGTCAATATCAGGTAGGAGAGGACAAGCAGCTCTTTAGTCGAGGGGAAAACAGGATGATCCAACGTCAACATCCAAACATCCAACATTCACTCTTGATACTAAATGGTGGCTGTGACTCAAAGCTTTTTAAATATTTGTTCAAAAGTTAATTTGCTGTTTCCAGCTTTCGGTTGCACTCTCAAACCATTATCAGGAAAATGGTCGTAGTTTGAGTTGCGGAGGTGAAAGGGCTCTAATGTGGATTGACTATTTCATGTTGATTTACAACTCCAGTGAGTATTAGGAATTGTCTTGGCCGCTTCGGATTTTTTTTAAAGTCCGACTTGCTCAAGACTAACTTTATTCCCCACCATCACCAAAAAAATAGAAATGTTAGCTTTTTACTTTGTTATTGTCATCTATAGTGGTTATTTGCATAAAGGAACTATTCAAATGATTTTATTTATTTATTTATTTATTTATTTATTAAGGATCCCCATTAGTCTACACCGTAGTGGAGACTATTCTTCCTGGGGTCCAGGCAAAAGCATTACAATACAAATCATAAAATGATGTACAGCCTGATCAATGTTGGTGAACAAAAACACAGACTTAGGAACAACATTTACATTCAAAGAAAAATTATAAAAATGCCTAAATACCTCAAGTAATAACCTAATCTACACTAATTTCCTTTCTGATTATTGCTGCCTTAAGTTTCCTTCTTGTTAGAGTCAGATATGAGGGGAGCACATTCCAGTATGCGATAGCTCTGTACATTACTGTTTTCTTAAGTGCATTGGTTTTGGGTAGAGGAAGAGTAAAGTGACCCCTTAGTGCCTGTCTGGTATTATAACCATGCCTCTCATTTGCATGTGATAGCTGTAAAGACAAACTGACGGGTTTCTGTGAGGAATACACATTATTTAAAAACAGAATAAGTCTGCATGCCAGTCTTTCATCCACCATCATCCATGACAACCTAGCATGCATAGCATCCACACTACTCCTGACAGAGCAGTGAAGTGCTAGTCTTGCCGCTCTGTTCTGAGCAACCTGAAGTCTACTAATTTCTTGCTTTGATGCGCTAGACCAGATAACAGGACAGTAGTCCAAATTTGACAGAACTAGAGATTGTATGACTAGTCTAATTGTTGTGTTAGTTAGCAGATGAGCACTCCTTCTAATGGCATGGATACTATTAATCATTCTCACCACTGTATTATTAATGAGTGGACCATGACAGTGTTTCGTCAATAGTGACACCCAGCAGTTTGACTTCCTTAACCTGTTCCATAGTAGTACCCTCCAAAGAGAGGCTTAATTTCTGATCTGTCCTGAGAGCACATTTAGAACCTATTACCATGCATTTAGTTTTTAAGACATTCAACTTCAGCTTATTTTCCATGATCCATTCAGTAACCAGCTTTAACTCTTGTTGAAGCACCTCATTAACATGTTCAATGCTGTCTGACGATACATACATAGTCGTGTCATCCGCATAAATCCCCATTCCTGCATTTTTTTATATATATGGCATGTCATTTACAAAAATAGAATAGAGAAGGGGGCCAAGGCAGCTTCCCTGAGGAATTCCACACTGAAGCATCTCAATATTTGAAAGGGAGCCATTGAACATAACACATTGTTGCCTGTTCACTAAATAGCCCTTCAATAAATCAATAGCAGACTCTTTGAATCCATACGCCGATAGTTTCATGAGTAGTAGCTCATGATCTATGATGTCAAAGGCTGCACTGAAATCCAAGAGCACCACCCCAACAACTGACTTCATGTCAATCTGTTTGAACCACTCATCAGTAAGACATGTCAGTGCAGTGCTTGTAGAGTAACCTGCTTTGTATCCATGCTGTAGATCTGAGTTAATGTTGTTTTCTGCAAAATATTGCTGGATCTGCTTAAATATAATTCCCTCCAAAAGTTTACTCAAGACAGGTAAAATGCTGATAGGCCTACTGTTTGGACCTGTAAATGGCTCCCTACTGTTTTTAGACAGAGGAGTAACCTTTGCGATTTTCCACAAATCAGGATAAGCACATTCCTTAAAACATAAATTGAAAATATGGCCTACAGGTTTAGCAATTGATTTAGCTGATAACTGAAGTAGTCTGCCATCAATATTATCAAACCCACAAGGTTTATCACACTTAATTGTGTGAAGTATCTTAACCATAGAATCAGCACTGATTGGCTTGAAATCAAACACACAATCCTTACCACACATAATATGATTTTTTATTATAGCTTTGGACAGCCCACCACTCACAGGCAGCATTTGGTTTCTTAGTGTATTCACTTTACTGAGGAAGTAATTATTGAAGTAGTTTGCTATATCAGATGGTTTAGTGATGAATTCTCCATTCAGTTCAATAAATGAAGGTGTTTTGGCTGTTTTACTTCTACCCAAAGCATCATTAAGTACTCTCCAAAGTTTTTTACTATCTCCATGGCATTCCTCAAATTTAGAATGATAGTAATATTTGTTCTTTTGTCTATTTAATTTAGTGATTATATTTCTTAGTGAGCGGTAAGCTTGCCAATCTGCTACATTACCTGACATGATGGCAGATCTTTTCAGTAGGTCTCTTTCTCTCATTAAGTTTCTCAATTCCTCATCCAGCCAAGGTGCTTTAAGTGATCTAACAGTGATCTTTTTAATTGGAGCATGTTTATCACACACTGCAGAAAATAAATTCATAAAATAGTCCAGTGCATCATTTGCATGCATCTTCTCAAGCACAGTATCCCACTCAATATGTTCTACATCAGCAATAAAATCTTTTTCTGAATTGATGATTGGGAAATACATTATTATATCTTTTATTCTAATAAAAAAAAGCATTTATAGTTCTAACCTTTTAAAAGCTTATAGCTAATATTACTGTTTGGAAGTGAAGCAGGTAATAATTCCCTCTATAATTCTGCTTGTGAATTCTACGTCAAGATTGTACTTAAAAAAAAAGTATTTGTGTAATGATTCATCTTCACAAAACTACTTTATTGAGTAGAGCGTAAACGCACCATAATGCAAGACAATGCAACCTCCATTAAACTTCTGAGCAGCATGATGGGAAAACATTAGAACATAACAGTCTGATTAAAACATTTTTAAGCTTATTTCTATTGGCAACCCTGTCTCCTAAAAATTACGTTCCCCCAGAACTAACACGCATTCCCAATTACGTTTGATCAGAAACGTATCTCCTCCCTGATTATGTTTGTGTTTGACGTATTACACATACGTTGATTATACACGTATACCTTGATTAGACACGTATGTTGATTATATACGTATTTTTGTTTGATTGTTTTTATGTTTGTGTTTGACGTATTACAAATACGTTTATAATCGTGTGTTTGTGTTATTGTTTTCTTGCTTTATTTAAGCATATTTTAATTTTTAAACTCTGGGGAGAAAAAAGAAAAGAGGGGCGGGGTGAGGCCAGCGACAGCCGGCTGCGCCGGGCGCCGGCCGCACCGGGAGCCCGAGGGTCGGCCGCACCGGGAGCACCGAAGACCGTTTGCCCGCCGTTGTTAGGCCGGTAACGGGCCTCGGCACCGGGGCTCGGTCTTCAGACTGCTTGGCCGCCGCCGTTAGGCCGGCGGTAACAGCCTCCTTCGCGCCGGCTCCGGTCTTCTCTGAGTCGGGTTGTTTGTGAATGCAGCCCAAAGTGTGTGATAAACTCCATCTAGTGCAGTAAACCACTGCGACCATCAGCAGACACTCGGATCTGTGTGGTCACATCAAGTGCATAATCTGACGTGAAAAAATTCAAATGGGCGGAAGGAGTCACGGGACCCAACATCCGGTTTTCAAAATACTAACTGATATGAATGTGTTCAGAACATTTCTGACCACATCCACACATCTTAACTGTACTGGTCTTACAGAAATGTTGTAATGTGTCAAACACAACGGACTGTTACAGTTAAGATGTGTGGATGTGGTCAGAAATGTTCTGAACACATTCATATAGTTAGTATTTTGAAAACCGGATGTTGGGTCCCGTGACTCCTACCGCCCATTTGAATTTTTTCACGTCAGATTATGCACTTGATGTGACCACACAGATCCGAGTGTCTGCTGATGATCGCAGTGGTTTACTGCACTAGATGGAGTTTATCACACACTTTGGGCTGCATTCACAAACAACCCGACTCAGAGAAGACCGGAGCCGGCGCGAAGGAGGCTGTTACCGCCGGCCTAACGGCGGCGGCCAAGCGGTCTGAAGAGCGAGCCCCGGTGCAAGCTGTCTGAAGACCGGCCCGTTACCGGCCTAACAACGGCGGGCAAACGGTCTTCGGTGCTCCCGGTGCGGCCGACCCTCGGGCTCCCGGTGCGGCCGGCGCCCGGGCTCCCGGTGCGGCCGGTGCCCGGGCTCCCGGCGCGGCCGGCCGTCACTGGCCTCACCCCGCCCCTCTTTTCTTTTTTCTCCCCAGAGTTTAAAAATTAAAATATGCTTAAATAAAGCAAGAAAACAATAACACAAACACACGATTATAAACGTATTTGTAATACGTCAAACACAAACATAAAAACAATCAAACAAAAATACGTGTATAATCAACATACGTGTTTAATCAACGTATACGTGTATAATCAACGTATGTGTAATACGTCAAACACAAACATAATCAGGGAGGAGATACGTTTCTGATCAAACGTAATTGGGAATGCGTGTTAGTTCTGGGGGAACGTAATTTTTAGGAGACAGGGTTGCTATTGGACATGCAGTGGTGGCGAATTCCACGCTTTATGTCTTCTTTGCTAAAAAACAATCTGAACTTGCTCAACAGTCTTCTATTTCTGTTGTTTTGTCATTTTAATATGAATGCAGTCTCTGGAAGAGATCTGGAATCTGTAGGTGTATTCACGAGTTTCCCAACACGTCCACCTGTTTGTTTATTTAGACGTCGGATGCCTCTCCGGTTAAGAATCGCGGCACTGCTGGATGAGTCACACCTGTGACGGCATGAGAGGCATTTGATGAACGGCTGCATTTAGATTCAAGCTCACGTCCTCCACGGTGTCCTCTGCGTCTCTCGGGTGATTCATGCCGACTGCCTCCACCTCTGCCCACCATGTAAATCAGCAGAGCAGCTGAATTGGCCCGTTTGTACACACACAGCCTGTTATTACCACGTCTTCCCAGGCGCTCACACCTGTTGGAGCCACAGTGAAGCCTCTTGTTTCCCGTCTCGGCGGCGCTCATGGTGTCTTAATTACCACCCCCGGACTAACTTTGAGAACTAGAGCAGCAGGGATGCTGTCACAAGATAGAAAATCTTTAAGAGGCCTTAAGCTTTTATCTCCAGTAGTGAGAGGCTGATCTCTGGGATTTCTTTTCTTATAATCTGGACAAAATATTTGGATGGGTAGCAGGACATTCAATTCAATCGTTTTTTCAAACAATTGTGAGAAAACATTGCTTTTGCTGCTCAAAGTAGCTTGTATGTGTCTCCTGTATTTGATGAGATAAGCCATCCTCAACTGTGACACCTCGGAAGTCTCTGAGGTATATTTTGTTTGTTGACCCTCTGTTACGCCCGGCCTAGGGGAGCCTGAGCGCAACATACAGATGGGTCTCCCCACCTCCCAAATTAGGACCAATGCTGCAGAGGTGTAGTACAATGATGCTTTTATTTTTCACCCGGTGTCACAAATTCTTCAGGGTGAGCCTGGCCCAAAATAACAAACAAAACAATCTGGGTACGTAATCTAACTTCCCTAGACCAAAAAAGAAACAAAAGAAAATACAGATGTCTTACCTAACCCCTACCAGAAAACAGGAGAAAACATGGCTAAACAAAAAAAGGCTTCTCACCCCTACCGACACACTTTCTAACCCCACCACCCCAAGGATCCCTCTTGTGCAGCATGGCCCGGTTGGAAGCTGGAGAGAGAGAGCCGGCCCCACAGGTTCTCTCCTTAAATACCGCCACCTGCAATGCAACAAAGCACAAGCACGGCAAAACAACAAAACAGCCCCCCCCCCCAGGCAGGGAGGCGAACAGCATCAGGGCCCACTGCCATCCCATGCACTCTGGGCCATAACACCCTCCCACTTGTGCTAGCAGTTCATAATTTCTTTTTGGAAAGTGACAGTATTTTTGGAAGGGAGTTGAATTGAAAATAGCCATGAGTGACTTATGAGACTACAGAGAACTAACACATCTTCTGTCCTCTCTCAGACTTGTTTCTCTATGAAGACAAATTGTCTATTTTCTCCAAAGACAATGTTACTCTTTGTCTTGGATGGACACAACACTCACCAGATTGAATCATCAGTGCAAACAGTGATCATCTTATGGTTATTGTAGTATTCAGACCATGCCAAACTGAAGGACAAAACATGAAAGTTCCATTATTTATTTATTTTTAATATATCTAAGGGAATCAATGAAAGGAAAATAAGACATGGGGAAAACATTCTGGTCCTCTCCCACTTTGCAAATGTACATGTCACTCTGAATATAGACATATAGTAACACTTGAGCTTCAGGGATATTCTGAATGCCACTTATAACATTCACTCTCTTAGATTATTAATCCACATCATGGTTAGTCATGAGGTTGATGTTTCTGTCAAGACCAATCAATTGAAGGAGAAAGAGTAATGGGCATTTATGTATAGTCCCTCACATCAATAGATCCTTGTCACCTCCGCTAATGCTTCATTCAGAGGGCGTCGCAGCATGTCGTCTCCTCTGTACAGGTGATCGCTTGTTCCAGTTGACAGTTAGCAGCTTTCATTTTTGTTCTCTTTACTTAAAAATAAAACAATGATAGGTCATACTCACTATTTACACTGCCGGCCTGCTGGGGGTTTTATTCTGAAAGATACAGATAACTTAACTTTTAAAGCAAAGACCAGAGACACAGCCATTCCACCCTAAATCCCTCAAGCTAATTGATTCAAATCCGACCTCAGCTAAACACCCTTAAAGGGTTGGTTATCTTGAAAATCTTGCAAGAGTACGCAATATTTTAAAAGTCATCCAACCGATGAAAGTATAGCGAGCAGCATTAGCTCCAAAAGTCCCTAAATCCTACCAAAAAAAAGTTTACAAATGATCAAGACTCCCTCCAAAGACACACAAAATATCATATGAACGTAAACAACGAACATCCTATTGTACATGCTCACAGCTGTAGAGCGAGCAGCTTGTGGAAGACTCTGGTGACGAGTAACGAGTGCATGTGCAGAATACGTGCGAGCAGGTTGGACGAGCAGGTCGCCAATCCAACCTTTACATTCGGGCAAAATTAAATGTTCGGCTCTGTTTATTACAGCCCTGTGACAGCAGATAAAACAAAGAAAACACAATACTTGTTTTGTCAGAGCATTTGATTAATCCATTGCTGTAAGGATGTAATGAGAATTTCAACAAAAATATCATGGCATGTTCAGTTTTTGTGTTTGATCCCTTTCCTAAAAGGCATCCAGGAAAAAAAAACACCCCCTCCGAACAAGAGAGGACTGTTAATGTCTGATGGGTGTCGAGATGTTACTGATACTCTGAAATCATTGCACAACCACGAGGCTTCGTCTGGCTGCTTCATTATGTCAGGGGGAATTATTACAGGATGTTTCATCTCTCTTTTGAATTGAATTGAAGATTAGCTAACTTTGTATTCATGCAGAGATGGAATAATATATAATCATTTATGATTTGCATGCTTTCCAGAAAAAGTTTTTTTTTACACTAGGACATTTATATTTTGAATTACACAATCCAGTTTCTAATAGGTGCACTCTAAGCATGAACATGTGTCTGAGAGCCATGATTAAAAAAAAAGAAAGATATAATTGAATGGAGACATTGGTGGGCATAAAAAAGACCGTTAGGCAGTAATGGGTGGTGGCATTACATAACTGTCTGTTCATTTACCCCTTTCACTGAAATTGTTCTGAGAATAGAACTGAACCCCGCTGCCTCGGCATTAATGAGTGGACCTTTGACCCTCGGTATCCAACGCGGCATGGAGCTGTAATAAAGCAGACCTGTGTGAGCGTACCGGTATCTTTAGCTGTGAAATGAGGTTATTGCAAACTTAGGTGATGCCAGATGGATATGATAACAATTATTGGTCTTAATATCTAGAAGCAAATCTTAATGAACAATCTGATTAGATGAACAGGTCCAATCATACTGGCATTACTGAGGCTCTTTGATAAGCTATCGATGCCAAATTAAAGTTTCCATTATAACAAAACAAGAGTAGATTTTGAAAGAAGCTCTCATCTTTATTTTACATCTTCTGTGTTGACAATTTGAAACTGGGATGATCGATTTCCTCCCCAAATTGTGACTAATCCTGCAGGTGCATTGTGTCCAATCTCCGTCTAAGTCTCCACAGAGCACTGGTGTTAAACGCCCAGCTCCAACGAGCATTCAGGAAATGACAAAGCTTTAATTACATGCATCACCACGTGGAGCTATTAGCCCTTTCTAAGTAAGGATACCACTCCACTCTAAATATGGGTTTGGTGCACGGAGAGTGGGCCGCTTTCATTGCCAGGGAAACTAATGCGAAAGGACGTCGTGCCACGCGACACGAGATATCAAAATGTCCTCTTGATGTTTCACCATCAAACGGATGCGAGATGAGAAAGAGGGACCCATCTATCTGGCGAGCGTCTTAAAAGCATTTCACAAACTCGGGGGCCTTGTATTTGCTTTAGCTCGAGTGTCCGCGGTGGTTGATGGATGCAGCAGGGTGCCAGCCGATTACAGAGACCAGCAACAGGTGGTTTAGAAAAAGGGTCTTTTTTTGAAGTTTAGATGCATTTCATCCCACTCTGCGTTTTTGGAAAAAAGCAAACAAGAAATGTTCTCTTTTTACTGTTTGATTTCATGCAGTTCAGCACTCTGAAGAGTTCAAAGCCTCTCTTGTGTAGTCGGATAATTGTGCCATTTTAAATGCAGACAACACTTTAGAAATTATCCACATGATTGTGGGGAGAGCATGTTGAGAGGCTACTTACAATAGGCTGCATCAGACAAAAGCAACACAAGAAAAACCTAATACGTGACAATGGTCTATATCAACTCATTGTATTGACAATACAGCAACAATACGACAAACTCTCCCTGTGTGTGGAGGGCTATGTGGGCTATAATTGTGGCCAATTTCCAAGCTTACCTAAATTTTTACTAGAACGTGTCTCCTTTTCTCTTGTATTTGTTGATTTTGCTCTTGGAGAAAATGTAACTTAAAAAATAACCCAACTTGTATTTGCATTTCTCTTCTTAATTCAAGGTGTTCATTTTATTCTGCTAACAATCTCAACGTTAACAGTATAATCATAACGTCCGTGTCTACACATGCTTGTTTGGCTTTTTAACAGTTGTAACAGCGAATAAACAGCAACCCAGCTTTACAGGAACACTTCATTTTCATTGTCTTCTGTCTGGATGTGGTTGTTCACTTTTACACTGAGATCTGTAACTTTAGCTTGTATCTTTATCTTTTTAACCTGTTTCCACTGCTTTTGACATCCTGGATTTATCCTTCAAATGCACATTGTAGATCCTTCTGTCTGCTTCTCTCTGAAATTGCTTTTTTGTTTTTCAAAAAATTTATTAATTTCTTCAGTGACAGTGTGGGTTCCAGGTGGGCTCTGACCGCTTGACGGAGTAGCAGCGGGGGCGGTGCTTAGTGAAGTGTAAATTAGGCTCAACTTATTTGCTGGGTGACCCCTTGAAACATCACAAATTCACTTAGATCAGCATATTCCTTCTAATCTAACTTCCTCTGTCTGGATGACGGTGTCAAATGACCAAATAGTGCGGCCAGTGTGTTCCATGTGAAGGTCAATGTGATATGTTGTTGTTGAACGTTAACAAAATAATCCTTTTATTTTGACAAAATTAACACAAAGCTCAAATTGTACTGTCTGGTACACTAGTAGATATCCATCTAACTTGGTATTTGGACATAAAACCCCAGAGAAGTTGATTTATTTTGTCAAAAGATAAAAGTTAAGTTAGAGTTGGAACAAATGCCAAAGGTAGGAGAATAAGAATCAGAGAGATTTTTTATTTATTTAGTTAAAATACATATGAAACAGATACAATAAATCATATGTGTTACAAAAGTTATCACAAACTGTACACATCATGACAGCAGTTGCAGTTGTTCTTGCTCGATATAGAATCAACCAATATGCAAACACTTACAGATCAAAGCTCTAAACTGCTAAACATGGAATATTAAGGTAGAGTTGGTTTCACTGGGTCTCCAGTTTGATTTATTGTTCACAACTATTACACAACGTGTATCAATTTCACTCAATTACAAGTCTGAGCTGTTCAGATTATCACAGAACAATAGAAATACATTGTGATGTTTTTATCTCCATAAGTTCACAACAACTTCTTAAATTTCACGTTTGAATACAAACAGTGCCATTGACAAGTATACTATTTACAAATATTTCAAATTTAAATACTTCATTTCTTATAGTTTCCTCAATCGGTGTGTTTTTAAAGAAGTGAGAGGCATGCTACAAGTAAAAATATTTCTTTTTAATATTAATAAAGGATCATTTCTTCTTTCTTCTTCTTCTTAAGGGCAGTGCAGGGGGGGAAAGCATCATTATATATCCATGTGCAAGTAAGATAACAGTACATTGCCTTTTTTTTTGTTGCTATGTTGTCTTTTTATTAGTTTCTTATTACTCACATATGAGGCGAGGCTGAGTCAATGTTTCGTGTCAGATGCATTGAACTTAATTTTGTATGGCTTCATGTAAAAAAACAAACATATGTAACAGTTGCAAATGTTTTATGGATTATATTTCCCTGATTTTGTAACTGGTGAGAAAAAGATTGTTGTGCAATAAAGTTTGTGTTCAAAATTGCATACTTGCGTATTGATACTATATACTCAGTGTGTACTGCATCCTGTCCACTAAACTAACAATTAGCAGACTGTTCAGAATATACTCAAGCAATATGTCTTCTCTGCGTCACATGACTGTATCAATCTAGACCTTATCAGTCCGAGCTGAATGAAAATTGATCATCACATCAACTCTTCCACTCAATTTTATAATTTCCAGTATTAATTACATTTAGCTGGTCCGCTTTTATCCAAAGCGACTTAGATTTTTGATCTATGCACCGTAGACACAGCAACGGGGAGCAATTAGGGTTTGTCTTGCTCAAGGACACATCAACATGGACTAGCGGAGCCGGTGCTTGAACCACCGATCCTCTGATTGAACGACGGGCATGCTAACCACTGAGCCACAGTTCCCTTTTTTTAATGCAAATTATAAAAATGTTGGTACATGTTTTCAACAGTACATGAGCTCCCTACTTGTCCGCCATTGGACAGTCGGAAGAGCCGCAAAACATAACCAATTTTGCATGAAAGTAGGTTAGTATGCGATTACTCTACTTTAGGTTTTTGTGCTATTTGGCCAATTGAGCGTACGAGCTAAGCTCCGCCCCCCTTAGTTACTATTTCCCAGCCTGTCAAGCTTTCCCTTTGCAGTTCACAATGCAGTTTACAATAACAATGGTGGCCGATTCCTCAATCGAAATACCGTACATTGTCATTTTCAAAACAATAGCTCAGTCAGAGGTCGACAAAAGCAGCCTTTCATTTCTAGCCGGCGACCTTCAATTTTGTCGGCTGAAACGACATCTGTCGCTAGTAGATTTTATTAGCTAGCTCACTAATTAAGCTAACTTTAGCTCCACAATTTGACTTTTTAACTTTTTGACTTTGACTCTGACTTGATCTCTGCATACCATACATGTAATCATGCTAAAAGGCTAAAGAAGCATGTCCCAGACAAAAAAATCAGCATGCTTTTGTGTAGAAGTAGTAGTTCTGGTACTATACGTATGTTAAGGGAAATGTATGATTACATTCTAGGTTTGCAGCTTCGATCTTGCATTTATTATTCGGGAGAGGATATAAATCAAAGTTTGACAGGCTGGCTGTGACTAGTTATGCTTATTAAGCTATGATTGGACACTAGTTTCTGAATAATTGGCACATGCATTATCTAGAGGGGCATTTGCAGTTTAAATAACGGTTTAATTCTATTTAATGCCATCATAGGCGTAATACAAATGAGTGCTGCTATTTCAATTTACAATTATGTGCTGAAAATGATCTAGTGTGTACAAAAATACATTATGAAATTGTCATATTTAAATACTTGCCAGGTTTTTGTAAACACAGTTATTAAATGATTACGAACGCATTTTTATGTTTTGTTTATCTCTCTGTAAATGTTTGCTACTAAGCCTCTCTGGGGTCACATGGTAGAAAAAAAGGAAACTTGACGAGCAAATCTGAGCAACTAATGAAAGCCTGATGTTCGAGTTGCCTTCCAAAACTTTGTCAACATGATGTTTAAAACTTTGACACAAAGCACAGTAGCTAGTAGGGGTGGGGGTAAAAAATCCATTCAGCTTAGTAGTGATTTTTCAATACACTCATGCCAAGTATCGACCTTCCATTATAACCTTTAATGTTACCAATACAAATTAATCCTTTCGATAACAATTTCCTTTCAGTTCTCTAAATGGTGCTGAGCTTTTCCTGGCGCATTCATGGATAAAGTCAGCGGGGAACAGAGATGGAGTGTTGGTAAGTCCGTCTGCTTTACTGAGAAACCCATTTTGCGGCAATAAAAGGATAAAAAAGTGAGACGAACAGAGTTAAAAACGATGCAGTGCAATAGATGCTTACGCAACACTCACATATTGCGTAATGTTTAAGATTGTATTGTGATTTAAGTGTTGTGATAATATTGTATTGTGGGGCCTCCCCTAGTCGCTATCTAGCTAACGTTACAGCAACGTTAGCTAAAAATGACCAGCACCTTAAATGTACAAACCTTACGTACTTCTTCTTCGCTAACATCTAGGACACAGATTATAAAACCGTTTGCACGGAGTTTCTTTCTTCTTTATTTTACCATGTGACCACAGATGGACTTTTGTAGTTTGCTACATGTATCTGCTACACTTTCTCTACATCTGAGAGTCACGCTGACTTTTCTAATGTCGGCAGGTAACGGTGGCTGGTTACCGGCTGGTTTTAAAGAGAGATTTACCCAGCCCTTGTAAACACTTATGTACCCGCATTCTTCAGCCAAGACCTGGATTGAGACTCACTGGATTTATTGAATGTTTTTCGTCAAGTACATGTTTTCGTGGCATTGAGCAGCGTAGCCCTTGGACTTCCTGCCATTTCAAAGGGGAACGCTACCTCACTACAGAGCTCTAGGGCCAGAGGACATTTTTTTTCTTCTCATTATCTTAAAAAGGGGCGATGCAGCTGCAAGTGACTCCTCGGTGACTTCTTGCAGTGAGGGGCTACAATTCATGTGGTCTGTGTCAATGTAAAGCCTTTCGGAGAACTTCAAAGCAGATGTATGAAAAAAACAACACTTGAAGGATCCAAGTTCAAATGAACAAACAAGAACAATTGTAATACAACTTTGTTTGTTAGAAACACCTTCAAAAACGTGTCGGAATGATTTTTCAGCCGACGTGCTCACAGGAGACTTTAGCGACTCTAAAGAAACACCTGGTTGTTTACAGGGTTGGTGTTAACCACGCCACCTGCGATCATCAGGGCGTCCGCGGAGGTTTGGGTGAAGGACACGAACCTTGACTCTCAAAGCTTGCTGCTCTTCCAGGCCACTGCAAGGTAAGATATCACAAAACACAACACATTATAGTGGCCTCGGGGTGTACTGTGATCATAGGCAAAAAACAGACAAAAAAGAAGTTGCATCGACACAGCTGGGTCCGGTCACAGTTAGCAGCAGAGCCAGATCGTGGCTTTCTCTCAGCCACAGGATGTAGTGAAAAAACCTTGAAACCATTATAGCGATTTCTAATATATTGCCTTTACCTTTTGGGACAAAGTGTGGCATGCACTTTGCACATCATCCACATCGGTTATAAACTTACTTTGTGTGCGTACACGCGGGTGTTTGTGCATATGTTGGTGATGTCACTTCATCTGCAGCTGATTTCAACGTACATTGTCAACTTTGACATCAGCAGCAAGGAGATGCAGTGAGTGCATTTTGTTGCATGTTGGCGATGAGGCAATTTACCAAGGCATAACAAGACGAGATATGAGTGGTATGCCATGATTCAATATGTGGTCTTAAAGTTTGAGCATCCCACACCCCTTGTGGACCTGAAAGTTGACTGTCAAAGAATAAGCTCCCTTTTGCAACAACACTGTCTGTTTGGCTGTTTGGCTATTGTGACAGATTCCAGCATTTTGCACAGCAGGGGGAAAAAATACATTGTTGGATAAGAAAAATTGGATCGTCACCTTCAAAAACAAAACTATCTAGAGATTGTTAGATACCTGTGAAACCACTCGTGCAGCAAAAATCCTCTTCTGTTAGCGTGCTTCTTCCTAAAATATAGCATAAGACACAGCTTCCATTTAAAACTTAATGCGTAGCTTGGGAGCATGCGTTAAATGCTCTTCCTCTGGTCTGGACATCCTCGCTGTCTCATTTGTGGTACCTGAAGTGTTGTGTGATTATTTATAATGCTTCCTGCATGGGTTAATAATTTTACTTTTGTATGTTTAGCACACTGTTTAATCTTGGACAGAAGGAAATATACCCCAGAATAAAACAAGATTTACAAATATATAACAAACACACACCGAGTTGACTATATTCCCATATCCATATACAATGAGTGTTTACAGGTAGCAAGGTTCTGACATGAGCTACAGAGGACACTGTTTTTGCTTATGATCACTTTTTTTTTTTCCACCAAATCTTATGAAGTAGATTTACCACTGAAAATGGGTAATCACCTGTGTTTTCCTATTCGTCGGATGGTAAGTGGGTTGAGCAAAAGAGGAAGACACATTGATAACATGTAGAATATTAAATACATTACAGGGGGAGTTGCCTTCCAGCAACTATAAAACTGTCTTACTAGCTAGCAAACTGGACCCAAAGCGCCGTCAGCATGGTTTTGTTTGCAGTTTGCAAAGCGGTCAACGTCTGAGATGCTGTGTTTAGGCACTTGGTCCTGCTGCTGTTGGTCCCGGAAAAAAGCTCCATTATCCTCATTGACCAACTTTACATCTCTTTTTAGTTGCTTTAGGAAAACACCTTTAATTAACCAAACTAGATGATGTTGCTCTTCTTAAATTACTCTTTGCAAGACAGTGAACACATTTTCCAAAATATCCCTTCAAGCTCATTATTTATATATCTTTTTGATTTTCACAGACAAACACATTTTTAGGAGTAGATTGGACGAAAATCCTTTTTACCCGGATTTATATGTCCCCATGTCCCCACTTGTTCCTTCTAATGTCAGTAAAGGAGGGCTGTTCAGAATATAATCTCAGTGTTAGTGAATCAGGAGAAAAACAGATGCGGATCATCTGAAACTAAACGTAACTGTGAAAGATTGTTCGCACAGCAAATGGCATATGACTTTTGGAATCAGGGACAAAAGACGTGTGTCTCTACCTCTCCCAGAGTGTGCCAATGAGTGATGGGCTTTCGCGGGTAAGCCAACATTTCGTTCCAGTGATCTCGTCCAAGACCCTCGGCATCTGGCCCGGTGCGGCACACACCGATCACCTCATTGTGTCCAACTCTGTAAGTAGTAAAACACACACAAAGACACATTTTGGATGCTCATCTTCTAGTAGTCCTGGAACAGACACAAAATTGCGCTCCAAAACCCCCAATTATTCTTCTTCACATCTGTAGTCTGTGTTGACTTGGAGAAAGCACATTGTCCCCTACCTTATGAAAGGTATCTGGTGACGACTTGACTCACCGATCATAATCCATCACCATGATGGACAGACTGACTTGCTCCACGTTCTCCGGTGGGATGTCGAAGATGATGGCCTCGTTGTACACTGGATTGAGCGTGCTCTTCTTGGTGGTTGTTTTTCGCTTCTTTAACCGCCGTCCATCACATATCAGGTAAACCTTCACGTAAGGGTCTGGGAGACATGTTTACTGTCACGTGATGATAATATAAACCCAAACTTATGATACAAACATGAAGGGAAACTATTCTGAATGTTCTAAATCTTTTCACACGCAGGTGTTCAGAAGCTCCACAGAATACAATTTTTTTCCTTTTTCACGGTGGAAAGCACATCTGACAGACGTATGCTGACAGCTTGTATAGTATGTAATTTCAATAATGTGTCCTCTTCAGCCTCATTACCTGCTCTTTCCCATTTCCAATCTTAAGTAGCCAGCTGCTGTCTCGTTTCAGCTAAGTCTCTCAGTATGTGCTTTTGACGTGAGCCACATCTTATTAGCTGTCAAGTTACCTGAAGAGCCTGTGATGTCCATGGCTTTGAGGTTTCTGCATTTGATGACTGTTACGGTCATTCTTCCTGCTGTGGGGAGGTAGCACAGCGAGTACATGATCTCTCCCAGGTCAATACTCTCCTGGAGACAAGAAAAAAGAAGTGCATTGTAAAGCCTTTGACCACATTCTGTGAATCAAAATGCCAACGTTAAGGAGTAAACAGGTCAGTAAATAAAGGAGGCTGTATCTTGTTAGCTACAGGTGGTTTACTACTTTGGTCCAAACAGAAATATCTCAACTATAAATTGGTTTGCCATGAAATATTGCACCGACATTCATGACAGCGAGAGGATTAATCCTACTGTGTTTGTTAATCCACTGAACTAGCGCCACTATGAGCTTTCATGATCTCCTGACTTTCCATTTGGCGCCATCACCAGGTCAACATTCTCATTTGTCCAAAACTTTGCTTCATGATGAGATACCTGCAAAACCAAGTAAGTATCCTGCGTTTGATACTCATGGTGAAAAAACAATGTCCAACATATACATAGTAGCATGTATAGATAATACAAATCAAAGGGGCGAATGCAATGCTAGTCTATCCTCTGACGGTGTTCAGAGTGGTGATATGAAGATATTGTTGTCATTGAAAAAAAGTGCCTTCTCAGTGAAAACTCTGTGATGAAACGCTTCCAAGCGCACAGCGAGTGTTTTTCTGCCAGACAAATATGTTGTGTGGATACAGGCCCAACAGGTTCAAGTTGCAAGACTAAAAAGCGACCTGTCAATCACAAGGTTGCCACGCCCTAAAGCATACTCTGCTTTATCATCTATTTTAATCTAAGCGGGACCATAATTTACCAAATGAACACTGGCGCTCTAATGGCATGTGACAGAATACGTTCATCAACATTGGAGTGTGGGGATTGGATTAAGTGGAGCGGACCTTGAGGCGATCACTGCTCACGGACGATCACTCAACCAGACCGCCCCAGGGAGGAGAACCCGAGATGGAAGCTAAGCTAACCCAGCTAGGACCAAAGGCTACTCCACTACCCAGCCTTTTACTGAAACCCTTTTTAAAACATTTGAAAGAAGAGCTGCATTGGCTAATTGTCTTAGCAGTTAGGTTTGTTGGCAGTAGAGTGTTCATATTATTGTAGTTGGTGAAATTATAAATGGTGACTTTAAATATCAATCAAATGTATCCAAACTTTAGGAATAATACATCCAAAACACAGTTAAACTTAGTTGAGAGCACAGATAATCACAGTCAGTCTGTGTGCAAAACTGAATATAAAATTCTTCTGCTGCTGTTAATATAGTCGACAGAAGCAACTGTGAACAGTGGCTCAGTGTTTGTCGCAATGAAAACATTCATGACTAAAGCAGAGGCTCTTGAGTAAATTGTGAAAACGTAGGACTGAAATGCATTCTGGGCTAAATAACCACTTTTTTTCTGTATGAGGGTCAACTATCTACAGTGTGCAATACCCTGTTTGTGTACATACTTAAAACCTTGAGAGTATGTTGCAGCCGTTCATATGACTTGTGATCGGATCGTTTACTCCTGTTGCTATATTTATCTCTGAGGAATACCCAGCCGTTTATGGAAAATGTGTGTGGGTGTGAAATGCATTTCCCAAAGCCTTTTAATTATGCAATGTGTTCCACCGGCCAAGTTCGTGGAACGATGTGGATGAATTCTGGTTATTAGAAGTGATCCAGTGCAATACTTCATGTTTAGCCCTTTCCTAAAAATAGCACAAGTTCCCGGTTGACAATGTCCACATATGTGAGGCTTTGGCAGTGTGTAAGTGTGAACGCCAACTCACTGTAGTCGCTGCATGAATATCTTTCCACACCACGGCCTCCCGGGAAAGATCAGAGAGTTCAAAGAGGTTGTCCACCACGACCTCGCCAATCATATCGTGGCTGGTAAAGCGGTCAAAGTCGTAGACGCTGAAGTGCAGCTTGCGGTTGCAAATGTCATCGTACACCACGGGGAAACAGAAGGTCTCGTCAAACATGGGGTTCAGATTCTTGCGGTGGACGCGCGTCTGGAACTTCTTCTTCCTCTCCGGCAGCAGGTAGATCTTGACGTACGGGTCGGAGGTGCCCGAGAAGTCTTTGGCGGGCAGCTCCAAGGCCTTGAGGATTCTCACCACCAAAGCTTGCTCCTCGTGGTCGTAACACAGCGAGAAGCTGAGCTTACCGCAAGTCTCCACGGGCTCTCTGGCTCCATCCTCTGAGTCCACAGATTTCTGCTTGTAGAGTTCCGGCTTTATTCTTCCAATGCTCACGGTAGAAGACTGGCGGAGAGGCACCGTATCCATGCTGAAGTCAAAGCTGGTGACATTCATCTGACGAGGCAGGTGGCGGCGGAATGAATTGTGCCTGTTGGAAAGGGTAAAGGGCATCCGGTAAATGTCTCAAGTGTTACGCACGAGTGGCTTTGTTATGAGGAGGGCTAATGGTTTGTCAGGAGAGGGTTACTATCTGAAAAGCACCATGCATAATAATGAGGTGCTCATGGAGCATTGAGTCATTACTGTCTGGTAGCATAGCTGAAAAAATGGTCTTTGGTTGGTCTTTAATCTTCAGGTAAGAAGCAGAAATATTCACTGAACAACAAACTGGAATGCTGTCGGAGACAACACGTACTTCGAGGCATAATTGAATTTGCCTAAAATCTGTAATTTTGAGGACAACCTAAGGACACTGTGACCTACTACAAAGTAAACTCAGCACCTGTTCTCTTTCTTACTGAACACAGGTGTGTTTTAGCCTGAATGTAGTCCTAGACAATAACATCACAAGTGGCCACATTTTCTATCTTTGTCACCACTGACCATGGGCTTTTGTGGCAGGAAGAAACAACATCTGTAGCATTCAGACAAATTACCTGAATGCTGCAAATGTTTGCGAAATTGAAATCTATTGGAGAAAAAAAAAAACCTTGACTGCTGTGTTTGGCTCGCCAATCTTGTCACCTAGCAACTGGCCCTCCTCCTTTCTGACAGTAAGACAATCACAGTGATCTGACAGCCATGGCACAAATGATAAGCCCCTGAAAGAACCGCTGAAGATGTAATACTCGTCACTTGAGTATTGTAAACAACATAAAAAGCTGCAAGTTTAGCAACACCCTCTTTCTTCTCCACATTCCTAACAATCCGAAAGATACAAGCTACCTGTTCAAATTACAATATAAAGAAAAGAAATTGGTTGATTCTCTTTATTTATGGTTTATATCGATAAATAGAATCATGTTCGACATGTTGGGAAAGAATCTCCAATCATGAAAACCATGTGTAGGTGATCAAATTATTTTAAAATATATTGATAATAGGTCATAGATCCAATAAAAGGCCAAATACTTACTGTTTCCAGCTTCTTGCTGTTTTTCCTTGTCCTAAAAATAGTCCTTAATTGCAGCCCAATCATTGTCTTAATGGCCTGTCTGTAAATTAAAGTGTCAGTACTTGCTAATTAATGGAACAACAACAAAATGCAGTCGTCATAACACCCTTTGCCTCACTCAGAGGCCATCCATGTCATAATCACACAACTTTAAGAGCAAAAGAAGTGAGACGCCAGTATCGGGGTTGTGTCTTCTGCAGCTCAGGTTCCCACAGTTTCAAAGACATGTCAGAGAACTACTTTTCAGGTAAAAAATAAACATGGAAGGCTCCCTCTAGAGAGGGTGTTTGGTTTGAAACATGGTGGTGTGACACAGTACAGTGGATGGATATGAAGGGCTCATTCTAAGCTAACAAAAACACAATGATTCATAGTTTCAGGTTATTTATACACTAATAGTTAGTTATGAATATTATCTTCCATTTCTGCCAATAAATCCCACTAAATCCTACACACTGGCCCTTTTAGATAAGATTGGCACTAAACCAGTGTTTGGGCTTGAGCTAAGAGCATATTGTAGGTGTTTTTGTCATTCAAAAAGGAAACAATCAGCGATAATCAGGAATTACCGCCAAAAGAGTAGGCGGAAGGATTAAAAAAAGAAACAAGAAACATGCACTTTATTAATCCCCTTGGGGAAATTCTTCTCTGCATTTGACCCATCCCTGGATAGGGAGCAGTGGGCAGCCCTGTGAGGCGCCCGGGGAGCAGTTAAGGGTTCAGTGTCTTGCTCAGGGACACTTCGACATGTGAGCTATGGGGGGGACTGGGGATCGAACCGGCTACCTTGTGGTTGCGGGATGACCACTCATCCCCCTGAGCTACAGACGGTGGGTTGTAATCTTTAACCTGGCCTTTCTGCATCCCTTGTGGGCGTATAATTCATGAAGACCGTGGTCTCAATGTAATTGAATTAACGAGCCGGACGACCAACCGAAGCGATCGTCAATAATGGCTTCCTCTGAGAAACTGAGCGCAGCTGACTGCCGCGCCTCACCAGGAACCAACCTTCCACCATGACAGCTTCCAGCCCACAGCGGTGCTAATTATGGCCGATCTAGTTTAAACACAGTGCTGGAAAACAAAGAGGAGCAAGTGCTGGTCGTTTTAATTACTGTGGTTGCTTCCCGCCGTTGCCACATCAGCTCGACTCGCGCTTAAAAAAAAAAGAGTGATTACAGGGTTTGAACTGCGGCGAGGAAATTTACTGGCTGGCTGATGAGCCTACAGGAGGAGGTTTTTGTTTTTTGTTTTAACCCTAAAACCCTTTTCTTCTGGTCAGACAAGAGTGTAAGAGACACACAATTCAACATGTGCCAGCGTTTCAAGGTCAGAGGATATAGCCCATGCTGCTTTGCATGACACGTGCAAAACCACCTCAAGGACTGTGGCTGCGATGTCACGAACTGTCAGGACTTTTTTATTTTTTTATTGTGCTGGGGGGGACAAACCAGCACTTTCTGTGCGTTCAGAAGTGCGACCATTGTAAGTAATTTTAAGCACCAGATGAGTGTGTGCAAATAGGGTGTCATTATCACGCTCTCAAATGCAGGCGCTCACAGAGAGCGGTTGTGACTGCAGTGGTTCATGTGAGGTACCTGGAGGAGGAGGTTGGCTCTGTGGTCTGCCTCTGGATCTTAGCCTGCTGGGTGAGCTTCTCCCTCAGGGCTGTTTGCACCTCGGCGGGGATGTCCGGAGACGTCTGGCTGATCTTCATGGCCGCCTCCAGGAGCTTGACAGTGCTCCGTCCATTCGCCTTCACTTCCAGCGGGTACTTCTTCTCCAACTCCGCCGCTTTGCACTCGGGGCCCGGCGGGGAGATGGGTGGCGGCGCCTCGGGGAAACCCACGTGGAGGCCATTTTCGGCGTGGGCCGACAGAGCCTTGCTCCTCCAAATAGGCCAGCACAGCTTCCAAAAGACAAAGAGAGAGACTACCAACAGGGCGAGGCCACAGAAACCCACGACCACAGCAAGGAGACTAATAGAGATGTCTAGATGTAACCATGGAGAGACCCATAGAGGAAGACAGAGACACATAAGAGGGAGAGGACACGCAAGCGAGGGAGACAAAATATGACGGACAAACATGCAAGGGAGAAAGAGAAAAAAGCCAGCTGTAAGAAAGAGGGGGCAGCATATGCACCTGTTTGATAAAGCAGGACAATATAAAGTAATTTATGGAGCCACAGCAACAGGAGAATCACATGATCAGGGACAGAAGTAGAAAAAAAAATCTCCCATCTGCTCCTGTCATTTCTTTTTCTTGTTGATATTTAAAGTTTGCACTGATTGTGTACAGTATCATTATGCAGTGAATCTTAATGCAGCCCACTCTACATATGCAGTGGATCAAACCTACACTGAGTAAATTACCCAGATTGCAAAGCCCAACTCTCTGTTTCCCACCTGTTGCTGTTCCAGCAGTCTGGACTGAGCTGCAGCGAGATGCATAACAGGTAGAGAAACACTTTGGCAACAGTTCAACGCGATAAAACACATACTATACGTGCTGTCATAAAGTTTCAACAAGTGAGAGCTGTGGATTGGTTTCTCTTTGAGTTTTTCTTTCAAAAACTGCAACAAGTCAATATCTCTCTACGACGGGATCAAACGAAAGTGATTAGCTGAGGGGATTGGAGGAGGAAAATAAAGACTTTTTTTGGCATTTACCTGCGTGTCCTTTACCTGGTATGTTGCTCTCCACGGGAAATATATCCGAACATTTCTCCGGGTCTACGTGTCCCGCGAGACAAAGATCCGTAATGATTTGGAGAGCCCTTTGGCACAAGGTGATGCTGTCCTCCGTCCGGAGACTCATGTCTCTCCTGTTAAGCCATTGCACGCCGGGGGAGCCGGGAGGGCGGTGGTTCATTTGGGCTCTTTAAAAAATAAAAATAAATTGAAAATATATATTATTTGCCGCAGAGTGTAGCCCGTCCGCGGGAGAGAGCAGGGAGGCGCGCTGCGTCCTGATCCATATCCAGCGCGCAACGAGGAGCGACTGGAGACGCGCTGCGCTCCCTGTGTGAGATGAAGACGAGGAGTCCAACCCTTGGCTGCGTCTTTCCTACAGCGACGCGCAATAATGTGCGAGTGAGTCCTGTTGGTTGGTGGCAGTAACGGAACTACTTGTTCTAGTAACGACTAGAATTCCTGGTGAGGGACTGGCGACCTGTGTGTGTGTGTGTGTGTGTGTGTGTGTGTGTGTGTGTGTGTGTGTGTGTGTGTGTGTGTGTGTGTGTGTGTGTGTGTGTGTGTGCCTGCCTTGCGTCCAACACATGCTCGTTTATAGATTCCAGTCCTCCCAACCCACCGATTGGTCCCCTGTGACCCTGGACAGTGTAGCTGAGATATAAGGGATGAGAGATGGATGGATCTTCGCAGAATAGATTTTCTAACTCACATTGTGCTCCATCGGCCATCAGATCCTTAAACACCCTAATTGAACCGACGTCAAAGAGCCACGTGATCACAGCTTTATGATACATGTCTTTGATTATTCATAATGTGGCATTATGTGGTTTGAACAGGTGTCTTAAAGTTATACAGGTATACACATTGTGCATTGCTTTAGAAATACATATATAACGTGTATGCATATATGCGTATGTGTATATGTTAACATGATGTAATTTCATATGTATGCACATTTATATATATATATATATATATATATATATATATATATATATATATATATATATATATATACATATATATACATATATATTCAGACATGCTTTAATACTATATTTATAGGGAGAGGACTAAACTGTCTATTTGGCTTCCCAAAAGAACAATATAGACAAGACACCATAGACTTTGATGTTCATTTGTCGATATAACACTACATTTACTTTATTCTCAACCACAGGACATCAACATTAAACATAGCTGCTGCATAGAACAGGCGAGAAAACTAGAAATTCAAAATGTTCAAGGATCTTTCATCACTGTCACTACAAAGGCGACGTTGTTGCCTCCACTGCAGGAGTACAACACTTATCCTTTCTATTTTCACTGTGCTTCTATTATTTACCTTACACTTAATGGCAATGGGGGCACCACACTGTAGCCAAGGGAAACTGGAAATTGCAGGGGAAAAAAATAAAATACAGCTGCAATGAAAGAGATTCTTACTAACCTGGAAAGGTCGTGTTTCCACAAATTATCCCTTATTTTTGCAATAAATTGTTGTTATTCATGTCCTCATCTTTGGCCAGCTCGTGATTTTGCATTTTTAAAGCTAATGTAAAACGAAACATTGGATAAGGTTGGCCCTAATGGACATCATAAATGCACAAAAATGGAAATTCAGTGAGTCCATGCCATATGACCATGCATATAAACTAAAGTGATATACTTTTTAATGAATGTCAAAGCAAACTCTGATTAGGAGAGTTTTTCAGCTTTACGTTCACCTCATGTGAACTCATTTTGCATGACCAAATGCATTACATGTCTGTCTTCTTCTTTTGGTTTTTCTTGCTATACATGGACATTACGAGTAATTACAAGAAAAACATCTTGTAGAATAATTATTTCATACCTTTGTTTCTGAGCCAGGCATACAGGCATTCATGGTCTCCAGGGGATGAATCCTAATGAGTTGTTTGATCCCGTCTTGTCCTATAGCTCCACCATGGGATTGACATTTGTGTTGGAGAGTGAAATATCTGAAATATCTCTACAGCTAACAGCCAAATTGCCACACATTTTGGGTCGACAGGCACGTTCCCCACAGGTTGAATAATGATCCCCTGGCGTTCTCTTGTTCACCACCAGATGTTTGAGAATTGGGATTTTGAGTGAAATATTGGATGGCTTAGAATGCAGTTCAGTGCAGACATTCATGGACTTTGGTGCAACCCATAATTATTTTCATTATTAAATATTCTGCTGATTATTTTCTTGATTCATTGATTTTATGGTGGTTTCAAGTCCGAGTTGCGATCATCAAATTGCTTCTTTTGGATGACCAACGGTCCAAAACCAAAGACATTCAAACTACAACATTAAAAAATTATTAATCAACTAATAATAGTTTTAGCTTAAATTTGTCCAATACTTATCAATATAACCAGTTTGGTTTTGTCCACTTGCTTGGCTGTAGACTCTTGTTTCTGTCGCTGTTTATTTCTTATTATATTATAATCCTAATGTTCAAAATGTTTCCCACTCTCCCAACAGAACAATGTTTCAAATTTTTTTAGCACCGTTCCCACATCCCAAAAGCCAAAACCAGAGGGCTGTTTGGCAGACCTTCAGAATTGGGAATTAACCGAACAGAAGGGCAACATAATTAACTGCTGTACTGGAGTTTGCTCAGCAGACTAGATTCAATATCACGCAATTGATATGACGATGTGCATACAGCCAGTTTGGCTGTGTGGACGATGATGTAATCATGTAATAGGAATGTGCTCTGTAGGACGCAGAAGGACAATTAAAACATCTGATTGGAAGCCACTTGTGGCATTTTGCAGTCATGGATAACTTGAATATCCAAAACAGACTCCATGTGAATGTGGGATCTTCGTGCCTTCTCTGAGGCGAGTTTCCCCGGTTAAGAGGTCCCGCAACAAAATTGAGCCGAATCGATGGTTACAGTTACAATACAAGTTATTTATATAGAAAGTATAGCAAACACAATTACAAATTGAATAACGCTTTGACGTACGACAAAGAATATTCCATGGAATAGGGCCTTGAATACATCCCATCGTCCAGCGTTGTCTGGAGTCCTGTTCGATAGTTTGCAAGAAAAGCCGTTGATTTCCGGAGAGTCCCAAGTTTTGTCAAGTTTCAAAAGGCCTCCTCTTTTCCTGCTCCTCTTCAGACCGTCCTTACGTGTCCAGTTTCATTCTGCATCCCCCTCTTCAGTGCACCTCACATTCCTGAGCGCGTCCTCTCACCCTGCTTCATTGATTGTTATCTGACTCACTACCTCACCTGCATTATACATTCAAATACGTCTATCTGCTAAACTGGCCTAATACATTCAGTGTTTTTCATTGATATACTTGCATAATACATGCAGTGTTACTTCTTTGGCTTGACCCTCTAACCCAGTGGTTCTCAACCTTTTTTCAGTGATGTACCCCCTGTGAAATATTTTTCCAGCCAAGTACCCCCTAAACAGTGCAAAATCAGTTTTGGTTGAAAAATATACACTACCGTTCAAAAGTTTGGGGTCACTTAGAAATGTCCTTACTTTTCAAAGAAAAGCACTGTTTTTTTCAATGAAGATAACATAAAATTAATCAGAAATACACTATACATTGTTAATGTATATGTGGAAATGTCAGTTTTTTTTATGAAATATCTACATAGGTGTATAGAGGCCCATTTCCAGCAACTATCACTCCAGTGTTCTAATGGTACATTGTGTTTGCTCGTCGCATAGAAGACTAATGGATGATTAGAAAACCCTTGAAAACCCTTGTGCAATTATGTTAGCACAGCTTAAAACAGTTATGCTGGTGAGAGAAGCTATAAAACTGGCCTTCCTTTGAGCTAGTTGAGTATCTGGAGCATCACATTTGTGGGTTCGATTATACTTTCAAAATGGCCAGAAAAAGAGAACTTTCATGTGAAACTCGCCAGTCTATTGTTCTTCTTAGAAATGAAGGCTATTCCATGTGAGAAATTGAGAAGAAACAGAAAATTTGTCTGGGTGACCCCAAACTTTTGAACGGTAGTGTATGTAATACACAGCACTGTGCCATCAGTTTCTGATTTAATATAGAGTATATACAATTATCTTCATGAATTTACGCTTATATTTTATTGAATATTTATTAAATCACTATTTTTAAAGGATTTTTGAATGGATGCTAATGTTTAATATACTTTTTTTCTCCCGTACCCCCATTTGGGAACCACGTTTAGTACTGCTCTAACCTGTAAACGCATTGTAATACATACTACCTACCACTAGGAGTGCGGTTTAAGCATTGTTTTCTCACACAAAACTTTGCTTCAACCTTTTTTTCAAGCGCTTTTGTGCATCTCTTGTCCTCTCCGAGTGTTTTATTTCCCTCGGTGGTTTATTCCCAACCGCAAATCATCTGACATGAGGGACGTGAATCCATAAGGAGCCATCTCCTAGACAACACTACATATATTGGCAGTGGACTGTCTGGGAAATTGGCTTTGTGTCGGAGTTAATGTCCTCGCTTTATGTCCAGAGTAGCATTGGGAAGAGAAATAAACAGTGTGCTGTTAATGCAGCCCACTGGGTGGGAAATTAACTCCACTTTAAAATGCATTCTGTAAAGTTGTATATATATTGTTAAAGGTTACTAATTTGAAGGCTGAAAGGAAGGAGTGCCGATGATGAAGGGTTAGTGTGTGATTATGGTAATGCTTGTAAACACAAAAGTAATCACTGCCCACGCCGTCTGTAGTGCCCCGTTGGTATTTTCTCCCAAACAAAGAGAAAGAAGCAGAACATGTAAAACACCGACTGTGCCTCTTATGGACGTGAACTATTGAATGTGAAGGTGAATTATCCCATCTGGAATGATTTATTTTACAATCATGTCTGAATTGCAGTGTTCTCAAAACCAGTTCGCTCAAGTTAAATTATGGTCAAATGTTCCGGTTTGTTCTTATTTTAGGATTTTCATAATCTGCTGAGAGCAACAAGTCCTCGTACATTTAGGACGTAATCATCATGAGGGATGACAGATCAGCCACGTTCATGGTTAATGTCTCTTTGAGTTTTGGCAACTAAAACTATACCTGCTGAAGTTTAGGGAAATATTGTGATTAGTTTAAAAGTGACTGACTTTTTCTTGAATAATCGATTGATCACTTTTGTCATAGTGTAAACCGTCCAGGTGATGTTTCGATTTGTCTTAAGCCCTAAATATCCAGTTTACTATCAAGTATCAGATGACAAAGAAAAGCATAAAATCCTCACATTTGAGCTTCCATTAGATTAATACGTGTTTAACGTTTTGAATTTAAACAAAAGCACTTATAGGTTTAGGCCAGTGGTTCTCAACTGGTCTGGCTCCGGGACCCACCATCCCCTCTGAATGACAAGCCGCGACCCAAATCGAGGAACATTCTCAACTTCTCAAATGAATTTAATGAAAAGATGGTGCAGTTTTAACCTGAGATAGTAGAGAATATGTATGCCAACACAAAAATAAGTTTAATGATAAACCAAAACGACCAGCTGGTGGTAATGCTAGAGAGGGAACTATTCCCTTTTACACTCAATTAGCTGCATTTTAATTAAAAAACTAAACGTGCATCTTCATGACACGAGGTATTACATAACCATTCAGAATCTTCAGCCATTTTTAAACAGACTCAACAGCTTTCATGCACAAACAAAAGAGTCCAACAACTAAGAAGTAGTTTCAAAAATACTCAAATGACCTAACTTTAACTGAGAATACACACCCACTGAATCTATCACAAACACTTTACTATGGAACAAGTCACTGTCTTGAGGAGCAGCTTTTCCACAAATTCAAAATAAACTAAACAAAAAGTGCTATTCAAAAGGATTCATATATACAAAATTAACTTTTCTTGTGATCACGCACTGAAAATCACTGGTTTAGGCAACAGAACCACTTTGTTAGGTTTCGGAAAAACACCATGTTTGGCTTGAAATAACTACGTTAACGAAGTTATATGTAAACAGCTTGACATCACGAACGTAACAAAAAAATAAATATACTATGATTTCCTGGTCGAAAGTCCTGTGTTGGTTTCGGAGGTCGGATGCATGGATCAACAACATGTTCGACACATTGCTCACTTGCAGTTTCCTGTTGATAGTCAACGTTGGTTTCTTTTCATCATGACCACAATCTCTCCTTAACCATAACCAAGTACTTATTCCCACCCAAACCTTTGTCGATTGTTTATTTCACACGATGCTCACTCCACCTGAGACTGAAGGTATTTTTACAACTTCCAGAGAAAATGTTTCCGGGAGTTGTGGCAGATAATTCTAATGTGAATCATCCTGCTGTAATCAAATATGTTTACGAGAGAGTCACTTTTGGGGCTTCAGTAGAGTTTATTTTAGGCTAATCAGGCGATTGATTGAAAGTAACGCCGGCACTCTTCATGTCTCATTGGTTATTACTTCACTAAATCATCCGTCTCGAATCAGAAATCATTTCCCAGCAACTTCCTTTTTCATTTATCCTTCCAGGGGCAGATGACTGATTAGATAAACGTACTTGGACAATTTGTTCAATAATTAGTCCCTGTGAGACTAAATGATCTTGTACAGATATTCAGAGATAACATCAATCAAACCACTGAGTTTTTATTGGCATTATTTCATATTATTTTGTATCACCAGTGTATATATGTATCAATACCTTCCTATATTTATTATTCATACATCATACAATTTCAATAGTTTTCCGATATACACAATTCTCCGATTTGGCACACACAAAGAGAACGTTTTGGCAAATTACTTTCCGAACTTTGTCGATGCTTTCAATGAAGCCAAACTCAAAATCCCCCCCGGGCCCGAACACGGCAGACAATATTTCACACAGTGATGCTGCCAGTAGAGACATATTTGTAATTTGTGAGTAAAACTGTTATGAAAAGGTTATATCTCTCTTTCTAAACTTTGGTTGCGTTTCTGTCTGTTGGTTAGCGCGAGGACAGAGTCTGAGAATGTCAAATGTCATGGTAAATGTCAGCGGAGTCGGCCACCGCGATGGCAGTGTGAAAGTGACGGAGGGGACATAATGTTCAGAGGCTTCTACTCGTACAAGAGGGTAAACGGTCCAAGTTATATCAAGCTGAGAAATATATGAGAGGAAATATTTTGGGGGATTTAAACCGTACCTCTTCGGGACGCGCAGATTGTTTGGTTTCCAGTGTGAGAACCGCTTATCTAATCACCCACAATGCACTTCCTCAGGTCCTCGGCAAAACACCCGCCAAGCGTGTCATGGATGTCGAGGCTATTATCAGTACGATACAAACATTCAGGCGAACTCATGTGGCTCAAAGCTGTGCAGCAGATACAGATGTTAAATACAAGAAGGTAGAAGGAACTACTCATTTCTTTGGCGACCGTAATAGAATCTAACCCACCTGTACCGACCCAAGTTAGCAGACTGACGAACATCCCATGTTGTTGTGATATTTCAGTGCGAGCCGGCAGCCGTGCGGCGACGGACACGTTTCAAGAACACGGCCTGTTACATCGGCTGACATTAAGGCAGCCCGCCAGTAAGAAAGTGATTTCATCATTAACATTCATGAGCGGGAACATGGGTGGCTTCCAGCACGCTGCGCCGCTGCCTACAACAAAACAACAGCCAGCACAACGCCGAAATTGCAGCTGCAATTGATTGATTTTGAAGACAGTGAGAGCATAATCAGAAATTTGAATGCCTCCGCACAACTTGGCGAAGAGAGACGGTCCTCGGTGAATGTCGAGGACAAAAGCACAAAAACACTTAGACCGGTTGTGTTGGTTCAGTGTGATGTTTGTTTTCAGTATTTATTAATTGGCCGCCCCCTGTGTCAAGCACAAAGACGCGATGTGTGAAGCTGGATTCAATTTTAACAGCTTAATGACAGCCTGCCCCGATGGGACACGTCGGGAAAAAAAAAAAAGATGCTTAATTATTCTCACAACACTCAATCTGGAGCCGGGATTTTGTTGGCAGCGAGTGCCATTTGGTGGATTTAAAAGCCTTTAGTAACATGACGAGGGATTATTTTCTTTTATGTTTACACAATCCGGAGAGGGTCAATATAATTGTTTTAAATGAGAAGCCACTGAGCAGTGAAGCGCTTAGTCTCAAGCAGTAGTGGAAGTGCATTACACTGCTTTTACACAAGGAAGAAACAACACGATGTAATGCAGTGGGGTAAACTAAAATGGAAGTGGGCACTTGAGTGATGAACAACTCTATGAAGCCGTCGGTTTATCTTCATGAGCGATCCCTTTCACACGGTTTATATGAAAGTATTGATTATAGCTGCTGTAAACAACAGAACATGGTCAATAGGAAGGAGTATGTGTGTTTGTCTTATACGTGATCATTTATTGCATCAGTGGTGGAATGTAACTAAGCGCATTTATATTGTTCTTTTTACTCCAATACATTTTATTTGACGCTTATATTAACATTTTACATAGAAAAAGTACTACTTAGAGTACTAAACTGCAACAAAGTATCTAACACTGGCTACACATTCAGAAGTTGGCCACTTCTGTAGTTATTTTAAGCCCAAAATACCATCTTTTTCTAAACCTAACCAAGTTGTTATGTTGTTTGCCTAAACAAAGTGTTGCTGTGAAAATAATAACTTTTTGTAAGAAATCATGCATGTGAGAATACGTTGAATAAATAGTGATAAAAACAGAATAATATAATAATCTATAGCCTAATGATTAAAAAAAACTGTCAACAAAGCCATTCTGCATGGTGAGTACCTTTACTTTTCACACTTAAAGTACGTTTGGTCAATAATACTAATGTACTTTTACTTGAGTAACATTTTGAAGTCAGGAGGACATTAAGGATCTGAGTACTTCCTCCACTTGGTCCGTTGTATTAAAACATATGATGGAAAAGAACATATTGATGGTTTCAGCTGTCACTGAATCGACACACAACATCACGGAATATGTTGCAAAAGAGAATTAAATGCATTTAATATTTGAAGGAAATGAAACAAAAAGTCAGATTTGCGTTTAACCTGCTAAAAAGGCATCTTCACTTCCACCGCTCATGCAGCAGGTCTGATTTAATCACCGATTACCTAATGGCTCTTTGGTTTAATTAGGCCATTTAAAGGTTAACTGCCAGGTTTGCGCCCACATCCACGGCAGTCTCTCACCGCTGTGCTGCCTCTGCACCGTCGGCTCCACCTCTGACTCTGGAGAAAAGATATGTCCCTGTATATTTCCATACAGCTAATGTGTGTTACCAAAAATACATTCACTCCATGTCGCCTTGCACATAAATGCCTACCGACGCGTGAGTCACAGCAGGTTTCTGTAGAGACACACTTTGTTGCACACACACACACCATAGCAAACACAGGATTCAATTCAATTCATATAAGTCAAGCTCCTTTTTTATTTCATCATTAACCACAAGGTATTTCTAACATGCAGCTTTGCATATATGCCATTGGAGAACATTTTTATTATACATTTTATTTTACTTTTCTTTGTATATGTCTGTTTTTTTCTATGTATTTCTGTTTGAATAGCTCATTAGGTAAAAGGATATGCCTACCACAGTCTCATTAGTGAACTGAGATGTTGAAAATGGTGAACATTATACCTGCAAACATCAGGATGATGTCCTTTTATGCAGTTATTTTGTTCCCCTGTTTTTGTTTGTTTATTTTATTTATTTGTGTTCTATTCCATTTTCTCTTTTTTTGTTATTTGTTTGATTTTGATGTATTCATTGCTTTTATGATATGGTATTTTTTGTTTACCGGTATTGATGTTATGTATGACTATGCTTTGCTTCTCTGTAGAGGACTTTGTAAACTCGTTTTTTAAAAGGTGCTATATAAATAATGTTATCTTGTTTAGCCCCCCAGCCATTTTTCTCAAAAATTCCGAATGGTTTGCCTACCCATACTAAATATAGACTATCTCCTCAACCACAAGGGCTATTTGAATAATTTCAAAAAGTATAATACACAGAAAACACTTGTGATACCAGTTAAGAGGTTCATATAGCAGTATATGTGTTACTGGTTTATTAGTTGTTGATAGAACACAGGAAAGAAGAAAAAATAAAAGACTTGCCGAAAAAAATAAAACGTCCAGGATGTATTTCCTCTTTTAATTATGCATATAATTGCTTTGTTTTCTACTATAAAATAGCACTATGTGTTAACAGTGTCTCTGCAAAGTTTGACTTTGATTAAGTGAAGTTAAATATTTTTTGTAATTCATTTAGTGCAGATTTCGTGAACCGTAGGTTTAGGTCCGCTGAAAGCAAAAATGCCCTAACTTTCTTCCTGGACCTTGGACGCCTCTGGTTCCACAACAGATGGGCTCTGCTCAAGCAGATGCACCAGGACATACCAAGCAAGTATCGTTTAATCCATAAGTAAGTCCGTATTTCAGATTTTGGGCTGAAATTAAAAGCAATGTGGTTGATATCTTGCTGAGGCTTTGTCTGACAGGGGTTTTGGCGTAAGCTTTCCAGAAAGGTGCTAGGGATATAAAAAATTATATTTTCATAACTTGGGGAGCTCTCTCGAGTCACTTTCGAGTCCTTTGAGTCATATTTATGGTTTATGTTAATATTTATGGTTGATTTGTGTTATACACATGTAAAATGGACTTATATGCTCTCATAAGACCAGGCTTTGCATTTTTTTCTTGCTATTTCACACTAGTGGCTTTGGTATCGATTCATGGGAGTACGAAGACTTGGAGAGAGAGGAAGTCTGCCCCTATTTTTGGGGGCGCTGGGGTTAAGAAGTGAGCATGTTAGCATGCAGCCGTTAGCATTCAGCTCCAAGCACAACAGTAGATCAAAGTTGAGTGAATTTGTTTCCTATCTCGCTACACTGATGAATAACTCAGCCTTACTTACTTAAATCGAACGTTGGAAAATGTCCCTCACAAAAAAAATATGAAAATAAATAATTTTTAAACTTTATAGAACTCCATTCTATATTGAACCCCAGTATGAATTATTTAGGTGTCAAGTTTGCCCTCTCTTTAGCTCTGTTTCACTATGGAGTGCACACACACACACTAACCACAGACACACACACACACCCCCCCATGGTGTGCATTGACTGATCACACTGAGAGCGCCTCACAGGGATGTTCAGAACGATTACCTCTGCCTCGCTGCCACTCAGGACCCCTCAGGTGAAGTCATTATCTTATCCAGAGGCTGCTCACTACAGTCACAGTTAATTCACATTAACAGTGGAGCCGGGGCCACCAGGGCCACCTGGATGCATGGCTCCAATTAGACTCATTACCGGACAAGGAATGTATTATTCTCTGTAGCACAGCAGCTTTTGGGAGGCTGGATTACAAAAATGAAAGGTGAAGTCCACAGTTTGAAGTAATCTTCTCATTCAAAGGCATTTATTTGATTAATTTGCAACTTCAAAACCTCGTAAAACCGTGAGGAGGGGGGGGGGGGGTCTAAGTGCAACAGATTAGTTTCAGTTTTTAATACAATGCTAAGTTACCCACTTCACTAAGCCTGTAAATCCAACTTTCACCTTGGAGAAGATTACTCTCATGCAACAAGAACACATATCTTGTACCCCTGTGTGTGTGTGACCTCAACCACTGAATTTATTTGACAACATGGCCATTCATTTTCTCGTGTTTTTAATTATTAAATAGCTTCACAGGAGATTTGACACTGATCGACTCCCTTTCTCTACTCCGTCTTGTCCCGTTTGCTGCTTCTCTCAGCATGAAGACGAACCGTAAGCAACGAATCCGGCGGCTTTCGGAGAGCTGGTCTGATTCAATTTAAGGTAAAAGTACTTTCCTCCAAAATCTCTATTCTTGTTTGTTTACGTCACATGAGATACATCCTCAGCTTGCATCTCTTATTATTGTTAACCTTTAAGAAAGTAGCAAAGAGTCTGCAGCCACGATATAAACTCATCGGGGCTGTTTAACTGTTTCTTTTCCCATGAAATATCCTGCTGCTACAACGCTGGGCTAATAATCAGTTTCCCTTACTTTAATGTGACTTGTCCTACAGATATATTGGAGTGACTCTATGCATACATTAATTTAAAGTATATAGATGAGGTAATTGTTCAAACAGATAATGTCCTTCCACAGGAACCCTGGATTAATGATATTAACACTTGTCTTGATGTTACCAGGCAAAGCCAAGTAAAGCCAATGTAGAAGCGCATTAATCTTGCATTATCTCTTGTGGCCAGCAGGGGGCGACTCATGTGGTTGCAAAAAGAAGACCGATTGAATAGAAGTCTCTGAGAAAATGACTCTACTTCTCACTTGATTTATTACCTCAGTACATTGTTTGTATTTTGCGTTTAGTTTCAAGTCTTCTTCAATACACCATGATGTTCATTTAGTAAATGATGGTCTCATTTAGAGCCTTTCTTTGCCTTTCTTTTGCTTTTCTAATCTCGGACTGATTTACTGTACATTCAGTTAGAAATGGCAACGTATGACCCGAGGACACTAATCATGAGAATCAATGTGCCGTCTGCAGTCGTATCGCTCTGATTAAAGGCTCTGCAGCGAGGACGGTATCAGCGAAGCCGAGTCCTATTCAAGTGTTTTTCACTTAACCTCATAAAGAAAGAGCGCTTGTGTTCACTGCAGCTTCCTGAGTTTTGAAAGGAAAAATAACATGGCTTTATGCACTTTAGCTTGTTTCGTAGTATATTTACCATAAAAAGTGAACAAATTAAAACTTTAGCATCTTCACTATAGTGGTAATTTGTAATGAAACCCTCCCAGAAGTGCGTGTTTTGCATCTCATGAATTCTCCTTCAAATGAAACCAGCGTGGCTCGTCATCTCCACTCCTCTGTCCAGAGATTACTCCAGCGCTTGCGTCCACAATTCAGTGGCGCTGGTCTTTGATTGCGCTGTTGTCATGGTTACCTGGATATTGTGAACCGGGATGGACTGAAGAGACTACCCCCCCCCCCCCCCCCCCCCCCCCCCCCCCCACACTTTCTCAGAGCTATAATTAAACACAATTTAGAGCCTGTGTCAGCCGACTGGACAAACTGTTGTATCCTCTGGAAAATAAACCGATGGCATGCTAAGAGGAATAGCATGATAATAATAATCAGCCAAAACAGTTGCATTAATGGTCCCAGCCATCCTTTTTTTTTTTAAGGACAGTTAAAATAATTTAAACACACCGTTTCTCATACATTATGTGAAATACATGTTGATCAGCTTGGGTACAAATTGATGATGTGAGCTGCCAAATATAAATGACGCTAGAGATGACACATGTTGTCCTGAATTATTATGTCACATTGTAGACATTTCAGAAGATGAACGACTTGATCTGATAATCCCCAAAAGAGAGAAAGAGCGAGGGGAGGGTGGGAGAGAGAGAGAAATGTTGTTCATTTGTTCGATGTGCTTCTTCTCCAAATAGCTGAGAACAAATCTCAAGGGAGGAGAGCAGACGAGACAGGAACACATAATCCCCGATAAAGTCACAAGGCCTCGCCGACTTTATTAGAATCCCAAGGTACATTTGACAGAAATCGACAGCGCAGACTCTCAAGCAAACGGCCATCTACTCTGACAACCCGCCACGCACACCGGATGACCTATTCTTAAACCCTCGCCCACGCACAAAATAGAACCGTGAATGAAGGATCCTCTGAATCACCGTTTCTTTTTTTCTTTCTTTCCCCAAGGTTATTAAAGGAGATTTTGAGGCACAATGTTGGCTGGGTTGTTATAATTAAAAGGCAAAGCTGAGATGCACAGCGGCGGTTACATAAGGGAGTTGATACTGTGTTACGCAACACCTGTTGTGCAGAGTGCAGCACCTGCTGTGAGGAGCACACGCGATCTGAAAATCATCCTTTTCACTCCACAAGTCCTGTAACAACTGTGGTTGATTGATCCATTACTCAAGTGGAGTTTGGAGTATGTCTCGGGAATGCTTGCAAACTTTTTTCAATCAATTAATAAACCGAGCCATTTTTTAAAGTGAATTTGCTTTCAATTAAGCAAATAACAAAATATATTAAAAAAAACTTTATTGTGTTTTCCATAAAATAACAAACCTGTGTTGTGACCCGGCCTACAATTATTTTCAGTTTTCTGTATACTGATATATACATACCTGATTTCTTTTTTTGTGTGAAGATGGTCTTGCGATTAAATACTGAAACAGTCCATTTGCTGCAGACTCCATTTTTGCATCACTTGTTGAGTCTTTGTTGCCTCAAACACGCAGAGCGCGTCTGTGAAACAACCCGATAAAGGGCACACCTGATTAAACCAACAACCTGTCTTTCCTCTGGCTCGGGCGTCCTGCGGGCCGGCGTTGATCCTATCGGGACGTCTGCCCGCTCCGTATCGGAGAGCCTGCAGAGATAGCGTGCCTATGGGGAGAAGCGGCTCATCAGCACATCACCTGGGACAAAAGGCCAAAGCAGGATGGAGGGATAACACTGTTATGCAATCACAGCTAACAGAGACGCGCTTCAGTCTTGGTCTATCTCCTTTGGGTTATCGGACTCGGGTTAATGGTTTTGGGGAATGTACGGGGCAGGGATGTGAAACCTAGCGATCTGGGTTGTCAGGTTCTTCCTTATTTCACTTTCAGGCTTCTAGGGTCCGTTTTGAAAGTAATTTAAACTTCATGACCAACTCCAATTCACCACTACTCCTATTTATATCTGTATGCCTCTGCGACAGCCATTGCCAGAGGGAATTTCTTAAAATTTTGGCCTCAACGGATTAGAATATGGTGGTCGAAGGTCACTATTACTAGAATATGCTAATTATGACAATTTCACACAAATATCTAAAAGGATAGAAAGATAAAGTGACGATATTTTGGACAGATATGGATGTAAATTGCAACTTGACTGGTTGGAGGAGGCATACATTCGAGATGGGGTAATTCTGGTTTGGCAGATTTTTCGATCAATGCATGAGCTAACTTGTTGGATATGAAAGGTTTGCTCCAGGTGTGAACATGTGTCACTCCGTTGTGTAAAGCAATGTTCTGTCCCAGAGAAATAGGTCACGGCTAGAAAGGATCCGTCTCGCCTAGGTGAAAGTACATTTATATTGAGGTACTTTGATGTTTGGCTGATTTTGGTGGTCCTTGTGGTAAACGTGGAAGTGTTCCTGAGCACCAGGGTCGAGCTGTTGGAGGCCCTGCTGGCGTTTGAGCTGAAGGAGTTTCCAGGTGAACCTGCATGAATTTGCCATTGGACGAGCATGAAGAATAACTATATCGCCAATCTTGTCGAGAAGACCGAACCGTTCCTTTTTTTTCCATAACCCCAAAATTGTCTGAATTGATAAGCTGCAGAAAGAACGATACATCAAGAAAACCTCCATTGTTGGTGCAAATAGTATGACATTGCAGTCCAGCCATCAAGTGTAATCCCCATGTAAGAGTTCCATTATGCTTTTGGGAGCATTAATGAGCAGTGGTCTGCCTCGACCCTAAAATCCATCTGTGGGGATAATAACCCACTTTACTTCACTCTCTGGAATCAAATGTGATTCCCTCAAATGTACACCAAACCCATCTGGAGCCACTTGGCAGATCTGTGCTTGTTTGCTAATGACTTGATGGCAGCTGAGACCCCTCTGAGGCCCCTGTGGAGAGGGCGAGCACTTGAGAGATGTTGGGTTTCAGTAACACTCGTCGGTGAAGAGCGGCTTCAACGACGGAGGGTTCCCATGTTTGCCTGAGTCCTGGGAGATTTCCATTTACTACCATCTTGAAACAGAATAAACCATTAGAAACACTACACACAACAAGGTTTACTGACAGCCGGATTTTTTATCTGACCATCACTATGGTATTGAATCAGTCTGTGAACATATTTCTGCGTTCTACAAATTCCTCTTTAAGTGAAGTGAAGAAAAAAAATGTGAAGTAAAAGGTTTTTCCCGTGAATATAAATGTTTCTGTCGGTCTGGCTATGAATTTATCACTTTCCGACTCCGACTGAATGCTCTCTTTGAATTTTACCTCAATTCCACGAAGTAAAACCCCCAAAGCTTTTATGTGCGTTATTAACTAAAATTACGGCTTCAAAAGGGTCTTTCTGATTGCTTTCCCGCCATCAGTGGTCGGTAATGCTCGCAGTTTTACACACCGCTGCACACAGTGTGTCATAAAACGGGAAGAGATGTCATTTGAAGCCATGCCTGCATGTGTGAGAGATCATGGCTTCTTGTCAGATAGGTATGCAGAGCTATCAATTAAATATCTCATCAATTTTTAAATACGGCCCGGGGCAGGCATCCACAGAGGATCAAGGCATTTAGTCTCCTCATTAGACGCTCAAAAAGACAATGTCTTTGCCTCAGGCCTTCGTAGTTGGACCTAGAAATAACCAACGGCATAGACAAGTTATCCTATTGTAATGTACAGCACACACTATGAATAGAACTTTACTTTCCCTGTTCTCCTGACTTTGAATAGATTTGTCTTTTTTTTCACTCAGACGTACAGAAGCCATGCCATCTGGAAGAGGGATTAAAAAAACAGTATCAGTTTTCATTTTAAGCATATTGACCCTGTTTTAATTTACTCAAACCGCCACATGACTCTGCCCACACACACACTGGTGGATTATTACAAAACTGGAGCTGATGTCTGTCCTTTTCTCCCAGAGGCTTTTACTCTTGCAGTGGCTGTGGCCGCGGCATTGGCAAGGTTCATAAAAAACAAACGGCTGTCTATAAATACCAAGGCTGCAGTCGTAGGCTTTGCTCGTGATCCTAGATGTTTGCGTACATGTGTTCCTGCTCTGAAAGAGGCCTATTGCCCCTTTAATGGAAAAAAAATTATATCTTTGGCCACAGCTTTGTTGTGTTTCCTTACATGCGCGAGAAGCTTTCCCTGAATTGTTCCGGCTTAATAATGTTTTCATTGTCACAATCTGCAGGTGGTATTTTGACGTGTATGACGCACCTGCAGGCTCTTATATCTGCATGGTGTCAGCCAAGTCTTCACTCCTATGATTTATCTTTGTCTTGTTGCCAAATGATACGTTTTGCACTGTTGCATGTGGTAAATGTGTACTTAATGCACAGTGAAGGTAAGTGTGCCTCAAGTAATTCAATAATACATTCATTCAAGGGCAAAGGAGAATGTTCCCAGAGCACAAAAGAAATTGCCAAGTCAAGCTGAATGAATAAATAAATCACATTCAAGAACTCAAGGATTGTTTATTGTCATTATTCAACACAAGGATACGCAACGAAAAACACAGTGCATTTTTTGAACATTTGCATCATCCATCCATTTTCATCCCGGGGTCGGGCCGCGGTGGCAGCAGGTCCAGCAGGCTGACCCAGGCTTCCCTCTCACCCGCAACATTGACCAACTCATTCTGGGGGATCCCGAGGCGTTCCCAAATCAGCTGGGAGATACAATCCCTCCAGCTGGACGTGCCTGGAAAACCTCTAATGCATCATAAGGAATGTAAACAGCAGCCACAACAACTAATATCTGGGCAGATAATACGACCGACATCTTCACATTAAAGATTCAACATGAGGAACACATTGTCAACTTTGACTGTGTTTGAGGACCAAGTCCACTTCCTCCAAGTGCAGCTTGATCTGGGATGCAACAATAGTGGAGTAGGCCCGAAAAGTGTTGTTTATTTATTGAGTCGTTTAGTGAGTGACTTCGTTGATGTACTTATTTGAAGCGCAACCATGAAGTGGTTTTGTTGCCTAATGCTAACGTTAAATTGTAGAACGTATCACGCTGCCAGGTCAGGCTCATTTCAAATATTTATGTGCGATCACGTTTGTAAAATTGCTTTTTCTTTTCAAGCCACTCTAAATAAACTTAACTGCTGTCTCAATAATCAATAGTCAGACCTTTCAACTGCCATTACCACACTATACACTACCAGTTAAGGTCTTTGAATGTGAACACTTTTTTTTCTATACGCCATATCAAAGACAAATCATTTTACAAAAGAAATAAACCCCTCCTCAATTATTGTATACGTGGCTGTGTGATGTGGCTCGACTGCTCATCTTCCCTGAAGCTCAAACTGCCCAATTTCATTAAAATCAAATCATTGTTTCTCTTGTTAGCGAAGGCGCTCTTTATTTCAGGCAAAGCATGAAACACAGTGTGGAAAAGCACTGCCATGTAAAGTGAAATGAAATGTTTCTGAATCAAAAGGAAAGGCGTCATCGGTATCGAGCTGTAATTTCTTTAGACTGAAGCGTTGCTGCATCATCTCCAAATTCAAACAACCTCGAACACAACCCCGTCTGATCAGAATAAAAACACTAATTTGTGTGTTTATGTTCCTAGATCTCCCCCACTCCAGTTGTATACGTGTGCTTCATTACTCCACATCTCTCCTAACCTTTAAATACGAATGCATTGCTCCCCTCACGGCTAGCTGGGTGGTTCTCCTGCTGCCTTAAAGGTTAATAGATTCCCCCCCCCCATACACTCACACACACACACACACTTGTGCAGCGAAGCACACTGGAATGGGAGTCATGGTCATGTCGCATGCATGTCAAATTTGCCCAGTGGAGACGTGCAGTGGAAAGCTGGCTGGCATGTGTTTGACAGGAGATTGTGCCCTTCTCTTAGATTGACCTGGGACCTGTTTAACATTTTTTTTTTGACAGAATTCACACAGTGGACTGCACACAGACTCACCTTGTTTGCTAAATGTTATGCAAAATACCATTCAAACCCAGAAGCACCATTCCAGCTACTTTGGTGTAGCGTTCCACAGCGAAGGACGCCTCAAACTCAGCTCTGTTGGTTCGTGGCCAGGGCGATGGCCGCCCTAGTTAGTAACCATGAAAGGACTCCCGCTGCTCACCCGCGCAGGCATGTGTACGCCAGCCGCGTACACATGCCGCTTCACAGGAAAGTTGTTTCCTGTGAAGCGGAAAACTAATTTAGAAAAGACCGGATTCATGATTCATTCACTTTTTACGAGATATACGAACCGTTGAGAATAATGTGAGAAAAATGATATCTGGGATGAACTGGAGGTGGGAAAAACTAAAAAGAAAGTACCTGAAACTTACTTTTATACATGTTATATGTTTCCATAAAATACATAAATGGAAAGATCGCAACGACCTAGATTCGACCCCTATAGAGCAAAATGATAATATATTCAGAGTCGTTAACCCTATGCATTACACCACCTGTTGGTTCGGTTTATGCACAGGTCATTTAGTGATTCATCCATTAAGTCACATCTCTTCTGTGTCCAGGGAACGTTTTAGTCTAGGCGATCTGAAACAACTTGTTACCTATATTACAAAATCTTAACTTTATATCTCTTTCATTCTGCAGATGTGGTCTCCAATCAGTAAGCTCCACATCTGCTCATTTACTCAAAATCTGGTGGGATTTTAGCCTCCAGCGCTCCACCAAATGTTGTCAATTTGTATGAATATGTTTGTCAAAGTGATTTTGCCATATGAAACGATTCAAACTAATACCTGCTTCTTGCTTTTATTCCCTGCTGCAGGAGAACAAGCTGCAGTATCCGTGGGAGCAACTGCAGCAGGGTTCCTTCTCGACTTCCAAAGGGAGTAATATCATCCATCACCATAGTGCAGTCAGGTGTTAGGCAAAGCAGTTTCACGTCCTTCTGTCGTCCTGTCAATCTGACCCGCTTCCTCCACCTCTTTCCTGTCAATAGCGTTCTGATCATTCAGCTAAAGAGATTCAGATTCACCTCATTATGTGTCATGGAGGAGGAGGACAGCCGCGTCAAGCTATCAAGGAAGCTGAAGGTGAAGTCCGCATCCAGCATCGATAATCAGGTAAACGTGATGTTCAGCAATGAAAATGCAACTTAGAAGAAAGATTCAAAGAATCGCACAGAAATCAAATATTCAGTTCCTGCTGTCAAAGTAAATGTGTCTCCATGTGTTGCTAATTGTTGCTACCTGTGATCTTTTCTATGACCACTCACTCCTCCCTATGGTGAGCATCGTCAGCCATTTGGGCTCCACAGCTACAACTGGTAAGTTACTGAGCTTGTTAAATGTATTCATTATTTTAAAAGTTGGTATTGTTACTGTTATTGTTGCTGTGTCTCTGTTTCGGTCCCGGTCCCTCTCTTCAACCCGACCGGTCGAGGCAGATGTCCGTCCACCATGAGCCTGGTTCTGCCCGAGGTTTCCTCCTCTTAAAGAGAAGTTTTTCCTCGCAGCTGTCGCCTCAGTGCTTGAAATGTTGGGTCTCTGTAAATTGTCTGGATATGTATATATAAATAAAAAAAATTGAACTAAACTAAAATGTGCCGTTTATCAATTTTACAGTGAAGTAAATGTTGGTTGAAAATGAAATACTTGTGGAGTTGAGCGACTGTCAGCAGTAGTCTGCAGCCACAGCATGCTGCTTTGGTGTGGGAAAAAAAAAAAAAAATCTATATATATGCTGCAAATTGATTCATCTTGTCATCATCATATAGTAATAAACATATTGAATTGTAATTACTGTAATATATTATTGTATTATATTATATGTATAATAGTACACTCTAAAGTACTGGTCGAAGGTTTGGTTCTTTTCCGTTAGACTTGTATTGTATTGCACTGATATTCATTTGACAAACATTAATTCAATAATTAATTCAATACCTGCATTTCTTAAAGGAAAAAATAACAAATATGTTAGAACTTGAGTTTTTTTTTGTCTCGTTCATGTCTAATTAAGAAAATAACAGAAAGCTGTAACGGTCAAATCAGTTCTTTTGTATTCTAATCAGATATTTTTTTGTGCAATCATATTTTGAGCTTGTTGTACAGCAGAATGAGCGTTGATTCATGCGAGTTCAAACCGCTCTGATGGGAATAATGCACTGTTGATTTTTTTTTACCACAGCCAGAAACTCATTCATTAGCAGCGGAATAGTCCTGGCTGATTAGATTCTTCGCTCTGTATTCTCTTAACGTTGTGTTTCGTGCTCGTGAATCTCAAATAATCCATCTGTAGCAAAGTCAAGGCATTCTGGCACAGACGCTGATTTGTAGTACGATTAATTTAGCCAGAAGTCTTCTTTTATCCCAAAAATGTAAAACTGCACACCTTCCTCGGATCCTGAGCAATTTCAACATACAGACAGAGACTCCTTTTATTTTCGTTCGATTTTTATAATTAAAAACAAATAGGACAATGTCAGAAAAAAGAGTCAGTGGTATCCTCACAGCCTTTTATTTTGTCCTGTGAACTATTAGTCAGGCTACTGGTGGGACTGGGTTGATATCAGTATGTTAACACTGTAATTGTGATCACGTTACCATGTGTTTACCATAAGTTCAACATGACTGACATAAAACTTAGTTTAAGTTAAACCTTATTTATTAGCGCAAACAAAACAATAATTCAACTATATGCATGAGTGCTGATAGAATATTTACTCAGAGAGGCCAGTCAACAAGAAAAGGATGCAATCCTCACCTGAGCTGCACTGAACTCTATTGATGTCAGACTGTTAGCTTTACTGTGCTTAATATTACACATTGCATAGTGTTCCACGGTGTGTGTGTGTGTGTGTGTGTGTGTGTGTGTGTGTGTGTGTGTGTGTGTGTGTGTGTGGTTGCACGACACAAGAAGTGCTAGAAGTGATTCACACTCATCGTCAGTCCCATTTACTGTATTATTAAAACCCACATGCCTCTTGTGATCACAGAGGAGAACTTGTTATCATATCAGGATCAGCGGTTCAAAGCTGTAGGTGAGCAGGAAATGAACAGTTTGAAAGCACTCTGAATGCATTCTTCCATTAAAAAATGAAAACCTGACTCGTGAGTCACCAAACTGTTTTATGTTGTCTTTTTTGTTGTTGTCATGATCAAAGTCGCTCACTGTGTAGACAAGTTCGCATTGTACCTGTGTGCATTGTACTCAGCGGCATGCGGTTTGGTTTGATTGGCAGGAAATTACTGTTTCCTGCCATGTTTCTGATTGCAGCTTCATAAATACATTACTAGTGCTCCATCCAGTCAGTCAGTCACAGATTAAATTAAAATTAAAATTAAAATGTCCAGCTGATAAGAGGCGGGTTGCAATAATAATTACATTTATAATTATATATTGCAAGCACTCAGCTTCCTAAAGTCCAGCAAACTCCCACTTCATTGTGCATATTTCTGCTGATTACAGTGACGATGAAATGTAGGTAAAATGTTATTTCCTCATTGTTGCCTTCCTTTAATTTTGTGAAAAAAAATACTCCATTATAAGTAAAAGTGCTGCCTTCAAAACCCTACGCAAGTAAAAAAAAAAAATACAAATATACTTAAATGTACTCAGCTCCTGACCATGAATCATTTGATAATACGACTTGAATTGTAAGACAAAAGGTGGAAGAAGAGCACCATCCTCTCCCTGGTTGTCTCCTGCCAGCTGGAAACAAATCAAGTGTGCTGCCAACAGGTCTGAGCGCACCGTCGATACAATTACTGGACGTCCGCTCCCTTTCCCTTTTTGTCCTTTCCCAAATCCATCACGGCCTCCACAGCCCGACCCTTTCCATCAGACCCGAGAGCACATTTTGATGGACACGCAGCCGGTTGTCAAGCTAATCAAGGTGTCTGCGAAGGCTCCGCTGCTCTCTGTGTGCTCAGCATCCCGCCTGTGACCCACAGCTAATGCGGCGCTCTGCAATCCCCCCCCGCCCTTCTCCTTCACCGACGTCAATGTCAGCAAACAACAACTTCAGTCGAGGTTCCTCCTGCAAGGTGTAATTGCTAATGATGTAGCTTACTCGCGGCCTGGTAAACCCTGCAGGCCGATACATTTTTGAGGTTAGGGGTTAATTGCGAGCGAGCTAAATACGACAAAGCACACGCTGCAGAATCCCATTAACAGAAGTGCGGCGCGCATATCTGTGTCGACAAGTCTGTAGCTTAGGTGAGATATAAAACTATATTATGTCCAAGCGAATTAAGTGAATTAGTGCGGGAGAAGTAAAGGACAAACCCTGCAGTGGGAGCCAGTATAAGAAATGACTGTAAGAGAAAAGCTTTCGGAGAAGCAATTATATATTTAAAGTCCATAAATTACAAACATTTTGATGATGATACAGCGTCACGTGTGGCTTAAACTATCAATAAATTGGTTCCTCTTTGAATAGAACTTTTTATTTTAGTAATTCAATCACCTTTTTGCAGTATCTGTGTGTTAGAATTATTTAAGGGACTCTTGTATACGTTTTCCAAATACGGTGTCTCTTGTTGTAAAAAGTAGCGTGACCTTGTTATCGTACAGCAAAACGTATTATTAGATAGATATATAGATGTATACTTTATTCATTCCCAAGGGGAAATTAGTCTATTAGATTATCTGTCACAGTAGCAAGCAAGTTACATAGAAGACACAAATATAGGAATGAAAAATACTCAATATACACAATAAAACAGCAGAGCGTATTCATTTAGAAATTAAACGAAGAAAGTGCAAAAATGCAAAGTATGTGCAGTGTATTTGAAGTGTATATAAGTATGATTATTGAGGAGGTTCAGGTGGATTGTTGGTTCAGGTGGATTGTTGTTTAATTTGATGTCCATGCTTGGTTTTTTAAATTAAGAAGTTGAAGGTTTGTTCATGACGTTAGAACCCCAAGATTCATTTGGTGTTTGTTCTGGAGTTTTCTAGTCATTTTGGTTGTTTATTCTTCACGTCATTTTTCATTTATTTAATAATGTCAGTAGAGCTGCAGACAGGAAGTCCAGGGAGAGAAAGAGGATGTGTTGTCCGGATCAGAAGATGCACATATGTGTCTGTTTTGGAAAGAAATAAGTAACAACGTTGTTGTTTTGCTACAATAACGTGTCACTTGAGTTCAGGGTTTTGGTTTTGAAATCGTTCACATTAGAGTCTGCACAGGGATACAAAATGTTGATAAAATGCGCATTTGGAAAGTATAGTGAAAGAAACACCTCAAACAAAAGTCAAGACAAGGAACAGGCAGCTGCATGCGTGAATGCCTCAATCAAGAGGGGCACAGGATGGGGAACAGTCTGCAGATCGAATCCTGCTCATGAGGAGGTGTGTGTGTGTGTGTGTGTGTGTGTGTTATACGAATGTCAGATGTGCGTGTGTGTGCCAGACATCAGGAAATGGCGTGCTAGACCTGAACTTCAAAGGTGTCTACTGAGGGTCCCTGTGAAAGAAATATCGGGCGTTACGTTTCATTCACAGCTCAGACACACAAAGAGAGACAGGAGGGACAGGAGGGACGTGGCAATATTTCTCCAAATAAAAACCTTCTTTCTCTCAAAATGTAGGCACTCTCCTCTGTATTCGTGTGTCGGTAAGATCCTGTGCACCAAGCTTACGGTAAATGTCGAAGTAGTTACGCTTAAAAAAACAAGACGCTCCCATATTTTCACGTCAAAAAACCTTTTAACCTTCCACATGAAACACCGCCAAGGATGCACCACTGCGATTGTTAACTCTGTGGGTGACAAGAAACAATAAATACATCCAGCTGTGAATGTAGGGAAGGGGGAAAGTCGACAGAAATAAGAAAGAAAAAAAGTGGCAAAAAGCTCTATTCAAAATACCTCGAGGTGTGTTTCATTTTTCACATGTCAAAATGTAAAACTGTTGCTCACCCTGCTGAATCTGCTGTCTCAGCACTAAAGCTGCTATAAAAGGGAAAAAGCCCAAAGGGAACGTCAGCAGGGCATTGACAGGCTGCCACCGCGCTGCCACGGTAAACCGGAGGCCGATTCCTTTCAAGCATTACAGAGTGAAAGTGCTGCTGACCCCCGGTCTGCGTGGCAGATGCTACCGTCGCTATCAGCTATTAATATATGATGGAAGCATGAGATGAATCAATACCACTATGTAGTACTTTCGAGTCGGCAGCCAGGCAGTGCGGTCGTGGTTGAATATTGTTATTATGTTAAATACAATGTTAAATACTTATTCTATCATTAAACATGAAAATATATTTATATGAAAATCACATTTTAAAAAGGAGATTTACAGCTCAAACACTACAGGTAGTTTTTGTATCAATTACATCACACACAAGTAGACTTACAGTTTGAATGGTTGAAAGGAGTTTCAAAGCTTCAAAAGGAAAGAAAAAAAAGACATTTCTTTTTGAAAGAGCAAGGCTGAGATCTTATATAAATCACACCGGCTTACATGAGGACATCAGCGGGAATCATGCAGCTTTTCTTTCAACACGGTTTTAGTGGAGCAGGAGCGAGCCGGCTAGACGACGGCTGACCTTTCTGTTGTGATCAGTGTTTCGCTGGATTCCAGGGCTTTTTTTGTTGTTGTTGCTTGTTTGTGAATAGCGTAAAGCTGGATGGTTACAGACCGTGACCTTTTTTTCTAAAAATAATTTGAAACATCCATATGTTATGCTGTCTTTCCACATTTCTTTTATTTCTGTTTCCTCAACTTTAAATTAAAAAAAAAGAAAAGTTCACCTTATTAGCATTCTATGAGAGTTATTTGACGAGGACTGTTCTGAATGTATTATCCAGCAGAAGGCTGACTTCCCCCCTCAATAAAGTATATCATCCTTTGATACAATCCATCATCATTTAGCAGACCCTGAGCAAACTTTCCACACTTTGCGTCGGTGCACGACCCTGTTTGTCGAGTGGGATTTTTGTGCGTATGTCGGTGACGTGTCCAACACCTTCAGGGCTGCGTTTGACAAGCGTACCGCTGGTCTTTGCCTGGCTCCAAGTCACCAGCTGCCGAGTTTTCCTCAGGCGTTCTCACCTGTCATCAGCCACAAAACAACAGAAATCACAGATCTATTGCAGCATTTCACATTTTGAAATGTGCCCCCTTCGTCACATCGCTCCACGATACAGCAAGAAGGTAATGTAAATAAAAGAGGGGCTGAAGAACATAAAACACATGCAAAAATGTTTTTAAAAAAAGCAGTTGATAAGTTAATACAGCTTGTCAGTGTTTGGTTCTGGCCACAGATGATTTGGGCCTCTTCTGGTTTAAAGTTGTCTTTGTGTCTTTGAGAGCTCTCATGTTAAAGTCACGATTAGTAGTGTTTGTTAATATGATTAAAGTCTCAATCCGTAATGTGTTAGTCATAAAATAAACCCACAACATCATCAGAAAACTAACCCTGCATTATATAAAATGTATTGTCAGAATTGAAAGAAATAACAGGCAGGTTAAGTTTATTTTCTGTAGTAGTTATAGTCCTTTGGTAAGACTTGACTTTTTCCATGAATTGCTGATTCATTCCTCAGAAATCACTGGAAAGGAAAATATGAGGCATTGTACGTTATGTTTTGTTGGTTTGTGAATTGCAGAGGCGAGTCTGTTTGAAAAGAAACACATTTTATACGGTCAAAGCTAATATTGTGTCTTCATCCCCTCTAGAAATGATGTAATATTATCACAATGGAAGGCAGAGGTGGTGTTTACTGTACACATGGGTTTATCCCTGTCATTCGGAGAGAGCTTAGCCTGCAGGAGATTTAATACAGAAGAGACTCGGAGGAACGCCCACACCAGTGGTTTAAATCCACTGTCCACATCATATGATCACTGTGGTGTTCAAAAAGTGTCTTAAATGGAATAATGAGCATATTGCAATCAGTTTAAAGAGCCTCCAAATCTACATAGACCTGAAACTCTTTTTGTCACTATGGGTGACTTTTTGGGGATTATATGTAGGTATTAGATCCATTGTTATCTAGAAATATTGATTCAAAACATAAAAAACTGCAGAGTCAAGTGATGCTGTGGGTTTTTCACAGTGAGAGACCACTTTTACAAACACTAAATAATGTAATCTATTGTTAATATGAAAAATATTGATTAGAGGAGCTGAGCTTTAAGCTGTCAAACGTACTTTTTATATGTATCGTGAGCCATGAAGGATGCGGTGGCTGAAACTATATTTCTTTTCTCCGCGTTATATAATGAATATATAATGTTTGCCATCAGCAGAGTTGAGTTTCATCGATTCCTCCATCGCTAAATGTGACATTCACCTTCAAGTAGCTGTTCTCACTGTGCAATTTACGCGCACAAGGTGTGAGCACATGCACACAAAATATGAAGTGTCTCTTGTTTGCAGAAGGACAAGTCTTCCAGGGTGAGGCGGTAATGTGATCTCCTATAGTCCGACAGACAGCGGAGTGGAGGCTCAATACCAACATAATCACATTTATGACAGAAACTTGCCACATCTCATCAGTCAGAGCAGGAGAGAGAGGACGGGCTGATTCGTTTTGTTGAGCGTCCACAGAGTGTAGCGGGGATATCACTTCATCCACTTCTAGCATATTATGCTACAGCTTATTGAATGAATTGGATCAGGCTTAAACCACAGCAAGAGTCTCCTCTCCACATCGCCCACTCACACAGTCTTCTCTCATCATTCGCACATTTAAAGATTTTCATATTAATTGTGTTGTCGTCTTTGATAGCATCTTCATACATTATGTAGCTCTCCGCAGACCTCTTTAAGGAACCAAATTGCCTCAGTCATCCTTCATAGTTACAGTGTTGTAGCCGTAATTTCCTTACTTTGCGGGAAATCGCAGTGAACTACAGAATTAAAATCATCATTTGCTTCGTTATCAGGGTGGTTAATATTCCCTGCATGTGTTTGCTCTTCATACTTTACCAAATCCCACCCCCTTCTGGCACAGCCACTGACAACATCAGACGTCTTCCTTCTTGATTCTCGGCCAAAGCCGTTATTCACACAATGTGATGTGGGTGTAGATTTACTGGTACCAGTATGCAAACAAGCAGAAATAGAACACAGCATGTGGGGAACAACAATGAGCATATGTACGTTTTGAGTCATGTTTATTACTCAGAGATACTGGATGTTTTTTTACAGACCACTCACCCCGTGTTACCTTGGATTCTGTAAGAAACGTTAGATTGTTAATGCATACTAATTATTGGATGCCTGGTGTAGCGTCCGGAAGAACTTAGTCAAACAACTTCTCTCGTTCTCTGAATTTATTTTCCTTGATCACAAGTAGAGTAACAAGCGCTGCAATCTTGATAGCAGGGAGTCGTCCAGTCAACACGCAGGTTGACCGTCCAAAAAACACCCCGAACAGCCGGAAGTTCGGCTCTTTAATACACGGTTTTCCGTCATGAACATCTAACATTTCTAATGGCTCTAACCTTTCTAAGAGGAGAAGAATCGTGTCCTCATCTTTTCTCACAGGGCTGGAACGTGCAACGACCAGTCTGCTTCCCTAATGTCAACATACTGATAAACAGGTGTGAGTGTTGTGGTGCAGAGCGTGGAACCTTGAGGAACAGACAACCGGACTGTTCTCACAGAAACTTCTCACAGAAAGTATTTGTTAAACTGACCTCGCACAACCTGAACTCTAATAGACAGAAGAATAACGAAATGAAGAATATCTACAGAATATAACGATTTATATTATCAATATCCAGAATCTGGACTGAGCGGGGCAGGAGTATCTTTTCCCCAAAATAAAAGGAAGGTAACAATGAGGAAATAACAGTTTACCTACATTTCCTCGTCACTGTAGTCAGCCGGCCGCAGTAAAATTATAGTTTTTTTCCAAGGGACTCTGGCGCTCGGAAACACTACCGATTCTGTCCACAAGGGTCGCCAAATTCAACACTTAATGAAAGTTCCTTTTAGTAGCTTTAAAAACAGCAACGCTTAATCTAAACTAAAACATATTGCGTGATCACTGCTTCCCACATACACAAAAATGCATCTTCAGTAAAAGTTTTCTATGTAAAACACTTCACATAAATAATCGTACGCTTGTGCAGAATATATAATAGCCAATTCAGAAGGGGTTCAAGAAAGATGACCGAGCGTTGCATCATGGGAAACATAGGTTGAAGGGTTTTTGGAGCTTGCACTATGGATAAAAGTCAGGATTTGTCGCCCCCCTTTGCCTTGATTTTAACGACACTTTGTCTCACATGAGTCTCCCATCTTTTTGAGAGAGCAACACTCATTGTCTGATCTGCTCTTCCTTCAAAGCCCCTGTCAAAACATTTCCCACGATCCCTCCTAAACCTTGCTGTGCTGTACTGTGCTTGCCAAGAAGCAAGAACCAAACATCATATTTTATCTGCCTCCATCCAGGATGTGATTTCTAACAAGGGACTGGAGCGATAAACCCTTCACACCACACACAAACAAAATTACTTTGGAAGTGCATATTTATAGCTCAACCACAAAAACGACAAAAGTTTGACAGATGAATAATTTGCCTGTGTGCTTTTTGATTGTATGCGCTTTGCTTTGCCAGGCTCCTCCAGCCCACACAGTGTCACAGAAAACTGGGTTGATTTAGAAAACATTAACATCGCCAAAATATGCTCGTCTGGGTTTTGTTGTTGTTGTTGTTGTTGTCGCATCGGAATGATCGACGGGCCGTGGATCGGGATCAGGTCAACGTGGTGTGTAATGTGCTTCCCGTGGCACACTGTGTCCTGTCTACCCAAGTGGTAAGAGAGTGGTAAGTGATGCTCGTGCGTGCGTTCACACGTATGTGAGTGTGACGATGTCGGTTCCTTGATCGTCTGAGAGCAGCGGAGACGAGCTCGGTCTGCCGCAGCCTGTTGCTAGGTTTCCCTGCGCTCCACCTGGCAGGAGATAAACCAAGCAGATGCCTTTGTCTCGGGAAACTGTCCAATTAGTGAGGGACTGAACCGGGTAGTACACATATTACCATAGTCGGAAGTATCTGTGTTTCACTTTGTTTTGTAATGACTTGCCTCCTGTTGCTGCCAGGTCGTCATTGGAAATTGGATTGACTTATCTGGTTAAATAAATAAATGAATGAATGTATTTAGATAAGAGAACACTATCTTCATCCAAAAGAATATCTCTAAGAACTCTATGAGTATTGTCAGCAGGTGACTCATTAATATGAGGTTCTTGTTATATCAAATGTCATAGTACATATAACCAACTGTGTTTGCATCGGTCCTGTGCCCATGACCTGCTGTCTAGTGTGGACTGACGTCCATTGTTACTGTTTTTTTGTGGACAAACACAAATAGTAGAAGTCATGTATGTGGAAGTAGTTTTATGAGAAGTAATGTGCAAAGTTGAACTCGTGCAGCAGCAAAGACAGAAGGCGGAACAATAACATCGGCTATAAAACACATCAGCACATTTTTGGAGCAAACAGAATGTCGTTCATTGACCGTCGTGTATTTTGTTGTCGGTCAAGCTCAAAATAAGTGTTGTAACTTAGCTTTCGGCAAAACATCCCTTCACAAAAACACTTTCTGAAAATAAACATCGATCTCGTGGTTGAAAGTCCTGTGTTTGTTTGACTCATCCCCCTCTCCACTGTAGATAGATTTTCTTTCTCACTGTTTAATACTTCCTCACCAGCTCTGTCCGATATCACGTGGAGGCCTTTAATGGTGTGTGTGTGTGTGTGTGTTTCATAACTAGTACCCAGCATGCACCAGAGACCCTCATAATAAGGTGCACTGGGGCCCGTTGTAACCAGCTGAAACCACCGCTCAACACCACTGTGTATTGCAACAATGGAAAATGTAACGTTGTGATATTTTCCTGTGAGACTAAATCAAAGCTACATATTTACAGAAAGTATAGCAGGTACTTTTTGAGGCAAAAGGGTCAGCTTCTTAATCAAACAATCAGTCACTTTACTTCCGACACAATCTCTGAATCCATCCGATATCGGCCGGGCGACGGAGAACCCTCTGGGCGTAAAAAGCTGTATTTCTGGGGCTCCAGTGTAGCCAGCGGGTATCTGGGCCAAAACTCACTTTTCTGTGTGCTGCTTATTGTCTCCAGTCTGATTAGCAACCTGAGAGGTGAGAGACGACATGTAAGAACGGACCGTTTCCCAAGTAGCCAGTTTACAAGATCGTTTTAAACCAATAAAAAGCTAAATCATTGTCAGACGATAGCTTTCATTAACGTGACTAAACATAAATTGAATGAAACTTTGAAATATGACCTCGTCCTTGAACACGAACAATAACTCCCATGAAGCAACGCTACCTCACGGAAGTCCGTCTTTTGTCATTGCTCCGATTGAGAGACTCATAGAGGCTTACATTTCATACTGAGCTTTGAAGAAGTTAATAGGCTCTTTGTCTGCCTTCCAACATGGCGACCAGTGACGGCACATCAAAGTGCTCAGTGTTGTTCCACAGGTTGATATTCTGTCCTCCTCTTTGTTCTCTCAATCTAAATGCTGTTGAGCCAACGTCAAGCGAAAGTCTGACGCTGCAGCTCATTTGCGTCGGCCTCTTCATGTTGCCGTGGCTTCTCTCCACACCGGAGAGTAACATTTAAATTGGCTCTCCGCAAGGCAGCCGCAGGTTTATTATTAGCCTCCTGACAATCGGGGTAATTTGGGGATGTCAGGAGGCTCTCTGTGGCTGATGGACAAAGCTATTTGTGTTGTGTTCCTTTCTTTGGTGGCACAGCTTCAATTTAAGAGGCAGAGGTGACGTGTGCAAAGAGAGAAATAGTCATCGGACAAAATCATCCAGTGATGAATTTGAATAATGATAAAGATCACAGCAGGGCAAGATTTGTTGCAGAGGGGTGAGAAAGTGAGCGTGACGACTTGGATTGCTGTGATGAGCGCCGCTGTACCAAACAGGCGTGCCGGAGGCCATGGATTTGCTCCACCTGCCACCTGAGCTCCCGTCTCATTAATTATCTCCCTGTCAGGTGTGTTACATAAGAAATAAAGTAATAAGAAAGGAACGTGATCTCCCGGCCCTCATCAGCAGGGAGCCAAATGATGAAACATGACCGTCACAGCATCTCTTCCCTCAGCTCTCGGCTAATGAAGGGATCAGTCATCCTTTCAAAATTGATCTCGGGGAAATCCTGCGGGCTCGACGACAGTCAAGAGTTTGAATCTCGTCACTTCGGCTGCACTTCAGTTTCTGCATGGTCACTCCAGACTGAAAGAAGCTCTTTTTGGCTTGAGAGTCTGAGCAGAGGTCTTCAGTCAACATTGATTGTGTGTTTAAATAAAGCATGAGCTGCTCACAATCAATCAGTCATAGAGCATATCCGATACAGAGAATTAGACCAATAGGAGTACCTGACCCATATTGCTCATTGTGCTCAATTGTTAAGTTACAGTTGTTCTTACATATTAGGAAAGAGAAAAATAAAAAAATAAAGGACCATGTAAAATTGAAATGATGTGCATAATGCTACAATATATAACAAGGCGACAACCACCGGTTCTGAAAAGTTAAGCCAATCCTCTCAATCGACTCCTTCCCTCAGTAAACATTCTAAACATGAGTTTATGGTCTCATTCTCATATCCTCAAGTCTTCTTGAGCAATACTTTATACACTGAACTATACTGTATACTGTATTTTTGTGCAATACTGTTACTATATTTTGTGCCTTCTTTTTTTTTTACCTAAATAAGCTTTTCATTGTACAGAGTAACTGTCTGTTATCTGTGCATCTGACAATAAAAATATCTTGAATCTTTCTGTATTACAGCATGATGTTCATTTAGTAAATAATTGTCACATTTAGAGTAAAATAGACCATAAAGGAGGGTATGTTTTAGGGCGGGGCTACCTTGTGATTTGTAACTCTTGCAGTCCAAGTAAAGACTCTTCCATTTACTGGTTGCAAAAAAACAAGATGGCCAAAATCTCAAGGCTTCAAAACGACAGTGCACAAACCAATGGGTGACGTCACGGCGACTATGTCCATTTCTTGCATACAGTCTTTGTATAAAACACAAAATGTATAAAGAATATGAGTAAATTATAGATTTTTTTTTTTAAAGAATTATACATATTTGGTTTATTTGATAAGGGGACAGTGCACACTAATAAAAAATATTTCTGTAAATGCGCCAGTTAGCCAAGAGGCTATTTTTCATCTGTAGTCCCGAGAGGCAGATGTTACAAAACAAACAGGAAAACAGAAATAAGATTAAACATACAAAGTTATAAAATATTGATGCTTTACAATGCGTGCACAAACAATGAATAGAGTAAGAACATTAAAAATACATAGTATCATCATTCAGGAGACTCTTAGACATTGTCAAGTATAATAGAATAATAATGTGTAGCAAACACACTATATATGTACATAATAGTCAATAATAAAGTGGGATCATTTAAGTATGTTTAATATAAAGACAGGAATAGTATAAAGACAAATGTATGTACAGTATAAATGCAGTCTTAATGGCAGAGTAAAGTATCCTTGCAGAACTAACGGGGGTCCAGTTACCAAAGGATTCAGCTGTTCATCTTATAAATGATGATTCTCATCCTTCCCCTTGGGGATAGAACACGCTAAGTCTGGCTGGCATGGTTGAGGAGAAGGGTTAAACAATCAAAGTCTAATTGGAGACTTGCTGTGTTATCTGTAATGTGTTGGTGTTATAATAAAGAATTGATTGATAAAAAAAAAAAGAATGAATCAAAGCTTGGGATACAAAGCGGTTTTAAACTGTCACGGCAGATAGTTGTTGTTTCATTGCATTTTCCTCCAGAGAGAAGAGACAGCAGTGGATATAATATGTAAGGCATCACATAAAAGGATAGCGAGAGCTGCAGCCATAGCCAACAACAAAGAGGGCTAAGAGGCAATTACTGTGTAAAAAGGGTAGAATCTGGATTTACAATTTGTGTCCTCATACAGCGTGTTCAGGCTTTTGTTGTTATTAGACTTCCTACTCCTGCTGACAATAACCGCACAGCGAAGGGTTGAACACCGACTGTCTGTCTGCAGCTGTCCTCCACAATTCTCATGATGGCGTGCTCTGAATATTGCGCTGTGGACTTGACATTTATCCCAAAAGTATATGTCTGTGAAAAAATGGCCCGAGTAAATGATTGTTTTCAGTATTGATTATTAGGCTCCCGGAGATGTTTTTCTTCATTGCGTGCACTGAAAGAAAGAAAAAAAAAGCACACTGGGAGATCTACTGTATTTCTGACACACAACTCGCCGTGTGGAGGTTTCGATGCGGCGTTCAGGACAGGCAGGTGACTCGGATATGAATTAGGATTTGCCCCGGTGGATATTTCAGTAACCTGAGTGCTTCCACATCCATTAACGTGCACCAACAAGAGCACTTGACCTCGCCACGGAGCCCCACGCTGCGGCTTCAACCAGAACAACTTGACATCAATTCAGCCATGTTGGTTTTGAGTCGCTTCTGGCTCCCTCACCGTGCAGAGAAATTAAACATGTTTTACAGGGTTGTATAGTATACTTCAAAAGAAGTAAGGTTGCCATGGCCACTAAAATCATGCTGTGTGATAGGATGCTCTGGGACGGTGTGACCGAAGATGGTTCTAGATGGACAAAAAACCTACATGAAGCCAGAATAACACCAAGCTAAAGCTTTCAGCAGCATTCATTTCCCCTCAAATGAAAAGTAATGTTTCAGAACTCCAATCAAGCTGAGGATTTCATCAGCAGTAAGTGCTGTACTCAGAAAAGAAAAGAAGACAAGAGGCGGTTGTAAATGATTGCTGTATGAAGAGGTGCAGAGGGACACTTTCCCCTCTGACTGAGGCTCAGAGGAATGTGTGAGATCAGTTAACATACATCAGAGATATTGACGCAGATGTTTCCACACTGAGGCAGAGGCTGCTATTAGAGGAACATATATTGTTTATATGGAATATGTAGAGTCAAAAAAATAGCTTGAATCTCTATTTAAGTAAACTTGAAGGATTAAGTCTTTTAGGTTCGAGACATTTACCCTTCTCCTTTTTGTCGGCTCATGCAAAATTTACGTTTTGTGGATTTATGATTTTCTCAAAGAGAATAATATAATATGTATAGGTAAGTAGAAAAAAAAAATTGGTTTTGGGATGAACTTTCCCTTTAATATAATTCTTAGTGTGCTGGGTCTCTCAACCAGCCAGATGTGATATTCACTCACTTTTTTTTCCCCAGTTATTGTGACCCAAGCTGATATTATTAAGTGGATTTGGAGTAAAACAGCAGCAAACAGTCCAATCAACACCGTCATGCAGCGTTTTCTCCAGACTAGTCATAGAGACACAATCCCTTCAGTTATTCTGCTTCAGGGACAATCTTACATCATGTCTATGGCACACACACACACACACACACACACACACACACACGTTGTATCATAAGATGTCAAGGCTCCTTCATAAGGTTGAGTTCCTCCAGAGATCATGAGCACACCTCTAACTCCACCTGCTGGTCTGTCTTTATATCTCCCCACCAACGTCAACCTCCAAGTGTTGGAGAGCAGAGAGAATCTGAGAGAAAATATTAATCACAAGACTTACAGTGATTTGTTTGTGAAAAAAGAAACAGGTAATTTGTATGAAATGGACCCAAGATGACTATGACCTTTCTTGCTAAGAATATGACTTTTAATTTGCACCCTGTGTAATGTGATTTGCTGTCAGTTGGCTCCGAGCCACCCGCCCACGCACTGTCCACTTTGTTGAGCTCCGCTAACTCTTCTGTGAACTGCCCTCATTTATCTCACCACTAAAGGTACGTTGAATTTAGCGGAGCTAATTTTTCCTTGTTAGTAATACTTCGGTTACGTTAACGTTATCTAATGTATAATTTATTTTCTGTGGATAACGTTAACGTTGCTTACACTATTACCCCAACAGTTGTTGTTTTTTCTTGAAAAATTTTCTTCTGAAATTGCATTTCAATCAGGAGAGACCAGTCAAATAAAGAAATGATAATTGTTTATTGTTAACAGATAACATGTGATGATAAAGTCTCAGAGTCTTTGGAGCTTGGACTCTACAGGGAGATTCATAGGAATCAGCCTTACAATACAAACAGTATGGCCGTGTATCATCTCCAATAACCGGCTAAATAAAAGAAAAAGTCACTTTTTTAGTCTGACATGAATATTTACAGCTTGTATAGCAAATGATAGGTGAGATGAGCACAATTATTATTTATGTTATTTTATTGAATCAGTTATGAGCTCCCGGAGAAAACCCTTACTTACGATCACAGTAGACAACATTTATTGGTCAAACATTTAGTTGGGACTAAGGTGGGACAGGACGCTCCATGTTGTCTACGATCACCGTAGACCAGTGATTCTCAACTAGGTGGTCCGCGACCCACCCGTTTTCAGTGGGTCGCAGGCCTTTGCCTAAAAAAAAAAAAAATATTTTTTTTCATCCTGTGGTTTTATTTTGAAAGGACTTTTTTATGCAGCGGAGTGTCGTTATTTTGCCGGCTCTGGTTTCAACTGGTTTTGCACTTGTCCCTCCATGTTTTCAGCAGCGTGGGCCAGGTTGGGTCAAACCATCCTGATATGGGGGAGACTCTGGGTTTTTAGGATAATTTAATTAAACAGCCTACTGAATATAACATTCACAACTGATGGCCCTGCCTGCATGACATGAAAACACTATGGGGTTGGGAGGAGAATTGAGTGCTGCTTAATTTTCTGTAAAGCACAATGTTTTTCAGTATTTACCTACTGATGAGGTAAGCACCATTTCTGCACTGCCCCACTTCTTACAAAGCTTCTGGAAAATGACCTTGTCAAGTTTTTCAAACGTTTTGGGGTTAAAATCGGCACCCTGGACTTCGATCCAAGTTCTTTCAAACAGACGCATGACGATGACCTCGATGTTTCTGATGCTCCCTTTTGATTTCCTGAGTATCCGTGAAACCAGCATCTCCACGAATACCTGAACTGTCAATCTCTTTTTTTCTTCTTCCTTTGCATCACACGCAGGTTCAGCACATGTGTCCTCGCATACTAAATCTGGATTTGTTGAAGGTATGACGTTCTTGTAGCTGAAGACCGGCGTCTGAGTTGGTGAAACCAACTTCGTGTCCACTGTCTCACATATGAAACCAGGAATTGTTGGAGATTCACCGTCCTTATTGCTAAAGACCGGCGCCTGAGTTGGTAACACAAAGTTAGAGATCATTTTGTGTTGTTTGTAAGTAAAACTTGTAAGGGGGTAATAACTATTTTCCCGGACGTAGCAAAATCCCGGACGTTTTTGGAATCCCTGCCGGACGCTTTTTTTAGGTCTCGAAAAGAGGACATGTCCAGGAAAAAGAGGACGTCTGGTCACCCTAACTGACCCAAATATGGACTTTTAGAAGAGGTATGAAAACATATATCCATCTGGAGAGGAATTCGACATTGATGTTGAAATTGATGCAATTTCATACATATATCAATATCTGACTTCGTTGGAGTATTGCGGTCAAATGTGGTCAGATGTGTAATCCCAGAGGAAATTCCGGATTTCACATTTGTATAAAGTAAAAAAAAAAAAGTCACAAAAACACTGATCCAATAGAAAGTCACTTTAACAGAAATTTTTTATCAAAAATTATATTCATTATGAAATACAGCTAGAATTATTTACTTGGGAGTAAATGGTTTTTGGACGTTTTCTTCATTGTCCTGCCGTCTGACTACTTGTTGGTACCCCATATATAATAATATCATACAAGTGAAATTAAACTGTCTCCACATAGGACCGAAGTGAGTATTTTGTGCAGTATTGAACATTTGTGAATATTAATTTCAGACTAAAGTCCTGCTTTTCTAGTGATTTCACATTTGTATAAAGTTAAAAAAGTCACAAAAACACTTTCACTCGCATTAATATTATATTAATGACCCAAAATTCTCAATTAATTTCCGTGGCATCAACACATTAACCTGAGCTCCCAACTGATCTAATAGAAAGTCACTTTAACAGAAACATCAAATCAAAAATTATATACGTGCGTGCTGTGTACTTTATTATAGTTATGCATATTATTAAAATGTTTCCATCTCTTTTCTGTTTGTAATATTAACTTTGCTGGCTATGCTGTTAGCTTGCTAACGTAACAGAGCTTGCAGACTTTCAGTATGAGCTGGAACACTATGAAGAATATCGAGACATTGCGTATGAGTTTAGCTATCTTTATGAGGTAAAGTGTCTTTGCAAAGGGTTCTTATTAATGTGTAAAAAATTTCAACTGCCTAATATCATAGAAAATTAGTATTTTGTGCAGTATTAGCTTTAGCTTTGTATTTATTATTGTAAATATTGTCTTTCTTGACTGCTGCAGTACTTTAATGTTTATTTCCTCTTAATGTGTTTATTGTACACGCAAGAGTCATCCTCAAACTTTTAGGGCCACAAACTAAAATATACGAAAATCTTGGCCACTCAGGTGAGGCATATCGCAATATAAATCAAATGAGGTAAAATATGCTTATATATATATATATATATATTTTTTTTTTTAAATATATTTTACATTTGATATATTATATTGAAAAAATTGTATCAGAGGGACTCCTCAGATCCAGCAGCTACTCCGTAATGGAAAAGTTATTGTCAACTCCCTGCAAATAATGAACAGCTGAGCGGCGTCTGTCCTCTCATCACACGCAATCGGGTAAAAATCAAAAGCACAAGCTTTTAGCTGACAAGTCGTTGTGTTTCTGGACTTGCTCACGTTGTTAAATTCCGGCATATTCCTGACTTTATTGAGGCTCTGTGTTATGAAGTCTTGTCTGAGAAGGTTTCCGCGTCACGCTGTGAGCTGTGCAACCTCCTAGCTGCTCGTGCTGCATTTTCTCGTGTTTTGTTCGGGACAGAAAAAATACGATTGTTGAGCTTGCAGGCCAGCTGCCATTTGCTTGACTTTCTCTCCATTATATTTTGAGAATTTGCTGCGGGCCAATAAAAAAATGGGCCGTAGTTTGGACACCCCTGATTTAAATCATGGCCTTATTTTCAGTCGTGAAGATGGCGTCAAATAAATAGGATCTGTAAAGGAACACAACTATATAGAAATCACATACACGTGCGTGCTGTGTAGGGCTGCAACTAACGATTATTTTAATAATCGATTAATCGGTTGATTAATCAAAAAAGCATTGATTTCCAACCCTTTATTCAAAAACAGAACTGACAGTGCAAAACATCTTCAGAAAGTGCACAAACAGGTTGCTCCTTGAACATCCCTGAGCTGTTAATTAAAAAAAATTAAATAAAATGGACTAACACTAAAAACATACACATGTATGCTTTACATCTGCCAAATGTGAGCCAGTTTTACTGTAATTGATCTCCTTGGAGCAGAGGCTGCATTTAGCATGACCTGCTTTATCAATATGTATGAAATACTGGGACAGTGGGAAGCTGTACTGCTCCTCTCATGTCTGTTTTGACCACTTCATCTCAGCTCTGCATCAAGCTGCGCTGCATATAGAGCGTCCTCTTCCTTAAACTATTTCATTCTGGGTCTCTTACGACCACAACATCACGTTGTTGGCTAAGCCCAACTACGTGATTTGATGCATTCTACTTTGAGTAAAAAAATTAAAAAACCTGCAGCCAGATCCTACGGTGTGCCGGTTTAACATTAACGAGTGACAGCGTGAACTGAACCAGACCGGGGGTTACGGCATGTTTCATCACGTTACGTTTTTTTACAAGCAAGATTGAACTGTAACGGAACATAAAGTAACTTTAACGACAATACACAACCCAAACACGTTAGCTAACGTGATAGCAAGCTGACTAGCTTCCATTAAAAACAAGTTTGAGGGAAATGAAGACGCTGTCGATCACGACACCAGCTTTTTTTCTGTCTCACTCCAATCTCAGACACGCTGGCAGGCCAGTTGCTCTGCTCCGCTCTTCTTTTTTTTTTTCTCTCCGTGACTTATTGACTGCCGTAATAATCGTGCGACACAACGAATCGATGATGAAATTCGTTGCCAACACTTTTGATAATCGAATTTTATCGATTCGTTGTTGCAGCCCTAGTGCTGTGGATGTGTAAACAGCAGTGTGTGAACTACAGCCGACCGATAACCAGCACATAAAGAGACAGTTCAGACCTTCCTGATTATGTTTGCACTGGAGGACGGTAGCTTTAAAATGACTTGACTAGGCTACCTACTTTACCCCTCAGATTTAAGTAATAACTCACGTTTGATAAATGAACTTATGCGGTTCTCATATATTGATATATTATAGTTATGCATATTATTAAAATGTTTCCATCTCTTTTTTGTTCGTAATATTAACTTTGCTGGCTATGCTGTTAGCTTGCTAACGTAACAGAGCTTGCAGACTTTCAGTATGAGCTGGAACACTATGAAGAATATTGAGACATTGCGTATGAGTTAAGCTATCTTTATGAGGTAAAGTGTCTTTGCAAAGGGTTCTTATTAATGCGTAAAAAAACACCTTGCTCGACCGAACTGGAGACCATATTCCAACTGCCTAATATCATAGAAAATGAGTATTTTGTGCAGTATTAGCTTTAGCTTTGTATTTATTATTGTAAATATTGTCTTTCTTGACTTCTGCAGTACTTTAATGTGTATTTCCTCTTAAAGTGTTTATTGTACACACGCAAGAGAAAGTTAAGGTGTCACCAAAATAATTACAAGTCATCCTCATGGGGGACGTGTGTAGACGATATTCTATGTCACCTGGTATCATATTCTTTATGCTATCTGACCTTTTAAAATCAGTGGTGTCTAAACTTTTTTCACTGAGGGCCACAAACAAAAATATACGGAAGTCTTGGCCACTCAGGTGAGGCATATCACAATATGAATCAAATTAGGTCAAATATATATATATATATATATATATATATATATATATATATATATATATATATATATACTTTTTAAAATATATTTTACATTTTATATATTATATTAAAAAAATGGTATCAGAGGAAACTTGGCCTGCAACCTCGTAGCTGCATTTTCTCGTGTTTTGTTCGGACAGCAAAAATACGATCGTTGAGCTCGCAGACTAGCTGCCATTTGCTTGACTTTCTCTCCATTATATTTTGAGAATTTGCTGCAGATGTGTAATATCAGAGTAAATTCAGGAGTACCTCTCCTGTCAGTTTGCAAATGGGATGTTCCACCGAGCCCCTGTTATCCCCAAGCCCTTGTTCTCCCCACACCTCTGTTATCCCCAAGCCCCTGTTCTCCTCAAGCCCCTGTTCTCCCCGAATCCCTGTTCTCGGGCGGCCCCTGTCATCCCGAGCCCCTGTTCTCAAGCCCCTGTTCTCGGCTCGGGGGGCCCCTGTTCCCCCGAGCCCCTGTTCTCCTCAAGCCCCTAATTTGCTGCAGATGTGTAATCCAAGAGTAAATTCAGGAGTACATCTCCTGTCACTTTGCACATGGGATGTTCCCACGAGCCCCTGTTATCCCCAAGCCCTTGTTCTCCCCACACCTCTGTTCTCCTTAAGCCCCTGTTCTTCCTGAACCCCTGTTCTTTGCTCAGGGGAGCATCTTGAAGTCAGTCACGTGCTGACAAGTAGACTGAGGCACTGACCCTGTTATCCCCGAGCCCCTGTTCTCCTCAAGCCCCTGTTCTCGGCTCGGGGGTGCCCTGTTCTCGGCTCGGGGGTGCCCTGTTCCCCCGAGCCCCTGTTCTTGGCTCGGGGGTCCCCTGTTCCCCCGAGCCCCTGTTCCCCCCGAACCCCTGTTTTCGGCTCGGGGGCCCCTGTTCTCCTCAAGCCTCTGTGCCCCTGTTCTCCGTCCTTATTGCTAAAGACCGGCGCCTGAGTTAGTAACACAAAGTTAGAGATCATTTTGTGTGTGTCGATCTTCACGTCCGACTCTTCCACAAAAGTCCATAATTGACTCAGTGCCTCGGTGTACTTTTTGGCCCGTGAATGATTGGAAGATCCTCTGCTTTTTATTTCTTCCGGGTTCATTTCGGGTCCCATCCCATGCAAAAAGTGGCAGGAGAGGTACTCCTCAACTTCCACTGGGATTACACAACGTATCACGTTCGCGCAATACTCCAGGGAAGTTGGATGTTGATCAATATATGAAATATAATCAACATCGAATACCTCTCCTGATGTCTTCTCATAACTCTTCTGGTCTTTAAGAGTGAGCCAAAGAAATGTTTTGGCAAGAGGTTCAACCTTCTGAGATATTTTGCTTTGTATTATCGCGAACTCAACACCCGTTATCTCACTAATAATAATACATTTTATTTGGAGGCGCCTTTCAAGGCACCCAAGGTCGCCTTACAATAAAATAATACAGGGTAAAAGATAAAAGCATGAAAGATAGAAACAACAGTAAAACAGAGCATCAACATAAGAACAAGTGAAGTGCACAGGGACCAGTTATAAAGTGTATGCCAGTTTGAACAGGTGAGTTTTGAGTTGAGACTTGAATGATGTGATGGAGTCTGATTGTCTTATGTGTGGGGGGAGGGAGTTCCAGAGCCTGGGTGCTGAGCAGCTGAAGGCTCGGGCACCCATGGTACAGAGGCGTGGCGTGGGGATGGTTAGCAGTCCAGAAGAGGATGAGCGGAGAGTGCGGGAGGGAGTGTATTCCTGAAGGAGGTCGTAGAGGTAAGTGGGGGCTAGATTGTGGAGAGCTTTATAGGTGAGGAGAAGGTTTTTGTAGTCGATGCGGTATTGTACAGGGAGCCAGTGAAGTTGGATGAGTACAGGAGTGATGTGGTCCGATGATTTGGTACAGGTGATGATCCGGGCGGCTGAGTTCTGAATGATTTGCAGTCTGTTGATGAGTTTGGTGGGGAGTCCGGTGAGGAGGGCATTGCAGTAGTCGATGCGGGATGTGACAAATGAGTGGACCAGGATTTCGGTGCTGGACTGGGTCAGTGATGGGCGGAGTCTGGAGATGTATGCACCCCATATTTTGAATATGGGGTGCAAATGAAAGGGTGCTGTCCAGAATGACACAGAGGCTCTTGACTTGGGGGGTGATGATGGATTTGGAGCCGATGAGCAGGGCCTCAGTTTTATTGCCGTTTAGCTTTAGGAATTTCCTGCTCATCCAGCTCCGGATGTCATCAAGGCAGGTGATGAGGGAGGTAGGAGGGATGGCAGCGGTCGGTTTAGAGGAGATGTAGACCTGTGTGTCATCTACTAATTGTGCAGTTAATCATTGCCTTAATTCTTTCAAGGACAATGTTAATTTTATCCATCTCCCATACCATGCGTGGTGACAACATATTTGTATTTGAAATAGGTGTAGAAATAATTTCGAAGTTCCCATCGTACCATGGCTGAGATATACTGTCGATCCATGCCTCCATAATTGACCCGAACGCACAACATTTGTTGATTAAATCAGCATACATCTAAATTTTTTCGTAATTAGGCAGTTGTATTATGGACTCCAGTTCAAGGTACACTTTGGCCGAGCAAAGTGTTCCTTTACGGATCAATGTGAACCCTCCGCAACAACGCTTCAACTCGTGACGATTCTGATACTCATGCGCAATGTCTCTATATTGTTCGAAGCGTTCCATTGCATGCCAAAACTCTGATACTTGACCCTGGAGATCTTTGAAGTGCTCGCTCATCTGAACAAGTCTTTCAATCATAGGATCGGGTTCACCGCAGGACTCAGGGCTGTCCTCGCAATCGGTAACCCACTCTTCAGATTCTGTGGAAATTGGACTAACGTAAGGGGAGACGTTGCCCGACTGAACTGCAGACCAATCACTCCTCGTAATAGAGTCGAGGTTAGAGTTGATGCAGGACCCATCCTTTTTATCAAACATGTTTTCTATGAACTCCGAGAGAGTCAGCGAGCCTTCAGGAGAGGACTCACCCTGTTCCTCATTGTTCTCGATAATCAGTACCTCCTCCCCTGCTAATGTTCCATCCATTGTGCTTTTCAAACTCTTTTTTTTCCAGTTATTGTGACATTATTAAGTGGATTTGGAGTAAAACAGCAGCAAACAATCCAATCAACACCGTCATGCAGCGTTTTCTCCAGACTACAGTCATAGAGACACAATCCCTTCAGTTATTCTGCTTCAGGGAAAATCTTACATCATGTCTATGGCACACGCGCACACACACACACACACACCCACACCCCAGGGCTCCAGACTGCGACCAAATGGTCGCATTTTGCGCCTAAAATTAGACACAGTGAGACTACATTTTTCATCTACATTTATTTGAGTTATTGTGAGAATTTCGCCCCGACATGCTCCGCGGCGCTCACGAGCCCCCGCGCGCCCCTCCTCCTCCTCCTCCTCCTCCTCCTCCTCCTCCACGTAGTGCTCATGCAGCGCTGAGCGCCAGGCCAGACGGGTGCAGCTACTTCTTCTCTGACCCGTAGCATCAGACAAACGGGTAGTGACGTGTTTGTGCAATCCCCCGACGTTGTTTGGTGATAAATTAACCACAACATTAACGCCGCTGAAAACATTACGTCGCAACTGGTCTGACGTTTTTATAAATGTCACGAGAATTCACAGCTAGAAAAAATTTACAAAAATGCGATTAACTTGGCATTCATCCTCTGCATGGAAATCAGCACCCAGCATGTGAAGTCACTGCTCTTCATCAAACGCTTTGCAAGAAGAAAGCCTGGACCACTCCACAGTATGGCTGTCAAAATTGCTAAAAAATGACGTTCGAATAATCCCTTTAAAAAAACACATATATTCGAACATATTCGTCTTCAGTTTAGGTGTTCACTACCCCCCCCCCCGTCGGTCGCGCATAGCGGTTTAAATGAACGGCAACAATAAACACATGCTGAGTGCTGATCAGGGATAAGGTACCTCGGTTCCAGTGCTTCACAGAACTTCCTGAAGCCCTCATGGTCTTGCATACGAACAAAATCAATTTTTGCGTGCAGGCCTCCAGTCGTGCCGCAGACAACGAACTTGTGGCGGACGGCGCAAAATACGTATCCAGACGGGGCTGTTTCTCTGAAGTTCCACATTTTATGCCATATTCTCTTGGGTGCACATTCTGGAGATGTGGCCTCAAGTTGCTTGTCGTTGAATGGTAAGCTAACTCTAGCTTACATAGCGTAGCGACCCTGGGTCAGGAAAGCTACGAGACGTTAGATGCTTATAGGGTGTTTATTAAGGGAACATAGAACAGGCTACTGTGGACCGCAGCCTACGCCAAAACAACAGCAAAACCCTGTGAAAGCCTCAACCAGCTTCACGTCTGCTCCAAGTCATAGACTCTGCCCCGAACGGCTCGTCACACACACACACACAAAAAGAGGACACTTCATCGCGGCCGCGGCGGGGGTTGCCAGATTCACGATAATTATCCTCCGAAATACTTTTACTTTTTATTTATTTTTTTACATTCGAATATTAATTTTCACATTCGAAATTCTGTTTTTAACAACTATTCGAATATATATTCGAATTTCGATTATTCGTTGACAGCCCTACTCCACAGCCTGCAAGCTAACTGATGGTGTAATTCACACAATAAGCATTGAGGTCTGAGGAGAAGTTCAGGAGATATTTCAAGGTGCGTCAGAGAAGCAGAGGCTCTCAATATTCCTTTACCTACTGTTGTGCCCGGTCAGGAGAGGACACGGAAAGTTGCCTGTTATTCATTTATTTATTCAATTTGATGATTTTAGTTAGTTTGTTAACAAAAATAAATATATAAGTTGAAAATATCCTACTGTTTTTTATTTTTTATTTCATAAATAATTTTGGCGATGGTTGCCCTTTTTTGGGGTTTGAGCATCTGCCCCACAAAATGTTTGTGCACGTGCCTGGTTAGGGGTAATGCCTGGGGGGGGGGGGGGGGGGGGGGGCGCGAAAGACCACTGTGATAGGCTAATGTGTGAAAAGAGGCGGGTCTTGGGGGTTATCGCGCGAATCCACAGATTTCACATAGCGGTGTCTCCTGTAAACAATGGACAATGGCGAAGCAGACTATCAGTTCGTACTTTCTTCTTAAACCTAATGATCTAGAGAAGACAAATCCCGAGAATGAGTCCGACTCAGATTGTGAGGAAACGGTCGTGGCGAAAAAAGGCAGGAAATTCAGCTTTCGCGATGAGTGGCTGCGCGAGTTCACCTAAGATTGTAGTGTATGCATTTATTGTCAAAGTATTTATCAGTAATACAGTGAAAATGATAGGAAAACTTTGCAAGTCGATTTATAGTGTGCGCCCCTAAATTTTCTGCTTGCGCCCCTAAAATTTTAGTCTGGAGCCATGCACACACACACACACACTTGTTGTATCATACAGGGTACCCGCGAGGTCTTAAAAACTTGAAAAAGTCTTAAATTTAGTATTCATAATTTAAGGCCTTAAAAAGGTATTACATTTTGTCAACAGGTCTTAAATTTCGTTCATCAAGTCTTAATTTTTACCCCCTTCCTTATTTGATACGGCGCCACAACATTTGTTTATTGTTCGTTGTTACAACGAATCTTAGTACACCCAAACGTCGCATCCAAACTATCAGGCAACCTGTATACTGTATGGCTCTGAACTGGCTGAGACGCTGTAGAGTTTAACAGCTGATCGCGCGCTGATCGCTGCGAGCGCGCTAACTAGCGCGCTCGCAGGTTTGCATCGAGCTATGCAAACCTGCTTTCCCGTTTCCATCGCGCGCGTCTCACAAGCAGGGTCAGATGCACTTGCCAGTAGTGTTACAGAGTCCACAGTCCTCCAGCTAAAGATTTTTCTTCTCTGTAAATTAAAGGGTTCTTCTTCTACACGTTATGGAAGGGGACCAACTTGAATAGGTGCATACAGCGCCAACCTAAAGTACCGGAGTGTGTGGTGCAGGGTATTGCCTGTCTGTGAGTAGGACAGAACCAGTCCCGCCTGTCCCGCATTCTAATCACAGCCTTTTTTATTTGTATCCGTGAAAAGAGAAAAATATAACAGTTAATTAATTAATTAATTAATTAACTGTTGATTGATTTCCTATTTTTTTCATTCATACGCATATCAGGAAAGGTGCGATGTTGGTCTTAAATTTCATTTAAAGTGGTCTTGAAAAGGTCTTAAAAAGTCTTAAATTTGAGATGAAAAATCCTCGGGGTACCCTGATCATAAGATGTCAAGGCTCCTTCATAAGGTTGAGTTCCTCCAGAGATCATGAGCACACCTATAACTCCACCTGCTGGTCTGTCTTTATATCTCCCCACCAACATCAACCTCCAAGTGTTGGAGAGCAGAGAGAATCTGAGAGAAAATATTAATCACAAGACTTACAGTGATTTGTTTGTGAAAAAAGCCACAGGTAATTTGTATGAAATGGACCCAAGATGACTATGACCTTTCTTGCTAAGAATATGACTTTTAATTTGCACCCTGTGTAATGTGATTTGCTGTCAGTTGGCTCCGAGCCACCCGCCCACGCACTGTCCACTTTGTTGAGCTCCGCTAACTCTTCTGTGAACTGCCCTCACTTATCTCACCACTTAAGGTACGTCGAATTTAGCGGAGCTAATTTTTCCTTGTTAGTAATACTTCGGTTACGTTAACGTTATCTAATGTATAATTTATTTTCTGTGGATAACGTTAACGTTGCTTACACTATTACCCCAACAGTTGTTGTTTTTTCTTGAAAAATGTTCTTCTGAAATTGCATTTCAATCAGGAGAGACCAGTCAAATAAAGAAATGATAATTGTTTATTGTTAACAGATGACATGTGATGATAAAGTCTCAGTCTTTGGAGCTTGGACTCTACAGGGAGATTCATAGGAATCAGCCTTACAATACAAACAGTATGGCCGTGTATCATCTCCAATAACCGGCTAAGTAAAAGAAAAAGTCGCTTTTTTAGTCTGACATGAATATTTACAGCTTGTATAGCAAATGATAGGTGAGATGAGCACAATTATTATGTATTTATATGTTATTTTATTGAATCAGTTATGAGCTCCCGGAGAAAACCCTTACTTACGATCACAGTAGACAACATTTATTGGTCAAACATTTAGTTGGGACTAAGGTGGGACAGGACACTCCATGTTGTCTACGATCACCGTGGACAACATGCAGACTCACAAAGGCGGGACAGGACGCTCCATGTTGTCTACAATCACCGTAGACAACATGCAGACAACATGCAGCCTAACAAAGGGGGGACAGGACGCTCCATGTTGTCTACGATCACCGTAGACAACATGCAGACAACATGCAGACTCACAAAGGTGGGCCAGGACGCTCCATGTTGTCTACGATCACCGTAGACAACATGGAGTGTCCTGTCCCACCTTTGTGAGTCTGCATGTTGTCTGCATGTTGTCTACAATCACCGTAGACAACATGCAGACAACATGCAGACTCACAAAGGGGGGACAGGACGCTGCATGTTGTCTACGAGCACCGTAGACAACATGCAGCCTAACAAAGGGGGGACAGGACGCTCCATGTTGTCTACGATCACTGTAGACAACATGCAGACAACATGCAGACTCACAAAGGGGGGACAGGACGCTGCATGTTGTCTACGAGCACCGTAGACAACATGCAGCCTAACAAAGGGGGGACAGGACGCTCCATGTTGTCTACGATCACCGTAGACAACATGCAGACAACATGCAGACTCACAAAGGGGGGACAGGACGCTGCATGTTGTCTACGAGCACCGTAGACAACATGCAGACAACATGCAGACTCACAAAGGTGGGCCAGGACGCTCCATGTTGTCTATGATCACCGTAGACAACATGGAGCGTCCTGTCCCACCTTTGTGAGTCTGCATGTTGTCTGCATGTTGTCTACGATCACCGTAGACAACATGCAGACAACATGCAGACTCACAAAGGGGGGACAGGACGCTCCATGTTGTCTACGATCACCGTAGACAACATGCAGACTCACAAAGGTGGGACAGGACGCTGCATGTTGTCTACGATCACCGTAGACAACATGCAGACAACATGCAGACTCACAAAGGGGGGACAGGACGCTGCATGTTGTCTACGAGCACCGTAGACAACATGCAGACAACATGCAGACTCACAAAGGGGGGACAGGACGCTGCATGTTGTCTACGAGCACCGTAGACAACATGCAGACAACATGCAGACTCACAAAGGGGGGACAGGACGCTGCATGTTGTCTACGATCACCGTAGACAACATGCAGCCTAACAAAGGGGGGACAGGACGCTGCATGTTGTCTACGATCACTGTAGACAACATGCAGACTCACAAAGGCTCAAGCCTTCAAGCTGTGAGGCCACACTGTTGACTCTCTGTGGTGCCCTGAGACCTCAAGTCCTGCCCCACAGACACAACCTGGATGTGAAGTTTTTTTTACTGAACGTGGGAAAAACCAGAGCCCCTAGAGTAAACCCTACCTTACCCTCACCTACTGAACACCAACTCTGTTTTTACGCCTGCAGATGTTGGAGATGGCTCTGCCCACAGACGAGAAGAACTGGCAGATGGTGCTGCACTTTTTGGTTGGTGTCATCAGGTGATCTTTGACCGAGGAGGCAATGTAGTTCCCAAGTGCTGGTTCCCCTGATTGCATGGACAACTGCACCATTTCTGCACCGCCCCACTTCTTACAAAGCTTCTGGAAAATGACATTGTCAAGTTTTTCAAACGTTTTGGGGTTAAAATCAAAATCGGCACCCTGGACTTCGATCCAAGTTCTTTCAAACAGACGCATGACGATGACCTCGATGTTTCTGATGTTCCCTTTTGATTTCCTGAGTATCCGTGAAACCAGCATCTCCACAAATACCTGAACTGTCAATCTCTTTTTTTCTTCTTCCTTTGCATCACGCGCAGGTTCAGCACATGTGTCCTCGCATACTAAATCTGGATTTGTTGAAGGTATGACGTTCTTGTAGCTGAAGACCGGCGTCTGAGTTGGTGAAACCGACTTTGTGTCCACTGTCTCACATATGAAACCAGGAATTGTTGGAGATTCACCGTCCTTATTGCTAAAGACCGGCGCCTGAGTTGGTAACACAAAGTTAGAGATCATTTTGTGTGGGTCGATCTTCACGTCCGACTCTTCCACAAAGGTCCATAATTGGTTCAGTGCCTCGGTGTACTTTTTGGCACGTGAAAGATTGGAAGATCCTCTGCTTGTTATTGTTTTCGGATTGATTTCGGGCCCCATCCCATGCAAAAAGTGGCAGGAGAGGTACTCCTCAACTTCCACTGGGATTACACAACGTATCACGTTCGTGCAATACTCCAGGGAAGATGGATGTTGATCAATATATGAAATATAATCAACATCGATTACCTCTCCTGATGTCTTCAAATAACTCTTCTGGTCTTTAAGAGTGAGCCAAAGAAATGTTTTGGCAAGAGGTTCAACCTCCTGAGATATTTCGCTTTGTATTATCTCGAACTCAACACCCGTTATCTCACTAATTGTGCAGTTAATCATTGCCTTAATTCTTTCAAGGACAATGTTAATTTTATCCATCTCCCATACCATGCGTGGTGACGGAGTTGTATTTGAAGTAGGTCCAGAAGTAATTTCGAAGTTCCCATCGTACCATGGCTGAGATATACTGTCGATCCATGCCTCCATAATTGACCCGAAGGCACAACATTTGTTGATTAAATCAGCATACATCTCAATTTCTTTGTAATTAGGCAGTCGTATTATGGACTCCAGTTCAAGGTACACTTTGGCCGAGCAAAGTGTTCCTTTACGGCTTAATGTGAACCGTTCACAAAGTTGCTTCAACTCGTAACGATTCTGAATCTCATATGCAATGTCTCTATATTCTTCGAAGCGTTCCATCGCATGCTGAAACTCTGATACTTGACCCTGGAGATCTTCGAAGTGCTCGGTCAGCTGAACAAGTGTTTCAATCATAGGATCGGGTTCACCGCAGGACTCAGGGCTGTCCTCGCTATCGGTAACCCACTCTTCAGATTCTGGGGAAACTGAACTAACGCAAGGGGAGACGTTGCTCAACTCAACTGCAGACCAATCACTCGACGTAATAGAGTCGAGGTTAGAGTTGATGAAGGACCCATCCTCTTTATTAAACATGTTTTCTATCAACTCTGAGAAAGTCAGTGAGCCTTCAGGAGAAGACTCACCCTGCTCCTCATTGTTCTCGGTAATCAGTACCTCCTCCCCTGCTAATGTTCCATCCATTGTGCTTTTCAAACTTATTTGAAACGAAACTATTTCATGTACAGTGCTTTCATGTACACTGAAAGAATGTGAAGCCAGTTTGAAAAGTTAAAGCCTTGTATTAGAATATAAAGCCTTGTATATATTAGAATCCTGTAACCTCCCACAACATAATCAAAGGCGCGAGTGTGACGTCACATTGACAGCGCGCGACAGCAGCAATTTACTTACTCAGTGCGCGTTCATGAAGACAGAAACTACCGGGAATCCCTCTTAAATTCCCGGTAGTTTCTGTTAATACAGAAAGTAAAACTACCGACCTCACAAAGTTGTCACTCCGCCGGCCCGGTGCACCGTCATGGCGCGGACCGGCTCCGGTGCCCTCCTCTCCCGCAGAAACATCAAGCTGGACTCCTTCCTGAAGCGGAACACGGAGCGAGCGGTGTACGAGCGGATATCCGAGCACACGAGCCGTGCGCGGTCACATCGGGGACCGTCAAATAAAGTGTAGTTATATGTGTGTACCCGCCGTGCACGCGCACGCTCACCAAATCAATGAATCGATTTGGGGATTGACAGAAAACCCATCGGCTATCGGACTGTGACGTTAGATACACTTAATTCTCCATTAATCTGGATTTTAAAAAAATATATTTGGATTATTAAATGTACAAAATATGACTGTTTGTTATTTCTTCTGTTCATTAACTAGCTAACTGTCAGCAACTATTTTGATTATTGAATAAACATTTGAGATATTCCTGATTTCTTTGTAGTAAACTGAATATTTAATTATTTGTTTTACTTATTTATTTATTTCTGTATTCATTATTTAGTCAATAAACGGTTTTCACATGAACAAATGACTAAAACATGATCAAATTAATACTTTTGTTTGAATGATTAATTGTGTGTAAAATGCACCTGTGACTTTACACTTTATTGAAACTTTAGGCCAGCAGATGTTCTCCTGCTGACACATTCCTGTCTGTTGGCTGGATCCTCTGTATGGAGGACCGTAAATGCCTTTAATATAAATAAATAAATAAATGCAGGAATAAATACAGGAATAAATAAATAAATGCTTAAATAAATGTATAAATAAATGCAGGAATAAATAAATAAATGCTTAAATAAATGTATAAATAAATACAGGAATAAATAAATAAATGTATAAATAAATAAATACAGGAATATATAAATATAAGTTATACCTAGACAGGACATCATTAAATAAATCTATTTCTACATTTCTGTATTTCTTCATTTATTTATGCCTGTATTTATGTGTCCACACGTATTTCTTCATTTATTTATTTCTGTATTTCTGTGTTCTTGTATGCAAATGAGCTGGGGCGGTCCGAACCTCATTGTTAAACAGGATTGGTCAAGTAGGGGAGCCAGACAGAAGCAATCGATCCCTTCACATGGCCCCTGTAGTCAAAAAGCTGTCTAGGCTAGGGTGACCATATCCAACACCAAAAAGGAGGACACTATGCAGTATTTTGTGAGGCTGTGAATAATTGCATAGGAGGGGTGCAGTTTGATTTTATTAAGTGTGAAGAGAGATGTGAGCCCTTTTTACTGTAATTGATCTCCTTGGAGCAGGCCTGGCCAACCCGCGGCTCCCGAGCCGCATGCGGCTCTTTGCCTGGTTTCATGCGGCTCTTACGTTCATATCGAAGTTTGTGTTTGTGTTATTTATTTAGTTTTCTTTTAAAATCTTTTTATTGATTTTGCAAAAAATACATCGACCCATTTAATGCGGAGACGGACTGTTTGAAAGCCCCGCTAGTCACAGCTTCTCTGACGCACCTTGAAATATTTCTCACAAATATTTCTCACAAATTCTCACAATAACTCAAGTAAATGCCCCGTCAGATATCAAACACATTTGGGGGGAATTGATGACAGAGAGAGTCATTTTTATTCTTAAATACTGATGAATGAAGAAAAACATTGGGCTCCAGCAGAAGGGGCACTTTTCTCATCCAGGGCAAAAGGGCAGGTTGAGCACCACTAGGGATCAGCGGATGATTTCTAAAAGTCCTGCCGGGATCAGGCTGCTCTCGGCGGGCAGCAGAGCGCTGACGGCCCGGTGCTGCGGGACTCACGGTCCCTCAGCAGGACCTCAACTCGTCGCCGTATCTTTTTAAGTCGGCTGACTCTTGAATAACCGATCACAGATTTGATGCTTAAACAACTAACTTCTCGCCTGAAAACATCCTAAAAGTACATGTTGTGACTCAACAACAGTAGTATTCAGAGAACGTCAACTTTTAGTTGTGAGTCAAGTACAGAGAAGAACGCGTATTGAGAAACAGCCGCTGGAGACATCTTAACGCTGAAGACTCATCAAAGATCTTCTATTATGAAGATCACGACCACTCCAATCTCAGAAACGCTGGCCGGCCAGTTCACATATTTTGATTTCAAAACGGCGAATTTCGCCGTAAGGTGACAAGTTTGCAGGTATGCAAAAAGGAGGACAAATACGCGTCCGGCTTGATGCTGCGCCGGACGCCGGACAGGGCATTGAAAATCCGGACTTCTGCTAACGGTTAGCTGAGCTTGCCAACTTCAACAACATGTGAAGGCAGAAGTAGTAGAGCACAACATACCAGGAGCGATCACACTCCTGTGACCAATCAGGCTTTAGACAGAGGTTCGGACCGCCCCAGCTCATTTGCATACAAGGACACAGAAATACAAGGCATAAATAAATGTATAAATATGTGTGGACACATAAATACAGGCATAAATAAATGAATAAATACAGAAATGTAGAAATAGATTTATTTAATGATGTCCTGTTTAGGTATAACTTATATTTATATATTCCTGTATTTATTTATATATTTATTTAAGAAGATCAACTTAATAGTTTGAACCAGGACTTTGGGTATTTGAATCAATCATCTTGTGAAACTTGTGCCATATTACATATTTATCTACGATATTAAAGGACCCATATCGGGACGTCCCTGTCCTCCATCGGGTACCAGGTCCAGCAGCTGGTGCTGGTTCTGTCAGACCTGCAGGAGTCCTTTCTGAGTCCACTTCAGTCCGTTCTGCTGTTCCAGCGCTGTCGCCTCCTGCTGGCCGGCCTGCAGTACAACAACCAGCTGGCCCACCTCAGAGAGGAGCTCAGGTTTGTGCTCATGACTAAGTGCAGTACTTGGTGAATAAGAGTTGTTTTTCGCCTACAGGTACTTTGTGAAGCTGTCGTGCGCTGAGGAGAAGCTGCTGCCTCACAACCCGATCAGCCAACCAAAAACGAAATGAAGTTTTAATACCAAGAATAGTATAATCATTTTCCTAATAATATAAAATATATAATTTTCTCTAGAAATCCACAACTTGCATTGAGTATACTGATAAAAGTTGACGTTTGCAGATAATTAAAGGAATACTTCACCCACAAAATGATACATTTCTAAATCACATACTCACCCTTTGTGAAAGGGTTATTTAAAATGAAAAAAATAGACAGAAAGAAAAGCATAAAATAAAAACACTAAGGCACAAACTCTGATTGTATCATTACACACATATATCATAGGCAATGCATGCCGTTACTGTTCTCATGGCCTTTTTGTTGGAACAGCGTTCAAGACATTTTAGATACATTTCAAACTCTTTGTAAAGATTTCCATATCTGTTATCCGACAGCGTACTTTCCGCAGCTGTATGTTTGTCGTATTTTAATAAGGATGTCAGGTCTCGGGAACAAATGATGGCTCTCTCTGGTCTTGTGAGGGCCATCATTTGAAATTACACTGGGACTGTATTTCTCTGTAGATTTAACAGGATATTGCCATAATTCCGCTGGTTTAAAGATACATTGCTATAGGCTACTTAGCAGCTAAAATAAAGCTAAGTAGCAGCAAGATGCCTCCCTTCTCCACGGATGACACACAAACTTAAAAAGATTGCAGTCTTGGAAACAAAAATCCAGTGACTAGAAGTGAACATGGAGGTAAATGAACTGTGTGAGAACGATACCACTTTATACCATGGACTCAGAATATTAGCGCAAGCTAAGACACAGCTAACTAGCACCACCAGGCCTGCCAAGAAACAGGAGGGATGTGTATCTGTTAATGAATCCTCAAAAGGTAGTCCTCCCTGGAACTCTCTTGGTGCAAAGCCAAAGAGGAAATCATACTCTCAGGATGTGGGAGCACGATTAGCACCCTGAGAAAGTCACTGTGGAGGGCTTATTGAGAATATATATATTTTTTTTTTTACCAGTGGTGGAAGAAATATTCAGATCATTTACTTAAGTGAAAGTCAGTGTAAAACTCAAGAGTTATTTTTCTACTTCCCCTTTTCGCTGCTTTACGCTTTTATTTTGAAGGCCTCACTTCCGGTAGTGGCCCTGCCGTCTGTTTAGCTTGACGCCGCTCGAAATGTCTATTTTAGTTTGGATCCCCACGGTCTGGATGAAAAACTTCAGTTCTCAGAGAAATGGGACGGTGAAACGCCGAAACCATGAAGTTCCTGTGAAAAGTGTTTGGGAGTAAAGCCGCCGGAGACTGCAGGAGACCTTCTCTTTCATTTATTGGTCGAAAACTGTAAGTTAAACCGAAGTTTACACAGTTAGTTTGGGGTTAAACTCCTTTTTTAATTGTCGTAAGTTACGCCGAGTTTAGCGGAGCTCATTTGTCCTTGTTAGTAATACTTCGGTTACGTTAACGTTTTCTAATATTTCATTTATCTCTGCGTAACGTTCACGTTGCTCACACTATTACCGCTATTTGTAGTGACTTCAAAGAGATACGAGTGTAGTTGTTGTGTGTCGATTGTTTAGCGTTATTTCTATTATTGTTAAAATTAAATGTTCTTGCTTTGGTATCAGAAGAAATAAGCTTAAACTTTAAACTTGTATTGCTATTTTATGTTTTTGTTCACGGCAGAATCGGTACACTAGTAGTCAATAAACAGCTGCATCACTATTTCTTTCACATTAACACAAATTACAACCTACTATTGTACATATCATGACAAATAGCATCCACAGAGAAGTGTGCACAGAGAAAATAATAATTTGGTACATTTATAGTCGAATTGTGCTACTTTTTTTATTATTTTTTATTGAACCACATCTAATTTATACATCACATGTCCATTTAATGTGCAAGCCAAATCATGAATCACAGCGGTGAACCTCCAGTCTGGCTCCCACACACATTTACTGTATAAAAGGCTGCAGCCAACACACTTAAGAGCCGCCTCTGGTCCAGTGTCGGCTTCTTCCAGTATCAATCTCAGACTTCTGCAGCCTTTGTAGTATAAAGTTGTTCAGGAAAAAACCTCCCTCCTGAGGCGCTGCATGACCTGCTGGCAGCCCTCCTCTCTACGGCTGATGATGTCTTGGCTTCCGGGCAGAGAACTGAAAAGCATAACAAAGGATTTTATTTCCCTCTCTGACAATAACCATATTTGTATGCCGGCACACTCTCATGGCGAGTGCTTGGCTGCCCAGAATATCCCTGCTGTTGCACGCCTGCTTGCGCTGCCATATTGTATATTCCACTAGACGTGTTGGCATATTAAAACCCCCAAAATGTCACATTGGCTCGGTGATCGTTTAAAAACGCAAATCCTCTTGTTTTCTCAGGCAACAGGCATTTATTTGTTGCTCGGTGAAGAGGAGGCAAAGTCCACTACTGGACCTGGTTTGTATTGGCAGCTGACCCGGCCTGCAGTAAGATCAGCATGGCACAGACCCAACAGTTCTCTAGTCCTTTTTAGATTTTAATTTTTAAGCCACGTGTCTAGAAATTTGCATTCCTTGCATTCTTGGTACATTTCTCCTGTGGGTGGTGTATTCTGAAAGAAGGGAGATGTCACATTTAAAGGCACGTGATGTATCGAGATGTTTACGCGCTACTGAAAATTCAATTAAAATCTCAATTTAAGCTGAGACATTTGTCCCGCATGAATATAATTAAAGGGCCCAGTCTCATACATATGAGATGTAAGTAAAGTGGCCTTTTTTTGTGTGAGTATTTCAGCTTCTAGATTGGTTAGTGCAAGTCAGTGCTGGGGATTGCTGGTGGCGAAGAGGAAGACATCTCTCCAGTGTGTGCCAGGAAACGCTTCCTGACAGGACTGAGTGACGGTCTTCCTGAGTGCCGGCATGCCTCTGTGTTTATGGTTGTCTACTGCAGGTCTACCTCACTTAGCTTTGCAGTAGTTTACTCCTCTTGTGATTCTCCTTTTACAGCAGCAGCTGCGACATTATGCCCTAAATAAGACTTCAAACTCAGGAAGGGCTTCGTCTGTGCTCAGTATCTTGATAACAAAAGCAGCGAAAGTCCAAGTTTTTCTTGGCTTGCTGTGATTTCTTACTCTGTTCCTCTTGCCCCTGGCACTTTCCACAATCGTCTTTTTATTATTTTTTTTTCCACCCTCCAATGTGATTTCTGACAGTGATGTAGGCGAGTTGAGGGGCCACACGAAAAAAAAAACACAACCCCCTGCTATAACTTGAGATCGGCGTCGCGGCGCTATCATGTGAGTCTCTGAAAGACAAAGAGTTGTTTGTGCGGTGAAATGGCTGCTCGTTTCTGTCAAACAGTCTGACCTCACAGCAGCCCAAACTTAAAGTCCACTGAACATCTCTCAGGGGGAACTGTAAACAAAGGCAGGGTGTTTGACTGGTGGCTGGCTTTCAGGGGATAGACTCCCACAGGTCACGTTACCTCTTCAAGTACTACTTTAGCTATTACTGTTGCACTGCAACTAATTATGGTGAAAGTAAAGCGGAAACAATTAGTGGATTAATTGGTCGACAACTGGTTTTTAATACAATTTATCAAACCCTCTCTGCTTTTGACTCCTCCAATGGGAGACTTTTTTATTTTTTGGGGGTCTTATATGATCGCACAATGAATATATTTGGGTTTTTGCCAGTCGACCGGACCAAATAAGACATTGGAAGACCTGTCCTTGGGCTCTGGGAGGTTTGGATTTGGCATTTTAAGAATACATAAGAAATAATAATCAGCAGCTCATGTTTAATGACTATTAAGTTGCAGTTGAAACCCTAATTGAGATAGAGTTCTTTCTGCAAATATCATTACATTATTAATATCCACTTACTGAGGATACCACTGTTACCGGGGCTGTCCTCGACCAAAGAAATTCTTAGCTGACTCAAATTATGTTGTTAACTAATTGATAAAGATCTGAAAAACTGAGTTTCTCTTCACCTCTTTAAATCTTGTGTTTACTTGTGCGATATGTTCAGACGTTTCTTGGAAATAAGTAATTCAGCATGAAAAAAAGCATATAAACCAGACTAATCGACGCAAGAAATCTTAGTTGACTGAGAAAATGACCAATGAGACTAATCGACTTGGAGAGGGCGGCTCCCAAGCCTCTGCCACAAATACTTTAGTTAATTAGTTGGTTTACTCATTCAGAAACAGTTCTTTTATAGTCAAAATGTCTTTTGCAAAAAAGAGCAAGTTTATGGAAAACTGTACGTTTGGTATTATACGTTGTTATTGTTCAGCTAAGGATGGTCCATATCTTGGCAACTCGGGTAGCAAAGATTTCTATATTAAAACACCGGTGGCTTCTCGATGCAGTAATGCAATCTGACTTTGTTATATTTCTCTTGATAATAAGTTTGACAGGTGTTTTGAGTAAAGGATCAAATATGAGTTTAATCCAATGGAGGCCAATGGTTTAAGAGTAGTGGCAGCAACAAAAGCACGCAGTATATTTCATAACCCAGCAGCTCAAAAATAATCGGCACTCTGATGGTTTGTTAGAGCTACTGCTGGCATAAAAGATTATATGTAAGTGTGATACTTTTGTTAACATTTCAATAAAGATTACATTTGTAAGGAAGAGTTTGAGTTCTTACTGAAAATATGACTTAAACCAGCTAAAAGTAGAACACTCGTAATTAGTAGAATGCAAATTATTTAAACTGATTTTGATTGACACTTGTGATTTAAAGCCTCAGACAGATTCCCAAACGATGTAACTTAATTTGACCTTTTATCCAACAAGCAACAATGTGATCCACCATACTGGGACCAGTTACTGTACTGTGACCAGTTACTGTACTAGTTCTGAGCCAGTTCAATTCTGAAATGCACATCTGTACCACAGCTGGGAGGAAGCTATTGGATTGTGTGAGGCACCAGCAGAGGCGTTTGTTTGTGTATTTATACGTGTGTGTGTGTGTGTGTGTGTGTGTGTGTGTGTGTGTGTGTGTGTGAGGGCCCGACCACTCGGCGTAGGGTCAAGTAATCTCAGCCTATTTTCTTTGCAGATGCAATGCCCCTCCCCCTCCATACCTCCCTGTCTACATCTGGTTGATGTTAAAGCCACCTTACAGCATAGTCACATTTGTATTTCTATAAAAATAGACTTGGAAATGTTACTTTTAGATTGATCACATTCGATCCTTTTTAAACATGTCTGTGTGAACGATCTGCAGAGGATAAGTGAATTGTGAGCAGCAAGCCTCAATAAAAGTGCATTCAGAACATGCAATGAGTACAATATCTTGGACAAAGAAGTACATTTTGATGAAGCTGTCACTGGTCCTTTTATCCTTATTCATGTTTATTGCAGAACATTCTTGTCAGATAAGGTTAGGTAATGAAGGTTAGCTAATGAGAAGTTATACCGTCCTGACAGGAAGAAGTGGGCAATGCCTTTTCAATATATAATATCCCTAAAGCATATGTCTACAACGCCTGTATAGTACCAGTTAACGGATAATTTTGCTGTTCTTCTGTTCTATGTGTTCTCTTATTGTCAACAAATCTCACAAAAAGGCCAAAACCAACAGAATGTTATCCATTTATCTCTCAATACTTCCACAATCCCATTCATTTCCTCGTGAAGATGTAAATCTTTAAAAACAGGTCACAAATTGATCATTGGATTTAAAGAAAGCTTATGTGCCACGGCAAACTTTACTCGAACAGGAGTAAATAATGCATTTATTGGGGACTATTTTCTGCGGTGGATTAATACACATGTTGTGCTTTGGGCGCAACAGTGTGTCTCAGACTGTTTTTAATAGTCTTTGGACAACAATGAATGGAGCTCTATGGCACAGAGCAAAAGGATAGATCAGGCTTTGTCTAATCAGGCAATACTTGAACGTAAATGTGTTCAAAAATTCATAGTCATAGTATTTTTTTTTTAGGGCTACCACCACTAGCTTGAATCAAGTCTTTGGGGTTTTGTCTGAAGGATGCAGGGGAGGTCAAGAGAGGTCAGCGGGGATGTCAGTACCAGGCGTTAGTGTTTGGCTTTTGGGATAACTAACCTGCTCAGGAATGTGTGTAGCGCTCACTCCCACACGGTTGCGTTATCAATCATCATTACAGACAGTTCTGCACACGGCTTGGGAGATGGACCCTCCTCTGTGGGCTTTTCTCTTGAGGTTTTGGTTCAGAAGATTCTTCATGGATGACCTGCTCATCACTGATGCAAAAATAAGTGGAAAATATCTCAGCCTGGCATTTTAAAGGGCCTCGCTTTATGAGTCTAAAGAATGGACAAAGTTGTTCATGTGGCACGTTTCAGTGCCATTTTTTATTTTTTTCCACATTAGCAAATGTAATTCCTGGTTTGACTCGAACTTGTGCATCGGCTGAGGTGAATCTCGGTTTTCCACTGAATTTAATTTCTCATGAAACCCATGATGCTAGTTTTGATGTGGCTTTCATCACAAGACGGCAGCACACTGGGATTAGTTTTTATTTTTCAAAACATTTTCATCCTACTTTTCTCTCGGCCCGCGGGTTGCATCATGACCAGAAGAGATAGCGGAGTAGAGCGTAAGATAACACACACTGGTGTTTCTCGCTTCATGCCATTTGTTGTTGAGACCAAAAAAATATTTGGATTCTCAACCAAAAAAACTGCAAAAAAAAGAAACAAGCTTTAGATTTCCCCCCTTGGGGCGAAAGCAGCAGCTGACCAAACACAGCGTGGTGAGAGTGAGTGACGGTTTTCCATCAAACTCTGGAAAAAGTATTTGTCGTAATACTTCTTGTATCTGTGTGGCGCTCGTCCACGCTGAATAGCCCACGAGAGCTGCAAAGTTTACCTTGAAAGCTGTTTTATTTTGAAAATTCCGGCATGCTTATTGAGCCGAAGTCCTTTTTTTTGTCTTTTCAGATGGCTTGAAATGCTTCATGCGTTCATATACGTCACGCAAATTTGGTTCATAATTCATTTATAGAATAGGACAAATACAAAGCACTGTGTATGATGCTTTGGAAGAAACTAGCTTTCCTTTCTGTGGGGTGTGTATTTGAAATGAAGCACTTAAGGCCCCTTGTTCTAACAACAGCCCTCAGCTCATAGTGAGGCCATCGGTTTAATTACGCTCTTAATGCCCATGTCTCAGCCTGCTGGGTGTGAACCTGTGACCCTATGAAGGAGGAAATGAAGTCAACCCTGCAGCCCAATGAGACTTCTGAACAAGTAGAGCCACTGTTTTAACGTTGATAGGTCTGGGCTTCAGTTCCGCTCTCGACGCACTGTACACCATCTTAAATCCGATTTTAGTTTAAAGTGCTGTGTGCAAGTGAAGGAGAGAGCGATACGCTTATTTGAACGCAGCGGTCGGGGGGGGGGGGGGGATACGGTCCCGCGTTGTTATGGATGCTTGAGATGCCGAGCATGCCGATGCTACGAGGCCTGAGACCCCTGGGAGAATAGTGCCACTATTCCAGATAGCAGCCCGCCCACGAGCCCCCGTGACGGCCTGACCGCCGGAAATACGGCTTGCTGGGTAATAAGTCCCAGTGATCGCTTAGTTTTTTTGTACAGACTGCAGGGTTAATTTGATGCAGCAGCCATTTGAAAAGGAAGAATTGGAGGTTGTACCATAACAGGACGAGTGATGACACTTGTTTTGTTTTTCAAATTGTCATGTAAACACTTGCAGGCAGGTTTTTAAGTTTAAAACTATAGAAGCAATGCTTAGAATTTTAAAACTAAATGGGATAAGGGCGTAAGCAAATGATTCCATTAATTCTTGATTAATCTGATGAGTGTTTTCTTGTTAAATCGGCACACTGTCTGGTCTCCAAAATATCTGAAAACGCTGACGATCGCAATCTCCTCGAACCCACGTTTGCGTCCTTAAACTTTCTTGTTTTGTCCAATAAACAGTACAAGACTATTAAGTCTACTAAAGAAGACAATCCACTCGGTTGCGAATCTGAAATTACATTATCATGATTACATGATTACTGTCATTATCGGCAGTAAATCACTGGATTTTCGTCTGAAGTGGTTACCGACTGTGGGGATGTTTACGATAGTGAGCTGTTTACGGTCGTTGCTTTTCTTGTAATTTAATTCATGAGATAATCTCATCACAAGGTCCTTTTCTAGTGGTTGTTATGAAGTTTTGATCCAATCACACAATCTTCGTCAGCAGATGGATGTTTTTATGGCTGTCCTTCACTTAAAATTCTTCTTCTATTTTTCTTCAGATTAATCGAGCACAAGATGATGTCCGACGCCAGCGACATGTTGGCAGCAGCCTTGGAGCAAATGGATGGCATCATAGCAGGTAACCACATTGTAGACTTGGACTTTCAGACCATAGCACTTCTTTAAGTGGGCATGGCGTACTATGGGGTCCGGCCACATCTGGAAACCATTGAGTTGCAAGCTGGGAATTCTACATCCAGTGGACGGTAAACAATGTGCCCTTCTCCTTCCACTTCTACCTGCAGTTTAATGTAATCCCCCTGACTATATATATATATATATACACATAAACGTTTGGAATAATGCTGAATGTGTGCTGCTGGATCACTGGCCCTTTCTGCTTTCTCTGCATTCCTCCACTGTGAGAAATGAAAGAAAGTTTCCATTGTCCCCGCAGTGACGGAAACTAATGATTATTCAAGCTCCCTGAGTTTGGAATACAAACTCCTGCTCGGGAAGTTTTTGGCATCTCCGCACTGGTGCCGCTGCAGATGAGCAGAGCAGGCCTCGCTTTTTCAGAGGTCCCCCACTTTTCCGCTGATGTGTGTAATTATAGCGCTGACCTTTTCCAATGGGAGCGAGGCGGCTGATCACATGACATCCCCCAGTCCCCACTGTTTCCTCAGAAACTCCCTCGCTACCGTGGGGGAGCCATGCTTTTTAATCCTTTTGGATATTTACTTATTTAGCCCCCTCTTTGTTACCGTTGGCCCTCTTCATTATGGCTGACATTTAAGACAGATGGTGAGGAGAAGGCGGAGGTGGGAACATAATGCACCTGAGTTCAGTCAACACGCTGCTGCATTTGCATCCGAGAAAAATTAGAAAATGTGGTTTCCACAGATACGGGAGAAGATTTAATTGGTTATATCGTGTCACATGATGTCTGATAAAAGCCCTCGCCTTGAAGGGAGGTGTGTGTGTGTGTTGATGAAGAGGTGGACAGAATACCATTAAGTACCTAAGTACAGTTATTTACGCTGCTGAATTGAAAAAAAATAAAACACTTGTGAAAGTAAAATTATAATCAATGTCCTCAGTGAAGAACTGAGTGTTCTCAGAGGAAGTTAAGTATGATACTAATTAAAACACTTTTTTGTGAAGTGAATAAACAGAAAATGATTATCTAACGACTGCAATGCCCTTGACGAAGTCCACAAATATGCGACTCAATTACTGCAAGAAATTAGATATTTCCGATCAATCGTCTGTCTATAAGTTATCTATCTATTAGTCTGTTTAGATAAAAACCTGCCAGTTTGATTACTTTGATTATTGATTGAACACATTAGATTAATAGCAGCTACAATAATGATCTGTTTCTGAACTTCTCTGAATGATTTGTTTGAAATAACGTGTTGTTCGTATTCTTATCCCACATCCAACTCTTCCTCTCGGCCTCTCCAGGCTCCAAGGCCATGGACTACTCCAACGGGCTGTTTGACTGCCAGTCGCCCACCTCGCCTTTCTTGGGGGGCCTCCGGGTGCTGCACCTGCTGGAGGACCTGCGGGGAGTGCTGGAGCTCATGGACACCGAGGAGAGGGACAACCTGCGGTGCCAGATCCCCGACTCCACTGCAGACGGGCTGGCAGAGTGGCTGCAGGGGCGATTGGTAACAAGTCCATTTGTAAAGGGCCGTTTTAACCCTCAGCGTTTGTTGCGTGCGTTTGAAACAGAAGATACGATATTTGTGTATATTGGAGCTTTTCTCACTCTGGGGCCATTAACACTTGTCATTTCAAGGGTCCACTTGAGAGCCAGATGTGATTTATTACGGCAAAAGACTTCAGCATCTTAGCTACAACAATAACACTTCTGCTCACAAGCTAAGAACCATCCATAAACTAACACAAACACATGCATAAATCATATTAAGGCATCACAAGGCAAGGCAGATTTACTGCACATTTCATACACAAGCACAATGAAATTAAACGAAAGGACATTCTATTCCAAAAGGAACTTAGTTTACAAATAACCTTTGGCTTATCTGATTGTAATGGCAATTAATTCAAACCGGCGGGTGGTCTAAATTATGTTTTGGCAAATACCTTTCTCTATAATTCATTATGCTTACATTCTTCCATTCAAACTAAGTATACTCGTCTCCCTTGTCATTACAAAGTGTGCAGATCCTCTGGTTTCTATCCAACCTTTTATATCTCCCACTGCCCGGAGGAATTCTGGTGTTGTTCACTCTTAAGGTTACAAATAGGCTGACAACGGGTACTTTTTTATATTCTACATAGATATCGCATGATGTCATACTCCAGCACTAACGTTGCCACTTTTGCTGTTCAAAAGTTATTTTAAACCAAGTGATGTTGTTACGCTTTTGTGTGAGCCAGTTTGTGCAGGTTGGCATTTTACCTTTTAGGGTATACTTAAGTTGATTTGACGTGTAGATTTTCAAATATACCAAATTTTTTCCAAACCCTCACACTTCACATGCATATGACATAACTGGTGCAACTAAGTTGTCAAAAAGATCTTGTTTAATATCTACAGGTAAGATAATAAGCAAACATTGCGCAGGAGGCTTGCTTATGCAGCTCCTTAGTGGCAATTATAATAAATAATGACATGTAGATATTTAAAGCAATCAGTCTGTAGTTTTTTTTTTTACCATTGCATACAAACTGTAGTTTACTAATAGCAGCTAATGATTCCATCTTCATTGTGGAGATCTTTGGCCCATCAGTTCAGTGGGCAACAAAAAAATCTATCCGTTCATTGGTTCACAAAGCGTCATGAGGCTGACCTTAGCAATGGAGTGTCTGTGAGGTTGTGTGTGTGACTGCATGAACGTGGTCTCAGATGCAGCTATTGCAACAAAAAAAAAATTAGCAGTTATATAACCGTTTTTGTTTGTTGCAGCACCAGGTATAATAATGTCGCTGTGTTTGAGAGATGACCTGCTTTGAATCATCCTCTGAACTGCTTCGCGTCTCTTGATCGTGCTCCGTTGTCCATACCGTGACTCTGTTTATTGTAAAAGTGCTGTTATGACGTGCTTTATAGATGATGGAGTTTCTATAGGCGTCCTGCTGCAAATAGTTTCCATCTTCCAAACTCCCGTTGGCTCGTTGGCCGGGGCTCTTGTTTTTCTTCCCTCACGGCCTCGTGTCTCCATGTGTGAGCTGGAGAGACGAGGCCGGTTTGCTTTTGATTCAATTTTCAAATTCTTTTGATGTGAGAACGCTATTGACCCTCGCATGTTTCTCTGAAAACTCACTTCGCATATCTGTTCTTTTGTTTTCTTCAAGGGAAAAACCATGGGAGTTCATTGTCAGTGAGGTTCTATAGTTATCCACTTAAGGGATATGCACCCATTAGAAAATCCATGTGGCTCAAGGCTGGTGTGTATTTTCATTTGGACTCCGCAGCCAGAACTGTATTTCAACATGTCGGCCAAAGGCCGCCCCCCCCGAACCGTATTGAAGTCGTGCAACAAATTCAGCATATTTGTTCAGACGTCACAAATCGACACGCATTGTTTCCCTCATTTCAGACTAACGGCCACGGCCCAGAAGCAGTCTACCAAGAACGCCTGTCGCGGCTGGAGAGTGACAAAGAGTGTCTTGTTCTTCAGGTTTGTGAGCACCACTCTTTATTGGAGCGTCAGCGCAGCAGAACAATTGCTCTTGAATAGGCGTTAAGTCGTATTTTTTTTAGAGAGATTTGCTTGAAAGTTTGGTGGCTGCGAGCAAATGATCCGTATTATCACCATGTGACCTTTTAAAAAATAAATAAAGCCTAGGTAAAGCCAGAGAAAAGGTTATTCATTAGTTTTTTTAGGTTAGCTATACTGTTTTCCTTTCTCAAAATAGTTGCAAGATGAATTAAAGGGTGGCATTCTACCTAAAGATGGCGCTACAGCTATTTGATAAAAGTAAAGGTCAAGGCATTACTCTGTTAGTCTCTTTGTGTCAAGAAATCCCATGAAAACAACCCCCTGACCTGTCTGTGGCTCTCAGCCCCGCAGCCATTCATTCATAATGGCTGCATAATCATATATGTTAGAGGACTATGTGCCCTTGAAGGACCGACAGTATGTGCTGTCAGAGTACTTTGTGTGATTCATACCAATGTCTCTCTGTTGTCCAGGTAAGCGTTCTCACAGACCAGGTAGAGGTGCAAGGTGAAAAGATTCGGGACTTGGACAACTGCCTGGATCTTCATCAGCAGAAACTAAATGCTACTGAGGAGTTGCTGCAACAGGTAAGGCCTCTATGAAAGTTACCATAACTTATATTAATCCCAGTCCATTTCAAAATGTTCACCTCTCCACTGAATATTTAAATGCAGCTTTTGCCAAGTGTGCGCCTTGCTCCACAGGAGCTGTTGAACCGGACCACACTGGAGACCCAGAAGCTGGAGCTGATGGCCGAGGTGTCCAGCCTGAGGCTGAAGCTGACGGCCGTGGACAGAGACCACAGGGACAACGAGGTACAAACGCCTCCTTGAACCGTGACGCCACGAGAAGTGGAGCAGAGGTAGCTGAAGTTTCCCCCGCTGCACCTGCAGCTTGTTTCATGCGATGCGTGACTCTGAATCCTGGAAACCACCCAGTCACTGTTTTAAAGTCACAAAGGTCCGTCTCACTCGACTGGATGGGGTCATGTGGTGCAGGGTGAACTTCGTTAAGGGTTACAGAAAGGGGCTTAAACACCACTTGTGCTCCAGCCAGCAGCTGTTTCCTGCCAGAGCCCATACCTCTGCCCCTCCCCCTCTCTAAGGGGCTAAAAGGTTGTGGGATTTATAGTTTCCATACACTCTGTCCACTCGCTGGGACATGTATGTTTCCAGACAGTAGACGTCTGAAGGGAGTGGGCTGACTTCAATGCAACTGCATGTCTTTGTTTTTGTTTCAATTTTCCCCATTAAGCTTTAAATCAACCTGCAACACCTGATTTTGGCCTTTTGTGGAAAAAAATCTCAACTCTTCTCAGGCAAACCTGACATCACTTATATACTGTCAGAACAGTTTAGGATCAACAGTCATGTTTTGTTGGCTTTCTTCAAAGAGAGAGTATTTTGTGTTGTGTTGGATTGTGAAAAAAGCAGTTTCACAATAGATGACCGTGACGTTTCACTTTTACTGCAGGATTTGTCTTCTCAAATTCTCTCCGATGGGACATCAGTCTGAAAATAACGTTTGGTGCTTTTGGCAGGAATTTTCCCACTGACCTCTCTCCCACACGGCCTCCATAAACCTCCCCAGTACAGGTTTCTCCCCGAGTTTAATGGGTAATGGGAGTTCGCTTTCTCCTCCCCAGGGCTTGTACCAGGAAGTAACGGACCTGCGGTTCAGGGTGACTGACATAGAGAATGAAAGACTGCAGTGTGAGAAGAAACTCAAAGCTACCAAAGTGAGTGTGTGAAGCTCCAGATAGCGGACGCTTTACTCTTTTACATTTGGCTGTGGATCGGAACGATCCTTTAAAACGCTTCATTACATGTTTAAAACCCTGTGATTTCTCTGCTCCCTTTCCTTACTCCCTTTTTCTTCTGTGATTTTAACATCTCTCTGCAACACGCTAACCTGTCAAGCGTCCGAAGCGGAACAGTGAGCGGTTCACTGGAGATGAGGTGAACGAGGTTTGATCTCCAGCCTGTCCTCTTCTTCCTTTCTGGCCCTTAAGATCCTCTAAACCTGCTGCTTCTCCACTGCTGCACACTGCTTTCCTGACTTTCACCACACTCGCTGTAAGTGCTTTCAGCTCGACCGGTTTCAGGATTTGTACCTGGTTCAAATCCTCTTTTTTTAATCAACACCTGCAGACTGAAACAGCATATTTACAGATGACAGAAAGTACAAACGGGCAACATTTTCTTTTTTATGGTATATTTTTCCAAGCTACACGTCTTGTTAATCAGTGCGTCGTCTTAATTTTAATCAATTTTCAATCAGGTTGTTATTTGAATCTGCTTTTCATGAGACTTGTTGTGGTAGTTTTAGATGCATGTCCATTTTTTCCCGTGTGTCCACAGTTTAGTGAATAGTATGAGCGCCCACTGAATCGTGTCACAACCAATCACAGTGTGTTAAATAGAGCACAGAAACTTAACAGATCTACTGACTGATTGTTATTATTTTGTGTTGAAGGGGCACTCATTTTACCCATTAAATCCAGTTTACTCATCTGGAGTACTGCGGTTGTATGTAAACATATAATGTGGCTCTAAAGGTTAATTGTTTTAAGTCATTTATTAAGCAAAACTGACAAGAATTATCTTGTTCTACCTTCTCAAATCTAAGGATTTGCTGCATTTGTCTGTTTTATGTCATGTATTGACTATTTTGCTGGTCGAGCAAAACAAACCATCTCACTGAACTATTTTCAGACATTTTATCAACTAAAGAATGGATTTGAAAATCAAAGAATAGTCATTAGTGATGATGGTGTATTGTATTATAAGTGTTGGTCATGTCCTTCCCTTTTTCCCTGTTCATCTTGTTATTCAAAAGCTGTTCTGATTGTATCCGTCTCCCCAAGTTTCATTCACACATAAAGTGATGAGAATCCCAGATTGACGACTTTCCATTCTTCTCTCATTGTAGGAGGAGCTGCAGCTTCTGCAGCGGCAGCTGGAGGAGCGAGAGGAGGACCTGAGGAGGCTGAAGGACGACAGCAGACTGAGGGTGGAGAGCCACAGCAGAGCCGAGGGAGGAGAGAGAGGTGGGGGTTGTTTGGATAAATGTCCGGGAGCTTCTTGTACTATTTCACGGAGTCTAATATTACAAAAAGGGTTTGCAGGGATTAGACAAACAGACATTTCACATTCCAACAACACCAGATTCCCCTCCAGCATCCTCGCTGAAAAAATAACGGCTGCTTTGCTTTCATCTGGATTTCCCCATTAATTATTTTTTCACTATCTTGCATTTCACGGACAGTCTGAACTGTAATGAGGCGATCTGAGGCCCTTTTGTTTTTACTTAACTCCTTATCTGTCTGTGGGCTCCATACCAAACATATCTGACTGCTTTACTCCTTCCTCCCACCGCTGGCTTTATCTAATCCACTCTGATGGAAGAGGAACGCCACGAGCTAAATGAAGGGGAGTCTCCTCCACATGTCTGCTGTAAACACGTGTTCGACAGGATAATCTGATCGGCTTTGTTTTGTCTTCCAGCTCAGTGTACAGACACTGGTTGTGTGTTCACTAACAAGATCAAATCTGCAAAGTTCCGCCCCTGACTGGGTCAGATGTCTGCGTTTAAGAGAAGAAGAAAAAACTTGACTACAACAAAACAAATTAGGATTTTGAAATTACTTTGACTCAGAAATGAGTTATTTTCTTGAAGTTTTGTGAAACACTTATTAGCACTGAACAAGTGCTAATAAGCCACCATGACTTAAATACTATGCAGCACTAAAAGAGAAATTGAGAAAATCTATATAAAAGAAAATGCACATACTGTACATATATCTTCGCTTCCCCGCCTCTCTCAGAGGCCATCCTTACTATGAGAACACTGAATTCACGATGCTATATTTGAATCTGACTATTTTTCTTTCTTAAAATTAGGATTTTTATAATCTTAGAGAATATTTGAGTATATTTTCTCGTACATTTTTTAGTTTTTATTCTATTCACGTTAATTTAGAGACGTTAAATCTTTTTTTTCTTGGAATATTATCCCCCTCCCCAGTCTCCTTACTTTTGGTGTCCAACTCTACTCCTCTACCTCAACGTAATGATGAGTTCTACTGCGGTACACACACTTCCCGGCTCACACAGGGTTTTCTCTGCAGATAAACGTGGTTTGGATTAGATTACCAAGTGAGCACGTGTTTAATTGTGCAGAGTTTCTGGTAAAACAGGCAGAAAGTTCATGTTTTTAATAATTTGTGCTTATGGTCAAAACAAGAGTTCATTGCAGCAACAAGCTGAAACAAGAGCTGCACACTGAGCCCCAGTGGGTTCAATATTTCTGCTGTCGGTTGGCTGGTTTCAGAGCCAGAGAGAAAAGTATAAAGTGTGTGTGTGTGTGTCTGTGTGTGTTTTCCCCCCAGATACAGAAGTGTTGAAGATGAAGATGGTGTTGGAGTCACTGGCGTCGGCCAACGATGTGAAGGTACAGTATGATGTGGTCACCAGCAGCAGCTTTGATTAACTGGAAGCAGTCGTAACTGGAACATCCTGCGTCTTTATCTACAGGAACAACGGATAAAGGAGCTGGAGGAGTCACTCACTAAGTGCAAGAAAGTACCGGAGCAGGTCAAAGGTCAGTGTAATGTTACTCTTTATTTATAGGAAATTTGTAATATTTTGCAATTGCTTTGGCCTAAAAATCTCTGTTAGTTTGCTGATGCATCACAACATTGAACATTATCATCACTGAATTGTAATCAGCGTCGCATTTTAAGTTCAACTGTTTATTATCAATTAAATGCTGCCAGACTGCAACTAATTCTCATCAAAACAAAGTCTGCAGCTCTCATTTCCTCAAGATTTGACAAATAGCAGCTGGAAAACAAAAAGGGCAATGAAGGCAGTATATAAAATTATGTAGAGCATCATTTTATTCATTCAAGCTGTATTATTGTAAACAAATAATCAAGTCTAGAGACTGACTTCACTACGTCAGTTTATAATCTGAAACAATGAGAGTATTTTACATAAAATGTTTCATATTTATTTATATATACTGTAGACCCTCCCGTTCCTGTACTTTAAATATACATTTAGTCTATATCATGATGGTTTATGGCAGCTTGAAACTCCAAAAGATAAACTGACCATCCCTGATGAGTGTCCCAACTGTCCTCCTTCAGAGAAGTTTAATGAAGACGACTATGACGATATCCCAGACGATCCCTCGGTCTCCCTGTCCATGGAGGTGGATCAGGTCACACCGACGCTGGAAGGGGAGGCAGGAAGAAGCTCTGGCGAGGTAAACACAACCTCTGTCTAAACAGATCGCACACAGGATGAAACCCAGACTGGAGACTTCCTTTTAGAAAAGCCCAATTTCAGCCTCCAATGCAGAGCTTCTGTTCGGGTGTGCAAACGCTCTGCTGTTGGGGAAAACATGTTCAATTAACCGTGTTTTTCTCTGTTGTGTCAGTCTATCCCATGTATAGCAGTGCTCTCTGAAATGAATGACCTGGACAGAGAACAACAGTTACAGGCGGCCAGAAGGTAAAACAGATCTAATTATTGTTCCTACACGTTATTAAAGCCTCTTTCTCTCTGCTTTATTTGAAACTAGATGCACTGAAATGAATGAACAAAATATTAATGAATTCTAGCAGACGCTTTGGAGCTCTCTACAGTTTGTTCACAGACATTTCTAAAAGACTACAGTGTGTGTTGAACAGTTCTTTTTTAGACAGATTTAGTCAGAATATGGAGTGTGGGTGGAAAGAATTGCTAGATGTTTAAAGTTAATTTAAATAACAGTTACTTTAATATCGCTCATACCTACATTCTGGCTGATTAGACCTCTGTGCAGGTTGAAAGTGGGCGTGGCTATGTGAAGTCACCTGACTCTGTGTACCAATAGGAAGAGCAATGGTGACATTAGTCCCAGCCTAGTATCCGCAACAATCCAAATTGCGTACTTTTTATTTTTACTTTAAGTCCATACTGCTCTGCCCTTACAAAGGACGTACTGTTGCATGTAGCACGCATTCAATTGGGACATATTGCTTCGTCAAGCGCCTTGAACTTTGACCCTCTTGTTGATGCATATGATATCTCTGCTGTCATCAAGCTGCCAACCGTGCTCTCTCAGTGGCTCAGCAGATGTAACGTATCTTCCTCTGTGCAGAGGATTGTGGGTCAGAAAAGCATGCGACCGGATGCATCCTCTTATTTTTGGAAGACTGCGTTTGACAAACTATATATTGGGACATCCTAAATCTTTTTCTGATACTACTACATATCATGGTACAATATGTACAGAAGATGTGAATGTAACCAAAGTCTGTGCACGCCCACACGGCGCTGATGAGAGGTCTAACCAAGCAGCGTGATGCATCTGAAATGTACTATAAAGTTTGGAAGTAGTTGCAGTTTATGGCCAGCAAGCTGTCATTCAATTTTAATTTGTTTATCACTTTGTTGTGTTGACGTTTATGTCAAATAATAGTTATTTATTCTTTTTGCATGTAACTTTTTCAGTACATTTCTATATGAACTCTTTCTTTTAGTCGATTCTTTTCCTGCAAAGTGTCTGCAAAGTAACAGTATTGCTACGGTACTGATGCTGAGGATATTTTAGGACTCTTTAAGCTTTAAACACTTGAATATTTGTTGTTTTTATTTCAGTTCGTCAGACGTCCCACAGCCGGGCAGCTCAGCCACAATCAGCGGCACTGACCTGGTAAGAGCAGACCAACATGCTGATGACAGAGACCTGCAGGACTCACTGTGTGAGATTGTCCTGCTCTGACACCAAGTGGTTAAATAGTGCAACTACACTTTATTCTCTCTTGTACTTCTTGAATTTAATTAAAGGCAAAATGGTTTGTCTTTGTCCATATCCTCAGTTCTCTACACTCCTGTATTTTCCTTTTTTTTTTCCACAGGCCAAAAATAAAGCAGGACCTGGTTCCTCGTCTCCTTCCAGAGCAAGTGATGGGAGCTTTGGGACCAAGAAGGCCCGTTCTTCTTTCGGCCGTGGCTTCTTCAAGCATCGTGGTGGCAAGCACACAACCAGCTCTCCAAACCTGGGTGATTCTGAGCTCCTACTCGCTGGGCTGTCCTAGAAAACGCATCACATTTTCCCATATTTGATTTCTTAATGTTTTGTTACTGATCCTCGTGTTTCTTTCTCTGTAAATTGTGAAGATCGCACCCGGAGTGCCAGTGCACCTGCGTTAGGTACAGTAGAGCAGAGTGGCCTTGTTGGCCTGCAGTATGGCAGCTCTGGATTATACAGCTGGATGTGAATAAAGACAGTACTGACTGTGAAGTCTGATGATCACATACCGTCATACTGATGATCCACTTTTCTCTAAATCCGTGGTTCCCGACCTTTCTGACTCGTGCCCACCTTGTCACAGTCGCAACAAATAATGATTTTCTATTTAATTTGACTAATTTAAAGGCTTGGAGAGTTACAGCTATACACTATTTAACAAGAAAAGTTGGGAACAACTGCTGTAACTCGTTGTTTCGAGAGTTTCTTGCTCTGGTTTGCGGTATTTCTGTCTGTGGTCTCACTAAATCATCCAGCTGTCCCTTATCCATGACTTTAAACCATCTGCAATGAAGACATTCTGTTGGTACTTTCCGGTTAAGTAGTGAAGCGTTTCTCATTCGCCGTAAATGAGAGAATCTGTGAGTTCTGTCGTAGGACTTTAATACTCCTTTGCATGGGTGGCAGCTGCTGTAATACTCTTGTTAAATTCCTTATTCTTTAGTTTGTTAACATTGGTTCGTAGTGGTGCGTCTGTAGTTGTATGTAAACTCTGATCTGATCCAGCTGTGTTGAGGCTTGTCACGGTAACGTGGATGTCATAACCTTTACAGCCGAGACTGAACGTAAAGGCACAGATCACCTGGACTTGGCCGGCGCTCCTCCGCGAAAATCTCACGACGGAGCCCTCCTGCCGTCCTCGCCGGAAACCAAAAAGAAGTCCAAAGGCTTCAGGAAATTCTTTGGCAGGTAACATTCAGGGGTGCGTCCGCTGTACTTCAGAGTAATACAAGACGATGATTTGCTTGCTCATGTAGACTGTGATTCTCCCGCAGACTAAAGAGGAGCCACTCCAGCTCCTTCAACCTGGACGATGAAGCGGACGTGGAGTTCAGGAGGGGAGGAGTCAGAGCCACAGCCGGCCCGCGACTCGGCTGGTCACGTGAATCTAAAAACAAGTAAGGCGTCAACGCGGTTCTTAACTGGCGACGGTTGCTTTTGTCAAGGTTGCACCAGTTGATTCATTGTGATCAATATTCCCTCTCTGTCTCCGCCAGTGTGGTTGAAGTTCCCTTCTCGCGGTGGAGTAGAGATGAAGTCTGCGCGTGGCTGCATCAGCAGGGCCTCGGGCTTTACATCGCTCAGGGGCAGAGCTGGATCAAGTCGGGGCAGACGCTACTGAGGGCATCGCAACACGACCTGGAGAAGGTAGGGGATGTTTGGTTTCAGGGCACTTTTGTCACAGCGAGATATCGTTTTTATTTTAGCATTCAAATGATTGTTACACTGCAAACATTATGAGTAGAAAGAAGTTATTGAAGACACACAGAATGTAGTTTTTGTACCATTGAAATCACATTATTTTTAGCTTTCCAAGCCCAAGTTTAGACGTCCAAAACTCACTGTTAACTTACTCTGACATTTAAGCAACACTATATTAGAGCTGCAAGGATTTATTGTTTTGTTAATTGATTTGTGTAATTTTTGGAGACAGAAAGGCAAAATTCTCTGATTCCGGCTTCTTAAATGTGTGTTTTTATTTTTTTTATTTTGTGGGCAAAACAAGGAATTTGAGAAGGTCATTTGGGCTTTTCGTAAACAATAATTGACACGTTTCACCATTTTCTGACATTTTAAAGACCAAACAACAAATCGATTCGTCAGCCAAAATAATCGACGGTGAAAATAATCTTTTCGTTGCAGCCCGACACTAATATGACGTTGTGTTTTCCCCTCTTGTTCGCCTGATCAGGAGTTGTGCATGAAGCACCCTCTCCACAGGAAGAAGCTGCAGCTGGCTCTGCAGGCTCTCGGGTCGGATGAGGACGACCTGAAGGGCAGACTGGACCACAACTGGGTGACCCGTGAGTTGCGACGTCACCTTTTCTAAATGAAAACGTCTGTATTTCCCCCCCTCGGCTTTGTAATTCATGAATACATATTTCAGGGTGGCTGGATGACATCGGCCTCCCGCAGTACAAAAGCCACTTTGACGAGGCTCGTGTTGATGGCTGCATGCTGCACTACATGACGGTGGTGAGTGAAGCTTTTAAAACCCCTTTAAACATTCATGTGACAAGGAACCTTCCTTCCTAATCATTCTTTAATATTCTGGCTGAACTTTCCCTCAGACTAAATCATCTTTTTTGTCATTGTCTGACCCCCGTGTTGGTTTTCCCAGGAGGACTTGCTGTCTCTGAAGGTGGGCAGTGTTCTCCATCACCTCAGCATCAAGAGGGCCATTCAGGTCCTCCGCCTCAACTGCTACGAACCCAACTGCCTCAGGCGACGACCCTCTGATGAGGTATCACACAGGAAGTCACAACCCTTACCCTTTCCTTTCCTTTTTAATTTTAAAGCCGCTTTGGCTGTTTCTGCCCCCCCGAAAGCTTTTGGATTTTCTTTCATTTAAAACTCTCTTGTTGTTGTCCAGAACAACATGACACCAGCGGAGGTCTCCCAGTGGACCAACCACCGAGTGATGGAGTGGCTGCGCTCTGCGGATTTGGCAGAATACGCTCCCAATCTGAGGGGCAGCGGTGTTCATGGAGGACTGATGGTGAGAGGGATCAGGATCAGGATCAGGATCTCAGATCTCTGCATCAGACGTCGTTCTCTTCTCACCGTGATGTTTTCTCCCCGTGTCTGAAGGTGTTGGAGCCGCGCTTCAACGTGGAAGCGCTCGCCCTCCTGCTCAACATTCCTCCCAACAAAACCCTGCTGAGACGCCACCTGGCGACACATTTCCACCTGCTCATCGGCTCCGAGGCGCAGCGGCTCAAACAGGACTGTCTGGAAAACCCCGACTACATCGTCCTCTCCGCCACCGCCAAGGTCAAGGTAACTTCCCTTCTGCACTCGACGGACAAATCTGTCTGCTGGGACCAGCTCTCGCGGGTGAAACTTAGTCCAACGGGTTTGTCTTTTGTCCATTTCCCACACTGAACTAATTGTGTCACTCAAATGACCTATATCTTACGGTCCACATCAGAAGCCGCTTCATTTAAATGAAATCCCCTAAACAAGTATTGTTAAAGATCAATATGCCAATTAGTTAATATAATTAATATTGTTTTAAAAATATCAGAAAGTAATTCAACATTTTGGGAAAGCAACTGCTCTGATTCTGTCCAAATGGAACAATATCTGCCTACCAGCACCTCTCAAGCTCTTTAGTCAACTTCCTGTTTGATTAATCTGTACAAACATCTTGTTAAAAACTATATATATATATATATATATATATATATATATATATATATATATATATATATATATATATATATATATATATATATATATATATATATATAACCAGAAAGAACAAGGCGAGCTGTTTCCAGCCTTTATGCTAAGCTAAAGGCTCCTGCAACAAACAAAGATATGCGAGTCGAGTCTTCTCGTATAACACAACCTTTAAAATTCGTGCCAGATGCTGGATATAAACCCACGACGTTCCGCTGCTGACCGTCTCCTTTTCCCCATGCAGCCGAGACGCCTGTCATTCGGGGGTTTTGGCACTTTGAGGAAGAAGCGCCACGAAGACAGCGACGAGTACGTCTGCCCCATGAACGTGGAAATGCCCAAGAGCAGCAGCTTCCAGACGGGCGACCGGATCTACGAGGAGCACCTGGACCACCTGGAACAGGTACGGAGGTATTTCCTCACGAAACATCACGAATCTGAGTTCTTGCAATGGGGTCGTCTGCTGCTCGACTCTCTGTTTGTGTATTTTCTTTTGGCAGATGGAAGACTCCGAAGGGACCGTGAGACAGATAGGCGCATTTTCGGAGGAAATCAACAATCTAACGGTGACACACTGACCTTCTCCTGCATGACTGGACATGACACCTGATTTACGGGGTAGAAGAATGACCGACAATGACTACGTTTACGAACAGGAGTCCTTTTGAGTTTCCTTTATTCTCTCTCCGGTTCTCTTTTTGTTTCAGAGCATGCTGACGGAAGATGAGTCCTTTCAGGAGATTTCCGTCGACGCGGAAGAAACCGACCACAACTCTGGTGTTTGATTGAGTCTTCGCTTTGTGAAAAAGAAGAAACTGTGCCAACCACAATCCAAATTCCTCCACCTTCCACCAACCTTTGTAGTAGAACATGTGTTTTACAGCCATAGCTTTCATGACCATATATATACATATATATATTTATTAAAGCTGTCCAAAATATAATGCATGAACTGAAAATGCACCTCTTATTATTGAAACATTTATATTTTGTTTTCAGTAATCAGCGAGGTAATCGTACCTATTTTTAGAATTTGTTTCGAGTGCAGTAAGTTGTCATGTCAAGTTGTCACGGCTGCAGTCAGATTCATTTTTGAATGTGGTACGTAAAGCTGCTTTAAAATAATTTCATTAAAATTACAGCAACCGTCCTCACATTTCCTTCTCCTGGTATCTAGCCACATAGTTTGGGTTTTATTTGACGAGGTTTTGAGATGGGAGGTTTCTGCCACGAACGCTTAACTTCACTTGTGTGTGGCGCTCACAGCATTGAAAATGTACTTTAATTGTTTAATAGCAGCGTATTACTCCACAAAGTGTCCTTACACTGTTCAGACTGAGGTATGTGAGTTAGACAGTTTCCATTGGCACTATTCGTTTCTCTGCGTCACTCAGGACATTGTTACTGTTTTCAATGCTGTTAGTTCTACACACGTTACTCCGTTCATCTACATAGTGTTGGGGTTGAGGCAAACTAAACCAAAATGATCTGCAGGGCTCGATACTGCCAGAGGAAGTGAGTCATATGCTAATATCTTTAGTTTGAGAGTTAGGTGAAGCGGTCGATACCACTCGTTACTGTGCTTTTTATGTAAAAAGCTACAACCCTTGATTGAGTGATTAGCTTAGCATCAAAACGGGAGGCCCTGCTCTCCAAACACCACATAACTCTCCCTAAAACTACAAATTGACCAAATGAGAAGCATGTTAATTAGTGAGCATTAAGATGCATCCTTAAACTTGTCCCTCTGCTTCTAGTCTTCATGCTAAGCTAATAAACGCTAAGCTAAGCTCTACATTAACGAGTGGTATTGATCCTCTTGGCGTGAAAGAGTCTCTCTCCAGATGTCAAACTTCTTACTTTTAAAGAAACAGCATGACTGAAACCAAATTTTTTTTTTGTAATTTTTGGTAATAAAAATGTAGAAAATGCATTTTTCCTTGTCTTCATTTTTAGTAGCGTCTGCTACAACAGTTATGATCCAGAACCACGAGACTGACGAACAGTTACTACCCGCAGGCCATCAGGCTGGTGAACATTGGACAAATGCATAGTGCACTTTATACACTGAACAATACTAATATTATAGTTATGTGCAATACTGTTATATCTTTTACCTTCAGTTTATTCTAATTCTGTGAATTAGGAGGACCCAGCAAAATAAGCATTTCATTGTATAGAATAACTCCAAAAAAAATTAAATTCAGGAGCAATGTTTTTTTATTTTGCATATCCGTCACAAGTAGCTGCTGTTGCCAGACTTCATGTTAGTAACCACATCACAACTGAGAACATGTAGCAAAATATTGACATCTTTGACGTGACGATAGATAGATGGGCCGGTATAACAAACGCATTCGCAACAGCAACAATGGATTAAATAATACAATTCTGTATAAACGAAGCATGTGATTGCAATGCATAAAAAAAGCAGCTTTGCAAGTGTTAAGGCACTCAGAAAACATCCGACAAACCTCAACTCTTCTGATATTGTTGCAAACAGATTTGTAATCACATCCTCGTTTCCATCTCCTCTCCATACTCGACTTTACTCCACAAACACTTCCCCCTTCAGTGACACTTATAGATTACATTAATTGGTCCGCGCCGTGGTGCGTGTTGCATGGATATATCGTAGCCTAAATATTGTACACAAAGTGCAATACCCACTGCAACTGTAAGTGCGTTAAAGCTTTCGGGGTAGTGAATAAAACGGAGCGCCCTCATGCGCCCAAACCTCCACTAGAAGGTGAACCTGCGGCTGCTGGAGTGGTCGACTTTGTCCAGGTTGGGGTTGCAGGCGAACTGGATCATGGGCGGAGGTCCACACATCAGGATGAGTGTGTCGTCACTGGGCGGCGGCAGGTGTTCCCTCACCATGGCCTCGTCGATGAAGCCTTGGCTGTACTCCCAGTCTGACAGAAAAGATGTTGGTGTTACAATTTCAAAGATACATTCTACACAAAACACTGTAAACTGACAATCCAATTAGATTTTTCAATAAATCACACTCATTATGTTTATGACACTGTGTCCCTAAATGGCAGAGAGCAACGCAGCACTGCCTTGAGCGAAACTGTCAGTTTCTATTTATTCTTGCCGCTCTCTTTGAAAGCGCTGCAACGGACCAGGAACGGCTGATTGGTGAAGTTGAAAAGAAAAAAAGAAAAGAGTTTTCCATGATGGTAAACTGATTTTTTTTTGGGAGCGAAGGGGGGTTTGAACAAAACAAGCAGTTTAAAGACATCTTGGGTTCTTGGAACTTTTGATATACACATATTCTTTGCCATTTTACAGACCAAATTACTAGCCAGTTAATTCAGAATTTTTTTAATAATAAATCGGTCAATAATACATTTGTGTGTTAGTTGCATACCTAAATATAAATACAAGGGAAATAATCAGGTATAAATGAGCAGATTGTGTGGACAAGTGGTTACAGAACCAGAGATACTCGACTTCCTGTACACCATTATCTGCTCTGCACGATAACATTTGAAACACGAGATGTCAGAGGGATTAAACAAAAGCAGTTTTCAGACTTAGAAGCCTCACCGTCGGCCGCTCTGTCCACGGTGAACCACAGCTTGAACCGGTCCGGGTGGTTGACCTGGATCTCCTCCAACTCCGGTCGCAACAAGATGTCTTTCTCCGTCTGCGATAGGACAGGAAGAACAAAGTTCCACTTCCGCTTTAGTATCAACCACTCTCTCCCCAGTTGTAAAGGAAAACAAATGCCTTTTTCATAATACTTCATCCTGTGAAACTGACCTGGTTTGCAAACAGCAGGTAACACACCGTCTGGTCCTGGGGATCCTTCATCACAGCTGTGATGAGCTGCAACATGGGAGTGATCCCTGGAAGAAAACAGGAGAGGCTTCAGACATGGAATTACCTTCAATATACAAAGATAAATAAAAGTATGGTCATCTGTGTGTGCCTTGATTCACATATTTGTGCCTACAATAAGCAGCAATGAAAGTATATTTCAGCATGCTTCATGTGTGGGGGTTTCATCAGATATGACTGAGCGAACGTTCTCGCTAAACCACCAGCAACTTCAAACCAATAAGATTTCAATAAAATAGAGTCATGGGACTGCGGAAAGTGGATTTTTAAAGCGATAATGAAAATTATTATTAGTTAAAAAGGAACACACAAGGCCGAAAAAGAAAAAAAGAAAAACGGAAAAGAACTAAATCCTTATTCAGGCGGCATTTCCAGCGAGACTATAATACAGCATAGTACATATATATAGTAATACAGTGGAAGAGGATCCTAAGGGCAACAGCAGCGAGAGGATTTCAAACGAGAACCAGGTGGAGATAATTAAAACATCCAACATGGCAATCGAGCCACGCAAAGAATGGACAAGGTTCGACAGAGACAAGATCGGGATTCAAGGGACATTAAAAAAAAAAAGGACGAAGAGAAGCTGTGGTGGACTAAATTGATCATGAGACTTTTAGAGATGAGTTTAGAAGTTCTCCTCACCAGTCCCTCCAGCAATCATGCCAACATGTTTAGCCGTCTTGGTTTCAGCCGGGGACTTCTTATCCGATTGAATGGCAAAAACACCTGTGGAGGAAAAAAAGTTACAATATCGGACCAAAAAGCTTGGTTACAAACTGAGCACCTTTTCACCCACTGGATAAGGACGCGAGGTCACGGCGCTCACCTTTGCCCTTGTAAACGAGAAGACCACTGGGTCCTCGGAAATCAATCGTGTCGTTGATCCTGAGGCTCTCCAGGAACTGACTCATCTTCCCTCCCTCTGGGAATTTAGGATTGACGTCTTTGAAGTAAATCTGTTGACGTGGGACGACAGAAGAAAGTGGATTAGGAAAATAAAACCAACACCTTTACTTGATAGAAACAATGTTTCTACTGGCTGTACCTTGACCACCAAGTCCACATAGCCTTTGTCATCGTCACTGGACACCGGCGTGTACGGACGGACGACCAGCTTCCCGTCTATTCTCGCAGACAAATAGATATGCTGCCCTGGAGAGGAACAATCATATGTACCCACAGTTCACTTTTGACATCAGCAGATTTTTGTTGGAGCACTACTAACAGCAAGGATAGGTTTTAAAAAAAGTCATTTGCAGACATCACATTGGGCTCATAGAAAGACAGACTGCTTATTGCTAGATCTTTTTTACGTTAATTACTGATATTGATTAAATGAGTGCATATACTTACCAATAGGGAGACCAAGGATGTGTTCAGGGGAAGGCAGGGCGAAGCGGAACTTCCTTGTGTCATGGCTGACAATCTGCACAAAACAAACAGGAGTTAATCAGAAGAAGAAAAAAAAAGCCAATATAGCAAACGTGGTACCTGAACGCACCTGCTGCGTTTGCAAACAGGCGATTTGAAGCAGCAAGCAGTGGCACTTTCTGAACTTGCTGCCACCGACTTGATTCACAGCAACATTGTTTTTTGCAAATAAAAAAAAGTTAGTTATATTCAACCTGGTTACCTGCTTGTCCAACAGCCGCAGTGCATACTTGATGTTGGGGTCCTCCAAGGTGAGGGCCTGCCTCTTCTTTCCGAAGAGAAGTCTGAAGATCAAGTTGATGATGCTGTCGACGCCGCCTCGGATCAACTGCAACCACAAAAAGGTCAAAACTAAAAAACACACACGAGAGAATGAGTCAGACCACCAGCTAGCATTAGCTATCAAACGTTTGGGACCTCCGAGGGGCGTTGTCTCGCTCGAGTCGAGCCATGTTTGTTTAATCCATAACAGGAGAAATGAGTCATAGTCATGGCTGTGGCCAAGGGCCCGAACAACTTGGTTAGGGAAACTAACTTAGCGATACATGCAAGCTAATGTTAGGCTGAGCTAACACAGTGGATTTAGCCCATACGAAACTAACCGGGCCACTTCTCGTTAAGTTGTACTTACACCAATGATGTAGGACAGCATTTTCTGTCAGTCTCTTAACTGTGAAGGTTGTTTGCTAATGCAGGAGGCAGCGCCAGATGAGTTTACTGCAACTGCGAAGGTGGTACGAGAGCTGTCAGAGTCAAGCAAGGCTGTCAAGCTGAGGCTAACTGGAGCATATATACGCATCCGGTCACTGTTTTAAGAAATAAAAGCATTAATTCGTGAAAGAAACATGCGTTAATTTCTTCAAATTACACCGAGAAAGCCACGTATACCAAATATTATAGTTTATGAGAAAGAACATATGGTTTATATTTGTTTATATACCCTGAAACAATACGGACGTGACATTTCTTCAACTGATAAACACAACTTCCGGTATGATAATCGTTAGTTCCCGCTATCTTGTCGAAGCAGAAACGTAATCGTCACTTCCGCCTGGATTTTCAGAATAAAACTAATTCAATAATAAAGGAAGCGCGTGGACTTCTTAGAATAAAAGTCCACAATTGGCATAAGTGCATGAGGAGTATTACGAGGCCAGTCATGAGAGGGAGATTACTTTTAATAATAGCAATGACAAAAATGCTATTTCTATTTAAGTTTGTCATAAAGTACCTAGCTTTTATAATTGTTTAATGCTTCATATTTCCATCTTGTTTTTGAGATTACCTACCTGTTCTGTGCATCTGTTCAGATTCTTTCTTTTGTGACAGAGACACTTTTTTGAATCTTGAAACACTCCCTCTACATTTCAAGCAATACATGTTTAAAATAATGTCTCCCATTGGCAAAATAATCAGAAAGATGTTTTGATAATTAATGCCACAGCTTGGCCTATTTTCGATATCAATTTTCGACACCATTTGGACATAAATTCAGTCCTTCAATTTCTGAACAAAATATATGATTTTCTACAGGACTTTACTTACAGCTTATTTTAGGCATAGTTTTCTCTCTATTACAGAAGCATTGCTACTCCCACTGGCAGGACAATTGGTATAAACTCATTCTGTGCAGCCAACACAGCAGCCTAAAATCTATAAATCTACAACCCCAGGGTGCTCTCATCATCAAATTCACTCTGAGGCTCAAATCAATGTGACATCATGGCCGGACAAACCTGTCCCTGTTTTCTGGCTCTGGTAGACATCAGTTAATATTCACTAATAGAAATTGATCTGTGCATAAATCAAAATGGAAAGCATCATCTTTTTGTTTAGTTTATTTTTGTGACATTGTTGTGCTCATGCACTGTGCCGTGCTTCTTTGTGTCCTTTAGGTGGCAGTAGTGACCTTGTTAACAGGCTGAGATGGATGATTCACAGCCACGACAAAAGTTTTTAGAAGCAAACGCCATTAAAAGTGGAATTTGTCACGCGGACACTTCTGGATGTGAAGAGAGGTGCGTGCAGCAGCAGTGACTCATTCTTCCTCAATCAATACGAGCACCGTAGTGAACGTAATAAAGGTTGATTTTGTTATTAAAGCTTCTATTAGAGGCAGTCACGGCTACTTAAATGAACGCTTTGGTGACACATCACGAAAGCACGACATGATAAGCTTCTGTATCAACAGGAAATAAAACATTTTTATTGATCATTTGTGTATATGAAGTTATATAACAACAGTCAGAAAACTCCACAGAGTGAATCACTACACAAAAGTGAAACAAAACTGTAAAACACCTCGTCAAAAATGAAGGTATACACAGCAAATATAACTGTCAGCGGCTCGCCGTCGCCGCGAGCAATATGGCAGGAAAAAACACCCCAAACAGTTCTACGAGATTACAGAGAAAATTTCCACACACAAAATACTCAAGCAGGCAGTTGATTTACACAAAGGCAACTAGGATCTTTCTACAGCATCAGATTCTAATACTTTACACAGCTTTTGTTTTCGAAAGGTCAGTGTGGCGTTTTGTCAGAGCCACTGGAGGGACTCTTTAGTTCCTTGTCACACAGAGAGCTTGGTTTTTACAAGAGGAGAATTGTGGGTTTACTTATGCATGCATACTTTGATAATCACAACAGGAGCATTGCGTTGCAGGTAAAGGCTTTGTGGCTTTTTTCCCCACACACACACACATCACAATTCGATGGGTTCCGCAACGCTGCCTGTCACTGAATTCCCCATAGATATTTATTTCTGTTGTAATTCTGTAATTTTATTTCAGCTTTGATCGGATAATGAATATCAAATTGCTAAGGCTTTTTTTTTTAAGCCTTTACCTTGTACTTTAATCCATTGTTTTCATTTAAATCTGAAGCTGTACTGGAAATCATGAATCTACATATGTAAAACATGTCAAATAAAATCATCCCCCGGTTGGAGAGGGGCTGGGAGTGCAGTTGTATTAAAGTATGTTCAGTGATTTTGGAATGCAATCAGTCAGGGGGGATTTTACCCCAAAGGGTTATGAAATAAATTCCTAGTTGAAAAAATATTAAAAAAGGGACATTTTGTTTCCAACAAAAAGTGCAAAGTACATCTAATCTCACGGTGAAAGTAATCTACACCAACACAGTCCATACTGTACATTCAGAGTTTTCATCTCAAATATAAAAGGGGTTTTTGAATCAATAGGGCAGTTAACAAATGAAAAAAATAAGTCCATAATGAAAACGAAATCATGATGACGAGATATAGTATATGGACGATAGATGGATAAAATGATATTTGCAGCTGAATAATCACTTCATATTTATTCTAGATATACATTTCTTGACACAAATATGTAAATATATACACAGCATTTTAAGGGGATATTTAAATGTAGAGTCTTGTTTGGTATTTAACTAATACTCCCTGAAACTTCTAATGCTGGAACTGTGTGCAAGAAGAAAAAGAAAAAAAAACTGCCAAAAAAGGGCGGGAACCCTAAACCGAGGTCGAAAGGTGTCAAAGCTCCAACCTGTAAGCTGAATCTACGTGTGCTGTGTCCTAACAATTTCACTGGAAAGGAGAAACATCTCTCTGGACTGGAATCATCCGCAAGGGTTAGAATCTTTTTTTTCTTCTTTTTCTCGGGCAACACCACCCACGTTAACACTATGGGATGAACATACAAGTATTGCACAGTGCTCAACAAAATGCTGTGTGAAACGACCCACTCACGCTCAGATAAAATGTCTTTCTGCCTTTTTTTCCCGCATCTCTCTCGCTCTCTTTCTCTGCGTGTAGAAGGGAAAATGGCAGTAAACGCTACAACATCACTACAGAACAGACTGGTTTCGCTACCTACTGATAAGTCTACATCTCTAAGCACACACGGCAGTCACAGTGATACACAAAGCAGTCCTCAGAGACTCCTATGGAATGACAAGTAGCTTTTTTATAATAGTGCTATCAACTACACAATAACATTGAAAACATTTAGAAAGTCCTCCTGAAGCTAGCATCGAGTATATGCAAGAGGTTCCTCCAAGATAAGAGACTTCATGGTTTTCATGGATTCAGACTTATTCCTTTGCTAATTGGACCCGTAGTAAAGGACATGATGGAGCCTACGCAGACCATTAACTTTACGGTTATTTCGCAATCTCTTGGTGTAGTCCTGTGCCAACAAGAAAACAAAACTGACTAAACTGCTGTTGGCTGAAATGTGATTTGTCATCATTGCTTTCTTTTCTTTTCTTTTTTTTCTTTTCGTAAAGCCGATCGAACAGGTGGATTTCTGGCTCTGAAATAAAGCCAGCTCGACAATTATCCCAACAATTGTTTTTTTTAAAGACGTCAACAAGCTAGTTCAAAGACATCCAGTGCAAAACAGCAGCCACATAAAAGTTAAAATTGGCAGTAAAACATGGCTAGCTCTATTGTCACTGTGAGAAGGCAACGCAAAGTAAAGACTGCGATTCAGGGCACCATTGCAGCCAAAGACATTGTTCCCAATAAACCAAAGCTACAACCACTAGCACGTGGGAGTGTGCATGAAGAGAGGATTTTTACATAAGTCACCTCTGAAAATGGCAGTGTTTAGAACTCGCTTCGCCTCCGTCAATATAATGATATACATTGACCCAACGTTTAGACATTACTCTGTTTTTTTCTTTCCTCTCCTCTGATTGAAGGCAAGGGGATTGTATCAGAAGAGACGCCCCTGGTGTCAGTAGATCTCCCCCTCGTCCCGGCCTTTAGTAAAGATTGTAAAAAAAATCATGCAGTTTACGAAAAATAGTCAAGACGTTGAATTGCTCTAAAAAATAGTCCTCTTAAAACCAGAGTCCCGACTCTTTATTTCCGTCTTTACTTCCTCTTAAAGATCGGACCCCGGCCTAAATGTGCTATACTTCCAACAACGACAAGGCTGTTCAAAGTAAACAGTTAACAAAATATTGTTAAACGAGCTTAAGGACACAATGGCTACAGCTTGGTGCTTTTTTCACATGGGGTTGGTTTTTTAAAGGTTAAGAAATGAGTCATTGTTTGAAAGCAATATTTTCTTTTTTTGAAAAAGAAAACAAGCCAGTTTAAGTGAACAATGGCCTTTAAAACGAGGACCTATTTCACTTATTCTGCCAAATATGGATAAAATAAATGCTAACTGGTTATTGTTTCTGGTAACTGTGCATCAAGCTAAACATATAGGTCCTCTGATTGAGAAATAAGTACAAAAAAGTTGTAAGAAATCATGTGCTTGTATAATTTCCAGCAGCATCATTTCCCCCTCAGAACCATAGTAGTTAATGGCCTTGTATTTTGGAGTTTTTAGTGTATATATATATTCATCTGTCTTTTCTGTGATGATACTTTGCTGAACTTAAAGCCAGACATTGTCCTTTATAATTTGAATATATTTCCACTAGTGTCTTGCAGGTTGGAATTCTCCTTTTTTTCTGGAATGCAATAAGGTAATAAGGTAGAATTTTTAAATCCTGGGATATATAATATTGGCTTTCCTCTATATCTCCATTTACATAATTTAAAATAGAACATCTTATTAAAAACATCAAGATATACACAGATTAGGAAACGGGTAACAACATACAAACACATAAACTAGAAATCATTTTTGTCTGCATACTTATATATACAACTGTGGCACAATAAATTCTTTCAGTCATGCGCTATCTATACAGATCATATTGCTTAAAAGAAGGGGGCATTTGGTTGGGGCGGTGAAGGGCACAGAGATGAAAACAAAAACTGCTGAATCAGAGAGGAACAACAAAAAACAAGAGAAAGCAAGAAAAGAAGAGAATATGATAGGGAAAAAAGCAGAAGGTGGCAGATCGCAGGAAGTTTGAACAATTAGGATTGTTTGTGATATTAGGAGCGGTAAAGCTGGATGAGACTGAAAGGCAGGGTAAAGAGGGGTTAACATGGATGGACCCATATATCACTGAGGTATTTACACATACTGGCTAAAGAGTACTACAAGGCAGGTGCTGAAAGGGCACTGCCTATTTCTTGGTGGAGAGCTGAGAGTCCACCTCTTCCTCGGGCTTCAGCACGTGCCACTGGGCGATGGGTCTTCTGGGGTTGGCCAGCATGTCGGACCAGTGGCGGAGCTCCGTCCCCGAGCTGTTGAGGCCCACAAAGACCTTGCCAATGGCATCGTTCTTGCCAATCTTGTCATAGTCCAGAACAGTTATAACAACTTGCACTTTCTATAGAAAGGGAAAAGTAGGAGAGAAATAGAGAATGTGAATGTAAGTCAAGGTGTCGTCGGCATATGGGCGGTTAATGCTGATATCTACACAGCTGTGTTAGCTTTTGTCAAACAAAGAAACTCCACTTTGTTCAGTCAGTGTCTGCTGGGGAAGATTATGTGATAAGCAGACAGCCACTAAATAAACCTTCTGGTTAGATTGGTCATAATTGTATTATTTTGGTCAGAATTCTACGACATAAATATTTATAGTTTTTATTCTGTATTGTATCTCTTTAATGTAGCTGTCTCTTATTTCTCTTCATACGGTTAAAGGCCCTTTGTAAGTTTTGTTTAGAAAAGTGGTTTATTGTTGGTTTATTATTATTTGTATTAGATCTGTGTCGACAGACGTGAGCTGTGCTGCATCAGAGCATTAAAAAACCCAGGGAAATAAAATCAAGAGAGCAGCACTTTCCAGCACAACAGACATTTTAAGGTCTCCGACTCAAATATCCCAAGATCTGATAAACTGTAGTAAAAAAATATCACTGTCATACATCACACAGGCTGGGCTCTGTGCTCTAAAACACAATATAAATGACAATCTGTGCAATTCCTTTGGTCTTTTACGCTTTTCACACTCACTGTTACGTTGTTTCTGCATTTCTCACAACAATTATTGTTTGTTAATGTTCTTTTAATTTTTTACGTTAAGTTCCTGTGTGTGTTGAACTTTAAATGCTAAAGAGAGTTTTATATTTATTCCAAACAAACAGAAAATGTGAAAAGGAACAAGGTTTGTACAGCTGAGAATTTTCCAGAGTCGACTAGATCCTGAGTGGTTAGAACAGATTATTTAAAAATCCTGATAAACAAAGCAGGTTTGCCATGTTACGGTAGCACAGAAAAATAACGATATGAAGCACTGCTGCATCAATGTTGATTAACAGTAACTGACTAGGCCTCGGTTATTTCCAGAGCCAAACACAGCAGAATGTTTGATTACTCAGAGGTCTAAGACTCAGCCCCTGCATGTGTTCATTCAAAGGGACACTACAAAGAGGAGTAACCTGGGCATTAATCTCTGGCAGAGAATATGAATTAGTGAACAAAGAGCCCTGATTAAGTTTCGATCCACTGGCACACTGAGACGGGGATACTGCATGAGCTCAGAGCCACCGCTGTAAAAGAGCATGTCTAATACACCATGTAATGAAATACTGAACATGGTTCCCAGATGGCTGGTTGGGGTTAGTTGGTCTTTAAAGGGCCAGCTCACCTTCAATTTGCTAATTGAATCACGGCTTTCTTATATTCAAAATTAGCACACTATTTTGTTAGTCATCACTGACTATCAGTATTGCTTTGCTGATTCTATTCTTCTTGCTGTGAGGGATTTACCAATAATAATCACATTATGGAATAGCAATGACCACCAACACCTTGATATTTTAAGAAAATAAGATTATTGAATTAATAACAATCTCATGAACAAGGGTTTATCAATATGGCTAGTGTCTGTCTCAGTGATAATACAAAGTCTGGTAACTGTGACGACAATACTCTGCACTCTGATGTTGTTCACCAAGAACCACATCCTGCACGCAACTTCCCCTGAAACCTTAAATTGTTGTTTTCACATGTATGTTTGTATACGAATGAAACGTCTTGAATTGTGAAATTTGGCATTTTTTACACTTTGGACAGAGCCAGGCTAGTTGTTTCCCCCTGCTTCTAGTCTTTATGCTACGCTCTGCTAAACAAGTCTTGACTCCAGCTCTGTATTTCATTCTGATACTGTACTTTTAATTTCATCTATTTTATACATCATCTGAACACTGTGAATTGGCTTTGGGTATAAAACTGCTATGTACATTTATATTTTTTTAGTACATTTTAAGTTTCACAGCTAAGTCATCTATTAACAACTCAAAAGTTTTAATTTGTTTAAATTATTCGTAATGAATTGCACAAATAGTCCTGAGGTCAGGTTCAGCTCAAATCCCACAAACGCCTCTGCAGATAAAAGCGGTTAATTTGCAACTTTCTAGAAGCTGTAATTTGTTATAAAGGATGGGAAAAATCTAATTGGACTGTATTTGTTTTCCCTCCAACAATAGACAACATTAGAGGAGATATTGTGGGAGTATGTCTGTAATTAAAGGTCACCACAGCTCTATTTAAAACCAGATGCAGCGTAGCCAGAGGCCTACATAGCTGTAGTCAATCAGAGTAACATTTACTACAAACTATTGAAGGAGTTGGACTGATTTTGACTGATTGGTCACAGTCCAATTAGGTCAATCGAGTATGTTTTAAACTCAGGTAATGTTCGCCTGGCCTTCAGAAGAGCAGTCAATACACCTAATCAATGACAAGTTTATGATTTAATCAATGGCACTCATCATTATTTAACCTGACTCTCAATGATGAGATAATACATGTACATGTAGCCGGAATACTGGTATCAGCACTAGTAAATAAGGGCTTGAATTGGATGAGTTTGATTGGGATCAACACGGTTTAAATTAAAATTGAGGCTCATAGACCCAAACCCGTGATTTGTGAGCTGTGACAGGCTTAATCAATTTGACTCAATTACTGTCTTGCATGAAGAGATAATGTAGTTTGTTGCTTTTCCTTTCTGGCAAAGTGTGTGCATTCATTATCCATTCCTTTGTAATGTTCTGGAAAAAGATAAACGCTTTACTTCTTCTACATGAAGGTTACTTAAAGCATAGTAATGATTGTAAGACATGCAAGAAATAGCACTGAGGTACATGCTACAGGCAATAACAAGTGCATAGAATAACATCCACCGAGCAATTGGCTTGTCAAATTGCGAAACCAAGGCGGATTTAAAATGAGGTGCCTTTGATTATTCTGTTATGATGAAAGGCCTCTAAACTGATTATTTGGAAAATGAGCTTCCACTTATCAATTATTTCTATGCAACCAAATGTTTGTTGGTTCTTACAGCACAATTTGTCTCTGCAGTAAAGCACCTTACCTTTCAGAGATCTCAGAGTTATGAGAATGAATGTTACATAAAAACTGCTCTGTGAAAGGATGAGAATGTACCTGGATTTGTTCAAACGGGACTTCAAAGCTAAAGGACTCGTTGTAGTAAGGGTTGAGGGTGTTCTTCTTGATTGTCGTCTTCTTCTTCTTCAGCCTCTTGCCGTTTTGCACCAGGTGGAGCTTCGCATATGGATCTGCAGTGACAAAGTAAAGAATACGATTTTACACTTTGGATAATTCTTTTGTTTACTTGACAGACAGTGTGGAATTGAGGAAGAGGAAGAGAGAGAGAGAGCGAGAGAGAGCGAGAGGGAGGGGTATGACATGAAAAAAAGGTCCCAAGGCCTGAACATACCCCGGGATGTTGCGGTTATATGGCATGCGCTGTAACCACTCGGCTACCAACGACCTCTTTCTTTATCCTCTATTTGTCTGTTCTTTAAAAAATATACTCCAATACTCTCCTTTCAGCTCTGTTTTTGGTCTCCACCAACCCCTGAGGGAAATCTCTGGCTCTTTTCCGCCAAATGCTCAACTATATTCCCCAGCTAGTCGTTAACTTTGGTCCCTGCCATTTGGTGCTGGGAAAGTCTAGTAGTGTATTTATCAGAGGTTTCTGCTGCCTGCTGCAGGCCGTAAACACATACAATGAGCTGAAAAATGCACAAAAAACATAAAATAAAATCCCCGTAGAGCTGAGGGGTGATTATTCTCCGTGAGCTCATCATGACGAGCAACACTTTATACGTTGTTAAAATAAAAATATTCATGTGTTTCACTTTTATATTATTCATGGTGGAGTTTCACTGAAAACAAAGCTCTCTCTTTCAGGAACGTCCCGCTCACATCCACAGAGTTACACACCCACACCTGGAAGCTGTCGGTAAAAACTCTGGTAATAAAAAAATATTGATTATAGCAGCTTCAAACGAATAAAAAACAATCTTCAAACCTACAGTACCGGCATCTTTGATCGACTGGTACCTCCCAAACAAGGTTCTAAATGGTTCTAAATAAAGCATGGCAATGACAGTTGGGTCACTCGATGTTTGTTTGCGTCACTCAATTAACCTTCGCAACTCAAGAGCCTCATTTGCGTCGGTCCGAATGCTCAACCTCAAGTGGAAACCAAGTGGTCTGCTTCATCCACCCTCATCCCCTCTCTGGCAATCAGTGTGTGTCGGAAAATCTGCAAACCGCCCATCGCTTTCGTTTATGACTTGACAATACTCCTCCCGCTTTGTTTACATTCTACAAATTGTCATCAAAAATAAATTGGAGAAGAGGAGAGATAGTGTCTTTGTTTGGCCTCGGAGGGAAAATGGAGAAGCGGGCCGGCTGCAATCGCCTATTCAAAAGTGTGAAAGGAATACCATGTCTTTTGGAATTTAATTGGGCCATCGTAAGGGACAAGGTGAGGCTGTTCAATTTGCACAATGAGATCCTAATCAGTCCAAAGTATGGGCAGCCGAAGAATGTAATAACTTCCACTGTAATATTCTGAGGCTTACAAAAAGGATCCTGAATATGAAGAATGAGGATTCAATAATAACTGCAGCTCAAAGAATATGCAATCTTCTCATTTCCTCACATTTTCTCCTCACTAAATACAATCTATGGCTGCAGTTGGTTGGGCCTTATTAATTTTGAAAGTGGGAAATGAACAGTGTTACAATCATTTACACGTTACAGAGAGGGAATGGACATCATCGATGAGGGCCGGGAAAAAAGTACCAAATGCAGCTTTCTCCTAATATTCCATTGCAAACTTAAATAACTTTTTTCCAGCCGTCCAAAGTAAAAGTTAACTTGTAACTTCGTTATTGGTATTCTCTGCCAGCCTCGCCTAATTTTACTGTCTTGCTCTCCTCCACTAAAATGATATCCAGTTTGCCGTCTGCCAGATTCCATGTGAATGCAGACTTTACCTTCTCGTGTCCTACGTGAAACTAGGTTACAGTCGACATTCTGCAGTAATCTGCTTACTTAATGTAAAAAAAAAAAATGTTTCTATAATTGAGCCATTATCAGAGAAAGATGGACGATTTCTTGGCCATGTATACAAGTTATCTGGCTTAAAAATGTGTTTAAAAATGTGCACTTATGCATAAAAAAGACTGCTGATGCATGAAAAGGCAAATTTTGAGTAACAAGTTTACAGTGCTTGTGAAGTGAGTCTTATAGTGAGTCTTATTTCCTGAGTAACCTGGTTTATGACCGACCTGGTCTCTTCGGTGTACTATTGAAATGAACAATAGTACACTTCCCTTCTCTAGCACAGTATTTATATTCCCTTCTGAGAGTAAAATCTGCTCCCAAATAGTTATTTTCACTTACTTTAGCAGGAAGAAACTGTATCAGTGGCAATTATTTAGGATTATTGTTCCACTACGGATATGTGTATACTTAATGTTTTGGGTGTGTGGTAGATTGACACGACTATAAGCCATGGCTTTTAGCAACATTTATTATAACAGAAATGTGAGGGAACTCTTCAAAACGACGAAAACAGACTATTGATCATTATAAATAAATAAATCCGACCAAAATACATAAACACATCAAACACAGGCCGTGCTTTGCAGTGTGAAAAATGTCGACCAGATTGATGGAAAATTCTGGCTCCACATGCGAAGACCGCATAATGACGCTTAATGATCTCTGATCTCGGTCCACCATCATGACGACTATACAAGCTATAGGGGGGAAATTGTTGAAAAACCACTTTGTGTCATTTATCATTTAGGACGACACGCTGCTTGAGAAAGACAAACACAAACAACAACAATCTCAGAGATGCTAATGAGGTAGCCTCTCGCCGGAGGCTAAGATTATTATCTCTCACTGCTGAACCTCGGAGCTGTGCATCAGAAGGATTAAGGAGGGAGACTTTGAAATCAGAGCTTATAATTAGTTGTTGAAAGACTGCTTGTTCTGATCATCTGTATTTATCTCTGGATCTCATATGCACAAAGACTTTATCACGTTCAATGTTTTTGTGATGCGGGAGCTGCACTTGAATAAATCTATGTATTTAGCTGGAAGATTGTGGGATTTCTAGCAACTGCAAATACTGAACAAGTTTAGCTCCCTTAATCTTTGATCCAATTTAGGGGGATAAGGACCTGATTGGAGACTGGTTCGTCCAGCGCAGCTGACATGCACGTATAGAGAAAAACAAACAGAGTAAGAGGGAGAGAAGCAGGGAGACTAAATAGATGACAGAGACACGAGGGAAAAGGTAACAGGTTCCTAACAGAGTGGGTGTCCATTATTACTCTCCTGCTGAGAAGAGATGGAGTGCTGGGAGGAGTGAAACAATGTGTGACGGTTGCATGTGTGTTGTCAAAATACATCCAATAGTATGTTGGTTTGCACTCTATATCTCAGTTTTATGATGTTTTACTGAAGGTGGTCTTGCCTTCCAAGGAGCATCTCAAATTAAAAAGAGAGGAGGACTTTGTAGAGAGAATCGTTCGTTGTAGTCATCCGCACAACCGCCATATGTGTCAGACATTGTTTGATCTAATTCAAAAATATTTCATAGACTGCGTCTGTCCAGGAGTAAGCTTGCCCAACTCCATCCAGAGTTTCACCCAACCTCTCAACGGTGCAACCGGGACCCAGTCACTCTTATTCATTCATTTTGGGCAAAGGTCTTTGAAACTCTCTTGTGTGATACTTTCATAGACCCAAAACCAAGTCAAGCAGGTTTTGAATAGAGATCTGAACCTCTCTCTCGAGCCCTGACCAACGCTCTTGCTTTTACCGAGACATCTCGTTCCATATAATTGGAAGTCTATCTCCCTCCCTATAAATAGCCGCTGTGTTGAGGAGGTAATGGTTCACTCGAAGTTGGAAAAGCTCAGATACACCACTCAGGGCCCATTTCTGGTGTACTATAATAATCTCGACACAAGAAGAATAACTGATAACGATAACTTTATCAAATCAATCATTGGATTATTTATCTGTATTCTTTATAATATAACTATTATTTGTATAATTATTTGTATATCATTTATAATTTTTTGGGGGGTGTGTTGGCCATTCTTCCAGGACGGTGGATACGATGTGGAAATATTGAAAAACACTTTGATACTTTTGATTGTCCAACAGTATCTACTTTTCTCCAGCCTCAACTAGTATGTTTCAAACAGCATATCAGCCCTTCAGGCATTTATTTGATCTGTACTAATTTTTTACCAAAACGCCTTAACTTTGTAAGTTACAATCGTACAATTCTCAGTGTTATTCTGTAGTATTTCTGCACTGAACTCGTTCAAATCACTCGTCATTACTGTCAGTGAGTGAAGTTTCTGCAGGTTTCCTTTGTCTGCTCAGCCACGGTTGGCTTTTCATTGCTAATAGCAACTCCTTGCTTCTTCCTCTGCTTAATTCAAAGTAATCTTGCGTAGGCAGACCTCTGTCTCATCAAATTCACAAAGGTCTAAAGAAAGTCAAGCTCCAAAGCTGAGAAATGGTAAAGAGCAACGAGGGTCTATAAAAGGGATCTGGAGGATTTCTGCTTGAGAAACAAAGACACATTTAAAGAACCATTTTCAAAATAGGAATATTGGTCTTTTTTTGCCTGCCAAGAGTTCTGGTCTTTGACGTCACATTTGCAGTTTAAATGATAGTTGAGGGATTTAAAATGTTTAGTATTTTATGAAGATTTCAGACAGACATAAAAGGAAAAACGAATATAGATGTTGAGGCTAAAATGACAAACCGTTGATGGCAGATCAGCTATCTAACAAGCTAATGTTAGCTTCCTCTGCCTCTGACTGACTCATATCAAAATGACAATCCTAGAAAAGAAGTCCTGACTATATACTCGTATGTATGTTGGACGCTTACAATGTATGGCTAATAGTTTCGGGAAGGAACAGACCTAAGTTTAAAAAATAATTGGATGTGCACAAAAAAAAGTAAAAGTTAGCACTGTACTGGATCTTGACAAAAAGACAATAGGATTTTTCAAGTTGAGCTATTTCGTTTTTCTACTCCTGTCAAGCACTTTGTGACATGTCTGTAAAAAGTGCAATATAAATACATTTTACTTACTTTTTACTTACTTAACCAAGCTCAGTCCTCATGCCTTAATCTAACCAGTCCAACAAATGAAGGCATAGAGTACCAGCCAATCAGAGGTAAAGCAGGGCGGGTCATGCCTTAGCCATAGTTGGATTCATAATTTAGCAAACCATGGAGGGGTATAGAAAACTGTGTTTACTGAATACTGCTCCAACAATCATGGCAATGATGTTCAGTACATATCATGTATCCTCTCATATTGGCAACTGTGCCTGAACAAACACAATACAACAGCCAAATGGATTATGTAAGATAAAATAAAAAATAAAACGCACCTGTGGCGCCACATCACTGTTATCCAGACGGCTCTTATCTTTCTGGCCAGCAGATGAGAGTCTGGCATTATTGGGTTTTGGGCGACTCGCCGTACCTCATATCCGGCCCCTTTTACCGCCATATCCCAGACGGATGTAATCTGTCCCATTTCATGGATGAATGGCAGCGCTCCTGATACAACAGCGCTTCCTCACATAATGTGTACAGCAAAGAGAATCGACTACGCAATCCTGAGTTATTTCATCTGAGTCCTGGATCTTGGCCATGGTTTTATGGTCCATACATTAGAGGCTATGAGCAGGTTTCTGGATAAGTGATGAGCGCTGAGCTACTAAAGCTGTCTAATTCTAAAGTGCTTACTTATAGTTTGTGTTTAAGCTGTGAATAACTGCCAGCTGGGACTCATTTGGTATATTGTGGTGAGGGTATCTCTTACAATAAAGGCTTCACTATATCATGTGCACAGACACACAGCACCAAACAAAGAAGTTGTTTCTTCCACAAATATTTCCGTGTCCATCGAGTGTGGCCGCTGCGGGCGCTGGCAGAGTTGTGCCAAATGAGCACCAATACAAGCGGGGTTAAATATAGCCCGGCTGTCATCTTAGCTTTCCTCCCATCATTTTGGATTTGCCACGGTGGGTGAATCCAGGGGTAACTGTCGGTTTAGTTTTACACACTCAACTCAGCGGTCGGTGAATGGCACACACACACCACACAGACACACTCGTTTACAGTAGAGCTCTTCTCTGAGGTTCGTCCCATAACTCATCTGCTCCACATGATCTACATACTTTGCATTTTTGCACTTTCTTTATTGTTTAATTTCCTAAATTAATACGCTCTACTTTTGTTGTATATATTGAGTATTCTATATATATTCTATATCTATCTATCTATCTATCTATCTATCTATCTATCTATCTATCTATCTATCTATCTATCTATCTATCTATCTATCTATCTATCTATCTATCTATCTATCTATCTATCTATCTATCTATCTACATCTGATTTTTTTTGTATTGAAGCAAAACTGTAAAATAAATAGACGTTGATAATAAAATAACTTTTGCACTCCCGAATCACTTTCAAATCGCTTCCTTCTCTCGGTTCACCATCTTAATGATCCCTTTGGTCCATTGTTTTACTGACTGGGAGAGAAAACCTCTCAGTCCAACCAGCCAGAGGAACAAAACAAATAAACCCTCCAGCCGAGAGGCTCGATGGGGAACGGGAGCAGCAGGTCGGGGCATTACCGCCAACGCCGGCGCCTGTGTGCTCTGACAGCCTCCCCCCCCCCACTGGGGGCCATTACCTGGTCATGTGCTGGCCCCACAGTCCTCTGGGAAGTCTTCTGAGGTACAAAGACGGTGGGACAAAACTATTCTGCTGCCTCTGCCTCTATGAACCCGCATCCAGACACTTAGCCTTTTGTGTCCAACGCAATTTTGAGTCCGGCTCACCTTTGCCTCAGAAGCTTGAAGGACTGACAATGACTGTGGCTCAGTTGTTAGCATGTCTGTCCTTCAGAGGATCAGTGGTTTGAACCCTGGCTCCGCTAGTTCATGTCCATGTGTCCTTTAGCAAGACACTTAACCCTGAATTGCTCCCCGTTGCTGTGTATAAATGTAAGTCGCTTTGGATAGAAGTAATGAACCATTTCAAACATAACTGAAATAGTTACAAAATGACACGTTGCATTGTAAGTGGGCATTGCATTGTGGTGTCGGCTGCAGCACAGAGAGAGAGGGAGCGGCAGAAAGAGGAAATCAACTTGTCCGCAATGCGACTGGGATTATTTTGAGACGACAGCTAAAGAGTATGGTGCTCGGCGCCTCATCGCACTGAAGCGACAATCACCGGGAGCGCCGAAGAAATCAAGAGTACCTTTTAAAAAAAAAACGTTATTTCAAAAGTTTTTGTGAGAGACGTAGCGTGGAGGGATGTTTCATGAGGAGCCAATCAAAATAATTATTTCAGATTATACATTGGTTAACGATAATACCCACATCTTCCTCTGTGAGCCATAATTAGCCATGGTAAACAGGATGACAATAGAGGAGAAGGCTGAGCCCAGGCCGTCAATTACTTGTCCTCCTCCTTAAACTCTGGCTGAGACGCCCTGTGGATGGAGGCTAATTATTGTTATTATAGACCTGCCCATTATTTCATCCATCCGCCACACTTTTAAGTCCATTCTCTAAGCAGAAAAGCAGTCGCGATTAACGAAAATCAAAACACAAACTGCAATTTAGAGTATATATTCTGGTTGTGTGTAATTAGAATCATGCACCGGGCTCTTACTGTATGCTAATAGATCACCCGGAAACCCACGGACTGGTGCACAGAGATGAAACATGCTCCAATTAAATGTGGCATACAGTACGTGGTGTCAAACTGTCATGGCTTCCCCGCTGTTTGGTTTCTCTGTGAAAAGAGAAACCTGGCCTTCAAAGTGAACAGATTAACACCTTTTTCATACTGGCGAGTCAATGTGGCTGACAATCCGCTGATGCAAATGGTCACAGGTGAGACTTAATGCCAGGAGCATAAAATGGCAGCGCAGGAGGGGTTTTATTTCCGCCAAATGGCTGCTTGTGCTGTGATAGATGAAAGGGAACTGTGGGCTTTTAATGTGTGTCGTGTTACTGTACTGCAGGATGTGTGGCCGTATGTGGAGAGACTGGGCTGTCAGGCAGAAGGCAAGTGGACACAGGTGTATGGTAATTGAGGCAGAAAAAGAGAGAAGGCGGGAGGGAAGTGCACTCGGGGGACTTTAAAATGAAACCGCCGCAGAAAGTCAAGGTGGAGGAGGCAGGGAGGCAGGGAGGCAAAGAGTCCGGCTGATTGTGTGATTTGTGTGCTTGAGTGTGTGCATGTGGCGCTCTGCATGTTCATGTACAGGACCGGTCAGTCGATGCCGTCCATCTCCAAAAGATGTGTTTTTATAAGCCGAATCAATGTATTTTTTTTCCAACGCTGACCAAAGTGCTTTAGAGAGATAAGTACAATCAAATAAAAACGCAGACATAATTGCGTAAACGATCAATATTATACCCGAATCTCTGTTATAATGCTGGATTTATTTGTGGTGAATCTTAGTTAAGGCGCCCATAGATTGTGTAACGACAACAATCTTACAATGTCACCGCATGTCTGTGCAAAAAGATTATACTCAATTATTTTGGACGGAAAAGACAGAAAAGATAAAGAAAACAAGAAGCTGTAGAGGCTTTTACACAAACACACTTATATTGAGAGAAAATAATAACCATCCAACACATTCTTCACTCCCAACTCAAATACGGCAGTTTGTCAGTGTCCCTATATACGCTTCAAACTATGACACTATAGATAACGCCCATTACATTTTATTTTCAAAATAAAGCTCTGTGTTCACAGGATAGAGTCTCTTTTCAAAATAAACTTCCAATGTTGGTTTACTTAGTTTTCTAAGCAACACAACTACTTGGTTAGATTCAGGGAAAGAGCGTGTTTTTGGTTTAAATAAGTATGTTTGTTCCATAAAATGCAATATATGAATATGTATACACATTACTGACTGGCCTCCACTTCAGCCAATATTTAAACCGTCATGGTGTGAATTTGTGATCGTCCTGGGACAGTGATGGACATCTGCCAACCTTTTTTGTGTCCCTTTATGAAACATTGCTCCCGCTTTGATTGATAGAAACTGATTATGTGTCTGAACATGTGTGTGTTTGCATGTGCAATGATTTCCCACCCCTCTCCCGCCCACACAAGTGGCACATTCTGTTACCATGACATCGGACCCACTATTCAGACTTGACTGTATTGTGATAAATGTCATCTATTGATCTTAATGCTGCACTGGTTTACTGTTGGAGCTACATCACAGCAGGAGCATTCCTTTCTGCGCGCCACAATCGTTCGTGGTCGTTTCACACAACATTAAGTCTGAACAGAGCGGCTTCTTCTCGATCTGAACATCTTTCGGAAAACCCTGAGAGGAAAGTGAGACGATAAACATTCTGGTGATTCATTTTCAAAGTCTGATGTAAATTGTTTTTTCTCTCCTTGTGGAAAATGTTTTTCAGAATCATCTCTCTAACTTCCTTAAAGATTTCATTTTTCCGGGATCAAAAGAAAATCTACTTTGGTGGTCCATTTTCTGTCTGATCTTAATGATGTTGTTTATGACTTAATAATGGGTGGAAAAAATACATTTTCAAGAAGTATTTGTTGTTGAAATTCTCATTTTAGATTTATACATTTTCTAAAGGACTAAACACATTCATATTGTTATATTTGTCATTTGAGTTGAGTTTGAGTTGAGTTGAGTTGAGTTTTAATCCATCCAACACAATGTACATATATTATGTGTTCGCAGGTTATGTAAATTAAAACATGAAAAACATGAATGCTTTTAGTCCTATTTAGAACACTGTAGAGGAGGTGCACTTCAGTTGCTTGTGCCCGAAATAAGTACAACAACAACCACTTGAAATGATCCCGACAGCCATTAACACTGCAGAGAATACTATTTAGATCAGACTTAATAAATGGATCTGGAGATTTTATTTGTCACTTGCATCTCAAGTATTCCTTTGCATCTGTCCAGAATTTGTACGATTTTATTTTTTCCAGCTAAAGTCATGTTTTTCTTTGACAAATGTCATCGTGACCAGTGATGTGTTTGGGTGGTTGTTAAAAGCAGGGAGAGTGTGTGCTGCAGTGCATGTATAATTACAGACAAAGGGCCTGTCAGAGGGAAAGTCAGTGGGAACACACACACCCCGTTGTAAATGTTCTCACCTGACAAGCCTCCCACGTCCATTTTCTTCAGGTTTTTGGCCTCGAGGATGACCACGGTCAACTTGCCGGCGGTCGGAACGTATCTCAGAGAGAAGCAGATATCGCCCAGCTTCTCTTGCTGTTGGACAAACAGAGAAGCAGAGGTGAGTTTTAACAGCAACTAATGAATCCACATGTACTGCATCACATGCTCACAGCAGATGCTCACACTATAAATAGGTCGTAAATTTCCCTCCGAAGCACATTAAAAAATGTTCAGTCAACCAAATCTGAAGCTCCAGTTTTTTTTGTTTTTTTTTACATGCTAGACGTGTTGTTTATTTGGTTCTGCTCCCCGCAAACAGAGAGGAGAACTTTTAACGATTTTTTAATGGACATTTAAAGCTGCAAGTGCCAGACGTTTCAATGTGAAAAGTGATGGTATTAAAGGTTAAAGTAGAGTCCACTGACACGGGGTTATTGAGTTGTTTCGGTAATTACATGCAGACCATTTACATAAATGACATACATATTTTTCTTGTAATTGCTTTAAGTGCAAACATGTTATGTTTTCTAGTGTAGAATATGCACAGAAAGCATACATAATTCAGTGTTATGTAGAGCTGTTAAACAAAAACACTTCAGTATACAATATGAGTACGCGATATTTGGAGTGTTATGTGATACTTTTCTTTATTGTTGTTGAGTTGTGACTTAAATTATAACGTGATCTGGAGCAAAATAAATGTTTATTCAGGCAGAAACATTTCCATTTTTGTTTTGAATTGACAGAACTGGAGAGATGACTTTCTGACATCAGTGCATGTCTAATATAAGCAGTAATTATTAGGGATGTTTATTTACATAACAGTCAAAAAACATGCAGATCACAATACACATCATTTTTTTCTTCCTTTTTTGGAGATAAATATATCTTAATATATTTGCAGGACAAGCTGTTAACAAGGTTAATCAGCACGTGAGCCAGCTGTCTGACGTTCTATTGTATTAATACAAATAAGATTACATATTATACACAATTCAAAATACGGAAGTACAGACAAAAAAACTCTAATATAATCTAATGAAAAATGGACTTTAATAATTAATATGTCATGGAATTGGTCTATTACAAATCCATTAAATCCATCGAACTGAACTCTGCAAGTGGTATAAACTGTAAATGGAAGATTAGCAAAGTGTTTAAATTATAAATAAAGATATTCATCAATATGCGTCACAAATGGGAAAAAAAAGACAAAGTATGTTAAAGGCGATGATTCATATGACACTCTGCATCTCTGAGTCATCGCCGATCAATTACGTAATAAGTCCCGGCATGTTTTCAATCTTTTGCTATGGATTGTGTCTCTTGTTGTGGGTTTGAATGCTTTCTAATATTATTGGCCCCCACTTTTGTGTGCCACTCATCACTGGAGGAGTCCTGACTGCAATCACTTCACTGGTTCACAAAAATCAGCACCACACACACACACACACACCGTCTCATTGTCACACACTGAACCGAGTGTGAGTCTCTTATCAACACAGTCAATCGCTCTCCCTCGCGTCACACCTGCCTCACCGTTTAAATGGGCAACACGCCCATTTAAAAGGTGAATATAATTCGGAGGCAAATTGGGCCTGAATATCAACCTTTTCTTTTCGTCTTTCATCAAGTTCCAATAAAGACCTATTTCCTCATGCAGGCTCAGTGTGCCGAAAATATATTTCTATGAACTGAAAAAGGTCAACTGCTGCCTTTCAACTTAAAGGGCATTTTCGGAACTTGCGACTTCCTAGATGACCTTCAAAGTAAAGGGGCTTATGTGACCTTGTGTATTAAATCTTAAATCTTTAAAGATTTGAACCTGAAAGACCGTCTCTTTGTGTGTTTGGACTGATATGCTTTCTTACGTTCAGAGCTTTATTTTATACATCTAAAACCAGTGGCTCACCGGCTTTTTGACTTATTATCTCTTAAAACAAACGTGTGACCTCCAATCACAAGTTGCACATACAACTCTGGGTTTGGGAACACCTCAGCTAGAGAGTGATTTTTCCTCCTCAAACGGTTTGATTTGAATATTTATAGTATTTCACACGAACAAAAGATAAAACAGAGAAACTGTCTGAAAATTAAACAATTTCCTGGAGCAGAGACGTGTATTTTTGGGTTGAACTGGGAGTTTTAGGGAGCTGATTGTGAGCAGCAACGTCCACAGTTTGTTATTCCACATTTGTGTTTCCTCTCATTTCTTGTAATCTCTATTCTCTTGACGCTCTAATAAAGCCATAAAATATATCCCATTCATCATCTCGTCTCCATCTAAATTTGTTTTCCGTTCCGTTTCGTACATTCAGAGTCATAAAGCGTTACTCCCTTTGTATTGTTCTATATTATATTACTGTATCTGAAATACTGCGTGCAGAGTAACTCGTACAAAAGCACATTGCACTTATTATGGACAACTAAAAAGAGCCATGAGGATATTTAACAAAGTAGAATATTCACAAACACTAAAACAAGTAAAATGCTTCATAGTTCATGGATCTGGTAGAACTTAAGACCAATTGATGTGTAAAGCATCAAATAATAACTTCCAGGTAAGATGCAAAATATTTTATTTTCTGTTAAGTATTTATTTATTTGTACTTAATTGTTACATGTTCGAAATAAATAAATAAATTCATCTAAATCTAAATCTAATCAGCTATGATCTGGGTTTAGCACAAAGTAGGTTACGACAAGCTTTGAATATTTCTTTTAACTCTTGTAAAAGAACACATAAGTGTTTCTTTTAACCTGGACACCTACTCAAAAAACATAATTACCTAGTTTATAGGTATAATTGCTGCACTGACAAGACAAAGGAGTCCATTTCACTTTGGCAGCTTCATTTGCATCTTCAGAGGCCGACAGAGGCACATAATAATAATACAGAGTTGTTGACAAATGAATCAATATATTGTAACTTCAATGCATTCCTAATTACCGTCCATGATTTGAACATTAAATTAATAAATGTAATAATAGAACATTTCAATACTTTTCATCAGGAAAACAGCTCCAGTGTCTCAAACCGTACGTACAATTGTCAAGTGGAGCCGTGAGACCAAACGCTAATAAGTATCGTGATGCCCTTCAACTCAAACAACATCTCCAGCCATTCAACGCTGCTATAATTAACCTTTAAATCAAACCCCCGTAATCCTAAAAATGAGGTTCCCTTGGAAACACATGCTATATGCCATGACATTTACCATGAAAATTGAATTTCCTGAACTGCTGCCTGTGGAAGTCACACTTCTATTAATTGAAGGGGAAGTGTGGACATCTGATTAAGTGACATTTCCAGGAGAGATGGATTACTTCAGCCACGGCACCACATTTGTGTTTCGAGCACAACTCGCTTCGTGAACGCAGCAAAAAACAATCATTTTGATATCACTTATGCAAGCACCCAGAAAAGAGTGCTCTTGTTATTAAAAACAGCAGCTACCAAATGAGCAAATCTGAGCCCTGACACACCAGACAGGTGTTACAAAATGATTTCAAACCTTCTCATTTCACATTTTCTCAGGAGTGATTGAACTTTTGGCATGCGTGTCCGCCTGCAGAGGTTTCATAAAGTCTTACCTCCTCCTTCTCGGCGCTCAGCAGATCCCGCCACTCCTCTGTCACGTGGCTGAAGTCCACCTTGTTCATGGGCACCTTGATGTCGCCGATGGCATCGTGTTTGGAGAAGCGGTCAAAGTCGTACACTGTCATGATCAGCGTCTTTCCACCGAGCTCCACGTAGGGGACCTGAGGAGGATGGCGAGAGGAACGGGTCAAAAAGAAAACAGACGGACTGTCAAATATGACCCGTTTTAACACGGGCGGAAGTTTATGCAGAGGGAGTTGGAGCTTCTCCAAAGAGATATGTTGTGCATCGTAGAAATGAGAGTCTACTCCTCTGCTGCTTCCTCTGACTCCTATGTGTGTTATGATGGAACGAAATGGGGAGAAAAAGGGAGCTTTGATATAAAAAAAACATGAAAAGTTACTACTTTTAACTGGTTATGAAACAGTCTCAACTGAATACTGATGCTGCTATATGACCTAGATAAGCAAACTACACCATGAGCAAGAATACTGGATATTTCTACAGTTATTCTTAATGCTTGTCATTAGGTCCGCTTCCCTGCAAAATTAGACCAAACAATTTGTGTCACCAGGAACTCCTTCAGCTCAGACTCCAGCAGGACCTCCAGCAGCGACCAGCCGGCTGCAGACAGAGACAGATCCGGCTTCCCCGCAGCCTTCAAAATGCAGTCGGAGCTGCGGAGGGACGCCACGCTAATGGGGACGCAGGCAGTATCGCTGGGTCCGCTGGAGGGGAGGGTGGCAGGGGAGAACCAGGACCAAGACTGGTTATCTAAAAGTGGTGCTTGGAAACAATACCGCGTTTGTCTAAAGGGGCCGCGGAAATCAACACGACATTAAAGTTCCTTTAAGTAAATATTATATTATCATGAGGGGCTTTTAAATAAATAGGAAATAAATCCTCTTTTTCTTCTACTTATCTATCCACCGAGTCTCTGAGCTTTGAGTTTGCAGGCTAGACATTTGAACTTGTAAGCAACCGGTTAAGCTTCAGTTACGCTTTATGAACGGACGAATCATGACAAGGAAACATTTGGATCTCTTATACTCTGTGTAGGTTTCTCCTCGTGGCAAACTAATACTCTACTGTAGGAGACAGTATGTAAAAACCTCACATGTACACCAGTCAGGTGTGCAACCTCAAAAGACAGGTGAGCACGCGTGATCCTTGATTGCCTTAACAAAACATATTTTTTTTGACAGCGCTTATAATTACCTGTCCTGTTTTTCTCACAGTTTTAGAATGAAGTATAACAGAAAAAAACACAACTAAACTTAGTGTTGAGATGGATATCACATCACATTACGCTTAACTGAACACCAAACACCTGCGCTCTTCACTGTCGGGTGAATAACACAACTTTCCCCACTGCTGAGCTGCACCCATGCATCTATTCTGGCCGAGGCAAGTCCAGGGTGTAGCGGTGCATCTGCCTGTGTTAATCCCAATGACATTGAGCCTCTCTGTGTGTGTGTGTGTGTGTGTGAGTGTAACTGTGTGTGTGAAAGATATTCTGTCAGGAGCTTGTTAATGTGCCAGCTGGTTACTGTCGCCACACCTTTCCAGCATTCATGGCTGCATGCAAATCAGATTGTCAGTGGAACCAAAAGATCTCCAGCTACAAAAACAAACAAAAAAAGCGGCTTGAAATTAGCAAATGTTTTTCAGCATCCTGCGGAAGCAAGCGCCGTCAGGCTCTGAAGTGTACCTTGAAAGTGAACTGCTCATTGAAGACAGGATTCAGGGTCTTCCTGTGGACCTTGGTCTCAAACTTCTTCTTCTTGTCCGGCAGCAGGTAGACCTTCACGTATGGGTCGGACGTGCCACCCATGTCCATAGCAGGCAGCTCTGCGGCCTGGATGATCCCCACCATGAGCTAAAAGGGGAACACGAAGGGGTAAAATAAAATGAGGGACGGCGTGTCAAACTGTCCACTCATCCAAATGATCATGACTTCCACCTTCATCCCACCATCATCCTTACAGAGAAACCGTGTATCGTTAAAGAAATGTCTCGAAATATCTCTGAATGACTTGAGGAACACAAGGTTTTTCTTGTCTTTTAAAATCACGAGCAATCAATCTTCCATAAAGGGGCCTTTAAGATGATTCAGTGTTATTTTATTTCTGGGATATGGCAGCATTATTAGAAGGTTATGTCTGCAGAGCCTGGCAGCGGCTGAGGAGTTCGTAAAGGTCAGGATGTGTCAGAGTGGGAATGAGAGGAATGTTTCTCCTCACATAAGGCGGATAATTGATAACCACAATGGAGGGCCCGGGAGGCTGATTGACCTGCCAGTCAGAGTCTAGAACTCAAAGTCCTCTCAGGAGGCCCAGCTAGTCAGTCAATCAACTTCCTATCAGGCGGCCATCAAGCAGCAATCTGGAGGCTGACCAGGGCACTCGGGCATGGAGCTCTACAGCTGTCGGCAGCTGCATCAGTTTACTGCGCGGCGCTGCCAGGTGGTAAATAGAAAAAAGTAAGAAACAAAGACAATTGGCTGCAGTTGGTAAACGCCATAAGGCAAGTAGCCAACACTATGAAGTAAAACAAACAGTGTTACGGACTGAAAACCAAAGATTGATATGCTTTGATTGTTTTTTTTGTGTTTGAGGAGGTAAAGAAACTGTTTAGCAGGTGAATAGCAGATTGACAAAATAAAATCCCAACTCAAACAATGTAAACTGCAGATAAAGATCATGCGATATGTCCGAAAGCTTTAAAAAAATAATAAAGCTTGTAAGAGGACCTTGAGTTCTGATTGTTTAGTCAAAGCTACACCTAAGCAGTCTGTCCAAAATGTCCTCACTTCATCATTTTATCCCATTAGACATTTGTGTGAAATTGTCAGGATTACCATATGAATTATTGAGTTGAGATTCAAAAACGTATTTTGGGAGGTCACGGTGACCGTCGACCACCAAATTCGAATCAGTTCATCCGTGAATCCGAGTGGATGTTTGGAGAAGATGTAATGAAATGCCCTCCAGGCGTTGATGAGATATCACGTTCACGAGGATGGGACGGCAAAACATAATGCCTCTGGCCTGGTGGTCACCACCGTGGAATAAACAAAAAAAAGCTCTCGCTATTTGCTTCCACACATTACTGTTTAATTTGACTAATGAGATTATTTCTGCCTTCAGAGCATCTCTTCCCCCCGACACATTCTTTTGTTTACATAACTGAAACGCCACTGAGCTAAATGCACCTTACGTGACCTTGCTCTTTATCTCTGTGTTTCAGTATCAACCACCCAGTTTCAATGCCATCATTAAAAATATGTGTAATGTTACAATTGTCCCTTAATACACAGTATTCGTCTCAGTACTACTGTATGCACTGATCTGCATTGGATGGTGGCGAGATTCCAGTAAGGAGAGGTCTTCATGAGATGGAGTCCACGTTCTGTAAATGTACCATATATATATATATATATATATATATATATATATATATATATATATATATACACACACACACACACACACTGTAATCACACACACACACGTCACACATCACAATACTAACACGAGACGAGATCATCATGGAAAGTATGGAGTATCCTCGATTTGTTTACTGCTCCCCAGGTTATGCACAACATTTTCTCGACATTACCTGGAAAACACTCTGCAATGAGATTCTGTAACGATGTCATTGGACCCCTTTGACATAAATATAACTTCCATGATTGCGCGTCTCACTGCCAAATAGTTACCTACCTCAGAGGGTAAATAAAAGACTCTCAATCATTCTAGTCGTCGTTTACCCAAACCTAAATGTAAACATGTTTGGCACTGAAATGCTGTGAAGTGGCACTTGGATTTTGAGGGTAGCAATTTCATCCTTGCATGCTGTCCTTCTGATTTCCTCCCATCCATCACCCAACAGTCAGCGGCAGACACAGCGTGCCACGTCCTCTTTAATGGGAGAGGCACTGGTGCTTCAGACGAGAGATAAGAGCAGGGAGCGGCTGTGAATGTCGATGTGTCGTCTGTGTGTCTTCCCTCCTGTTGTGTGACGTTCAAATCCCCAAACTCACAAACCTTTCGTATATTCCCTTATACATCCTAATTATCTTTAAGAAAATGAGTGACGGGAAAGACTTTTTGGAAAGCCGCATTCAATTACAATAACCAAGTAATGTGGTGGGGTGTTTTATTTCTTGTATGCAACTGTGTGTAGTTTACATATTCTGGTCAGAGCTTTTTACATCAACTGAATTATCAATTATTTCCCCCAAAAATCATTGATAGTATTAAATGTGACATCAAATTGTGAAAAAACTTCAACAAACCTCTGAGCTCCACTACTGAAACCTCCAAATATACAGTTCGCAATGAATTCTAACAGAGAGAAGAGAAATAATAAACATGAATAATATCTGAAAAATTGACTAATTATATGCGCCCATAAGCTGTGAACCATTACACAAGTGCAATGTTATCCATGACACCTCCTTCTTTTTGTCTAAGACTTTTTACTTTTTCAAGATATTTCACCTGGAGGATGTTGTCTAATTGAAATTAATGATACATTTGGTGCACTTTGGTAAACAAAAGCACTTCCTGACTTATTGTCACAACTTTAGTTCAACCAACCGTCTATTTCAGCACTAATTATAACAAGATTTATTCCTAACACCTGACTAATGACCATCCCTCCTTTCAGAGAAAGACTAAATAAATACAGTGTTTGCACATCTGTGTGGGTGCATCTGTTTAGCTAAAGACTTACTCCCTATCACGGCAGACAGAGGGCTGCTGGTATTTAACCCGTCTGTGTTTGTCTGTTCCTCTTCAGTTCAGTGAGCAGCACGCTGACCACAGAGGCTCCAGGACGGCTTTGTCCCAAACGCATCACGGCTCTGCTGTGACCGCTTCACACACACTTCAAAAAAGAGGACCAATAGTCCGTTTCATGATTAATGTTTAACAAAGAAGCTTTGTGTTTTATTTCACAAATGAACCGTCAAGAGGTATTCTGAAATAAATGATAAAAAAAGAAAAGAAAACATGAATGTTTTGAGTTCAAAATTCAACATAGTCTGACTGGACGCATTTCAATAGGCCTGGTCTTGACCTGCAAATGAATAAGGTAATGATGTTGAAAGTATGAATGACATCATAATTCCCTTCCTGCTGTGCTGAGGCGGCTCTTTGTGGTTCATTTGCTGTGCATTTGCCTGATGTCGCCGCATCGCCGCTCCCTGAGTGATTTGTATCTTTTACAAAACCTTTTGTCTCATTAGTGTATAAACTCAGAGTCATCAACACCAAGCGGAAGCAGCCAGTTGTGGTGGTTAACAGACAGAAACAAAGCTGCAGCTCTTTGCCATGTGGACCTGATATTAATCTGCACATCTCTTCACACTCAAGTTTGATCTTGCCTTAGTCTCTGCGCACACGCACACACACACACACACACACACACACACACACACACACACACACACACACACACACACCAGTATTTCTCCCGTTTTCTTGGCAGGAAGGAACATTTAGCGACATATTTCTTAAGCCATCAAGGGACAGTGCTTACGGCCGCATGTTAAACGAGGCGTGTGACAAAATATATGCGTGTCGACATGTCATCTTTTACAATTTAAAAAGACCCTAAATTAGGAGTTCGATACTGAATATCACTTCCCAACCCAGACAGAATATTTAAAGTGGATGATCCTGCAAATCCCTGCAGATCACATTAACATTTTGACTTCCTGTTCCTGTTTGACTACATCTGTGCGTTGCAACTACAGAATAGAAGAGGCCAATTACCATCCACATAAAGTTTTAGTTGAGTAACTAAAACTCTTGCTGACAGTTATTGAAATATCATAGACACAGGGCAAAAAAAGTTTTGGTCTGTGACACTCAACCCAATTTAAAGGGAAGATCACTTCCTGCATTGGCGCTGCAATGTCGTGGACTAATGATGTCTCTTTGAGTCCATTCTTTCAGGGCAAAGATATACACACTTTTGCCTTTAGATGTGGGTCAGACATCACATTGAGTATTTTACTTTGTCCTTAAATTGCGTGCTGAAGAATCGTCCAATGTGAACGTAATTTCTAGGGACACTGGGCTTGAACAATGAAATTTAATCCCGTCAAAAAAGTAAGGGATGCATTGAAAAGTGCCCTCCCTACGCTTCAGTTGTGATCGAATATCATCTCTGACTGCAAATTATCCCGAGACGAGACACTCGCTGTTCTCTGTAACATCCTCTCTTTAACAGCTGCCACGTATTCAGTAATTCACACGCAGATTCCTACTTCACAAAGGAAGCCGTGGCGTAAAAACCGTTCTACCCCCGTGTCAGTTCCCCATGCAGTAGTTCTGTGGCGCTCACATTGATATTGCATGGGCCTCAAAGCCTAAAGGAAGAAAGATAAACATTTCCTGAAGGCCACTGTGTCCGTCACTGAGCTGAAAAGTGGGTCAGATGAACGGCCGCCTCCCTCTGTTGTGAGCGTCCCTAGCTTCAGAGTGGCAATGAGTCATGTCACACTGTCACAAAAGTGGGAAAACTGTCACCCATTCATTACACTTTAGCTCCACGGTGGAGCCCATTACCGGAGTAATCAAGAACCTTATAGAGAGACATGTCATTGCCTCCCACGAGATGACAGATCCCTCAGTGAAATGTAATATTGTCCACATAATATCCCTTTTTTATGAAATGATTCAATACTTTTCCCTCAGAAAATAAATAAGCAGGGCTTGGGTGACTGAACACTAATTACTGACAGTCTAATGCTGATAATCATTGATGATTCAAGGGGACACAAACATGAGAAAATGTGTGTACCGATCAAAGTCGTATTGTTATTGTAAGGGAGATGTACCTAAGCCAGTGTGTGACTCGATGTGTGTACAGGAGCAGTTTAACTGTCTAATCTCTGGCTGTCAGTTCTGTTCATAATGGGGAGTTAGCTAGCCCAGTGAGGGACAGCGCTGTGTTCACGCACCGTGTCTATTATCTGTCACACAACATCTGGCGGCAGGAAGTTGATGTGTTTCCTCGTTCTGCTTCTTCTTTTTTTTTTTTTTTTTTTTTTTTTAACTCAGCCTGCTGAAGAAAAATAAATAAAGCAGATGGGTTTCTGCAGGGGCTGTTTTCAATGAAGCAGAAAGAAAGAAACACATTCAGAGACTAAGTAAATCCCAATAGCCTGCTGTATCTTTTACAAGGCTCAGTAGCGAACGAACAAACTCCACCACCGTGATATCCCAGTGAGATTGCTCTCAAGCTTCAGTGACCGAACAGCAGTGACGACGCACCAAAGGGAGAATGTTGTGCAAAACCTGGGTTGGGTCCTGTTTAATCTCTGGAGAGATGAAAAGTTGGACCCCCTGCAGAAGTTGGGTGTGACCATACTTACGAAGGAGGACCTTTGGCAACCACGACACACACAGAGGGATTCGGAGAACAGACCCTTACCGTATTCTCGGTGAAATTGTAATCCAGGGAGTATTGTAATTTGCCCAGTTTCTGGTCCTCCTTGGGCTCTTCCTCTTTCTCCGTTTCAGTCAGCCCTGTCTCCGCATCCTCCTCATCCTTCAAGGCCTGAAGGAGACACCCACAAGGAGTCAGTGTCGCCTGTTTGTCGCTGGTGCTAGCACCCAGCCAGCCGTTCCCCGCCCAGGTCCTGCCAGTGGACCTACTCCTGTAAAAGCTGCCACTTGTTTTACGGCGCAATAAGGGAAAGGGGGGCGGGAGGAAACGAGGGAAGCAAGCACTAAAACACCATAGCAGTTAACACCAGGACATGCTCTGTGATGCACTAAAGCGCCGGGCCTGGTCCCCTGAAGATGCTTTTCTATCAATCTCTGCGTGTTTCTGTCTAAAGGGAGGAAAGATCAAATGATGTCGCCAGAGATGAGAGCAATGTGCAGGCGTTAGAGGAGGAAGAGGGGAGGGTGAAGAGAAGGGCTGCACCCTTAAGGTCGAGGAGTCGAATCAACCGTAGGTGAAGCCTCAGGTCTATGAAGAACTTTGTGCTCTTGTAAACAATCTAAACGTGAACATTCTATAGATAGGGATGTGTTCACGGCCCGACGAAACATCGAGCCCCGCGTCCGGAAACCGTGAACCACGTTCAGCCCGGGCCTTTCCAAGAAGCTGACCCAGAGCCAGTCGTGGTGCACGGCCCACATATAGGAAATGCGCCCGGCGAGCTCCAGCATCCCGGGGAGAGGTCCCATGATGGGAAATGTTAAAACATGTTCAGTATGACGCTATGGCGGGCCGCATTTGACATGTCAGGTGTGGTCAAAATCGTCACTGAAACTCATGCCACTGGATTTCCGGATTGCCAGATCGTCTATATGGGAGGAAAAAAAAACTGAACGAATAGCCAAAACCAATTTAAATAAATTTTGACTCGGGTACAGCCCATGTAAAGAGACACGGAGAGAGAGGGGAAAAGTTGAAAGAGAGGGAGAGAGAGAGATGCTTCCAGAAAAGATCACAGTAAGACAATTCCCTTGATGTTATTTCGGGCAGATAAAGTCTCTGGCAAAAACACATATCAATTGGGAAGAGTCTGCAGTGGCAGCAGAGTGAGAAGTGAAGTTGCCCTATCGCTAGCCTGGCACTGAGGGGGACGTAGCAGCGGGAGGGGAGGAGGGGTGCTGGTGGGGGGTGGAGGATTTACTTATAAGGCCAACATGCGATTGAAGAGGCAAAGACTAGCTCTCAAGGTCATTCATTCAGCGTCAAAAGATGCCTTCCAAGATGTCTCTTTCTTTAGGCATGCAGAGCATTCTCTGTCGTTCAAACCAGTGCTCTTCATTCCCCAAGTCTGGCAAACGCCCTCAAGACAGACAGTCGCATTGTCACCGTCAACCCCTAATGCGCCTATGTGATCCCCTACGCCGATGGTAGCTAGAAGCATCATGCCAGCAGTGGGTGGGTAGGTGTTGGTAGAAGGGGTTGTAATGGACATCGGGGGTCTGCTCCTATTAGTTTGTCAAGTCGCTCATGTGAAAAGCAAAAAGGCTGAACAACACTGATTGTTTTTTTTTTTACTTTACGCTGAGCCACTTTGGTCTCGGCCTTTTTGGGAGAAAATCTGAATTGAGTGTTTTTTAGGTTTCCTTTGGCACGTCAAAAAAAAGGTAAAAGTAGAGCAGGTAAAATGATTGAGGAAATCAAATCCCCTGGTTCATCAAACGTGTTCATTTATATGATTTTGTGAGGTTTAATCCAATTTCTGCGCATTCCAGTGCTCTAGGAAAAGGTACGATCTGTTTCACCTGGGTTGACAGATGTGAATGCAAATTCTACTGCACGTCGAGAGCTTCCTTTTCATCTCCAGTTTCAAAAGAGCGTTTACTTGTAGAGCCTCTCAATCATTCTACGTGCGCTCGCCGCCACTTGTTTCAAATGCAAATTAAAGATTCAAAAAGGCAGGAGACTTTGGCTTGGCCCAAACATCAGCGTGGTTCAACCTTGTCAATGCGCACCCAGTGTTTCTTTCATACATATATATGTGCGTATGCAGGTTATACGCACATATATACAGCAGATATACATGTACTGTGTGCATAGTTACATATATTTGGTTCTATGGGAGTAAGTTGTTGTCAAGAGGCTATAAAAAATAAAAACATCAGAGCAGCAGGCTTAAGAAGATCCAACAGCAATTTGGAACCTACCGCCAGTGACCATCCCGAACAGTCATCAGACACAACACAGATAAGGAGGACATAGAAGGAAGAAACACAAATTAAAACAACCACACACAGGAGTTAACACACCAGAGTCTTGGGCACACCAGGAGAAATGACCGCTCGCCTCGGAAGCGGCAGATTCACCGATCTCAAGAGATTAGTTATAAGGGGGCGACGGATAAATGGGGTCTTTTATTTTGATTAATGGCTATTTGAAAACATAAAAAAATGGATGCTTCTGAGGCGGCGAGAATATTGGAAATTAATGGGAAATCTTTTCCTCTAACAAGCACAAGTGATGTGCTTTAGTGCAGCTATTCGGGAAACACTGCTGGCTGTTAAAGCTGCTCTCTGTCACATTAGAACATAAATGAGTCTGTAACATCCACATCTTAATTCATGCTTTCTTCTACAATAAGTAATGAAGTAATAAAACAATGGCAGTGTTTTTTCCGTCTACGATTCGGATGCACCTAATAGCAGAGGTGTGCAAATGCAACACTCTCTGTGCACGATTCCACTGAGGACGGCGGTATAATGATGCTCCGCCTGGGCAATTAGTGCACTAACGCCATTTGAAGTGTCAGGGTTTTTCATTGCTCCCCGTTCTGTACCGGTGAAAGGTAGGGTTTAATTACTTTTCCCTTCCATTTGTTTATCGTTCGGTGATGTCATTTCTCTGGGTGGATACCACTTCATTACACGGCAAACGTTACTCACACTCTTCAACATGTGAGCAGGTCCTCATATGACCAAAAGGAACACTCACAGGAACGAAAAATAGGAGAAAAAGAGAGAGATTGAAACGCTCTCTTTTCAATCTGAAGCCATTTAAAGGGCTTCCGTTAACTCTCCTGTAATTATGCTGAATTATAATATTAATATTAAGTGGTGGAATATCATACTAGGTAATACTGTATGTATATCTTTGGCAACGATTAATACGTAAGACATACAAAATACATACAGTAACAGCAATTGCATAAAAAAAAAATAGGGAGGTTTTTGATTGCGACATTTGCAGCAACATTATTGGTGAAAACACACCTTGATGTGTTGATGCAACTGCAAATGTGATCAATCAAATCGGTCATAATTAGAGGCACTAAAAATATAAAACAAATATATAATTAACACAGCAAAAGGAACTTAAAACATGATTGGATATATTTTTGATATATTTCTGGACAAATATTTATTTGACTACTTAGCGTAACATCGTGCAAGATCCAGCAAAAACTAAATGTGTTGGCGGTAAGCGCTTTATGAGAGGATAAGTTTCTGGATTCTAAGCGACAAAAGTTCAAACTCTTTACCTCGGTTTTGGCTCCATCCTTGACGTCCATCATGTTGATGGCATTTTTGCCCTTGTCTTTGCCCTTCTTTTTGTTTTTCTTCTTGAATATCCATTTTTTGCAGACGCAGAAGCAGCACGCTAACACCAGGATGATGGCCACGAAGGCGATGGAGACGATGGCCCATGACGGCACTGGGGAGAGACCGAGTGGCAAAAGAGTTTGGATTAGAACTTTTGGAGAGAAATAGAAGAACAGAACATTTCTGTGAAAACAAGTGGTTATAGCGACTGACTGAGGTGAGATAAAATGTGTGTGCCTGCAGAGTCGGGACACTGGAGCAGCACCTAAGGCAGCGTCTGGGTCCATCAAGAGGTGGCAGACTCTTTAACGATCGGGACGACACCCGACTGAACAGCTTCAGCCAATTTAGTGGAGGTAACAGATGTTGGCATTTTCCACTTGCCATTTAAACAAAAGATTCTCGGACAGCTGACACCTTCACGGCAATCACCGGCAACACAGAACTTGAGCTGGGACTGAGAGCTGGTGGTGCCGGGTGGGCTTGGGAGGCATTAGCGATGGTGCGACCGTGACAAGCCAATGATGCAGTAAAATCAAACAGATTCACGGGGGTTTGACACACATCGTTCACACGCTCTCTGCTGCTGCATTACCTTTAGAAACAGGATGAAATTAGTCCTTTGTGTTGAGATTTAAGGCTTCGAATTTCTTACAGATTACAGAAAAACCTTTCTCAAGGGCAGAGCTACGGAAGCCCATTTACGCAAGTAAAAGAACAAAAATGATGAGATAGAAAGTCGAAATGATGAGATAGTAGGTGCGCATGTGCTTCAGGGGGCTGGCTCTTTTTTTTTTCACCAGATAACAGGAAGGTCTTTCTATCTCAAAATTTTGACTTTCTATCACATAATTATTACTTTCTATCTCAAAACTTCGACTCTCATAATTTCGACTTTCTGTCTCATAATTTCAACTTTCTATCGCAAATTTCGACTTTCTCATAAATTCAACTTTCTATCTCATAATTTCGATTTTCTCATAATTTCGACTTTCTATCTCATACTTATGACTATTTAATCTCATAATTTGTTTCTTTTACTGGTGGAAATGGGCTTCCATATTGAGCTGCATAAAGAAAAAAAAGAAAAAAGCCTAATCTCATTGGTTGAATTAAACCTGAACATTTAGAGAACAAGAGCAAGAGGGTTTCTTTCATTTAAAATGTTGAAACCCCACAGTCATATAATCAATTTCCCAGTAATCATGTCCTGTTGTGCCCTCCAGCTGTGACATGTTGTTTTTGCGTGACAACGTTTTGATTTGCATTTCTGTATGTTTTTTAGTTTTTTTAACCTTCAACACAGCATACAAATCAACGAAGAGTCTTGAAACAAAATCCAGAACTAGATGTCTTCTTTTACTTTGGACAATGTCACTTCATTGTGATGTGTTTACGCCGAGGGCCAACTCGGCCTCGATGGTGCATTCAGTTGCTTGCTGGAAGGTCGGAGAGACACATTCATTAATCTATGATGTGTTTTTTCTATTAAAAATTATGATTGGACACAAAGTCTGGGCTTGTTCGAACCTTTAACTTCATCACAGCAGCCAAATGCGGGTTATAATACACACTTCATCAGAATAGTACACTCCTATTCTCTAACTTCATATCCAGCACACTTATGTATTAACTTACACAACAGTACACACTAGACACAATAGTTTGATAGGTTTAATACACAGAGTAGAGAAGTAGGAGCTAGCCTTAAGACCTTTAGTTTACACACACCTTTTGCATCAAAACTATTCATAGTGATGCAACTTTGAGTCACATCACTATCAAAGGTTTGACTTAATTTGCGGAGGAAGAAAACTGTCTGAGTTTAACTGCTGTATATCCTATCTATTGTAGCTATTTTATTAAGTTAACTTTTAGAAAAAAGTGAATTTGCCTCTGATGAACAGGTTACATTACGAATGTCTAGGGCTTTTATTGTGAAAGGAAATAATGGAGGGGTTGATGCCTTTTATTCTCGAAAAAAGATAATTCATGCAATTTTTAATCCGGGCTCCATTTTTTTTGACTTTCACGCCGACGATATTTGAAGATCTTTTAAAGAAGGAAACTAAAATCAATGCTTTTGAAGACCTTTCAAGACCTGCAGATACGCAGCTCAGCTAAATAATGATAATTAAAAGAGGCACATGTCTTCTTGTTTCCTCCACCAAATGTTGTTGCACTATACTGTGTGGACCTGACTGAGGAAATTGGACAACTGGCAGTTAACTCCTTCACCTACAAACTGTCAGACACTCAGTTCAACAACGCAGTGACGCTATAACGGTCTGCTGCAAACACAGTGACACCTTCCTCAACTATAATCAGCAGACAGTTAGTGCTCCCTGATGCATGCATACACTATACAGTAAACAGCACACATGACGATGGAAGGAGGAATGGGTTGCTTTAAGTAGCAGAGAGACGACACAAAGTCCAGATGGGCTGAAAATAATGAGACCTCGCAACAGACTTCTCCCTTCAGCAGTCGTAATCGCTGCTCCTTTATTCTACTCAGCAGACACCAAACACCTGGCAGCCCACCCTTCATTTTAATGGAGAGGAATAACAGACAAATGAGCCAATTTTGGGGCATAATTATTATTATTTTTTTCCAGCACTTACTACTCTGAAAGGAAATTGGGAAAACTTCTGACGGCAATTTTACAGAGAGGCAAATGGGAGAGAAACTATTCTGGGGATCCAATTTCTAAATAGTATCATCAATATTCTTTTATCTGCTGTAAGAAATGGTAAGAAAAAGTATTTGCCAGAATAATCTTTTCAGAATAATAGTTTTTCTTCATCCGTGAAATAGGTGGGAAAGAAAAGTTAAAGAAAAGTTTGGTCAGGTGAAAAAAAACGTTTTGTTTTTTTCTCAGATGTTTCTTGCTGTTACTTTTTCATGTGAAAACAGGTGACATTTCTTTTGCATATTATTTTTTGTTGTTGAAGGCTTATTGTAATACTCATTTCGGCCACAAGAGGCAAAAGTGCAGCGCTACACTATTAGCTAAATAGGACAACAACAAAAATGTTTTCTTTCACGTGAGTCTTAACTAACATTACTTTATAACACACAATATATGTTAGCTTAAAAGATTATCCTGGAAATTTCATAAACACGGGAGAGAAAACAATTCACTGGATTTTTCCCTTCTCACCTGCCTCTCAAAGCCGCCATACGATATAACATATCCATCTTCTTCTTGAGAAAGACAACATGTAGTTCTCGTCATGGTTCATTTAAGGAAGCAGCCCAATAGTGGTCACACATCCAGCAAACCAATAGATAAAATAAGTCCTTTGAAGACTATCTAAAAAAAATAAGAAAACTCCAAAAAGACCCATCAAAACAGAAAAGTACAATTACAGTCTATCACTCTGGGGTTTTGCTCGCCAGCATTCAGCTGCGGTTTCTTCTCCGAGGTCCGAGGGGAGAGAGAAGAGGGAAATCGATGCTCTGTTGACAAAATCAATAAGCACTCTCCTCCAAGGAAAAACAGTGAGTGATGCTCTAAAATAACTTAAGGATCTCCAGCGTTGGCCTCGCCCCGGAGCAGGGTGCTGATGGAGGTGACACTGGATGGGACTTGTTTACAATGAGCCATCCAAAACTGACAGCATTTCCTTTAAAAACTTGAAGCTATACTGAGAATAAACTCGGAGTCGGGGAGAGTTTATTCGCCTTTAGACACATAAGGACAAGTCAAAGCCAAATTATTGCACTTAAGTATAGATTTGTCATACAGATTTGTGGTGCCACTTTTTAATTAGACACACCATATAAAGGGTTTAGAAGTCACTATACCTAATTAGCTCTGTTCATGGTTAATACCACATTTAACAATGTTTCATAGATCAGTTGAAAGCCATTAATAAGGGATCCTTTTGTGTTTGAAATTATGAAAAATCCAGGAGACTGGTGGGATCGTTTAGCCGCTGACCTTTTGAAAAAGTGTCACAATAGCGCTGGGATAAATTTCCAACGTATTAAACTGCAAACTAGAAAGATTAAAACCCCATAATCAACTACTTATCACATTTATATAATTGTTTATTACAGTATAAAGTAAGAAACCTATGAGAATGTATAGATCACAGTGTTTACCTTTCAGTTGTAATGAAGTTATGCATGTTGGTAATCAATTTATAAATGCTTGAAAATGTTAACAAGTTGGTAATAATTGGATTTTAGGCCAGATGCTGTGCAGATGTTTTCTAGATGGTCAGATCTTTCCACAACCTCTTTTTTAAATGCTTATAACTGACTCATGAAGCTGAACTAAATGATGCATTAACTATTAATAAAGCCATTGTTACAACGTATAAACCCTTGGACATTTATAAAGATGGTAGGGCCAGATATGTCATGACTGGAGATGAAGCCAGAACTTCTCTTCAAAGTCAGTTAGTTTTTTAAGGAAGGCACACCCGACACCTCTAACCTTGGACGAAACCGGAGCGTTTGTTTCTGATACCTCTGAGCAGACTGCTGCACATTCCAGCTCTGGAACGGCTACTTTTACGTCGCATATACAAATGCAAACACAAGGTGACGTGAGCAGACGGTCCTTTAATGGAAGTGTCACGACAAAATCAGTGATGAGAATCACCTGAAACTGATTTTTTTTTGCAAATAGAAGCTTTGATTAACGTAAATCTTCCATAACCCCCTGAAATACTGATGTCACTCTGCACTCATCCTGGCATTTCAGCAATGCTCACGCGGTCAGATGGAATGCTCTTTAGCCAGTAACAGTGGAAACCAGGGCATGAACCCTTATCTTATTCATCAAGCGTGCGTCTTCCAGTGAAAGGCACTTCTGTGCTCCTTCATTATAGAAACCTGAGTCCCAAAAAGCAATAAAAGCATCCCCTGATTAACTACATTGTGTGAGAGAGAGAGCAAGAGAGAGAAAAAGAGTGAGAAAGTGAAAGTAGCTCCGTCACTACGAGCTAAACACTCAACAAAGTCACGACTGTTTGCTGTCCTGGCTCCTCAATGGTGGAATGAGCTCCCCATTGACATCAGGACAGCAGAAAGTCTCTACATCTTCCGTCGAAAACTAAAAACGCATCTCTTTCGACTACACCTTGAATAAGGAAGGTAGCACTGTACTAGCACTCTAGTAGCACTTTGATGTCTCTTATTGATAGCACTTTTGTAATTTTCTGTAATTTTTGTAATTTAACACTATTGAAGAAACTGTACTTTAGTGATTATTGATTCTTGATTCTTGTTGTTCTGAGTTTGTACTCATGATTGAATGCACTATTGTAAGTCGCTTTGGATAAAAGGGTCAGCTAAATGACATGTAATGTAATGTAATGTAAAGAGAGGGCGAGAGGGAGTATTGGCAGCGTGCACGCCGCACTTCAACTCCCAGCACTTATCTCTTGTTCCGCTGAGCGGCATGTCAAGGAAAATGGAGTTTCTCTAATGGGAGGGCTGCGCATGATGAAATCCATGTTTGCTGTTCCTCAAAGCGCAACGTTTTTTTTCAGCACCGTCACTGAAATGTTGCACGAACCAATGAGAAACCTTAAAAGCACTTTAGAGAGCATGGTGAGTATATATAACATTTTAGTGGTTCCTGGTCTACCAGTAGAAGTATAAACCCCAGATATATGTTCAGCCAGTAGAATAGAAAATATAATTTGCCACAAAACCTCGGGCACAACTGATTTGGGCTTTGATGCGCCACAGTTCTGAGTTAGCTTTTTCTGGGAAAGAACTTTTAAGATCTCGTTTTTATCAGATGGTCATCATCAGAAAGCAAAAAGTCAATGTCACTGCCTGACATTTTAGGCAGTGACATTTTTCAGTAAGAGAAGGACATTATTAATAAACATGTAGGGCTATGAGTCATTCCTACAATATTTGGGACCGTGCCATAGAGCGTGAGAAATATGCAGATCATCCAATATACATCAACGTCACTTAAAATGCATTTATCCCATAGTAGTGTAGGACAAAGTGTTACAAACAGAAATGATGGCAACAACTCAAGCCTGAATTATCCTTTCTTAGTATTTTTAAATTAAGAAGATTTAACTTGGAAAACAACCATTTCAGTGCATTACGTTCAAATGAATGAAGTCTCTGCATTGTGTTTATCCATTACAACTGCAGAGAAAGAGCTAGTCAAAAGCTACTGAATAAAGCTTGTGCAGAGATTGTGCATCTTTTAAAGTATTCATTTATATCGACTGGGATCAGCATTAGTTTGTCACTTATACTTTTTAAATTACTGCCATGATGATTGATGCCAGCGCCACAAGATGTCTCTGCTCTGACTCCACTCTGTATTTAAATAGAGTTCCTCTATAACATATAGCACTTTACATTTGACAAAAAGCTTTTATGAACTGGTTAGAGTTTGATGGATGCATTTACGTGTGTGTGTAATATTGCATCTGGGTTATATCCACTTCCAGCAGCCCACGCTAATCCAATGTGGCAGGACCCTGTTGGTCAATTAACCTTGACATTAAATCTTGTTATGCTTACGAGAGCAACACTCTGTCCGCACCCTTTCCCTGCTGCGGCTTGTTTAAGCAAAAATACGTCTGCAGCGGGGAGCATCTTGTAAGTATCTGCAAATATGAAAGCTGATGATCATAAAAACTGTCCTCCATGTGCATTTGATTTAAAAAAAAGATATTTCTTTGTGATTTGGTTACAATTATTTATATTCTGTGTGGTCCACTATTGAGATTGTTATCAGAACATGTAGACACATCGGCTAGAAATCCTAAATTTGAAGTGACACTACTTTAACAGAGCAGGATGTGGATTTACCGCAACGGTCTTCAGATAGAAGAGCTCCGACTGTAATTTCCGGGCACAAAGAAACGTAGAGCGGTTGAATGTGGTGCACCGCTCTGTCCCGTAAACCGTGTTCACACTGAATATATATTATATAAATAGTTCCACCTTTGGTTCAGCTCATTTGGCCATTTGAACTTGGGTAACACCCAATATAAGCACCATTGTCTGCGTTAATCCCACCCCACTTCCACTGTTACACAAGCTTTTCATTTTCAATATATACTTTTAAGAGGGATTGTTTTAAGCCACACTAGACTGAAATATCTCATTCTTCTGGAGCCAGCTTAGATAGATGAACTATGACTAGGATCAATTGCAATTCAATTTGGTCTTAATTTAAACGCGTCCAATAGTTTGGCTTGGAGGCTTCACCGCTCTATAAGTATACACAATATCCTTCATCATTTAAGCCCAAAAAGCAACGTACAACAAAAACAACGCAAACTATTGGTCATTCTCAGCTATTTCTGAGCACGAACAAGGCATCGTGTTTACAAAAGCTCCAGCAACAGAGACTCATAACATACACGGGACCCTCGAGTGCTGACAAAACCTCAGAGAAGATGGAGGATCCGTTCCCCATCTGTCGACCGAGGGAAGCTGGTGCCGGTGGAGACCGATCTGGCTCGGGTTTGACCGGCACCTAGTGGCGTCTCGCGGCAGGGACACTTTTTCAAAACGAGGGCAGAGACTGGGCAGCCGTTGGCTTGTCGCCAGCAGCAGCAGGCAGGCGGAGATGATCCACCTCTGTAATCCCTCTCTCCCAAACTCTGCTGTCTGTTGACTGTGAGCAGCCACACAGTCAAGCTCTGATCCATCTTTTTGTGTTTTTCTTTCAGCTCTTTCTTTTTCTTTGTCCCACGTTACACCACTAAGTCTTATTTTAGTATATTTTTAGCTGCAACCATCTGAAATATGTATCGTAAATATTTTTGGTCAGAAAGATCAGTCCCAGAGTGCATAAGAAAAGGCTGTTTTGTGGGACACAGCAAATAAAGACGACTTACATTTAGCTGAAATGTTGCCTGAATTTTGTCAAATAAAAAATTGATTAAATTAAAATTGATTAATTATGACGGATTGCTCAACTAGAGGGAAAATATATCTTTCAATTAAACCTTTTTGAAGCTATTAAAATGTTTGTGAGTGCCATTGGCTGCCTAAAAGCAGAAAGTCGCTAAAAAAAAAAAGAAAAATAAGATTTATTTTCCTGAAATGTCAATCGCTTGTCTGTGTTATTTGGAGTAACGGCTGGAGGAACCAGCAGTCATGGATCAAACAGCTTCTGTGCTCAGAGGTTAATTGTTATCGGGAAGTAAAGCCATGGGTGTTTAAATAACGTACCAAGAAATTCAATACGCTGGTTTCCTTTGAGGCAACCTCTTTGCTCGAAAGTCACAATATGGTTTAGTGTGATTACAAAGTCAGACCTCAGTGTGTGTGTGTGAGCGTGTGTGTGTGTTCATGTTTCTGTGGACGTGGAGGATTAGATTGCTTCTTTTGTGTTAAAGGAATTATTGTACACACAATCAGGTTAATATATTTTAATTAGCATGTATTGCCTCTGATTTCCATCGCTGTAGTCGGTGCTTTTCTCTACTTATTCAAATGTTATTTAATTTAATTTGTATATCCAGCCCCAAATTTTTTTTTTGTGAGGATTTGGTGCTGTCCTTGGTTATTATATTCTGGACCAAGTGGGTCAAAATATGCAAGATTTTGTGGGTGTATTGAATGAATGACCCTGTAATGTTGTCTTAGTTTAGCAAACCTTGTTTACCTTGATTCTATTGTATCTCAAGTATCCCTCCTGAAGAGAGCCAGAGGAAATAAAGCAGCTTTTTCCCTGGTCTATGTTTCATAGTTTAAAAAATAAAAAAATAAATGTAAAAAGAAGTTAGCGAGAGAAAACTGTCTTGTAAGCAACAGACCTCACCAAACTGGAATTCAGAATCCAGATAACTGGAAACAAATATGCATGCAAACACATTTTTGTGACTTTTCCTTGAAAAATTGAAATTGCAAAAAAAAGCACAGTAAACTTAGAAAGACTGCGATAAGGCTGTCGTTTTTTTTTGGGATGCTTGAGCCATCAGCCAGCAGCTGAGGCCAAATCCCCTGCTCAGAGATATGCCCCGCAGATCCTGATGGACAGACATTCTGCAACAAGTTTGGCCAGTCTGACAGCCTCATGGGACCAGCCTCAAAGCCTGCGGGGCTTAAACTGGGATATAAGCCCCGTAAGAAAACCTTCTGCAGCAGCAATAGCTGAGCCTGCAGCTTCTTCTCTTGCATATTCTTTGTTGACTGACCGTATCGATATTCCACGGAGTAACCAGACTTGGGGCATTCATCATCAGCTTGGCAGCACCAGGGAGTAAACACTGCTTTTGATTGAGGGGATGAGGTGAGAAAACAGTAATTTAAAACTCTATATACCAGACCATTTTCTTTGAGAACCTCTCAGAAAGGTTTTCTGCCCAGGGTATAAAAAAGAAGCACACATTGTATTATTTTTCTCTGGATTACAATGTCAAAATGTGGAAGAAGTAATGACTTATTCTTCTCAAGGCGATGTGAAGAAGTTGTCAGGCTTTGGCTAAATGTAGTAGGAATAGCAATGCATTTGCATTACTGACCCAAAGGGGACGCACACCTCTCCAACAGAGCACACTTCCAAAGTCAAAATGCTTTCTCATTCCCCCATCAATGAAAATGTGCAGTTCAAACCCACACGGGCAATAAAGCTCACCAGTTGAAACCACGAGTCATCGGAATATAAATAAGGTACTTTATTTTGTAAATATGAATCCTCGTCCAAATAAATCGTCCTCTGTTGAAGGAGGATTTTGTTCACGCTGACTCTCTGCACCATTAAACCTCTGAAATAATGCCTCTCCTTTTCACGCTGTGAGAATAACTTCCACAGGAGCAGGCTGATGTATGCATGGTTATATTTCTGCTAAATGCTGATACCCTTGGAACTCCAGGCAGTTGTTTGGTTTCATCCCGGATGACACAATGACAACCACATTATGTTCTGTACTAAATACTGCAAAATTCTCCAGGCACAACATGCACATTAGTCAAAGTTTTGGGTTTGAATGTTTGGTGATAAAAAGGGGAGGATGTGTTTTATTATCTGGAAATGAAGACACCGTTGTGGCTGAAAGCAGAAGTAAGATAGAAAAACTGAAAATGTAACAGCAAATAATAAAGCCACATAATTGAGCAATTTCTCATGTCAAACACTTGACTTATCGTTGCCAGATGTTTATCCTCCGCTTCAAGTAATTAATTAAGACAATTCCATCTAAACCATTAAGTGCACGAAACACTTGAATTTGTCGTTGACTCGAGCAACAAAATGAAAGACGTAAGCAAATACATAATTGGTTATAAAAGCTGAGGACCGCTGACGTTTTCTTGTGCGTCATCAGCAAAAGTTCACGCACATCTGAACATTTTTGGAGTCATGGTTATCACGAGAATCACGCTGAATGGATTTGAATCAGAGCGAGTGTAATTATGGACACATCACATGTTGTTGCGCAGCGACTGAAAGACAGCCTTTATCAAAAGGTGGAAAGCCTGCAAACTAGTGCTTTTTTTTTTCTTTCTGAAAAGATATTTTTTGAAATATTCAATGCAATCATGCTTTTCTGTTTGAGATGAATGTGCTTGAATCCTGAGACTTTTCTCTTTCTGGGCTTTTTCGGATGGTTAACCATGCCTGTAATCTTAGAGCCTATTTGCTGGAGTTCTTCCAATACCAGTGCCTCAGATAAAGCCTAAAAATACTTGAGCGGGTACATGAGTCTATCTGATATTATGCTATCACATAATTTTCCAGCTGATTTAAGGTACGCAGGTACAACAACAATATGTGTCACTCAAAACTACTCATACACCCTGCAACTTTTAACAGCGATCAGAAAGAAGCAAGATGGCTCCCTCGTTGCATCTGCATCCAACATCGATGATGGGAGGAGCTAAAGATTGAGCCATCTCTCTAGGGAGTTGCACATGTGCAGTACCGAGAGTGTAGCTGAGACTGTAACATTAGCCAGAGCTGTTAAATACTAATAACACAATGTTTTTTAGTTTTTAATGCATTGGTATCAGATCGGTACTCTGTATCTTATTGAGAAGGAGAAATCCGAACATCTAGATAGACTACTAGACAATCCGTCTATTAGTTTATACATTACAGTTGCATAATGCACTTTTTAAACATGTTTGGCCTGACAAAGCTTCAACTGGGATTGAAACAATGTCTGTATAGATGTAGTTTATTTCAAATCAAACTCTTCCTTAATTATCACAGCATCCATCTGAATAAATGATGTTTATTGAGAGGCAAGAATAAATAATCTGGTGATCCATTTTCAAGGTCTGATCTAAATTGTCCTCAGTTGAACAAAATAAAAAAGTTTTAGCCAGGATAATCTCCTGATTTCCTTATTGTTTAAATTCATTTTCTATTTTTCATCTGTTGAAAACAGGTGAAAAAAAGCCAGGAAACTTTTTATTTTTACTGTCAAGATTGTTGTTTGTTTGCAATTATAGTTTTGGCCACAAGAGGTTGAAGTGCACCACTACAACATGTTATAAATAGAAAGAAAGAAAGAAACATGCACTTTTATTAATCCCCTTGGGAACTGAAAGCATGAAGGTTTTCTTCCGGGTGAGTTCTAATTGACATACATTACTAACACAAAACACATGTACCTTTAATTAAAAGTGCACAGTGAGATTAAAACCTGTTTTTACAGATGTGAAAAAAATTAAAGAAAAAAAGCTCCTTTTTTTTTATCAAAATGATCTTGGGAAAACTTATTTTTCCTCCACCGGTTTCATAGAGGCGAAAACATTACAATTAAGGAACTTAGAGCGATTATGCTGGCAAATCCTTTTTTCATCTTTTCACTCTAAAGTCACGAACACAGGAGAGAAAACAATCAAAATCAGATTTTGAAAATGGATCAGTATAATCTTCAGTCTTAGGGCTTCCGCAGAGAAAATATTGAATTTTGAAAGACTGGAGCAAAGAATATTTTGGGCATTTTTACTGAAAATACATAATGAAAATGATTAGTTGCTCTTCCCGTTTCATCTCTAAAAATATCCCGCTGAGAAAGCACTGAGAAACCTACTTACACGGGATTTTGTTCAGCTCATTCATGAACTTGTCCTTCAGCTTGGAGAAGGCCTCGTCCTTCTCGCCGGTGCCCGGGCCGGCCATGTTGGTGGTGTTGGAGCCCGCCGTGGAGAAGAAGGCGGTGGTGGGCTCGGGCGCCGCCGCCGCCAACGCTTCCCTTCGACTCTCACCCATCGCGACGATTGCTGCGCGGCCAGGCAGATGCTGGACAAGGGAATGAAGAGAAAGACAAAACAGAGTGGGTTAGATTATTGTCTTTTTGTGTGTGTTTTTTCCCCCCTGCTGTGACAGATGCATGTCAGAGGCAGAGCGCTCGCCTTGTCAGTTGACTGAGTCGCCGCAGAGCGTGTGAGCAGCTGCTGGCTCGGCCTGGGTAAACATCAGCTGGGGTCCAGGATGAATTGGCCGGCACGCTGAATTCAGAACAAAGCTACTCACTCATTGCTTAAACTCCAGATTAGCATCACAGAGCAGAGATAAAACATGATTATTTATTACTCTCGTACAACACAGGCAGTAAATCTCAGTACTGGCTTAATTTAAATTCGGGGCTTTTAGAAGTCAAGCGAAACAGAGTACAGTAAATAATGTTGCGGCGCACAGAGGAGTACTCACCCACTATCTTATCACACCGTGCTCTTTGTGCACAACAGGTGTATTTACTTAGCATTTAGGTCTTTTGTGAGCGGGAAGAAGGAAACAATGTGTCACTCATCTAAACCAGAGTGTGTATGTGTGTGTGTGTGTGTGTGTGTGTGTGTGTGTGTGTGTGTGTGTGTGTGTGTGTGTGTTACATAGTCACATATAATATCTTACTTTGATACTAACGACTCGATGGCTTTAAGGTGGTAGAAGTACCACCAGCCAGTGTGTACTCCATACAGTAAATGTTTGTTAATTGTTGCACAAACACATACAATTCTAAGCCATTAGAAGGTTTTTTATTTTAAACAATGCATTTCAAAAGTGTCTATGTTTTAAAAGTATTTTTTGGTGTATAACATGTCCATTTCCAAGAGCTCAAGACTTCAAGTTTCTTGATTTGTCTGACCAACCCAAAGAGATTAAATATTGTATTATATATGACAAAAAAGCTGCAAAACTTCACACTTGTGAAGCTGAAACCAGTACATGATTGGTATTTTTGCTTGATAAAATTATAAAACGGCTTAATGGATTATTAAAATAGTTGTTTCAGCTCTATAAGCAAAAGAGTCAGTATTTAACAGTGTTTGTATTACCGATGCCTTTCATGCTGTCGATTTATATATATCATAACAATATGTGATTTCTACTGCAACTAGGAACTATTTATTGTCCACTCTTTCTGTGCAGGTTGTAATTTGCCTCTGTCACCATCGCAATCAAAGAGGATAATGGCATACTAAAGTTGTTGAGTTGTTCCACCAGTACACACAGTGGAGGTTGACAGCCTAATTCTCTTACTTTGCCACAGTACACTGCTCATTAAACTTGCATTTTCCAATCATAGTATTGTTCCATGAGGCGCATTTCACTGGCGCCGACAAAAACTCTTTTGAAGGCTTCTATGTAATTGAAAAATCTAAACGTTATCCTCAGAAAGGCTTCTAATGATATCTGTTTCCAAACCCTCAAAGAGACGAGCTCAAAAACGTGGCGGCAAATTATCCTCACATTATCTTTCAAAACACCAAAGAAAAGAAAGCTTCGGAGAGCGGAAATCCAATTCATGTTTCTCCGAATGTATAAAATGAGGTTTCCAAAAGCGGCGAGGCAATTTTGTCTGAATTACAGCAGAGATATGAAGTGTGTTTCCCATATGTGCTTCTCAGATACAGTTGAGCTGCATCTGGACATTGTTTCATTCTCCTGAATTCATCTAGACAAAGCTGATGTAGTTCTGATTAATAGCGTCACAATCATTCCAAGGAGAGAAAAAACAAAAAATCTGATGTTGCCACTGTGTAGCTTCTGTCATTCATGCACTTATATCTCCCTCGACCTTGGTATTTCTCAGGCTACCATTTCCTGTTTACAACGAATACAAAAAGCTGCTGCGGTTATTAACACGGTCTAAGAAACAAGACCACATCACTCCTGACGTGGAACCCTGCAGCAGCTTCCCGTTTATTTCAGGCGGAAGTTCAAAAATCCTCCAATCTTACTTGATTTACACATTCACGCAGCATATTTTTCTTTTTATAAGCATATACTCCACGAATCAGTCTTTGTGAAGCACTTTGGTTTCAGGTGTTATATAAATCAAGATAGACCTGAAACGTGTAGCTTCACTGAGTAGTCGTGTAGTAGCATATTCCCTGGTTTACTTTGCGCTGACTGTAGTTGATGTGGGAGGGAGGATCATTTCTTATTCTCTGTGCTCTTCCTGATTTCCCAGCCGTTTGGGGAATTCAGTCTGACAACCAGCCCACAACCCTGTTTTCATAAAATCTAGGTTATCTCCGCTACTGTTGGGACTTGTGCCAGCAACAACTATGTGTGCATTACAAGAGGATTCAAACTATGTTGAAGAACACTGAAGCTACATTGACTAAAAGGTAGGAAAGTGGTATTAATAGATGTTAGTGTTGTTGTTTTTTTGGGATGTGCATTAGCAAGCGTATAGCAACATGACATGAATGACATTAATGGACACTAATGCACACTGACATTTCCTCCATCTGTGGATCCTGCATATCTATCAAAGAGCAGAAAGACTTCAGTGCTGCAAATATCACACAACAACCTCACAGTCAGCACCATGGACAGCACCGTCCAAACATACTGCTTTAAAGTAAATAATGAGCAGCAATGTTGTCAAACATGTAGTTATCCACCACAGGTATATATATATATATATATATATATATATATATATATATATATATATATGGAGAACAATGTTCAGTCTGTATAATTGTCCAAGGTCAAATAAATCCAGGAAAGGCAGATGTTTCCCCATTTAAAATCAATGTCTATATGTGAACAGGTCTGAATCCCAACGCTGACGTTACATTACATGTCAGGACATGTCATGGTGTACAGCAGGTTTCTCCTGGATGACCTGGATAATATCCTCCAAAATACCAGAGCCCATTGTTAAATTTACCCACTGGGGAAATTAAACAAAGAGGGGCAGAATCTCAGGCTGTTGCTGATGGCACCAGGCTAGCAGCACGCATGGCTCAGTAGTGGACAATTAAGATGGCTGGGACAAGAAACCAGCACTCGTAGTAAGAAACCAATGGACCTCTGGTCCAGCGCGGTTTCCTGATTCTGATCCAAAAATCAGAATTTGGATGTAAACTTCATGAATACACGTGTATACAATATACATTTGGCAATGAGAAGGACTGTTAGAGGCAGCTGTTCCCAAGAGAAACAAATGACTGCAAGATACAAAATATATATTGTTGTATGATTAGTGATGACGTAACACTGTAAATCATTTGCACTGTTTAGAACTTGGTAACAGTATCCAGGAAGCGAAGCTGATATTAATCACTGGTTCAGGAGGAAAGTTCATTGTTTCGCCTGCACCTTCGCAACCACACTTAATTGCTAATTGTTCAGCTGTTCCGTGTTGAAAGACTACATGTAATGTCAACGGTATTTACACAATTGACGTGATAAGGAAGGTAAACACACTCAATCCCTCAAAAGGACTAGTTTGAGGCTTTGCCTTGGAGATCTCTTGCACATCTAGATATTGTGGTTGTAATCTTAATTACCAAGACATGTCATTTCATGTAATTAGCACCACAATATTCCCTGAGGCTCAACATTTTAACTATTAATTAACTATATACATTAACTATTTGTCCTATTTCATCATCTCTGATGTTCATTCCAAACCATACAGATGCATTAATAAACCTGTGAAGAATGACAGTGATACATGACCTCGTTTAATTATCCTACATGTGGGTAATGGTTGATAATTGGCATTCATCTCCTTATTCAGTTTTCATTGAATTTTCCAATTACTTCAATTGTGTACATTTTCCAATTAATTCAATTGTGTACATACAATTGTGTATATATATATATATATATATATATATGTACACAATTGAAGTAATTGGAAAATTATATATATATATATATATATATATATAAATATCATACGTCTTGTATTTTCACCACGGTGATACTTGTAAATATGATGCTTATTTTGTCTTATAGAATAATCAAGACTGTTTAGCTTTCTGAGATCATTTTCTTTCAGATGAATCAGCTTGATTAAACAAAGTGTACATTTCTTGTAGTGACGCTGAACTCTGCGAACAAAAGCAATTCTGACTGAGTTCTTATCACGAGAAGGTATTCACGATCACTCCATGTTTACCGGCTGCTGCTTCTCTACGTACTGCAAAAGCCTGATATCCTCCAGCTGTGACTTTAACACGTAGCTAACGCTTGTTTCACATCATCTTCGTCAGCAACAGGCATTTTCTAGACTTGTCATGTGGTTAGCTGCTGCTGTAAAAATACTTCAAAAGGAGTGAAAAACAATGACGCAACTAGTTTAAAAATAACTACAATCTAAGCAAGAACAAAATCCTTAAAGATAATTTAACTTGTAAAGAGGTGCAATGGAACTTCTGCTGCTGTGGACGAAGCAGCCATCGGTTCTCTCGGCCCTCTCAACCCCTTTGTTGCGTGGACACCTACGCATGTCCATGTTCACTCAGCCTCCCCTTGGTCTCCCTTTGAAATGCTACAAGGTTAGTGTGGGGGCTGAGCCATTGAGAGGCAATGACAGAGATACTTCAACACAGGCGAGGACTTTTAGGGAGCACAATGATGCTCTGCAGAGTGCATGTGAGAGGCTTCCTCTATAGAAAAAGAATTGATCATGCCGTGATGGGGGGGCTTGCACATAGGCTTTCGCTCAATATTTACAAAGCGAGCTTACGTCTGGTTTTAAGGGACAAAAAATGTAAACATGATGGTTTCCCACGCTTGTACGAGGATGTGCGACACACACGGCGCTACATTTTGGAGGAGATAATAATTGCCCTGAAGAATTCAGCAGGCAGTGGATGCAAATGACTGCATTCCTGTGAATTAGAGCCCTTTGAAATTGAGACGTGCATCCGGAATTAAATGATGTTCCAAGCTTTCGAATCGCATAATTTTCCTTTGGATCGCGTGAAGCCGATGCTTCTCAATCTTCCGAATCGAAATGTCAAACGGGAGGCTACCAAATGTGAGCCGTATGTGTGGGGAGGACCACCCGTGAAGCGTGTTATGCCTCTTGCGACGGGCCTCACATCACTGGCAAAAATGAAACATTAACTCAGCTCATATTTGCACCTTAATGACTACTTGCCCCTTCAAGGATAAGATGACAACTTCCGTGTGATCTCAGTTGTCTGCAGTAGCTCGCAGCAGGCGGCCCGCTTGAAGAGTTTATGGAAAACCTGAGAGCCTTGTTGACCTTTTTACCTTTCTTTCGCTACAGTCTGTAATCATTCTGTATATTGCAACACAGGTGTTAATATCTGCCCTGTCGCTATTATGACCCACTTGGAGGACAGCTTTAAATAGTGTACAAAATGGCTGCACTCTCCGCTCACAGTCAGACTGCTGCATGTCCTTTTCCAAAACGATGACATTGGATCTTCCCATAGTGTAACCTTTGAGCTAATTGGATACAAAATATGAATGTAAATTGAGGAGAAACTAGGGTATGAATTGATCTACATGTAACCTATTGTCAACTGTCACAGTTATTCCCACCTTCACGATGCCGGAGAATGCAATACACCGCTTGTTTCCCTTTTTCTTTCTTTTTCTTTTTGCTCCAATCATCTCTTTGGAGGTGTGCCGCTCAGGTGCAAAACCCCAACCCAATTACAGGGCCGCCAGATGGCCCAGCAGGTCCCCAATGCAGGAGCAAGGCTGGCACTCAGCTCCCTCCAATCACCTCTCTCTCTCTCCATCTTTCTCTCTCCCCCACTAACTGGGTCAGCTCCTTCGCTCTATACCTCCTTCTATCCTTCCTGCTATCTCCTTTATCATCCATTCATGCTCCCCGCCACTCCCTCATCAATACATTTGTTGTCTTCCCAATCTGGGCATTTGTCGTAAGAATAACATGGCTATTACAACGGCTAGATTAAGAGCTAACATGGAGACCTAAAAACATTTCTTGAGTCCAGATTGGGACACCATATTGGTATCCTGTGGATTGCTCTGCTCCCCACTGGTTCAGGTTTTGGCCGGCTTTCTCCGTGTGCCGGGTTCACGCTGTTAGACGAAGTGATAAAGCTGCCAAAAAGTCAGCTCCACCCAGGAGTGATGCTTCCATTACATCATCAAATTCAATATATTTCACAGATCACAGCTTGGCCGTGTGGTACAGTAAGGAGAGCAAGACACATAGGTGGCCTTTTGCCAATAACACAACCCTCTTGTCATTTTATTGGGTTTAATCACCCAGTAAATCACAAATTAAACCCATTTTATTAAGAATTATCTGCTAATCATAACAAAATGATGTGACAGTTGTTGTATGTCAACCTAATTCTAACCAATTCAACACACGTATGCAGAGACGCCACAGTAAAAAGCATTAGAGACAATATGAGAAAGCTTGTCATCTACATGTAGAAAATGGTTAAGATTGTTCCGTCATGTTTTTTGCCTGAAGCTTATCAAAATTAGGATGTTTTTAAAACCATTATCTGCCTGGACAGACATTCTTTCTAACACTTCCTGAGGGTAAGAGTCTGTATATTTATGGAGACTTTAGCTCAGGATGAATATAATGTAGCTGAAACATCCACTGTCACAAAGCTGCTCTCAAATCATTGAATCAGAATCCAAATTTGGTTAATTGTTCCTGTCAATGAAGGAAAAAATTATCTGCTTTAGTGATGCTGTCAAAATGTATTTAAAATTGCACCGTTCAAAGGCTAGCCTTCAAAACTAATTTAGAGACAGCGATTAATTCAAAGGGACTTTCAAAGGGAAGTGTATTTTTTTTAAACCTTTTAAACAGGAGGATACTAATAGTGCCGTGATTGTTTCATAAAAGACGAATCAAAGGCGGCGTGAGACTCACAAATGTGTGTGCGGATCAATAGTCCGGATCAATTGAGAAGCGCTTTGATTAAAGAAGTAAACAAAGACTCTGCTCTTTAGTCTTAGGAAAATACAGGAGCGAGAATATTAAGTGCACACATTTGATTTGAATCCAGAACCAGTTGCTCATATTCCCTTCGTAACAATTAAATGCTAATGAAGTCATATTATGTTTCCAACACTTAACTATTTACTGGTGAACAGTTGCTAAGCGCTGTTAAACCATTCGCAGGTGGAAAGCACGGGAATTCCTGATGTTTAAAGTAATCGCCAGGAAGACATTTAAACACTAATAATCATAGCAGGGAACGTGAACTGTGTAATCACAATAAATTACACAAAATAAACACAAAGCGAATTAAAGATTGTGTATGTATAATAAATAAAGTGCTGCATCAAATAATTACCATTATGTGTTGAACTTGGGAGATATTCAACAGACATTCAGGAATTAAGATGAATTGAATAAGGAATTAAAAAGTAATGAAATGCTTTGTAGACCATTTCATTATCCAACAGTTATGATTCATGTGATCTCTATTAAATGAAATGTATTTATTGTGGGATCAATATAACATGTAGAAGAACAAGTGCCATTCAGGTCTTAGTCATCAATGCCATCTATTTAATCGCAGCTTTTCACTGCTGTATTTCACATTTATCACAATTTAACAAAACAACAAAAGAATCCCTTCACTTTACTTTTGAAATAGTTAGATAATCATGAAAAGGGTTTGAGTCTCTTGATTCATATCTGCTGATGAACTGGTTAGTTATTTGCAATAGGTTTCTTAATGGCAACCATGCAATTACTGTAAGGACAAAAAGACCTTCAGCACAGTATGAGCCAAGAGCTGTTGTGTTATCGTCTTAAAACTAACCCTTTCACAGTGTGTTTTCAGGTCATGAAAGGTAATTGTAACAATTGTGATCACCTAAAAAATGTCTTATTCGGTGTTTGTTTTTTACGCAGCTCCATCCTCTCGTGTCACTCCTGGTTGCAAAAGCGTAGTTCACGAACCAATGGGTGACGTCGGAGTGACCATGTACACTTCTTACACACTGTCTGCGGTCAAGCCACAACCTGCACCTCGGATAAAAATCCAGATTGTTCTGTTTCCGTCTGTTTTGTTCACTCTCCAGCAGAGAAAATCACAAAAGTCACCGTTCAACCACCGTCAAACTATTTGCTGCGTCCCTTCCTGCTTCACGAGGAGAAAGAAAAACTCAAATTCATGAAGTCAACTGGTATCGATGCATGTCAAATATCAAACCAATTCAGCCCAATAAACTTCCAAGAAAACCCCCTCCAATGTAATGTTGCAGGCAGAAAGCCTCACGGTGCACCTAAACGTTGTTAAAGTGTTTGAGGAGAAGTTAGTGAAGTGGTTAATTACTGGCTGTCAGTCAAAGTCTTCACCACAATCTGTCGACCAGTATTTCCGGACAGTGTAGTCACACACACATACACACAAGGGGGGAGTGTTCTTTGTATATAATAAGTCACGTAAATGAGTGTTAGGTGAGCTGCCTGCACTGAGCAGAGATAAGAGGAGGCGGAGGAGGCGGAGGAGGCCCCCGTGGCCACTTCCCCTTGTCCAGTGCAGCCTCTTTACTCACCTGAAGCCAATCCCACGGGGTAATGGAACTGGAAAAAGTTATTAACCCCGCTTTGCAGCAAGGGCAGGACAGCTCTATTAAGCCAGTGCACAAAGATTACCCCATTTTCAATTACTGCTTCCAAAGCAGTGAGGAAAGTTAGAAAAAGCAGCCTTGTTGTTTGCCAGAGAGGAAGACTCAGGGGCCCCAGATCTCAGCAGCTCTTATCATCTCCTCTCGTTCCTCACACGGCGCAGGTCTGACACACTGCCTGAGTTGATGGCGGATACGTTCAGTCTATTTCTATGACAAACATCGCAAGGAGGCAGAACCAATTGGAAAATGGGTCTGTCAGGCCGGGGGAAACGGACAGACTAGGGAGTCGAGAGGAGGGTGAAGAGAGACCCACTGGGGTTGTACATGCAGATGCTAAATCTGGCATTAAATGATGCCGCCATGATTTGAATACTGCGACTATTGTGGTCTTTATTAGAGGATAACGCTATTTCATTTGAGCGTCAATGGTCAAGGTTACACCACTCTACTTTTTAAGAAGAGGAGAAGAAGATAAGGAGGTAGCCCGGCTCAGATTGAGTTCGGACTTCAGCGAGGTGTGGACAGCATGGGGCCACAATCCAGACAATTAGTCAAACGTACATCTTGCATCATCTTCCCCTATTTTTGAAGAGCAAATGAGTTGGAGCACCGCTTAGACTCAATGTTTTGGGTCGCGTTAACCGGAAATTTTGTGATTTTGCAGCTTTTAGGTCACACAAAACGAGGGACTTGGGAAGAATGTGTTCACAAAGAAAAAAGCTTTGTTCGAAGCTATTCTTCAATGAAAGAAGTCTCTGTGTACTGCAGGAACGGAAAGTACGCAGCAGAAATAACAGGGGGACTTTTATTGTGAAGATTTCACAAAGAATGAAATGTGTTTATTGCCTGCAAATGACTGGTACCGTTAATACAACATTGCTGACTTCTATTCATAGTAAATGACCGAGTTGAGTATTTAAGTCTAGGATACAGCACTTTGGTGTTAACAGATGGCAGTTATGAAGACATATATAAGTGTAAAGGAGAGTAGTCGCACACTCGTAGCCACGATGCACAAGCATATAATTAAATGGTTTTCCGACGTTTCAACATTTACTCTTCTTCAAGTTATTGAGGGACAAAAAACACCACAAACGTTAAATCGGGGATAAGGCACAGGTGTGCCATCAAGCACATTACATATGTGAGGAGTACGTAGGGTCTCTGATTCTGTAGACATTTAAAAATCACATCGGAAAAACACTTAAGGGAATCAGTTTGATCAACAACTTCAACAATCATCCGAAAAGTTGACAAATCAATGCCAGAAAAGTGTCTGGAAATTAGTGTAGGGCTCTTTCTCTCTCCTTTTATTTGAGCATTTAGCTTCGGAGTGGCGATCAAAGAACCATTACTCACAAATGGCTCACACAGTAACTGCTGGGTTTCTGTAATGGTCCGCTGTTTCTCTTTATTTAACAAGGATCAAACACTTCAGTTGACTATTATGTCGGCAGTTAGAGTTTAGAGGACTTGTAAAACCCACCTCCCACATTTATCCCTTAGCCCCGGTTGCGTGCTTAGTTGGCGGCGAGGCTGGAGGCGGCCGCGGGGAGGTGGCCGAGGACCGGAGCTAATACAGCAGTGCCTGGGGAGTCCTGTCTGTTGGCATCAGGCTGATGTGGGAGGCCAGGCCAGGGGCCAGGGTGGGACTACTGGTAGGTGAGTCATACAGATAAAGGGAGGCTAGTAGCTCAACCACCTCCTGCCTGCAGGGTCACCCTTCAGGCAAATCTGCCCGGCAACCACTGGCTCTGTGACAAACTGGGAGAGGCACAAAATGAGTGACGGGGTTTTTAGTGGTCAAGGAGCGAGACTAACCCTGAAGCGGGGCAATAGATATACTCCACAGAGTCATAGAGTACTTCAATAAACTTTAAGGACTCTGCTGCTAACCTACAATAACCTAATCTCAAACATCTTTATATCAAATTGTGATTAGAGGAACCAAATTAAATAAATGCCTTCCTGCTTTGATTTTATTTAGCTTCCGCCCTCCAGCTTCTTCTTCTTCTTCTTCTTCTTCTTCCCGCCCACTCCTTCACGCCTCCCTCTCCCGCAGGGCTCAGTCACAGATATCACAACTGACACGGTTTATCAAGGCAAATAATCTGGAAGGTAATTATTGCGTGAAGTTGGGACTTTTTTTTTTCCTTCTTCTTCAATTGCTATGTCAAAAAGACACGTCCCCACAGCTGCCGATGTTCTCAAACAGACGGACCTTCAAGTGCTCTTTCCAGACACTTGGCAGCTGACCTTTTAATTCTGTTTAGAAGGTGGAGTGTGTGCAGTTTACTGATGATGTCGCCATGGACTGGCTCCAACGAGGAATGGTGACTAAGTCAATGAATATGCGCCGTCTCCTCATATTTGTCACTTGAAAAAGTGATTAAAAATGCTAAGAGATTATTATTATTTTTGGCTAAGTAGTGTGTTTAAGACGAGGCAGTTCTCATCCAACACTTGGCGATTGCCTGACTCAAACTTCTTGCTCAGCCATAGTCCAAAATTACGTTAATTTGCACTGCCTTGTTCGATTTGTTGAAAAAGTTGGACGGACTGTGTGAGTTTCAAGAGTTTATGCCGAGGGGCTAAGTTACACAGCATCAGAACACATTTGAGTTGGGGGGAATTTCAGGACAGCGAACATCAGCATTCGACTGAGCGACGGAATAAATCAGCTTGTTTCGGAAGTCTTTGCCACAAACACCCACTCCCTGAATCAAATTGACACTTGCAACAGCTCGGTGGTCTGATTTCACATTTGAGTCACAGGATCTCTAAACCCCTTATATTTTAAAATACACTCAACAATCACACTTACACACAAAGCTGACAGGTTCCTCATCCCATAAAGGTGCGATGCGAGCGCGTGATCGGAAGGTGACAAAAAATGCAGCTTCAGAAATAACAGTGGCGAGTGATGGAGAGAAGGAGATGATCAGGATACGACGCTTCACATGCTCGCTTTCACATTGGCATCTAGACTTTTCTCTAAATTCATGTATCTCCTCATTGTGTCTGTTTCCATCGCACACTTTGATGCTTTCCCTTTCTCCTTGTACGTCCATTAGACAGCCTTTCCCCCCACTGGGCATCCTTTTATGCGCCTACGGCCTCTCACAACGTTTCCACCCACGCACTTTGTTTGGAAAGCAGCATGCCTGCCAATGTCCAACTAGCTCAATAACTGTCACAAATGATAATATAGCGCCGCTCAGTTTTCTTCCCAGCAGCACAACGTTTAAAAAAATGTACGGCAAAAGTACCTGATGAATATCTAGTGAATAGAAATTTGACCTTTTGGAGAGGCAGCAAAATAAAAGATGCTATCGTTTTCCATCATTGAACTAGAGTGAGCTATCAGATGGGATCTTACTAGCACTGTCATTTAACACAACATCCTCCCTAAATCATCCTCCACACTGCCAGGGTGGCATGAAGAGTGAGACTGAACTCATTGACAGTGATGGCAACTTGATAGATAACATTGTGAGGGTGACATTGAAATAAACAGGCATTTTGACCAACAATCTTTCAGCTTATCGTTCGCCATCAGGCGTCTAGCGTGAGTTCTGATTTTCCCGCTTTGGGAGCGACTCTCATTTGCATGCTGCTGTTATCGCCGTGACCTCAGGTTGAGAAAAGCGCCAGTGGCACAGAGAGACAGAGCAGGAAGGGAAACGGGAGAACAGATGTGTTTCTCGCACATTTCTTTCTATTGCTTTGATATATCTCATCCTCATAGCTCAGATGAGGGGTACAAGCACAGGGGATGTTGGGTTTTAGCTACAGAAACCTACATATGGCACACACTTGACAGGCAAACTCGATATCATCAAAGGGATTTCTGTTCCTGTGAGCAGCACGTCTGTAGATTGGGATCAGATGCAGCAATATCATGACAGCCCACAGAATTAGGTTGAAATTGCTCTTAGATACTACAGTCTGCTGTGCAATAGAGAGCTGGAGCACTAAGATGGATGTTTGGCGGTCTACATACAGAGGGTAGAAATTGGACAATATGTTCACTGCCTCCATGCTTACCGAGGTGTCTCTTGCAGTTGGCCCTGTACGGCACTGTTTTACTGCTCTTTGCTTTCTCTAAGCAGACAGGAGAAGACAACTATGGCTGGCACCAATGCTTCTATTTGAAATTATTATTATTAAACTAGTTATTATTTGGGCTATGAAATGTCAAAAAAGTCCAAGTTGATATGTTTAAATAGCTTGTTGTGAGCCGGAGAAACCAATTTATAATGGTTTAACACACATGAAACCAGCAAATCCTGACATTTTAAAAGCTCAAACTTTGAACGTTTGTAATTTTTGCTTTAGAAATGACTTAAGGCAATTACTGAGCGACCATTACAAATTGTTGTTGATTAATCAGTCGATAAATTGCCCTTGATTTTACATTCAAAAGCCTTTTCTGTTAAAGTTTACATTCATGTCTGTCCAAAATGTTGTCACTTCATCACAATTATTATTGAGGTATGGCCAAAAAAGGTGTTTTATGAGGTCACAGTGGCCTTTGACAAAATCTTCACCCTCGAGTCCACGTGGACGTTTTGTGCCAAATTTGAAGAAACATCCTGATGGTGTTCCTGTTTTATCGCGTTCACAATATTGGGACCGATGGACAGACGGAGGCATGTCAAAAATACATTAGAAGGTGATGTATCACTGTCCGACCTCCTCCCTCTACGACCAACTTACTGGTCTCGGCACTGGGAGACATAATCATAATCATGATGATCCCAGTATTGGCAGACACCAAAACATCTGCTGTAGTCGTACCTCTGTGCAACAACAACGGAGAACCCTCCCTTACCTCTCACTCCCCACAGCCCACATGATAAGTATCACTGCTGGCTGTGGCCAAGACATTCGCGCTGCCATGTCCATTCAACGCTCCAGTGAGTTGTGGGTACTGCATGGTCCTGTGATTAAAATAAACGAGGTCTGTGGGGGTGCATTTTATTTATAGTCCAGACTGCCTCTCGTTAATTTGGGTAAACGTATTTTCATTGAGTAATCTGAACATGTTTGTATACTGTAGTGTAGATACTATGTTCTTCTTCAGCACCATGGACAGCTCTCATCACCGCGATGGGAGCTGTCCGTGGTGCTGAAGATGCACGTAGTACTTTACATGAAGCAGGAAGAGCTGCTTAGAACTAGTGGGTGAACTAAAACAGACTGGAACTGAATTAACATTTTCAGTCTAACATGTACTGAATAATCATAAGCAGTTTATCTGCAGAAATCTGCAGAAATCTGCAGAAATCTGCAGAAATCTGCTGGCAATCAAATCTGATTAGATCCTTGTCTACACAGTTCTATTTTCAATTTTATTGACAAGTAATCTACATTATCCGCTAGTTTGGCGTTCCGCAAAAATCCGAATCACCCACACATCCTTCAATAAATGTATTAATTATATATGAGCGGTCCAGTTTTCAAGGCATTCTTGGACACAATGAACGAAAATTAGAAAGGGAACGTTTCAGTTGCCACCTTCTACTAAGTTGTGATTTTATTTTTTGTTGGCTCTGCCAGCTCAGTTACACAACACTTGAGATTATTCTCTGCCACAGAATTCGTGAGTAAGTAAACTCCAATCTGCGCAACTTTGCAGAGAACTGCATCTGACACCCCACCCTGTCAGAGTGGATCAGGCCCAGGTCCAAAACCCCGTACACATCCAATTTCACTGCATGTCTTAATTCCAAGGGTTGCTGTTGAAATCTCTCCCCCCCCCACGACCCGTATAAAGCTCTTTGTCATGGCTTCTCATGAGTCACTGAGCCTTCCGACTTCACCGATCCCCCATTCATAGCCACTCCATCAACACTTTTTTCTTCTTCTTCTTTTCACAAGGAACACGCATGAAGATTCCACATTGGATTCCAAAGAGAGGTTTGCTCATTCAGATGCAGCGCAAAGGCTTTCACAGATGACTACGACTAAAGCTACGAGACGACTAACAGATGCTGCACACAGTTAAGCCTTTTGTGGACATTTTCAAATCCAGAACACAATTATCAACCACGCGGTGAAAGTCAACGGGCTGTTTTTCACACTTACCTTTTTTATGCTCTGAAGCGAAACTTCACCCATTCCCATTTGAAAATATTATCTTCCTAGACCCATAAATCCAAAGAAATTCTGTCAAAAAATATGTTTTGGAGCCTGAAAAGAGATATCACCATTACTGTGCTCTCCATAATGACAGACTGATACATTTTCTTGTCGTGTTTCTGTTGGAATTCAGCTCTAATTAGCCGGGACGATGATAAGACAAGTCCTATTCAAAGTTTTATCAGACTATTTAATGTATTTTGAAGTTTAAAGAGACAGGAAGACCTTAAGACCAGATCCTGAAGGTGTGCCTCCAGTGGCGACGCTTAAAACATCGGTAGAAACGTAACTCCTACTGATTCAAGTCAGATTTAGCAGCTCACTGACTGGGGCGTTTGGCTGGAGAAGAGAGTGCCCCCTGAGGGAGATAAGCAGAGCTGCAGACACAGAGTGACAGCGCTGGTGGAGTATAATGGGAGGGGAAAAGGAGAAAGGAGGAAGCCAGAGGAAGAAGAAAGAGCTGTTTTCTCTCTCTCGTCTGTCTCGTGTTCAGGTCAGATCACACAGGGCTGACACTGGACTTGTACTGAAGCTGAAGGCAGGCCCGACTGGCTCGGTCGGGGAAACATGCCTCTGAGAGCAATTAGGAGGCCAATTACTTTCTTCTTATAGAGGATGGCATGTCAGGGCTTGCCAGCTCCAGTGTGCGATCCTCCCTGACATCCGTCCCCGGCAACAGCCGATACTGATGCTTTTCATTTCACGAATTCTGGTTAGAAAGCGCTGCAGCTGGCCAGAAGGGGAAAAACTCACAAAAAACAACAACACAAAGAGGAGGTCCAGATGGGCTGCAAATCCACAAATGCTTGTTTTGCAGTTCCCAACACGACGAGGCACAGAATAGATCCGTTATGAGCAAATGAAGCGTAAGCGAAAGCAGTCAAACGGGTTTAGCTGTTAACCACCCTGTCAGTTTCGGCCTGATTTTTACTAAATGTCTTATTAAAATCAGGACTTGGAAATTTTAATTTAATTAACTAAGCATGAGTGCCATTTGATAGTTCAAATTACGAGCGGTGACAGTTTGAGGCAGGATGTGCTGCTGTGATAATTCTTATTTTTGGTAAACAGCAGGGGATTTGAGAGGTGGGGCTGGATTGGAGGGACATTTTCCCAGTGAGACGTCTCAGCAGAGAGCCAGTTTGGCACGAGCTTAATGGCAGTCGGCCTCCGCTGGGCACCGGCAAACAGTTGTGTCATTCAATTGCGGCCCAATCCGATCAGACAGAGAAGAGGCCGGCGTGCCGGCGCCACACAGAGCCAAACTCCGGGGCCCAGTGGAGGTCAAAGCACACAGAAGCACGCCGTCCAAAAACCTCACTGCTGCTCCCCGTCTCACAGGACTCATGTGGCAGTACTTTCACACACATGTCTACACTTCTCAAGGATTCGCAATAAATCATTCTTTAGCTTTCCCAGACTTAGACAAGCATCTTGTCAATTAATGAAGTCAGTGAGGCGTTCTTAATTAGTCCCCATAGACTATTTTAATGTCCCTAGAGTCTAATCTTAACAAAGCAAAACTTTTTTTGATATAAAACACCCCCATCTTGGCAGACTTCGTTGAATCAAACTAGGATTCAAACACTGCATTCAAAACTTGTAATTACTACCTGTAATTGTTTTAAATAAGCGAGGATATCATTTATTTCATATTATTTAGGTTGTGTTGTATTGTGCTACATGTCCTTGTTGTGAACTGACTGTGTGTGTGTTCTCATGTTGGCTATTTTGCACTTTCGTTCGGGCCGTGTTTCTCCAGTCTGAAGAGACTTCCTGGTTAAATAAAGATCAAATCAATAAACTAATTCTGACTCGTCATACCAGCAGCGCTGCATATGCACTCGATGCTTCTGCCTGCTGCACGCTGCCGCGTCAATCGATTTCCAGCACAACAGCTCGTCCTGCTCCAGTTTCTTTGAGACCACACTTGCCCATGGCGTCCTTTGCCTTCTGCATTTTGTGTATTTCATATTTCTTACAGTTGACATGCTTCCGTTGGATTTTTCAGCCTATAAACCTTTGGAGATTATCGTGCTCCATACTGAGACTCCCTGAGTTGCCTGGACTCACTGGGGATGCACAAAACAAAACATATCCAGTGTCCTCTGATATGTTTTGTTGACTTTAATCAATAAGGAATGAATAGGAGAGTTTGACTACATGCTTTGAAATGGGAGAGCCATACACAATGCGTCTTTGCAGGAACTAATGCATACAACAGCCCTTTTATAACGAGCACTGTAGCTGCACAGAAACCATGCAGAGGAGTTATTGAATCACGTAATGGTAACAATAACAATAATAATATTATCTCTGCTGAGAAATGTCGTTACTGAAAGGTAGCAACACTAAAATTGGTTGCTAAATTACACATCGGTGGTTGTTGGAATAAAAACCTTTTATGTTTGGTTGCACGTAGATTCTACAACGTGCGGATATATTTTATTCACCCCCCCCGAGGTTTCTCTGATTCATTACAGGTATTTCTCTCAACGTTTTTTTTTTCAACAACACCTCATGTATCCCCTTGCCACGCTCTGAATCCCAGGCTACAGCTCTCTTTTGTCCTCATCCTCTCAACTCTCCATGTGTGCAGCCGGATGGAGCAGCGCTTATTATCTCAGATCTCCCCGCGATTGGACCTGCTCTGCTCCACCAGAGGGACCCAAATACTGTAAGCGAGGCCCTGGCCTTCCCTACTATGGCCCCTGTGACCTTGGAGTGGGGTGCGGTGACCTGGGAACCCGCCGAATGAGCAGGGAGGGAGCCAGGCGCACACACAGTCCATTAGCAGCCATCATGCGGGCTCTCTGTACTGTGCCTATCCAGAAACCTTGACTATCTTCTTTCATTTCATCCTGCCAGGGAAGGGGGGATCTCTCTCCCCGTGCCTGTGCAATCTGGCCAAAGAGGAAGAGACCAGAGTACATGAATAAAGGCGCTAGTTTGCTCCAGGCAGAGCTGAAATTGGTCTATTACTGGGCTCCATTTGAGATTTGAGGCATTTTTTTCAATTTTTTTCTGCTTACTTCTTTCTCTTTCCTTTGTAGTTTGGGTAGTAGAGAAAATATTGTGACCTCCAGGCTGAATAAGGAGAGATTTGACTCTTGTATATTACAGAATAGCCTCTTTAAGGACTCATAACGACTTTCACATTCTACCATGTAGGAAAATGTCACTTTAATCAGTTTTATTTCAATTCAGTTCGATATCTTAAGTAGGAAATAGGAACAGAGAGCGTATGATTAGCTCAATTTAATATATGAAATAGCAGCATTTAGTTCTGACTGGCCGTGATTATAGCGATGAATCACTTCTCATATTAAGCAAAAAACGTGCTGTATAAAAGCAGTTTTTTACACTTATAGAAACCACAACAGAGAAACCGCCAGAATGCCTAATCAGAGACATCAAACAAGCTTTTAGCTAATAGCTCGACATGGCACACGAGTGGACGATTATATAAGGATAAATGCTATGTTATTATCTATGGACTAAAGACTTTCAACTGTGAAGTAAAGCCCGGCACAAGCTATCTCTGGTAATGCTGAGGACCGTACAATCAGGCAGCATTGTAGTTGGAGTGGGACCCTCTCCTGCATGATCACTCGGCAAATGCATGTGCAGCGTCGGGAAGCGCGCAGCGCTATTCTTCGTTCCACAGGTTGAGAAAAAGTGACACGCTATCATATCGTTGCTGCTGTGTAATCATGCTTGAAATGCAAAGCGTTTCGCTCAACAACAACTCAGATACTTACTCATTGTAATCCTCCTGAATACACGTGGAAACCAGTTTATCTGTGGTACAAGCCAGAAGAAATGTGTTGCTGTTTTTTTTGCTCTCACTTGCTGAACAAAAAACGGCAGTAACCTTGAAAAGAAAGCGCAAGATCGAGGTCGAGCTCTCAACTCCGAGACATTGTCCGCTAAAATTATAGGGGCCAATCTCGATAATGACCGCCCTGAGGTAAACAGCATTAATCAAGATTACCGAACAGCGTCGCTTGCAGTTGGCTCGCTGTCGTGAGAGGGAAAGGCCGGTACTCAGCACTAGTCGTGAGCGCAGATAAATAGGTGATTTATAGGAGCCATTAATAGTGAGAGGCAGCCCGCACATCTCATTACACAAGTTAGATTGTTTATAGTTTGTAGAGAAGCTGTGCCTCCGCCACTATGAACGAGGGTATTCAATCATAAGTGTGGAAATAGGTCAAATGGATGCAAATATAGAAAAAGCACGAACAGATCTTTTGGAGAGAAAACATGGAAATATCGCAAAAAAGGGCAGCGTTGCGTCATACTATGACTTGGTTTAAGACGCGCTGCCTCAAAATACCCACCCCCATGTTTGATCATGTTTATTGTCTTCGGCCATCTGCAGCTGATAACCCTTGACTGAACAAGCTGTTAGTTATCCCATGAGGGAGTGCGGAGAAATATCCGCGCTTGTTCAGAATGACTTTTCTGTGAGAAGGCACGACTGCGGGCGATCCACGAAACAAAACAGAGGGTGGGAAACATTCAAAAACCAAAGATGTTATGAGACGATATTTGGATTTTTAATTTAAATTAGAAGTAGGAGCAGCTTGTGAGGCGACATTGCTCCCAAGGCGCTGTTGCTCTGTGACTCACTGCTGAGGTGCTCCAGACTTTTTCCACCGGGAAAACCAGCAAACACACTGACAAAGGAGAAACACAGTCAATGTATGAACTTGTGCAACTGAATCGAACCGTTCTGATTTCATCACCTGGAACCGGTCCTGCCTGCTTCCATGGCCCTGCTGATGGAACCGGCCTGGAACCGGTCCTGCCTGCTGCCATGGCCCTGCTGATGCCCCCCCCTCCTCTCTACCGCCTTCTGCTTCATGGATCGTGGATTATCTGGATCATGGACCATGCCTACTACTCATTATATGAACAATTTCTGTCATATTCATTGAATGTGCTGTAACTACGCTATTCATTCTGGCCACATGACATCTATTGCTTCTGTCCATCCGGGGAGAGGGATCCTCCTCTGTTGCTCTCCCTCAGGTTTCTTCCCTTTTTTCCCTGTGAAAGGGTTTTTACTATCTTTTTAGGGGAGTTTTTCCTGATCCGATGTGAGGTCCCGGGACAGGGATGTTATGTGTACAGATTGTAAAGCCCTCCGAGGCAAACTTGTATTTGTGATGTTGGGCTATATAAAATAAACTGAATTGAATCATGTGGGGGGAAATATACAGAAGCCAAGCCAAAAAAAAGGGGAATACCCAGAAGGGAAGCAGCAGCAGCAGGTCGCTTCCATTCAGCACCAGCTGAATGTGTTTCGTGTGACATTTAAGGGAATTAGGTGGTGTTAGGAAAAATGACAACCACTTTGTCTCTGTTAAAGAGCTCGGTCGAGGCACGATTTCGTATCGCTCTCACGTGAGCTTTGAAAACACAAAGGAAAATCTTTGCTCGTCTGGTGGCACTTGAGCGCACAGCTAGCCTGGGCGGAAATTTGCAAAAGTGTTGCCATGACTCTGGGCTCGTTTTAGCCTTCTTGCTCCATCTATGTAAGGTGTATAAAAGCTGAATGATGCTGGAATTTAAAGAAAGTATCGCTAAAAGGAACAGACAGCATCACTTTTACTTGTTATGAGATGATCACTGAAATCACCTTTGAAATCTCAGGAGAAAAGCTCACGTGCCTCCACCGACCAACTAGTCAAGTATCAGTTTACGTCTACGTCTGTCCAAAATGTCACCACTTCATCATTTCTATCCTATTTGACATCAGAGTGAAATTGTTATAGTCAAAAACGTGTTCTGTGACCTCTGACCATCACGATTGAATTAGCTCATCCCCCAGTGGAGGTTTTGAAGAAATTCCCTGAAGGCTTTCCTGAGATTTCACGAGATTGGACCCGACAGCTGGCTGGACGGAGGCTTGGAGGCATACAAAATGCATATAGGATCATCAGAAGCTTTCATCTTCAGATTTTATGATGAGCTTTGTGATCAGTTTTACACAAACTCAAATTTCCTTCATTTATATCTAATTGGACTACTCAGAGCATCCTCCAGCTCCGTCCAGATGTCTGCTGGTTGCTTCATGAATCTCCCCCTAAATTGGCCTGATCTTTCATGCATGTGTGTGTGTGTGTGTGTGTGTGTGTGGAGACTGAAGAGGCTGTCCTGGTCTGACCTTCAGCTGTGGGCCAACAGTCCAGACTGATCAGGCAAAGGGAAACCAACTGCCAGCATTACTTTGTCCGCCGTCAGGTGTTGACAACCTGCATAAACATCGCGTGAGAAGCGTGGCTCACCTGAGGGACGAAATCCGGCGTGAATAATCTGAAGAGTCACTCAGATGAGAACAAGTTTGCCCGTGCTAATTCTGTGATAGGAAAGTGACGGTCGAGGACATCCAGGATGTTTACTCCCTAGACAGCTGTGAACGCGGTCAACGCCAGCGTCCGGTGACCAAGGTGTTAGCTTGGTTTGTTGAAATGCTAAGCTATCGCACGGGAATTAGCATTCAGGAAAAAGACTGAATTTTTAGAGTAGAGAGGGATGTGAATGGTGAACGATGCTGCCTCGCCCATTTTAACAAGGAAACACATGTGGCTCCTCCTTGATTTGAGCGTCACAAGAAATGATGAGGAGGCTGAGAGAGAGAGAGTTTCCCCAGGAGAGACACCACATACACTTCAGTAATCCATGTTTTACTTGAATCTATAGATTGAAGCATATGTGCAGTGAGCAAAAAGTGATTTTTACAGTTTTATTTGAGCTAATCCAGTTTCCAGAATTTATGAAGCAGAAATAGTTTTCTCCTTCTTCCTATACCTCGCATCTCGTGACACAATTATCAATTACTGTGTTTTTCCCTTAGTAGCAAATCCATTTTGTGATTTGATAAAATGCTTGTTTCCCCTTTTATCTAGTGAAACCGAAAATATCCTGTTGAGTTTTTTTTTTGTAGACAATGTATAAATGCAAAAACATTTGATCCAGTTTGCAACAATACAGCAATAACAGAGTAACTGTGTTAAGACTTATGCAAATCAATTGAATCCACTGTAAAGGGCGAGCTTATTTTGGATGACTGACACAAATATGATTGGTATATTAGCCTATCAGTCATGCTATTAACGTCTGCCATTATGAATCAGGCTTGATGGCTTGTGATTGGACACTGAAGCATATTGGGGCTCATTAGCCCCGACGGTTCTCAGCAGGTCTGTCCACATCCAAATCAATGAGCTCCTCTTTTTTTTTTTTAAAGGACTATATCAGCTGTGACCTTTTGGAGCAGCGAGGCCAACGTGATGGCAACTTTCCCCTTCACATTAACTCAAAAGATTGATTGGCTAACAGAACCGCGGCGGCTGCTTCACCTGGCACCAAGCGGTTTGGGATTATTTAACAAGGCAAGCTATAGCGATCTGTAGATAACGCAGAGGGCCTCAGGCCGAGGAAAACGACTCCTGTCCTGTCCTGTAATTATGCATGCAGATACTAGTTTCCCACAAGGGAGAACATTGTGTGCTTGGGCTATCTCTGTTGCCCCCTTTGTGCTATGACAACACACACACACACATGCACAGACACACACACACACACTGTAAACCACAGAATGAGTGCTGCCCTCCAGGCACGTCTCCGTCAGTACACAGAAAAACTTCATTACGGCGAAACAAATGTGTCCTCAGCAGGAAATCAGCCCCAGCAGAAGGTGCTCTTCTATACTTGTCTTGACAGTATTAAATTACACTGAAACTGACACCGCTGCTTAGTCCACCAGTGGTTCTGGATGAGCCTCTTGATGTGGGTTGAAAGGCCCAAACAAGCTCTAACACTCGTTTGGTCTCTGAAATGTGCTTTTGATGGTTTCCCTGAGAAACAGCGGCCTGTATTTTCTCAGAAGCGTTTCGCCACGGCTGACGTGATCCTATTTTGAATGGTCCTCTGCAGTAATAAGGTCATTTGTCTTGTGCAAAGGAGAGGGGATCTATAGTTGTCATACTCGGAGCTGGAGATAAATGTGAAAGGCTAAGACTGCCAGTGAAAAGAATTTATGCAGTCAAGCTTTTCCCTTCAGAGGCAGTGTAGAAGAAAAACAAAAGAAACTCAGCGTCTGGAAACAAAAAAGGGTGCAATTAAAACCGCAGAATTGAGAGCAGACGTCTGTTACTTATTGATCGTCTGGGTAACAATGCTCATGGAGAAATATAATCAAATTTGGCTGTATGCTCTTTTTGGTAAGCGTGATCTTGCCCTCTTTATATTGTCTGTGGTGTAGTCGCTGTCATAACGTTGTTTTTATGCATTTATGCAGTTCATGCTGGTGTTAAAGCACAACCTTTCCATCCATCTTCTATCTTTGATAAGAAATGTGTTTGTGAAGGGTCAGAAACAAACATAATCTGGGAGAAAATATGTTTCCACTTGATATATAATAAGGCATTTTTTCGTTTGGGAACATACTTTTTGGATTAAAAAGGTTGTCTGTGAATAAACTGAACAGAAATGCGACCTGAAAAGCCGAGTGGTGAGGGCGATTGCGGCTTTACTTATTGTATTGTAATGATTGACTGAATAAAACACATACTACATACTACTATTAAATAAAGGCATTCAAAATGTCAAAGAAATGACCTAAAAAAAGAAAGAAATGCATGCTGTCCACACAAAAAAAGGCTTCCTTACTCCACTTTGAGCGTCCTTTTATTTAATGCTCTTCTTCCTCTAACACCAAAGTGCTAAATGTTAAAAACACCTCCTCCTCCACCAGTGGCTCAGCTCCTCCACCATCCCATAACTTTCGGGGCGGGCTCAGCCACGAGGCATTTCTTCTTCACTCGGCAGTTCGTCGTCACGCAGTCGAATTCCTCGCTGCGGTTGCAGTGTTATAATTTTTCTTGGATCGGGCAGGAATGAGTGTTTTCACAGCTATAGTGGGAATCCGATTATCATACAGGGATCACAGTCGTCATGGAAACCGAGGATGGCGCACGGTGTTAAGCCCACCCCTTACACATCCGAGAACATTGGGAATTAGTGTGAAATTTCAGCTCCCTTAAAAATAAAGACGTGACAAATTCCGTCTTTCATATCGGACACATTCTCAAGCATCTGACCGTGTTTTGTTTTTATAGCAACCTTTGTCACATGCCTCACAATGTATGCATACACACACATTGATCTCATTGAAAGGTGCCATGGCTACTGATACACTGAGGATTAATCTATTTTAAAGAGTTTTAAAAGTGATTGAGTGACTTTAAATGGGCTCAGGTACAATAAATAACATAAATAACTAAACTCCTATCCAAAAATGTTGATACAATTAAAATTCTGATCCGTTTCGAGCCGCCTGGAGGTGGAAGTAACAGCTTGCCAGACATTTTCTGATCATTTTTTTGGGTGTGCATTGCTCTATGCCTATTAATGTAAAGAACAGGCAGGAACAGCTGTCGCAGCGAGGACATACTGCAGGACAGACTCCAAACAGATTCATGTGGGACGGGAACCTTTGTCAAGCTCTTATCACCAATGAATGCCACATGTTCCTTAATGCACAAAACGGAGAGAGTCTGCTTACAATTAAGCAGATTTTGGCCAAATTAGTGAAAATATAGACATCTGCAAACACAGCATGGCTAAGACAACACATGCATGCGGGAACAAAAGCTATTTATTTTCCAATTAAATGGAATTTCTATTTGTTATTGCCTCATCATTTAAGATTAATGACTTATATATATATATATAGCCGGTGTAGAGCTGGGTAACAGGTCTGTATCATTTGTCGACTTTTATTGGTGTTGTATCTTTATTGGTTGATCCTTTTTCATAAAGCTTCTGTCCACGTTATTAAAAATTACAAGCACATTTTGCTGCAAAACTAACCAAATGAGTTACAAGAGGTTTTGTACGTCTGGTGTACAATGAGTCGACTATTAAATTGATCATCCGTTAATGATTTACGACATCTTTGAAGTGAAAGTGCCCAAACAAATTCCTTTCTTCTAGCTTCTCAAATGTCATCATTTGCTGGTTTTCCTAAGTCTTCTTTGAGAGTAACTTTAATACATTTGAGTTTTGGACATTTTTACCATTTGTACCAACATTTTCAGACTAAAAAAGAATAATCAATCCACAATGGAAATAGTTGATAGTTGCAGCTCTAGCTTAATGTAACACATAGCGATCAAAACTATTAGCTGCAATGAACAATACAATTGTATATGTATATATTTTCTATTTTCATTCATGATGTGATATTCATTTGAACAATACTGCCTAGAGATCAAACACAGTGGAGGGAAAACTCTGCCTCAAAAGTCAGAAATTTGTAAATAAAAGACATCTGCAAACAGTTTTGTTAAGTGAAAGAAAAAGAAACACTGCGTCACGATGGGATGGGCATATATTGTTTAAGCAGATGAGGGCTGAGATGAAGGAACAAGACATAAACAATGCTGCAAAGAGGAGAAGCCGGAGGGCCTCCACACCAGGAGAGGAGAGCCATCTGCCAGCTCGCGCTGCACAAAGCGTCTCTTATCGCCGCCCGTCCTGAAAAGTTTGTTTCACACCTCTCCGTCTCGCTCTTTGTCTTCTTCCTGTCACGCGTCATCTGCTCCTCCTTTCTGCGCCTGCAGTCTGCATTTCCTTCACAACGCAGGTGTAGTATTAAACCGGTGTGGCTTGAGGCTTAATCAGAGCCTGTCGCAGCTCTAAATTACAGCAGTTTATGAATGTTCTTTACCCTCTCATAACATTCCTGGATCATTCACACAATGAAAACGTACAGCCTATGCCTGGGAATGATCTAGCTTCGATTCCCACTGTGTTATCAGGTTTAAAAGCACATCCATCTAATACTACCTTGTCATCCATGAGCAATGAGCAGAGGCTGAAATTGGAAAAGCACGCACAACACTGACAGAGATCCAGTATACCAAGATGATTCGCAAGTCGGTCAGTCAGTGGAAATGCGACTCAGGGTCGACCCTGAACCCTCGACCCCGGAATCCGCCTGCACGGCGCCGCCTCGGGGCCGCAAACAAGCTCCCAACTCACTCTGGTAAACACGACGGCGGCAGCGCAAAACAAAAAAGACACGACTCTGAGCGCTGTCACCACTCGTCACGCTGACACAAAGGAGGATGCAGCTCAGATGCCGCACGAGTAGTATAATAATGTGCACAAAGACATGATAGGATATGCTCTGGATGCTCGGGGACAAACAGATAGGGCCCCGGTTGAATGTGATCGATGCGGGGATCAATGCCGGGGTGCCTGGCGAGCAGTGAGGGCACGGAAGAGGTGGGCGTTTAGAAAGCCAAATTACCTGACAAGAGAAGGTCCTTCACCGGCCTCGTGGCCTTAATTGTGAAGGAGCTGGAGCTGATAGAAGGAAGTAATTAATCTCTTAGAACCACAGATCAGCCAGGATCTCGTTGTGTGATTCTGACCAGTTAGAGCGACATTTCTTTGTTCAGACACATGAAAGAAAGCAGAAATGTGAGTATATATATATATGTATATGAACTAGCTGGCGCCACACACTGCGGTCGAAGGTTAGACTCCCTCCTTAGTGCCAGTCAAGCTTACTAGAGCGTGATGCGGGTTGGATTGATTGATGGAGGGGAAAAGGCAGCTGGGGAAAGAGGAAGTGCACAGGAGAGAACCCGAGGTTAGACACTGTCACTGATCTGACTGGTGCATTCAGGGGAGAGAAGACAAAAAGGTGTTTTTCAGCTCACTAAAAGCTCTTAAACCTTCAGCTCCGGCAAGAGCAACACTTTCTTGTCAAGACGGATGGGAACACGGAAAGAATAATATGATTGACATCACATTTTAGTTTCCAATTACACCAGCCGATGTTAACACTGACCTCCTCCACCTTTTTTTTCCCCTCTCGTCAGCGTCTGCGTCGTATTAATTTTTGTCACTTACGATACATGCAGATTTTGCCGTGATTGTTTGCAAAACAGATTTGAAGAATGTAATTACTTCTGAATCAGGACGCAGTGTAGCGATTTCCATCTGCTGGACTGACACCTCCCGGACACGTTGGACATAATGACAATTTGTGCTGTAGTGATGAACGGCAATTAAAACTCGAAGAAAATCATCTGTGAATAGAAGGATTTGATATGCAACAGTGACTCCTGAAGACTGGCAATGTTTTTCTTCCTGTCAAAAAAAAATACCCATGAAAAGAGAAAATCCAACAATGTGTTTGTCAAACTCTCTACTTTTTGACTTCCCTACTCCGTCTGTGGCTCTCAGACTGAACCCCGTTCTTTCTTCCTGATGACATCTTTTAAAACCGATCGCAAAGATATAGACTTTCATTTTCGAAAAAAGGCTCAGTAGTTATCTCCAACAGCTGGGCACTGGTAGATTTTCTGGCAGCAGGAAGGTGTACGTGGGATGTACATAAACTACGGTGCCCATGTTCATCGTGATGAAGGAAAATGTCACACGGTAATCATTTAGTCAATCAAATGTCCAGAGTTCAAGGTGACAAATCATTTGTTTTGTACGACCCAACGATATTCAATTGAAAATCCTACAAAACGGGAGGAAAAAACTTCTCATTTGAGAATCTGAAACCAGCCAAATGTTTGCAAAACCGTTTCAGATTCATTTTTGTTTCAGTTTAAAACGAATGAGCACTAAATTAAAAATCCTGAATGAGCATTCGTGAGAGGAACGATTTGGAGAATAATCAGGATCCGTGTACAAAAAGATGTTGCTGTTGTAACAGTAATCAGCTCAGGAATGAACAGAAAGGTTTCTTCCTTTAAATGGTATGGAACAAAATGCAAAACACCAGCCGTTGTAGAGAGAAACCAATTTATTAGTGAGGTTTACCCTCGAAAGGTAGTGAAACAGTTCATGTTGGCTCTTGCACTCACTCCCTAAAGACACTTCATTTCAGATGGTATTCAGTGAATATCAAACTTAAGCCACAATTTTACCACAATTCTACTTTAACAGAAACCTTGTTTCCAAAGCCTCCCACAACTTGGCCTCGAAACTTTCTTCGATCTCAACTTTCCTTTCCTTTCACAAGCAAGCAGCCTCGTGAGAGACGATAGAGGCTGTTTGACACGATATGTCAGTGGCGTTGATGCCGCGACGCGTTCAGGTAACCGACTAGAGTGTGGAAGAGCGGATTTTGTTCATTTGGCTCCAAAATTCCAGGAACTCGTTCCCTCCCAAAAAATTCAGTCACGACTTTTGGCAGCGGGCGAAGACGACGACGACGGATGAAAAATGCATGAGCTGCCGTTAATCACAGTGATCACACACACATCGCTATATCTACACCTTTTTGCCTCTGATCTGAGAGCAGGGGATGTGAAACTGTGTGGAGATGTTAAGAGACAAAGAGATAAAGAAGTGAAGAAGGAAATAAGTGAAAAGTAAGCACTACTGTACTGCCTAAGGAGGGAAATGCAAAATGCACTGATTGTATTTTAAAAGGCTTTTCACACCTTTCTGTGCAAATCTTGACCAAAGCAATGCTGGTGACCTTCATTTGCCTCTCGGTACGTCTCCTCTGCACTCAGCAGGAAGGGGGAGGAACTAGGAAAGCCGTGAAATGTATCCGCGATGCGGCTCTTTTCTCCCTCAGCCCCTCGATCACGACGACAAAACTCTCAGTTTTGCACATGAATGCAGCGTTTATTTGCGTGGGTCTGTATCCGGTGCCTGGTCGCTGAAAATGTAGGCCCTGCGAGACACACAGTAATGGGATCTGTGTCACCCATAGTGGACCTCCTTCGATGGTGGTACCTGATAATGTACTCCAAAGTGGACATCTAAGATCAGCGATTACCCTCCATTTACTGCAGCCTGCTCTCCTTCAGGACATGTCGATGCATCAAAGGACAGAGTTCGGTGAAAATGTCAGATTTTGAAGATAACCTTCCGGCTTTTTCCTTCCTGTGACCGCCTAATTGCAGTAAACCGGGATTGACTGGAAGGTTACAGCCACTGACCCTGGTAAATGGAAAAAGGGAGCCGCTGGAAATCCAATTTTTTTGACTACGTAGTTGTTTTAGTGGATGGCGTGTGGACATTTGAGACTTTGATCAACAACAACCAACAGAAGAGAAGGGGGGTAAGGTCACCAACAATGCAGTTAACAAATACATTCTTAATCTAAGTGTCTGTTACATAATTCATTTAGTCGTTATTAGGATTATTATCATCTGATGCCATCTATTTATTTTATTTTATTCATGTTGCACATATTTAATTCGTCATAGCATCTGTTATGCAGATGCGCTTCCTGACGCAGCACACGATACCGACTCAAACATAATGGAAAATAATGGGGCAGATCTATTTAGCTCACTCCTTATGTTTATATACTATAAACTTTATGAACTAACAATTTACTGCTGCATTAGAAAGATCGAAAAAGCCGGACCGGTGCATCCCTGGAAGAAAAAACCCAAGTTGGGGAAAACCACTCCACTCCACTAACCCCTCCACTCGACCTTTGCTAACATTAGTTAGCGAAGCCTTCATTAGCCTTCATTACTTTAGTACACTGTCAAAAATATGACATTTGCAATGCATGTGTTCAGGTTCATACATGCAAACCAAAGAGTGTAGGTCCAGACAGGTGCATGCAAACAAACTTTGACATTATTTATTCAGAAAACGTACTCACTGAGGCTAAATACAACAACGGTCATAGGCCAATACATACTATATATATTAAAAGTTTGTGTAACCTTTTATTGTACTACTGTCTGTAAAATAAAGTGGTAATGGGTGTATATTCGCTGCTTTCTTTTAAGATCGACCACACTATGACATATGTCATTAATTTATCCTAACATGCTAAAAGCATGTTAGGATAAATTTGCACTTTGCTCTGATCGTATAAAAATCTTTTCTGATCATCATCTTTCTCTCTCTCTTAGTTTGAGCTTCAATAGAGTTGAAGGACAAAACTTTTCCATCGCTGTGCAACATCAATCCAGGTGAAGCAAAACAAGAAATGATTTCATATATTCTGACCATGGCACAGTTCTAAAAAAAGGATATTTTCTTTTATCAGTATTGTTTTTTCTTTGCTTGGTGCTTCTATTACTGAAAACCAGAAGGTTGTTGCTATGCAACAATTCAATATGTTTGAGGTGTGCTACTCTCAGGTTTCTTTTTACCTCTCAGTAACCTGTGCTGAAAGAATTAGCACTTTCTTGGCGCTGTGAGCTTTGCCCCCCTTTCCTCTCTGTAAATAGAGGTGTCTGGTGGATACGCAGCCTTCTGTGGAGTCATAGATGTAGTGATAAAAAGCAGCTCACATTTTTCCGCTCAGATCGCTGCAGACAGCACGTCGCTTTACACGGCGCAGCGGCGAGGACGACAGCAGCAGCGCACCGAGATGGAAAAAAAATATATCCTCGCTCCATCCTCGCTCCTTTTCTTCACTCTAAGCTCAATTCACATCAACGCTCTCTTCATGCGCCGCACCTCCTGCTCCTCTGCTTAGAAGCTGGGTATTATTGATGGAGGAGGAAACCGACTACGTCAGGTCAGAGGGCAAAAGCACACGTGTGACCTCGCAGCAGCACCGCCGGTTTGACACAAGTAAATTAACTTGACCGGCAGTCTGACTTCTGTCCAACCTGCCACATGTGTGACTGTTTCCCACTGGGGCACTGTCCCCCAGTTTATTAGCTCCAGTTTAACACACAGCGTAAAGAGCAGAGAGAAAAAAATGACTTTTATGGTGCCGACAGTTGACGAAGGGCAGAGAGGAGGGGACCGAACGGACCGATGACTCCCAGTTCATAAAGGAACTAAAAACAGCGGCGCACGTGTCTGCCTCTTTTTCCAGACCGTGTTATTAACGCACCAGCGGAAAACACTTAACTCGTGCCCATTCAATTATGCTAATGCATACATATACAAATGACCCGGCTTAATTATTAGCTGTCTCAATTAGGGGGACATGTGTATGGGGGTTCATTCAAGAGAGAGAGAGTAGTGACGGGTGGTTCACTGACCACTGGTGATAACAGAAGCCTTAGGCGCCAGACTTGTATTGTTTCTGTCAGCGGGCTGGAGATCCTCTGTACTTGGAGGACATGCAACGAGGCACGAAATCAATGTCATGCCGAGCCTGCATTTGCATATGTGTGTGTGTGTGTGTGTGTGAGAGAGTGAGACAGGGTAAATGTATGAACAGAAGAGGCTCTTATCTTTCCAACTTCTCTTAGTGTACTGAGAGAGGCTGCATCCAACATTTCCCGTGAGCGCCATTACCAAAGCTCAGAGAGCAAACTACAGTGAGCTTTCATCCAAACAACTCTTTTTCACGTCTGATTTCGCACCCACTTACTGTGTTAACTGTTATCACACACAAGATGTAAGATACATCTAATTCATTTATGAAACTGGCTGATTTGCAACCAGCTGTAGCACACATAGCCTTGTGTCTTAAATTGTGTTCTCCGCCGCATTAAAGTCTGATATGTTGTAATTTTGTAAATATATTTGAATGTTGGCCAAACCCAACCAATCCATCTAAACAAGCAGACTGTCTTTTATGAACTCAAATTCAAGCTGCTCGTTTCCTGACATGTTGTTTGGGCATAAAGCTACGGAGCCATATGAAAGTGCATCATGTGTATCCCTGACTGCAAGCAAACAAAAGATGAAATGCTCCAGTGAACCGCATGCATTGTGGCAAAAAAAAATAAAATAAAAAATTTGCCAACTGTTGTCAATATTTAGCCGAGCTACCTGGATAAGTACTGAGCACAGTAAGTGTTGGTTCGTAAACGCAAATCGATTAAAGCTCATGCATATTAAACCTTTGCTGTGACAGCCCTTTCAGCAACCAGAATGTAAAATCTGCCAGTCCCCACAGTATATTTAATCACCATATGAATAATCTTTACAAACAAGGCAATATCCTCCAGCTCGTTTGACACTCTGAGCTCGCGGCAAGTCTCATTATATTTGCTGTCATTCCTAAAGTCTCCATTCCTGTCTGATGCTGGCATTTTTTTTCCGGTCTATCGGCGCTGTCCGCAAGAGGTGGTGCTGAAATGTCACCCTCCTCTGCCCGTGTCCACCTCTCTCCCCCTGACAGTGAGCCGCTGTCCATGGTTCTGAATCAGCGCTGCACGACCTGAGCACAGAAGCTGTGCCCACAGAGGGGGAAAAAATAGGATTGTTGTCGCCGGCTGGGTTACTGGGTGGAGCAGATTGGACTTCGTCACAGCCGGGTCTGTCTGAACGAGGCAAACAAGCCAGAGTCTCAGCAGGCAGGGAGCTCCACGCCCTGTTTGCTTCAGAGCTGTCACATGTGACAGCGTCATCTACAAAGGGATGGGAGGCCTGAATACATCTCTTAGATGGAAATAAAAACATGAGATGGGTAGGGGCTGGTTGGAGTATTGTGTGTGTTTCGAGGAGAATTCTCTAGGGCAATAATGTGGAAAAAGAAGAAAGAAGAAAAAAAACAGAAATGCTATCAAAGACATCCCCAGTCCTCTCTAGCTCTACTTAAAGCCTGTGTTTTAACGTTCAGTCCAACGCATTGTGAAAGTGCACCCAGTGGGATGTTGTTTGAAAAGAACGGCTGATCCCTGCTCACGAGAGGCCGGCCCCTCTCCTGGTCCTGACTTTCCCCGGAGTAGAAAAAGCCGGCCAATCAGAGGGGAGGAAGCAATGAGTCACGGTCACGGAGGGAGCGGACTGCATCCAGTGGACCGAAAGGAGCCGCCTGCCGCTCTGGGCAGGGAAACTGTAACGTCCGCGGAGGGAGTGATCCGGCCAGAAGCATTGCACACAGCAACACACACGTACAGGGGGACGCATGTTGCTTTATAAATGCATTCTTTGTTTGGCTAAACTGTAACAGATTTAATGTCAAAAGTGTCCTCTTCTCTATCACACTTTGATGTTTTGCTCTCTCTCTCTCTCTCTCTTCCATAACATGTATGAGACAAGTCAGTACTCTCTAAATGTCACCACCCCCTTAATAACTAACTAAACACTCACTGTAACACTGCAAGGTTGTGTGAAGGTCAACATTTTTGCCTCGATCCAAATGCAACTGTGTTTAAGCTTGAAGTCCAGTGCGTGTTATTCAAGGCTTTACAGCTGCTAGATAAACAAAAACACTGTGTGGATGGGCCGTGTGAATGAGTGCTAGAGACGCTCATCAACTATTGATGCAATGGGAGATCTCACAGCTGGAAGCCACACACAGACACACACTCAGTAGTTTTTGAACCACATGACAATGCCAGTGGGCGAGATATGCCACGAGAAAAGGATTGAATTGTTCGTTTCAAGAGAGAAGAGAACACAAATCTGCAGGTAACAATGGCAACAATATGAAAGGTGAGCAGCTTGTTTGGGCCCACTATGGGATGTGCAAATCCCTTTTTCACAGAGCATTCAAAGTGGATGTGAATAGAGTTTAATGGACCTTGGGTAGGTAATAAAGGATTTAGAAGCTGGTGGGGAAATTAAGTCAAAATAGAACTGAAATCCGACTGAATTAGTTTTTGCGTTTGTAAAGACTGGAGCCGTGTGTTGGCTTTCGTGGATTGCTCCGGCTCGAGACAATGGAATATAATAGACAGGAGCCTCTTTTTATGTTTCTAAATGAGAGAAGAAGAAACATACCTATTATAGTGCAATTTGTATTAAGAACGGAGGCGCTTTTGTTCTGCCTTTGGCTTTGTTTAATAGTCATACTGTACATCAGCATGCATGAATGGAGGTGAGGGTCGGAAGGAAGGGAGATCGACACATACTCAATTTAAATCTGGGATAATGAGAGTAGAGAGAGAGAGGGAGAGAGAGAGAGAGAGAGAGAGAGAGAGAGAGGGAGATATAGGCCATGATGACATACAACAAACAGCATGACAAACAGCAGTGATTTGATTTGATTACAGTGTAACTTCTCATTAAATGACCTGGGTGAGGAGGCCACGCTGTCGTGATTATAGATACAACTGCAAGAAACCCGGCAGGTTTCTCCTTTCTGTGAGGGACCAGCTGCCTCCTCTCGTACTATAACGACGCCAGCGTTGTCAGGCTGAGCCTAAGTCTCCCCGGCAGTCTGCTTATCCCTGCCTGTCACCGCTGCCACGGATCGCAAACCACTATTGGGACCAGTTTTCAAGCGACGACAAAACATGAAGCCACAAAGAAAATCATCAGGGGACAAATGGAATATATGTGTAGAAATGCCAACTCCAATCTCCAGTAGGCGTGTTATAATCGAGGGCGAAAGGAACTGTGCCAAAACAAAGAAAGTGAGACGGAAGGAAAAGTCTTTCCACTCTTTCCAGTTTCTCCACGTATCATCTAATCTTGTAAAAAAAAAAAAATTGTATGAATCTCTGTCATTGCAGATCTGACATGCCCTGACATGTGTCATCCTGGATGAGCTGAAGTCCAAAGGACACTATATCTCCTCATCTTCATCCTCCTCCTCCTCCTCCTCCTCCTGCTCTATATGACCCGACTCTTTCAGTCACAATTACAGTACAGCGTCCGGCGTGCCATGTTTGCTGACATGCTCTCACACACACACACACATCAATATCAGCTTGTATTCAATCCAGAAACACAACCATGTAAAGCCATGCTATCTCCATCCCCACATTGCCTTCCCATGTATTTAGTGTTTGCCTCTTACCTGGCAGCACGCTGTCCCTGGCTCCTCTTTACAATCCCAGGAAGGAAGCGGGGTTCAGACACAAGTTCTGCCTTCGCCGAGGGAGCTCGATGCTGCACTTTAAGAAGAAAGAAAAAGAAAGAAAAAAGAAAATAAAAGGCTCAAAGCAATGTCCTCTTTTTTCTTCTTCTTCTCTCTCACACACACACAACGGCTCAGGAAGCACTCCCGATCACACACTCCGATACCAAGTCAACAGCTCCGGCAAGCGAGCAGCTCGCTATTCCTCCCCTCTCTCTCTCCGTTTCTCTCTCTCTCTCTCTCTGTCTGTGACACTCACCTCCTCTCCTCCCGCCCACCTCCTCCAGCCCCCTCCCCCTCCTCTCGCTCTCCGTCTCTCCCTTCGCTCGCTCTTCCATTAGACAAAAAAAGCACACACCCGTCCCCTCTCTATCTCTCCGCTCACTATTTTTTCTCTGACATCCCCCCCACCCCCAGCCACCCACTCACACCTTCTGCTGCGTGAAAACAAATAATCAGCTGGAGACGCGCTAAGAGACGTGCATTTCCACACACCACCAACAAACTTGTTCCTCCGTTTCGTGGAGCATTTCATTTTCCCTTGGAGTATAAGACAGAGCGCATCGTTCTGGTAACATCGGATGGTGTGATTGATGGATAATGAGGCATTGATGCTGCACGTGATTACAGTTCTGACTCCCCTTTTTTTAAAGCCATAACCGCCGCTCATTCTTACTTATTCCTCCGTATTCATCCTCTCCATCCCCTCTCTCCCCACCTTTTCACTTCCCTCCACCAGGTCCCGCCGGTGTATTTGATGCCTGCTCACGTGCCGTTCCTCAGACGGCAAGTCAAGGGCATTCCCGGAGTGGGCGTATGCTAATACTCTGCCTCAAGGAGCTGCCCGCCGTCCCATCCGACGCTCAGCCCGACCACATGTGGCGCTCGGATCTCCCAGGGAGGGAGCGGCAGTGGCAGAGGCAAAAGGGGAGCAGCAGGAAAAAAATTATAAATCTGTCGAGACTCATTTCAATCACTGAAATGGACACGGAGAACTTTTTCTAGAGGTGATGAATGGTGCTTTATTGGCATGACATGCTGAGGCACTTTGGTCTACTGCCATAGTGTGTCCAATCAGGTATGTTGTAGGTGTTTATCCATTATAGTCAAGCATAAACTCGCAATCAAACATATTTAAATAATAGTGATTGGAGAATAAAAAACTGTTATTGTATACAGAGTTATTGATTGAACCCTATGTATAGATTTGTACTAACATGCACCTATTTGAGCCTGTGCACGTATCCAGTTATGTATCTGTATTGCATTAAATCATTGTTATCAAAAGAAATACGGTCTTGACAATTGCAATCTTTTTTTCAATTACCTCTGTACGCTTCTCCTTTTATCTTTAGAAATATACAGTGGACATATTTAAATTATCTTCTTTTACATTACAGTTTTATAGTAAATGAAATCTATTTCAGCCTCTATATTTAGACTTCTAATAACTTTGAGTTTGTGATAAAAGCATCATTTTCCGAAACTGATTAAAAAGAAAAACAATATAATACTTTCTTTGTAGCGGTCCAGTATTTGTGTTTTGGTTAATACACATTAAGTTGTTTGTGTCACGGACAGGACTGTGATAAATGTCTTGTGGCATGGAAGATGCACATCATTTATCTGGTTCGTTATGGCAGCTACATTTCATGGACTTAAAATAAGTGTGGAGGCAGAGTTGCAACAACACGTCTAAGATGATACTTGACTGGTGGAGGGATGAATCCTGAGAAATATGCAACTTTAACATTAAACCTTTGCCATTATAAAAGCCTAAATATGCTGATAATGGATGTTTATCCTTTTTTTCTGTCTGCCCTTCCAGCCACACACACATTTCCTTGACGGGTCATCTTGCATCCAATCAATCCTCTTCTCGGGAAAACCTTGGAAACCTTCAAAGCGTTTGCTCGTTTTGCCCATGGATTAATTATGAGGAATGTCAAAGGTCGGCAACTCTGCAACTTCTCTCTTCTACTCTCATTTGTGAGCTGCTGGAGAAACAGGAAGTCTGCAGCTAACTGTAACTCTGAGAGATGTGTTGACCGCGGGCGTGAGCAGATGTTAAACGTGTGTGAGACCCAGTGTGTAAATAAAGCGCACCGGTTGATAAAGCGCAGTGGGACACACGACCCTATTGACAACACACACACACACACACACACCCACACCCACACACACATTAAAGCTAACAGACATCTGGGATAGAGGCAGAGCAAACAGGGAGTCTGTGTTAATGATTACCAACTGACACCCTGCCTGGACGCTGCACGGCTTGCTACTCTGTTCATAAGCTTCGGTTCGCTGGCTCTGTGTGTGCTATGTGTGTGTCTCTGTGCTGTGTGTCTGCGGGGGGATCGATGCCGGCTGAGGAAACGTGGCCGGTGCAGATTTGTGGCCCACATTCTCATGGTTCCACCCTAATGAGCAGGAGAAGAAGTGCGACCGTGCTGCCGGCTATGACGAATATCAGCGGTCTATCCCAACAGAGCTGGCTGAACACACATCCCAGCTCTGCAGAAGACATCCACTATCACAGCTGGCAAGAAGATAGATAATAGTTTGGGCCAAACTATTTTTCTGAGCAAGAGCTTAAACACTCTAGTAAGTCTATATTTGTTGATTTGTAGATGGATAGCTCTCTGAACAGGAAAAACGTATGCAGCTACATGTTACTAATGACTGAACTGGGTCTTACTTCATTCCCTCAAGCGCAAATTGTGCCTCTCTTATCTGTGTGTTGAAATAACTATATTAAAAGACAGAGAAGAAGATTTATACTGTGTAAAACATCCTGTTTTCTGCTGGAAATAATATTTCCTCAATGAAATGGAAACCTTGTGATTCTTGTATTCAGAATCCATTAAATTCTCACTTTATTATCTCTGGTATTTTGGAGAATACATGCTGGATACAGGTGTTGACAGTTTATTTGTAATAAAAAGAAGAACGGGGTTTGCTTTAGTTCAAATATAAAGTATGCCTTTAAAAGCAAAGAAAACTATTGAAAAAGTGATTTCTAATAAATGTAAAACACAAAAACCATGACAGCGTAATATAAAGAGAGGGCCAAAAACATTATGAACCATCCTAACAATTCATTGAGAAAGGAACATCGAAACTGGACATAATGACCAAAAATAAGTTTTAAAACATCAGCACTCAAAACCTTTTTTCGTGTTAACCAAGGTGGAACCACTTCTAAGTAAAGTATCTACTGAAACACCCACGTAAACTCAACAGAAGAGCTTAAAACGTTGAATCTTTTAAACCTGGAGCCTGTCAGTGGTGAACCTACATGGAACAAGAGAGGAAGAAGGAGGAAGAGGGGTCAACAGTGTGAGAGAGGAAAAAGGTGGTGAAATAGAAAGAAGATGGGTGAACAAAAAGGACAATTTCCCAAATGTCAGGAGCATCTGAATGGTCACCTTTCTACACTGCAAATAATGGGACTTATTCATATACCAAGAGAGAGGAAGTGAAGCTTTTGAAACTCTTCTATATAACAAAACAAACTACTGACTACCTTGCTCTTGACTTCAAACAATAAAATATTATGAATTTCTAACATGCATAAACATGCCTTGGCAGCCTATTTTGCATTTGCTACCCTCAATATAGGTTTCCTTGTGGGAAACTGGACTCATTTGCTTTTAAAGAGTATTAAATGTGCTGATGTGATTGTTCATGAGTGTTAGACATACTTCAAAGATGAGAAAGACAAATTGTTTGTCTGATGCCAACATTGCAAAAGAAAAATGTAGCTTTTTGCAGCATATGCAAAGCTAAATAATGATCAGGAAGATTTGTTTGTGTGGCAAATACACTTTGGTTGGAGTTAATAAAAACACGTTAAACTTTAATTGCATGTCTGTGATGGACGCTAACTCCAGGCTCCTGCAAACCGTCAGAAATGCTACACAGGCATTCGCTGCAGAATTGTCTAAAATTGTCATAATTCTTTGGAACGCTGCGCTGCACTTTTGGCTAAACCTACGACCGATGAGTGCATTCAAACTGTAAGTTAGGTGCTAGCATGGGTTATAGGCGCAGTACATGTATTCCATGTGATCACGTACGAGGGAGTATAAAGACAGGGGGCTTGTGGGAGGGCACCTCCGTGGTTGTGTTAACACAAACATCGATCTCTCCTCAAACCTAACTAAGTATTTTCCGATCTTTTCCTAAACTGAACTGAACAGGTTCCTGTGAAGATGGAACTTCCTTTAAAAAAAAAAACCGTATAGACGCAACGAGCGGAAATTGGGTCGCTCAGTCTAACTTTCGCAGGACAACGCCCGAAAAATGAGAAGTTACTTTTGGTAAGATATCATACGAACTGTTGTTTGAGGATCATTTTTCATGTGTAGTCCGGTGCACTTGCCATGCAAATACTGCCACCCCTCCCTCTGCAAACAGCACGCTTGGAGGCACTTTGATTAAAAAAATGAGCACATCCACATCAATCCCTCCACATCAATCCCTGCAGATATGCTCCTGCCTTTAGCTGGTAGTGGGTTGTATAAAATCAAACTTGAATTCATTCATGTTGTATTGCTACGGCCCACCCAGGGTATCCAGTGCTAATTCTTTCTAAGACAGAGACATGCGCTTCCAAATGGAGGAAAGTAGCCCTAATTACAGCTGATGCTCTCATTTAATCTCTCCCTCTCTCTCTCTCTCTACTGCAGGCAGGAAGCTGCCACGAATCACTTACAGCTTTATCAGTGGATAAGTGGCTCTTCAAATATGGAGCTATTCAGAGAACTCTTTTCAATACACACAGGTGCTCCTTTCACCGACACCCGGCGTCTCTAACCCACATGCATGCTGCAGATACTGGACACGGACTCCCACACAGACTCCCACACAGACATGCACACATACACACAGTTAAACACACAACACCTGCTGGGGTCACTAACGCTTGCCAATGTCACTGATGTCACGCAGATGTCTCGCTGGTCTCTTAGGCTACAAGAAGGGCAGAGGAAGACAGAGGAGCTGCTTGTTTTTCACACTTTTTAACTGCTGCTCACAACTCTAGTGGGTTATAATGTTACTTAAAGGACCATAACTGAAGTTTGTAATGTTCAAAACTCTTCATCCTAACTAATGTTTATCCATTTATATGGTTTTCCTTAAATGTTTTATTATCATCTCGTCATTTAAATAATCATGGTGGGCTTTTGATGTCATGGAAAGTCTTGCTGGTGTGGACATTTTGTGTAAAAAATGCACACGATTGGTATTGGATGTAGTCCTCTATTGGTATCGATCACACTTATATGGTTCTGGTATTCATACTGGTATTGTAATTTTGTTAAATGATACCCAGCCGTACAATGAGCATTTAAAAAGTACCGGACACACTTGCAAAAGCATGGCAAAGTAAGTGGCAAATTGCTACATAGCTTATGTGTCTGTTTATTACTTTCATCTGAACATAAACCCAGCGGACGGCCTACTGATCTACTGTTTACTGGAGAAAGTCTATCAGCCTTTATCTCCTTCTGCTGCTCACAGAGGTCACGTCTTACTCATCCCAGCAGCAATAATTATGATAGTCTTATGGAGAGATGAGTGGCCTTTTTGACCTGAGAGTCCCCTTGACTCACACACATGAGGAGAGGAAAGCAACGTGAAAGGAATTCAGTGGGACTGATGACGAGAGCCCTTTTGCTCTGAAAGAGACACTCACAGCACAGTATGAGGAGTACACATCTTACGCAAATCAACACCAAGGAGCAGCTATTTGTGCAGAAAGGGAACAATGTGTTGTTGTTTTTTGGAGGGGCCCCTGTTTGGAGCGGGATGGAGGTCTCAGCGCTGCCTGTTAGAGCGGCCGGGACCGAGTCTGTGGAGGCGACTCAGAAGCAGGATTAGTGGGGATTTAGAGAGCAGTAATCACCATTGCCCGTGGAGGGCGTGGTAATTAAATTACCTTCGCTACCCCGTCACTGCCCAGCCACACAGAGCCTCCTAGGTCAGCGAGAATGACATTTCAGAATATACAGAATGTTGGCACCTGGGCGGGTATCACACAGATTGCATCATGTTCAAGGTAAATATGTGATTTTTTTTATTTAAGTCACACGGCATCATCAAACGACGTATTTGGACATGCATGACTGTGTGAGTACATGATGGCAGAAGGCGTACATTATGTCGCAGCACGTTGTCAGCGTTACGCTATCCCAGACAGCGGCACATATTTTAAGTGGCGGGATTAAGATGAACGTTCCCAAAGTGGAACTTCCGTTAGCAATCAATCACGCGGCTAACTCACAAGTCCTTTTATGGATGCAAGTTGTGACACGGAGTCGATTTGTGGTTAAGTGAGAAATGCGTTGAGGTTAAAGACCAGCTGATTTGGGAGGGAGAGAAATAAGAAGCACAGAGAGAGAGAGAGAGAGAGAGAGAGAGAGAGAGAGAGAGAGAGAGAGAGAGAGAGAGAGAGAGAGAGAGAGATGCGTGGGAGTAGCAGCAGCTCCCACACAGGCAGGAAAGTCACGATCCACCACGGAACAGCACTCGCTCTTCTGCTCTAACTGACATCAACAACAACAACAACTCCCAAATGTACTCTCACCTTCATTGAAAAAACAATGTCCAACATGACACTTAAATACAAATCATCCATTACAATACCCATAAAGCGCTTCATTAAATGCATCTTGGTGCCATGAAAGCTTAGTGAGCGATTGCTATTTTAAATTGATTAATTTCTCAACTCGTGCAGTGTGACAGTCCCCCATCGCTGTGAGTTCAGTGCTGCAGCAGTTACATTTCAAAGTTTCATTTCTGCACAAGCGGAACGTATACGTAAACGCAAATGCACGCCGGCATGTGAATGTGGATTCACCGACACACACTCAACCAAATCACATCATCCTCAAACACAGACCTACATTCTTAGCCAGGGATAGCAGCCTCAGTGAAACACATTTCAACATGTCATTTCCCCCACTTCCCACCACCCATACTTTTGGCGCCCTTGGTCAAACCACACCCATCTTTGAATTCAGCCTTCATTTTGATCTAAAAAACGACCACATCTTGCACAGTTGTGACGCTATCATTGAGGCAAAATCTATAAACAGAGAGACAAAATGAATATTAACATATAGTGTGTTGTGTTAGTATAATATAAGACCAAGAAAAGCAGCAAATCCTCACATTTAAGAGGCAAGACCTCATTTTTCAGCTATAGATTTAGTATATAATCCCTGTCTCACTCCTTAAATTCTAACTGTCTTTTTGCTCAACTTTTCTTTTGAGAAATGAATACTGACAAAAGTTATTTTGGTGGATATGTACTCTGTCTCTATGCTGAAAGCAGTCTGGTGGTTAGATCCCCGCCTTGCTGTGCCCAACAGATATTATAGTACACGGCAGCACAATTGCTCATTAAGCAGAATTGACGCTGTCTGTCAAGCATCTGTGTTTGGGGTGGAGAAAGGCGGCCAGCCATATGTTTCCAGGGACTGCAGAGGATGATTGATGCCCTTATTGTTCATCAGGTGTTAAAAATCCCAGACACCCTGGGGTTGTCCTTTTTATTTTTTCATCATCTTTTCCACTTCCTGCTGGGGGGAAGCAAAGGGAAACGGTCGGATTGGCAGCTCTCCAGAAGCAAGTCCACCAACAGACACGTATCGCATATCATTGCCATTCCCGTCTCCTGCAGCCCACTGGAACATGTAGAGGACATGAGAAGCTGCTGCCAGATACCTTCTACGGCACCCGGCGGGTGTGATGCTATCAACTTGGCAGAATTAGGCCGCCTCGCATAGCATTAATTACAACACGAGATCCTGATCTCAACCTGTAAGAATGAAGGGTGGGGGGGATCTCTGTGATGAAAATGTCCCAGTTACGTAGGCTCTCTAAAGTCACACCCCCTATTCAAAACCCCTAGGAGTCACCTTGACAGTGTCCTTCACGGCCCTCCAGCAACACACGACATACCAGATCTCAGTCTTGTTTAATCAATACAGAATCACAGCAAGAAAATACACTCTTTAGTGTTCTAAACTATGTACTATGTAAATCTATGTAAATCATGATTTCGCCTGATCACATCCACACAGGATGTGAATTACGGCATGAAATTAGGAGAGTAGAAGAAGTAGTAATCACACCAAAAAACTCAAATCAAGCTAAAATTACGACACTTGATTGGCACGAATTTTCTTTCAACACAAATCTGTTTTAATCAAAATACAATTTGCACTGGATTTTTGGGCTTTTATTACACGCCTACTGTAGAAACAAATGATTCACATGTGATTAAAATGATGGTTTCAACAAATATGACATCTCCAGGAATAATTAGTGGTGAAAGATGGGGGTAGAAGGTGTGTTGAACGTCTTCATTTAGTCCGTGTCATGAAGTAAATCAGACACTAATACACTCTTTGTTCTTCAAAGCTGCATTTATTCTCTGGCTAAACTAACAAGCCTGTAGGTGGAGGAGAGAGAGAGACGGGAACCCTGGGACTTGAAAGTTTAACCTCGTACAGCCTTGGTGAACGCTGCCGAATTGCATTGTTTAAGCAAAGAAAATTGGGGCCCTGCTCAGGACTACAGAAGGCGGAAGTGGAGATACACTCCTCCCAGTCCATCTAAACATACCTCTCACTTTTTCTCCCTCTCTCTCTCTCTCTCTCTCTCTCTCCCTTCCTCTGTCTCTCAGTGGACGGCACTCCGCCACTTTGGATATGTCACGGGCAATAAGGATGAAAAATTGGCCTGTTCTTTGGGTCCCCAGTCGGCACGCCGGCTTCGTCCTCCACCTTCACAGGCCTGGAGGAGGCGGAGCTCCACGCTCACGAAACAAAATAGGATTTAACAAGGCCAGAATCACTCACAATGCTTCAGTAAATAGCCACTGAACCCTGCCTGAACCAGCATAGGCGCGGTTGAATACAGACTTTAACATATAAGAGGGGTGTGAGAGGATGGGGGTTGACAGGGCAGGAAGGATTTTACAGAGTTGAATCCTCTATCAAATACAAGTGAACCAACAAGGTGAAATAAAAACCCATTTGCCAAAGTCAGCATGAATAAAGTCACTGTCCATGTATTATCTTTTCATTGTACCAGCTTACTTAATTTCAACTATGGGATTTTGGGAGGACTATTTTCTTTCTTCTTTATTGAGGAATCTTATGATTATTTTCTTGTGTCGACATATTCAAACGCAACAACAGCAATTGTCTTGCCATTTATGAACTAAGAAACCCAAAGACAACTCATCAATTACAGTAGTTTCCAATACAATTTCTGCCCATAGAATAATCAGTTAATTTACTTAGTAAATTGTTCAGCTCTATGTATTTTAGATTAATTAACGCTCTAACAGCTTTGACGTGATCGCAGACGCAGCATTATTGGGGTCATGTAACTTAAGACAGTTAGGATGTCTAGTAGGACCAAATCATAGACTGTATTAGGGAGTCACTGTGATGTCACCCATTTGTTTTTGGACTGCCCTTTTTAAGCCTTGAGTTCGGCATTCTGGCCATCGCCATCTTAGTTGTACCATCTTGCATGATTGACCATCATGCTGTATTTAAGGTGACTTGAAGCCAGCGATTGAGACCTTAAACTTGTGTTTACAATGTTTACTGAGGTAATAAATAAAATGAGTAGTAGGGTCATTTTATCATAGACTTCTATACAATCAGACTTATTTTTGCATCTAGAGGAGTTGTGCCCTGGTGGCCATTAGAGAGAATGCAAGTTTAAGGCACTTCAGCATTGACTTCACTTTTCAGACCCAGATGTTGCCACCTGGACCAAAAAAAAAAAATCAAAAATGTACCAAATCTCTAACTCTACAAAGTTGTCTGTAGTGCATCTTAAATGGTTCTGTACTGTAGGATTTTGGGAATGTGTGGGAAATAATTAAAAACGTGTTTTACTGTTATAAATCACTCATTAATACAAGCAATTGGCCGTACATGCAGGGTAGGAAGAGGGCCACTTGTTCCAACACTGTACATGTGACTTCAACACATTTCCATATTAATATTGATGTGAGCATGTGCAGATCTGAACAACAAAGCCCCAAGTCTTTCTCTGTACTTAGTATTCAGAATGAGAAACAGTTGGCACCAGATTCCCGGACGACAAATGATTCTTGTACGGTGACAGGTGGATGAGTGTACAGTCTGCTTCTGATTATATTCCCCTCTGAGATGAGGTAAAATCAATAAGATATTATTCAACAAAAGTATTGGACCCATTAGTAATCCATCGACACAGCTATGTTTGCCAGAGAGTAATCTTCATAACAGACAGCTCGCTGGTTTTCCGCACGTTGCATCTAAACAGTGGGCACATCCATAATTGGTCCACCAAGCAGCAGTATTGTCCTCGAGGGTCAAAGCAGACTTAATAATTTTCTATTCATATATTCAAAGCGTCAGCCTCCTTCTGTATACGTAAATAAGCTTTAATCGAACCAGAAAAATATGCAAGTAAGCAGCTTTGGTAAGTCCACACGGGGCGAATCACCTTTTCTGAACACATGTTGTTGCATTTGTATCCAAGTGTAATGTGAGTAAATTATTCTGGCACATCATCTTCCATACCCATTGCAACCATCTGAAGAATATATCCTTATTATATTCATAATATAATTCAAATATATTAGTTGAGGAGTGCACCCAACAAGATGTCAGGTGGTGTCTAAAAAAAGAAGATATTTGACAGGGGACTAATACTTTTTTCAATGAAATATAAAACATGGACAACATAATATCCTGAAACACAACAAACCCCAGCAGAGTTCCAGAATTCTTCATCAGGAGCTCTTCCTCACTCTCCAAGTTCTCTTACTCCCATGAATCGATACCAAAGCTACTGATGTGACATAGCAACAAAAAAAACTGCAAAGCCTGGCCTTACAAGAGCATATGTCCATTTTACATGTTTATAACACAATTCAACCATAAATATTAACATAAACCATAAATATGACTTGAAGTACTTGAAAGTGACTCGAGATTAGTTATGCAAATATATTTTTTTTTATATCCCTAGCTTGATGCCACACATGAATGCCGCACCTTTCTGGAAAGCTTACGACCTACGGAATCCGCCAATTGCGCCAAAACCACTGTCAGCCAAAGCCTCAGCAAGATATCAAACACATTCCAGGCCAAAAACTAAAATATGACATACTTATGGAAGAAACAATACTTGCTATGGTATGTATTGGTGCATCTGCTTGAGCAGAGCCCCTCTGTTGTAGAACCAGAGGCGTCCAAGGTCCAGGAAGAAAGTATGGGCATTTTTGCTTTCAACGGACCTAAACCTACGGTACACGAAATCTGACTAAATCAATTACTGAAAATATTTAACTTCATTAATCAAAGTCAAACTTTGCCGAGATACCGTTAACATATAGTGCTATAAAGCGATGATATGCATAATTAAAAAGAGGAAATACATCCTGGAAGTTGTTGTTTTTCTTTCCTGTGTTCTATCATCAACCAATAAACCAGTAACACATATACTGCTATATGAACCTCTTAACTGGTCTCACAGGTGTTTTCTGTATATTATACCTTTTGAAATTATTCAAATAGCCGTTGTGGTTGAGGAGATATTCTGTATGTAGTATGGGTATGCAAACCATTCAGAATTTTTTTGAAAAATGGCTGGGGCTTTACTGGGGTTAAAGAAGATAAAATAGCTTTAAACTAAACAATTCCTCTTTCGTGCTTATTTCTTACTTTACTAATACATTTATTGTGGGAGTGGTCCAAAGGCATACGCTCTAGACAGAGAGTCTAGACAGGGAGTCACGTGGGTGGGTGTTAAAATCTCTATGGCTGGGTTGCACCAACAAGGATTAACTCTTAAACTAGGTTTAAACCAGGTTTGTCTTTTAATCCAGTTGCACCAAACTTTAAACCTAGTTTAACCTTAGTTTATAATTAATCCTGGGTAAATCTAATCCTTTGGTAATCTCTGTTTAATTTCCGTTTAAATCTAGATTAAAATAAAATCTGTTGCACCAGTTATTTTAAACCTAGACTAAACCTGGATTAGCAGTTATATTTAAACCACCCCTGGAGGAGGTTTATCTCCGTTTCATTGACAACATGGCTGGATATCTTCGCTGGATGGGGTTAGAGGAAAGAGTTCCTCGCAGGGAAATTAGAGATCGGTTAAACCCGATTGAATTTTATGACAACAGCGAGTTTTCACAGCGGTACAGATTCACAAATGAGTCTGTCATATACCTCAATGGGAAGGTTGAACCAGCAATCACGCATGGAAGTGAGAGGAATTTTGCTGTGCCACCACTTCTCCAGCTCCTAGTAGCTTTGCGATTTTATGCTACAGGGTGTTTTCAGATGGTTGATGGGGATCTTTTCGGAGTTCATAAATCCACCGTCTGCAGAATTGTCAGCAGAGTTTCCTAAGCAATTGCAAGTTTAAAGGCTCAGTATATACACTTTGAACCAAGGAGAGAGACAACAGCTCGATTTTATGGGAGAGCAGGATTTCCGGGAGTAATTGGGGCTATTGACTGCACCCACATTCCCATTATCAACCCAGGTGGTGAGAATGGGGAACTGTTTCGGAATCGAAAGGGCTACTGCTCGATTAATGTCCAAGTTGTGTGTGATGACCAGGCCCAGATCACACACACGTTGTTGCAAGATGGCCGGGATCCACCCATGACAGCCGAATCTTTGACAACAGTCAACTTTGTGCACTGCTGGAAAGAGGGGAGATCCGTGGACACCTAGTGGGGGACAATGGCTATGCATGTCGCCCATACCTGATGACTCCTCTTTTGAACCCTCAGACCCAGGCAGAAAAAAACTACAACTACTCTCACATTCAAACAAGAGGGGTAATAGAGAGAGTGTTTGGGGTGTGGAAGCGGAGATTTCCATGTATACAGGAGGGACTCCGCACAAAATTGGACACTACCCTGACCATCATTGTTGCAGTAGCTGTTTTGTACAACTTTGGGAAGAGAGTAGGAGATGAGCTACCCCAGGAGGATGAGCACCCACTTGAGGAGGATCTGGAAGTGCAGAATGCTGCAAGTGCAAATGGCAATGCTGTCAGGAGAACACTGATTGAAAACCACTTTGCAGCGTAATTAAGGTCAGTATTGGCAGAATAGTGTTTCTGCACTTATACAATAGATTACCTTAACCCATACTTAATAACTAATATGCTTCTTACTTTCTCATCCATACAGGGAGGAACTAACAAGAACAGAAAGACGAGGGGACTGCCAATTTGATTGAAAGAAACATTTTACTGATTACTCCAATAAATACAATTAATATGATTACACAATTTCAGTTTCAGAATTCATATGAGAAATGTTCTATTTGTTGTGACTGGCTTAAATCCAGTAGCCTTTGCTTTTGAAGAGTTATGACCTCTTTTTGTAGCAACAGGACTTTTTTTTTCAATATCATGAATGCATCTCTCCTTCTCTAATGCAAGAAGCTCCTGGTGAGAGCTAATCTTAGGGTGCTTATAGCAGGGGGTTGCACAGGTGATGCTGCTGCTTCCATGTTTCCATCTGGCTCCACTTGCTCCAGTACAATGATAGTGTCAGCTAAACAAAACAAAACATATAAACACATTAGTAATGCATCGGCTCTAACAAATGCTTTGTAGGTAAAATTATAGCCTACTTTCATCATTTTTGTCACGTTATTGCTGCAACTAACGGCGTTGGACAGATTGATAACTTACTGGGGGTGACAGCAAGTATTGAAATCTGCTATTCATAATATTTACAACCTATTTACATGTTCACAGTCACAGTCAGTGCAGTACATAATCAACACAACGATTATAAAATATAGCTAGCGACGTCATCTAGTAGCGACGTAGTTACTTACTTGCAGCTTCTGGGGATGTACTGTCATCTAATGCGCCGTCATCGTCGTAGGGTTTGGGGAGGGGGGAAATCTGCTGCGGGATCATATCTATTATCTTCTTTGACAGAGGATCCGTAACATTTGTTGGTGGTCCTCCGCCGGTTTGAAATTGACTACGCCTCTCTTCCGCCGCATCTTTTTTGGCTTTAGCCTTTAGGTTTTTCCAACAGGCTTTCAGTTGTGCACCGTCCCTCGTCTCTTTGATGCCGGTAGAGCCATTGAAGCGCTCAGCTAACCAGACCCAGCTCCTCTCCTTCTTCTCTTGTGTACTGTTGTCAGTCCTCTTATCCTCAATTGTTACCCCAAACTCCTCCATTAGTTCGGTCAGCAACATCTTTTCAAATGTCGAGAAGTTTGGCCCTCTTTGGCGTGCCATAATAGCTAGCAAGCTAGCTAAAGGGACGGAGTTGATTAGCTATACCCGCTGTAGTGGTCTGCTATAAACGGTAACTAACGGTAACTAACGGTATCAGTAACGGCATGTATTCAAAAAGCAGTTAGTTTAGGAAAAAGAGCGCATGCATTTATTTAGGGCTATTTAGTTCCGTATTTGTTAAACATACATTGTGAATTTGTTTACATTTCGTCGGAATCCATCATGGCGGACATTGCACATAAACTAATCCTGTTTTGACCCTTGTTTAAACTAGTTTAACTAATCCAGGGTTAAAATTAAGATGTGCAACACATCTCGGATTAATTATAAACCAGATTAAACCTAGATTTACTAAACCTAGATCAACTCTAAACCAGGATTAATTTAATCCTTGTTGGTGCAACCCAGCCTTTGTGTTGCTTCTTCCTTTAATCTGTGATGTATGCTTACTGAAGTCTCTATGTGTGTGCTGTTTTTCCCGTAACCATGGTAACTAAACATAACATTGCACTGTGACCCCTGTACATTATAATTCTTCACACTGCAAAGCATGTTTTAGCAATAACAGGAAACATCTGTGGCTCATCTGTGGTTCTTAAAACATGTATTCTTTCCAATGACCTGCAATCGTCAGCAGTTAATACTTGCGCGCATAAGCAGTTTCGCAAGTTTGAACTTTTTCAACTTGGCTCCGTTACTTTGTAATGGAACTTGGTTAAAGCTCGATATCTCTTCAACTATAACTCAACTTTTATCACAAAAAAGACTGGAAATTTCAGCAAAGAGGTGTGGAAAATAGAAAGTAAAGTACAAAGAATCCTTTCATTTGTTTTGGTTCAATGGTATTCCTACCACTATACATTTCAGTAAAAATAGATGTTTGGTGCTTTGTGTTTCTGATGGTTAGAAGGAAAAGAGACTAACCTTTAACTCTACAACGCCTGCTGCAAGTGTGTCTCTTTAAGTCCTCCGCTGCAGTCACTCACCGGCAGATCTAGAGATGAAAATGAATGAAAAATGTTTGTACGAATAAATAAAAAACAACAATCTATCTTATACTAGCTCTCACAGTAAGCTCCCGGTGTCCCTGAGATACTTTCAGGGTTTCCTTAGATGAAAATGTTGCATACTAAGACAATACACCTCCCTTTGCATTTGAAATTTTTGAATAATCAGAGTGCACAATGGGCTCAACCAGCTGTATCCGGAGAGAGATAAATACGCCAACATCTTTGGCCCCTGTTGATTGTTCCATCAGCTCAGTAATCTGTGCATGTCAGTGGTGGGGTGGCAGATATCCATTATCAATGGACTGTTTTCACAGACAATTGGCCATATTCAGGAACTGCCAGGAGAGACCAGCCATGTGTTGGAAAAACCAGTGCAGAGAGCAGCTGGGGATCTCCTCCCAACAGATGCTGCCTGTTGTGGAGGTGTGGGAAGATTTCCAGTACAGCCCTGGTGAGTAATGTTGGGTGTCTGGGTGCTGTCTACTCACCAGCTCTGCTGTACATTGCTTTCACAAGGCTGATAAAGCGTGAATACGTCTTTTAAATGGGGTCAAATTTCACAGGTTTAGAGCTTAAATGAATTGTCAATTAATTGATTAGTTGACTGAGAGCATCTCAAATGTGAGGATTTTTTAATAGGACTGAAAAACAGATGCATTAGCTTGTACACAATTAAATGGATTTAAACATGAAATAAATACAACTCAGACAATTACTTCCTAACTCAGTGCAGCAAAAATAGTACAGAATCAACTCTGTGTCTGGTAACAGAATGAAGGTTTGGGTGAACAGCATGTTCGGAAAGTCTATTCCTTATCCAGACATTAGTTTGTCTACGAAGTTGACAGTTTGACCTGAGGAAATGAGCATGGAGGTGTTAGCAAAGTACATTTCATAGCAATCTGTCCATTAGATGTATTTAGTGTGGAACTGATTGTGGTGTAAGAAAGGTTAGTAAGTGACCAACATTATTATGAACCGTCCTCTGTAGACAATGAATTTCCGCAGCAAATTTACTGGAAATTTGGCCTTTTGGTTTTCAAGATACCTTGTTAGAGACGTAAATGTCTGCGGTGGGTAATTTATGACCCAATGCCATCGCTCGACAAAAGATACCAAAATCTATAGATCATAAAAATCTCACGTACCCCCTGGAGTGCCTCTACGTACCCCCATTTGAGAACCACTAATTTAGGGTCTATGAATAACCCCAACAAATATAATAGAAATGTGTCCATTAGTTTATGGAATACCTTGTTTTTGGTCATTGGTAATCTATGGCTTATACTAGTGGATTGGGATAAAAGGTCAATAAATTACATAATCATTCTGAATCATCCTCTGCGGACCATGAATGTTCAACCAAATCTATCAACATCCCTGTTCTACGGACCCACCAACTATATTCTGATATATTCCAGCAGTGAAGTTGTGTGAAGGTGGTACGACTACTTTTCATTGTCATTCATTATCCCCCTCATACTGTGAAAGCGTATTTACCTGCCAACTGACGCACAGATTAGTAATAGCCATTACCTCTACTTGGCAGGAGTATAAAGGAAAAGTATTTGGAGAGAGCGCATTCATTCTTATTTCACTGCACTTTATACCTTATCAGAATATACAAATTATGATGGAAAGTGAAAAGGTTAATACATTCCATTTAATATAGCACTCGACACATTCATTTCAGTGTATTTCATGCATTGTGGACAGTCACATCATAATATTAGTTTAAAATGATTCCCATTATTATGATATATGTGGTCGTTTAGGATGAATCTATGTCACTTAATGGTTGCATACAGTTGCATTTAAGTGTTTTACATAGGAAAAACTAGCCGAGCCACAGGAGTCAGTCCTTTCCATTTTGCCTAATAACGTCATATATTAGTTATATTTGTATATTGGATCCCATGGGGCACTGATGGACTGCTCTCGACCCTTTCACACTTTCCAGCTGTTCTCACATGTAAATTGCATGTGGAGAGTGCAGGCTGCCCTGATAGCAAGTCCCATTACGATCGTGTGCACAAATCAATGATGCGTCATCATTTGAAGTGAGCTGCTAAATATGCATGCATAACAAATAGCATGATCGGAACACAATGAGGATGTCATCGTGATATTAGTCGCTAGCAGCTCAGTATTTGCCTTTGTGGCTTTGAGCAGCCATCTGCACAAGTCCTTTTGTGAGGCTTCATAGAACACAGTTCCTGTTTCCTGCTGTGTTTTCACATTTTCTCCTCCAATCCTTCTGCTCATCGCTTTTTACCACTTTTTGACACAAAACACTGGGACTCATAATGGTAACATCCCTCTGTTTGGAAGGTATTAATCAACCTCTCCATTACATTTACCTGGATGCATAAGACTATAGCTCTCGTCTCAATCCCCCAAACGAGAAGCTGACGTACTTCTTCAGTAGATTTACTATTTTTCCAGGTAGTTTCAATCATTTATTGGCTTTAAACATGAATTATTTGAATAGATTTGGGGTCGAGAACAATTTAAAAGATGCATTTCAAGTGAAGAATATTAATCCCAACCAAATGTTGGGCTGGTTGCAATCATGCAACTACATCTCATTCCCCTTCCCCCAACCCATATCACTCGCAGAAATGACATTAATTTCTCTCACAGCATTCCAGAGATGGTAAAATGCAACATACACCACAATCTCCATGCTCAACAACCCGTGCAGTAGCTTATGTAACGACAAGATGAGGAGGCAAGGACACAATCTTTAGATATGAGTGTGGACTGAGAACCAGTCGAGGGGGAGGGGGATTGAAGACACTCCACAGGAGAGATATTACCACAGTAATCTACAATCAGAGGGTGAGCTGTGGAGCAAGCTGACCTTGAAGAGTTTAACCTGCCAATCAAAAGAGTGTTTCTCCTCTCTGACAGGCAGCGAGGCAGAACGTGAAGCCCCAGATATGTCAGCTGGGTCATGATGTATAAATGATGTGGGAGACACAAAAATATGTGTGCCACTTTCCACACTGAACTCTGCGAGATTTAGAACACCAAAATGTGCTTTGCATAATGCGGATGCCTGCTTTGCACCAGCCTGTGCTTCGATGGCTGTGGCTGCGATGTTAAACCTCATGAGCAAATCAAATAGTAAGTAGAGTAGTAAGAGTAGATGTGTATTGCTCAATGTCTCATAGTATTACACATAGAAATTACTTTAAAAATATTGTTTTGCTCATGATTAAAAACATGCAGCAAGGCTGCCATTAAAGTCTAATGACTTCTATGACTGAGGCGACATTCACACTAATACGTTTCTTGAACGAAATCATCTCCGTGCACACAAGCATTTTAGCACCGTTTCAGAAATAACAAGAGCCTAACACGCAGTCCCAGGGATTTCAAACTAAAACGGGGTCCGCAGCGTTTTCAAACTTTTAGTTTTAGGGGGTTTGAAAACGCAGAACTAGGCGCAAACGTGGCAAAGGTTATGCTTTTTAAAACGTAGTGTGCATGTAGTCTGAATGTGATGTACTGTAGCAACTAGGCAAAGACAAGCTTACTGTCAAAGCAGAACGCTCCTTAAAATATATTTATTTTTGCTAGACTGAAAAAATTGCAGCATGAAGCTGAATCCTTCGTGCTTTGATATACCACCCAAGTGTCTCCTACAAACGTAATGCCACTGAAATGCTTAGCAACTGTGTTTCCCCACCATGCCTCACAACGGCCGCGCTGCACTGTACGTCTACTTAGGGCAACGCTCTTTGTGCATCAATCTCCACCAGGTGACTCGGCCTACCATCTGCTCCGAGGAAGACACTTCCACCGGTCAAGCAGTGAAGATATTTAAAGCTTGAACTCCACTGCTGCTGTACAGTACATCTCTAGGTTTCATTACTGCTGTTTTGCTGCGTCCTTCTTCTCTCTTAAAGTGAAATTGTAACAAAAGCCCAGTGAAAGACTGAAGTTCACAGGTGGGGAGGAATATAATGTTGTGAAATGAGACGTCTGACACCGACACCCTGCATGCTGTCGTCCCATTTTCATCTTCCTCCTGTCTTTTCGTCTTATGCAGCCTTTCATCTTTTGCCGTCAGCCCAGAAACAATTTTCTGTCGTCTATAACAATGTTATATTCTTTGGATTGCTGAAGAGACAGTGAACTCTGAATATTACAAGGTGCCGCGATTGACATCCGACAGAAGAGCGAATAAGAAATGTAAAGCTGTAACCTGGCACTGAAACTTGTGTTTTAATGATTCTTCCAGTCAGAAAAACTTCCATGTGACTCTTACCCCACTATCCACCATCCCAACACCCCATCTGCTGTTCTTCACACCAAAGAGTTTGAATCAAGTCTTTTGGGGGAGAAATGCTGCACCTGGGTAAAAGAAGGCAGACTGTAGCAGCTGTGGCGTTGGTGGATGAGTTATTCTGTCGTGACACAATTGCAATCCTCTCCTTCTGCTTTTGATGGCTGCTCACTGGGAGAGTAATTATGAACCCCAGAGATCACTTTGAATGTTAAACCCCCCACATGTGGAGGCAGTCGTTTCAAATTACAGCAGTCAGGGGTTAGTTTTGACAAAAAGGTAAGTCTTTAAAAATACGCAAACTTTAGTCTGTTCAAGCTAAAAGGCCACGTTAAAGCTGTCAAAGACTGAATTGTGGACCTCTTTGAAGGAAAAACATGAAAAAATTGCTCTTTTTATAGCGTCGTTCTATGCTGTTTCGCTGTGATGCATCTTTCCAGGTCATCCTTCATCTCCAGCAGTGGCGGTTTTGGGCACGGGCGAACCGGGCAGTCGCCCGGGGCGGCACTTTTTCATAGGGTGACGAGACGTCCTCTTTTTCCCGGGCATGTCCTCTCTTCGAAACCTAAAAAAAAGCGTCCGGCAGGGATTCCAAAAACGTCCGGGATTTTGCTACGTCCGGGAAAATAGTTATTACCCCCTTACAAGTTTTGGAAATGGTATCTCCCTCACGTTCCACCTTTTTGCGCAAGCTCTGACTGTAGAGCCGTAGTGACGGAGCCCCGACGTGTGTTGTTTATGTCCAGTCTACTGACTCTACTCCGTAACTTAAACATGTATGTGCACTCTGTAACTTAATTAAAACCCGCTTCACAAAGACAGGATGTTGAAATGGAGGCAGGGTTTCAGAGCTTTTTTGGCGATCTCAGTATACTCTGCCTTGATTTTAATCCAGAACACATTTTTGGGGTACCGTATCACGGAACATCTTGACATGTGTCAAGATGTTACGTTTGAGGCTACGCACAGACGGATGTATCCGGTCTTTTTTCAAAATAAAACATTTTTCCGACTTCTTTTTTTTTTTTTTACCCGGCTCGGAGGGGGGTCTCGCCCGGGGCGTAATTACGTGTAGAACCGCCACTGATCTCCAGTGATGTTACACAGATTTGTGTGCACACATGCCCAGCAGCAGGGCCAATACACCCCGGCTCCTTTTAAAGACATGAAAACAGGGATCACAATATCTCCAGCATGTGGCTTTATTCCTGTGGCAGTGTGCTGTCCTGCACAGACGTTGCCCTCTGAGCAAACAAGATTACGCTGATGAACAGAGGCAGGCTTGTTTACTCCGTGTGTCAAGGTACTTTAGGGGTGACTCACTGTCAGTGAGGAAGAGAAACTTTGGAGATGAGATGCAGCTCTCAGGTATCTGAGGCAATTAACAAAAAACTAAACAAACTCAGATTCAGAGTGTGTGTACACCCAGGTCTCATTACTGGAAATAGTGCCTTTGTTTTGAACTAACTTCAGTCATGTGTTAATAGAGAAGCACATAAAAAAAAAAGAAAGACGTTGTTGACAGGCGATGGACCAAAACACGAACGCAATGAAAGCTCTTGTTGTTTTTCAAGTATATGCAAGGCCAAAGGGACATTTTAGCATATGTATTACACTTTTTTTTTTACACTTCACAGGCATTTGCAGATAATCAAACCGCTAGTGCGTGCTAACTCCACTTGCTCGTTCCTCAACATCCGCTGCCAACTAGCAGCATACGGCAATGTGTATCACGTGACACCAGTGAGGTTTTCAACGGTCACGCAGTGCAGCACAAGATGTTCAATTAGTACAACAAGGAAGACATGTTTTGCATAACGTTATGTTTTGGGAATTATATAAAACATGTGCTAAAGAATAACCAAAACATTGTATATTTAAAAAAAACGTTCATAACAAGAGATTATATGACCATGAAACCCTGGTGTATGTGTGGGATTGACTCAAAATAAACTATGTTCATGCCTATCTTAAACCATACATACCATAAGAGCAATGCTTCAGGAGCCTAAATTGTAGTAAAAAGGATTGAAAGATGGTATCAATGAATGATACATGCATCCTTATCTTAATTCGAAATAATAGGATTAATAGTGGCAATAGTAATGTCTTCCAAATAGACAATATTTGGTTGTTTCACAGCTGAAGAACATTTTGTAATCCTCAATACCACAACTTCAAAGGTTTCCGTCTGATGCTGCGACAGATAATCAAAGCTCCAGTAATCCTGTTTCTCAAACCAGTGGATATTCCCATGTACATGCCACTATACATGCCGATGCTCGCTCAAGCAATGTTTACAGTGTCGCTACATCTGCACTACTCGCTCTAAATAAGCATCGGCCATCGACCGGACCAGTTGAGGTCACGTGTGATCATGATGGATGTTGACATGCGTCCGATCTGCTGTGCAACTGCTGGAACAAGAGAGATAGCGGTGCGCTTGGTTGGCAGACCGCCATTTGAGAGCGGGCTCCATCTTGACTGAGGATGGCTGATTCCTATCTCAATCTACTTTAATTTCCCACAATGGTTTATCCTTCCACTGGAGGCCATACATACTCGTATAGCTACCTGAGGTGAGTTGATTGTTATTCATGCCTTGAAGCATCACACAGTAACAGGGGACCCTTAAGAGCCAGTGTGTGAACAGAGCCCTGGATATATAATAAAAAAAATACCTGGATGAGATCTAGGATAAACTGGACCTCTACCACTGCACTCAAGATATGCAGTGGATTTACAAGAATACAGAGAAACTCCACATCAAACATGCAGAGATTAAATTGGAAACTAAACACTTTATAAAAAAGCCATTCAATGCCACAGCAATACAGTCGTTTTGTGTTTAGCGGCTGCACAGCTTGAAAGTGAAGGCATGTCATTTACATGAAATTAAAGTTAAAAGTGAGTTTGGTTGTTTCCCCTTAAATTTGGTTACATAATTGTACCACTTTTGTACCATTTGCTCCCAACGGAAGTCACTCAAAAGCAAAACGAGCTATACTTATATGATAACCCAAGTATCAGGCTGATTTCTCAGACTATTTGTAAATATATACTGTAGAAAATACACGCTTTGGAAATACAGTAAAGTAGCGAAGCTTATGACTCAAGAGACATTTCTGTTACAAACGAAACAATAGGTAAAACCTCTATCATAAATATTGTAACCTGAACGTAAAGGCAAACAAAAAAACAAACATTTGTTGATGCAATTTGTATTTATTAAACAAAACTAGAAACCTTTGGTAATGTAATTAAATAGAACGTTTTCATAGTATAGTAGTATTCATTTTAAAACGTGTACAATTTCTTAACTTTGAATTTGATTTGGTTTTGCTCTTTCAATATAAAGCCTTCTACATTGCAATTGCATGAAAGGCGCTGCATAAATAAAGCTTTACTGACCTTCACGCACACTGTACATCATGTCTGAATTCTGAACAACCGTGTAGTGCGAGTCCTGTTACAGCCCGCTAGGCTTTAATATGATTAAAGATGTCCTGATGACCGTCCGAAGTCATCATGTATTCTACCTTCCTCCGCTTTATTGCAGAGGCATGTTAATGTGTTAGCAGGTGTGTCTGCGCTGTATGAACTGCATTCATGCTTATGTGCTCGGAAGGGCAGGCTAACTAAACTAGGACAGGGGGTGGGGTGGGGGTCATCTCCATGGTGACAGCAGCCAAAGAGCCGGATGCCACTGTGTAATGGGAGATACTTTTTTTGGGGGGGGCGTTGGGAGTATTAGCTGAGGTGGTTAAATCCATTTGCTGACTCATAGAAACCACTGCCTATCCCTTCTTTAGGGTTGTAATATTTGCCAGAACCTTCATGGACTGAAAAAAAACACACAAAAATACACACTGTTATAACAGTATCTTTATGTTATTATCAAAAACCAGTGAGAATAGTTGCATTAAATGATCCCAGAGAAAAAGTGTTTTCGACTCTCGGATATCACAAAGCTCATATTTCATACGGATATGGAACGGAAAGCAGCTTCTCCAAATATCAAAAATATGGACTCCATTCATCTTTTTTAATGCACCGAGGCCACAAAATGAAGCCTAATGCTTCAGCATCATGAAAAGATTGCCACCCCAGTGCCTATAATTCACCTCTCCAGTTTGGGCTTTCCAGAAGATGATCAAAGCGGGTCTCGGCCTGTAAAAAGCCTGAATCCAGGGGCAAAGGGGCTCCATTGACTCCGGCTACTCTCCCTTACCTTTCAGGGCCCAACTGGGCTTTCATTTGCTCCTGCTGCCTCACTGCTATTAACCAGAGTAGATGTTCTGAAAGACACCCGCTGCTTTTTCATCTTTAAGTGCATGGGGACATGGTGTGCTTGGGAACTTGGGAAAATAATCATTTGTAAATGCTATAATTTTTCTTCATTTTTGAATATTACATAAGGTGGGGTTGAAAAGAAAAATAAAGTTTTGGCATCAGCAGAAAGAGCGAGTCTGAAAGCATAAAGACTTGTGTCAAGTTGACCCTCACTGTGACGATTACTATAGTTGGACACGGTCGGCTTGGGTGCTTTAATGCTCTGGAGGTAAAAGCACTCAGGAATTAGTTTACTCTACCTAAGATGCTCATTCACATCACTTTGAACCCATTTGTGCTTTACAGAAATTACGGTGCCATTTAGTCTAAAGTATTAGCATCGTGCAGACTTTTATTACGCTTTTATTACGCATTTCAGAGTTTCATATCCATTTTGTTGCTGAAATCTACAGAAGAGTTCTGTTTCTAGACAGACAGATTCTTCAGCATGTTTGAGGATTAATTAAAAGTTCTTCTGCTTTTCTGTATAACTCAGGAGGTGATGATATTTTTGCTTTACTTTAGCAACATCCCTCATATTATCGGTCTAACAAAAGTCGCTTGTGAGCACAGCGTTTATTCTTGGAGGAGCGAAAAAACCTGACGTGGTTTTCAGAAATAACAGCACAGTCTTGGGAGGCGTTTCGTTACCTAGCAACTCCACTGCAAGCCTACTTTGATGCAGCGATGACGGCGAAGTTACTCATTAACCAAATAGAGTTTGTAACACAGTCCCAACAGAGAGTGCACGGAGGATAGAGCGACACAACATCCTTTATGGGAACAACTGCGTCGGGCACAGGAGGGAGGAATTAGAAATGCTCTCTGAAGTGGGGGAGCGTTGATGAAGACACGCAGGCAGAAGGTTCACCGGTGTTTGAACACAACAAACAGACACCTAGAATTATACTTCCGTGTTCAATTTACGGCCGACTGTGCGCCAGAGCAACATTAAACAAGCATCTGGGTGTTTTGGCTCAGGTTGCCAACAGCTAAGCGGAGAAATCCATTTTCCTTTCTGAGGCTCAGCACAGAGACGCGACCTCATGTGTGAAATCAAACTTCTTTATTCCTTTTTGGGTGACAACTTTATTACCTTAATCAATGAATGGAGCTGTGATAGTTTCCCATCATTGAAGTGCCGGTTGTGGAACTTTAAAGAGACATACAGTATTAAATATTTCACATCAGAATAATAAAAAGTAAAATAGGAACAACTTGCAGGTCAGGACCTTCCTGCTTTGTATTTGTGAATTCCTAATAATGAACACAGATCTATCCTGCTACGTCTCAAAAGGAAAATATTATTAGTATGTAGTGGGGGAACGCACCCCAGAGAAGGGTTTTGAACGCAGCCCTCGGGCTGGCGCCGCCCCAATCAGTGCCAATATATAAGGCACCTGTTGTCATGGCCTCATTCCCTCTTTTGGACCCTGTGGTGGCTCGCGGTGAGTTTTAGATTATTTTTATAGTCAGACTCTTAATTTGTATGTTGCAGCATGGTGTTACCCTTTTTAATTTCTTTAAAAAAAATCATTTGTAGGTTCACCTGCTGCTGTTTTTCTTTAGTCTGTTTTGCCCATTCTACTCGTTTTGTTTGTTTCACTTTTGCCTATTTAGCTGTCTCCATTGTATATCTGTTTTGCATGGTTTGGCTGTGATTTTTAATCTGCATGTTTTGGCTTTTAGCGTTTATATTTTAATTACTGTAATAAACGTCTGGTTAATTTTATGAAACGCGTCTCTGGCCATGCTTCATCAGTACTGAATCTGTGTGTCCTTAAACAAACTATATATCGGGGTTGTTAAACTTATATTTCTTGGGGTGCAAGTCCCCAGGTGGCGTTGTCGGTTTCCTTTTTATTCCCCCTTCCCCTAAGACCCTGTTACAAGTAGTAACAGTAAATTAAATTTTTCTTAAATTGACTTTTATGCTTGCTTCTAGTTAGGCTGACCATTTATGCTCTATGACTCAAGGTTGTGCTATTTTAGATTGTAAATAATTAAGTCACCAATTCTGCACTTTTTTTTTTCAGGATTCTTGCTAAAAACCTTAAAATAAAGTCTTGTCCCAGTTCAGCTTCCCTTCTCTCATGCCATTCTACCAATCGCTCTCCTAATCAGTTTATTAAGTGCACCTGTTGGTCACACCCACCTCGTCAGCTCAATCACTCTCACCTGCCCACCCTACTCACTTCAGTAGCTTCACACAAACACACACACTCACTGCCAGATCGTCCAGCACTTTCCCCTCAGACTGTTTTCCCCTTGCCTATGACCCCGGTACGACCCTGCCTGTTTGGACTTCTCCACCTTGCCCCTGCTCTGGTAACCACCGTAGTATTCCTGCCTTCTTCCCTGTCTGTTTCCTCTGAGGTGTTCTGCCCGACTGAAGCTAGAATAAAGCCTCGCTCTCCACTGGCCTCTCCATATCGCATCTGGGTCCTTACCACACCCGTTGCATTGCTAATTTTACATCTCCATGATCATCTCCTGCAGTTTTATAAAATGTTTTGTAGCTCATATAAAAAAAAATGTAATGCATCAATCTGGTGCACATTGAGAGGCCAGGTCTATAAAGAAATTTGTCCTTGTCTAAATGTTGTGTTTGAGTAAATGATCAATTAAACATTCAGCAAAATATCAAAGTAATTAAACGTCTGTGCGAAAAGAAACAGCCTATCTATAGGATGCAAACCCCTGAGAGCATATTATTATTATTATTAATAATAATAATAACAAAGACAGAGAAAAGCATTCAAATCAGAAAACTAAAACTGATAGTGATATTCACTTGTTTTTACTAAGAGTTTTTGGCAACACAAGCTCTCGTATGCAAAGTCACGAGCTGAACAGACATCATCAGTGTGATTGAGTTCACCCCTGTGGTCTGTTTAAATATTTCCCTGCCAGATTAAGTTTGCTAAACACACAATTCAGCGCAATTACGCTAGCCTCTGTGTCTGTCATTATATCGCTGAGGAAGAGCGATGGGCATGGAGCGCAGTGACGAGGCAACTAAATCGCTCCAGAGCCAGCCCATTGAGCCATTAGTGGTTCAAAGCAGGCAGGAGAAGGCCAGAAGTCTGCCTTGTTTAAACTTTGGATTCAATTCAGTGGCACAGGAAGACTGGAGGAAAGGTACCGAACCCTGAACTTTAAAGGGAGAAGGAAAAGGAAGTGTGGGGGCAAATATAGAGGAAGATTATCACAATACAGACTTTTCGAAATATACTTCTGTCTTCACAGGAAACAACTTGGTTAGGTTTAGGCAACACAACTACTTAGTTGGGTTTAGGAAAAGATTGAAGGTTGGGTTCAAATAACTATGATGTTGCGTTACATAAATACATTTTAAAAACATTGTTTTTCTGCAACCTTTATACTCTATCGTTCATAATTACGTGGGTAAGATGAGAGTTGATTTGGTGTGAGATCTACATCATTTGTGTTGGTATAGCTCCGAATGCTGTATGAGAACAGCCTGCTGAAAACAATAACAATATCCATTTGTATTTGAAAGAGTTTAGCCCACATTCTAAGATCAAGCATAAGCTTCTTATTTGATTAGGTGAAGAGAAAATTATACTTCAATGAATTTTTTTTTTTTTTTGTGCTCATGTTCTGAATGTCACATCTTTGTTCTTCAGGTAGTAAGAGTGGCCTTCTTCTTGTCTTTGAATATTTTCCACACCATAGCTTAATCCCCCAAGAGGGAAACTAAAGCACCACCCACACTCCCGGAAGAGTGGAAATAGGGATTAAACCCACAGCTTTTACCTCACACCGAGACAAAACCATAGCCGCCCACTCAAACAGTATTACATTTCCCCAAACTCGGATGTTTTAGCCTACCCATGGTGCTACACCAAACAAATGCTGCTTGGTATTGACATTGACTCGGTTTGAAAGTGCTTTGGGCTCAGGCAACGCGATCTGTCACCAGAAGCTGTTGCCTGCCTTGTATATTGCAAGTCGAGGAATAGATAACAATGTGGTAGATTTGATCCTGTTATGCCTACCATCTTTTCTGTCACCTTTACAACATGAGACGTTTGTATCTTCCTGCCAGCGACCGGCGGAGTGAGTTGGGGCTGTGGATTGCTTTTGTTTTCCTCTTCTCACAAGTTATCTGGCTCTCAATCTTCGAGTAGTAATGTTATACGTTCGTTTTAGCAAGCATTAAAAATGCACTGCAGTCAACGGTTTATTTTGTTCTTTTGTGTTCGGTTCATTTCAAGCAAATCAGGGTTTGTACAATCGCTCACAAGTTAATTGGATAGATCTTTGTCATCCAACGTTAATGTTTCTTTTGTCAGATAGGAAATCATGGAGAAATGGCTGAAACATTTTTGAATACAAGGAGCTGCTGGGTATCACATGACAATGATGTTCTGGGTGTTTTCTGTATTTTGAATTTTGCTGTGGCTAAGATCCCCCCTGGAATGTTATTTTTTTTATAACTGCATGGCTAAACAACTGATTTTGAAAATTGGTTGCTCTCTTTACAGCTTCCTCTGGACATCAATGCCAACTTCATAAAAAAATGCAAAACAACACTGGTATTATTTGATGTGTCAATTTCATGTACGAACGATGAATGTCAAGACTCGTATTGTGAAAAACATGATCCGTTAACTTTCACATAGCTTCAACTGCTGCTTCCTACAACTGTAAACTGACCTACAATATCTCGAAAGCCCACAAAGATTGCATACATCCAGTAAAGCTGCACAGTCCTGTACATTTGCAGACTGTTAGTTTAATGTGAGATAAAGCCTAAAATTAAATTCGTAATTTCCATCAGGATCCAGATGACGCACAGTAACAATCATGGGTGCATGTGCCAGGTTATTTTAGTTAAATAAGTACAGTGGTTTATCAGGAAATGGCAAAAATATTTAAAAGGCTGTTATTTAAAATTGAAACTCCCTGGATCCACACCAAAACCTAATCACTTATTGTTTGGTGCACTGCCTAACTTTTCAATAAAGGTCTGTGCACATGCTTTTAAGATGTCATGCTAACAAACAAAACACCAAAAAACAACTTTGGCAGAGATGACTAGGACTGTTGTCTTCTTTGTAATTATTGTATCCTGGAGTGCAGAAACACATGTCTTAAAAGCAGTTTTTCTGCTTTACCAATGAGGTCCCAGTATGAAGGCATTAATAATGTCTGACTGGCAGTTAGTAGTGGTGTACATGTAAATCGCAAGTTTCATCACAAAACCCACAAAAGAATAACTATATGACAATTTTTGTAAAGGGCTCTGGAGGAAAAAGGGTGTGCTTAGATGGTGCTAGGGGAAAAACAGAGCTTTTCGTTTCGATATAGCAAACCTTTTTTATCTAGTTTGGTCCTGGTGAAGTGTACAGCAGCCGTGAAGCTGGAGAAAAACAACGATGAAAGGGTACATGTCTCTGCACGTTGGGGTGACACACTCAGCCTGCTCTCCAATTGGCTTTTTTGGGACATTGTATTTCCAAAAACACACTCTTCCTTTCGACAATTGAATGATCTCTGCTGGTAAAATGTGACCTGTAAGTGTTACAATGGATGATCTCAATTGGGAGATATTGTGAGAGAAATAAATGTCATCACTGAGGCACATTGCTGCCATACGAGGACATGCTGCTGTAACAGAAAAACAATCTGATTATGGAAAGATGTTGGAGCGAAGTGGATTGGGGTAAGACTTCTCTAATTAATCATCTCTCTTAAGTTTTGAAATGTACACGAAAGCCTCAGGTTTTGTTACAGTGCATGAGGAAAGTCTTATTTTAATCTAAATTAGTTGACATGTAAACTACTTTTAAATTATTTTTAGCCTGCTGTCCATCACAGGCAACTGATGATTAGATTTTCACATGTATTGCGTCACTGTTTCTTATCAAAGCAAGACTTGCTGCACTGCAAATACAGTAACAATTTACATACAGTTGAATTAGAGGTCTGCTAGTTTTGTGTAACTAATGAGTTTGGCAGCTCACAAGAGACCAGGAGTGTCTTCGAGAGCTAAGCTCATACATTACCAACGAGCCACACATTCTTCTCTCATGGGAGAGACGCAAAGCAGGGTCTGTCTTTTGTATTTATCATATCTCCTCCAGCCCATGCTGACCGCAATGTGTCTCAGACACTTTGACTCAAAGGACAGATCGACACCAAGGAGCCAGGGGAATGGGAGCAATGTGGGAAATGGCTTCCCTGTGGCCATTTTGAACACGCCAGTACATCTTCGCCCATGTGTTGTCTTCTCTTAAGCTTATCCACAGGGGACTTTTTTTTTTCTTTCTTTCTCTCTCACCATGTAAGGATCATAGCCCGTCTGATGGTTACTAAACACACTGCATGGCAGCCTCAGGCACACGCCAGTCACTGAGCAAATTGTTCTGCACACGACATACCGAGCGCAAGAAAATACATACTGTATGCCGTTTGTGGCCTATTTTAGTTGCTCTATATACATTTACATGTACTTTACATGCATACAAGTTACACTGTACAGCTCCATAACACACAACCACATTGTAGTGTATTTGCAGGGTATGGACGGGGTATTGGGCCAGAACATTGGAACCTCGAAGTTTTTAAATCCATGAAGGTCTTCTTTAAATTGAAATTATGGTTTATCACAACCTGAGTTTTTTATTTTTGCTGCTCCAATCATTGGTTCCATCCATTTAGGTTTTCACCAAATATGCGTCACTCTCTCTGTGATGACTGCACTCGCATAGACAAAATGCACACAATGGCGGACGGGAAACGTAAACAAAGTGCAGAGAAACTCAGATTACAACACAGTGATTTCATTCTCTGCTCATGTATACATGACTCCACTTTATCTTTACAGAGCAAGTTGTAGTTTTTGCGATATTTATGCACTTTTGAATTCAGCAGCTTTATAAAAAAAATACAATTAGACTGCTTGCATTTCTTGCCCTTTCAGAACTATTTGTTCTCAATTAATTTGAATAAAATGATCAGATCCAGACACAACCTTGCAAAATTATGCTGCTTTAAATTCATCCCGTCTTTTCTATTTCAAAACAAACCCAATGTTTAACCCTTGCTCAATTAATTTCACTAGCTAATTTCCAGTTTCCCTGGATTATGCATCTCAGGACCAATTTCCTGTAGAAAATATGGATGAATTTTTCTTTTGGGTTTTGGATATGTAGATAATGACATGTCTATTACTACAGGTGTTCTGTCAGAAATTATTACATTTGCAGGTGACACGAAAATGTGTCTGCCTGCTGTCCCCCCACGGTGATTGAATGGCATGCTCCCCTTGATTCAATGAGCAAGGCAGGAAATGAAATAGCAGCACCGCTAGATTAAAATGGGGAACATGAAGGGCTGTCTGTCCCCTCTGAGAAGGAAACATGGCTGAAGACTAACCTTGACAGTGGAGAAGGGGGATTTCATTTTGTGCTGGCGATGACAAGTCAAAAGACTGATAGAGATCCAGTATGTTCTGTGTAATATTATTGTTCTTTTGAAGCTAGTAATGGTGATATATATATAATTTTTATATTCCCATGCTGATGGGAATGTTTTTATTTTTGCAGGTATTTGGTCATATTCCAAAGTATTGGAAATATTTAAATATTGACCCAATGAATGCTTTATGTCGTCAATTTTTAAACGCCTCACGGTTTATAGAAGCCGACAAAAACATAGCCAAGCTCATACATGGACAAATAAAAATGCTTGCTGTATATCTCTGAACAGTACAATTTTTAAGTATTGGTTTATTTCTGCTTTGCACTAACTAATTACTTAGTAGCAGAAAGTTGAAACCCTAATTAAAATGTAGGCACTTGTCTAAGTATGAGCTTGCAAGTTGAATCAGACGATAAACAAATACAGCCACTGTAGCAACACCAAAACTAGAATGATATAACTGTTTGAATGATAGAACTCGTCATGTTTGAATGGCTGAGGTGAAAATGGACAATTACTAACACCACACACTTTCTGCAGCAGCCATTTGTTGTTTTTCATGTGAATTTCAAAGTGAATCACTGGACAACTTCTCGGTTTTCTGCACACTGTTAATGTCAGGAGGTTACAGAGCGGTTTGGGTCAAACTCTATGAAACACTCGCAAATTAGCAGACCATTACTAAAACCGCTGCCACAACACTGACAAATTACTAAATGGAGCTTTTCTTTCTTTTTTCAAATGTCCCCGTAATTAAATTTACTATAAGCGATGAAAAATTGCTGAACATGAAGCCAGTTTAAAGGAGGTAATAAGGCTCTATTCTAGGCAATGACTTCCCCGGGGAAAAATGTGGAACCATAGTACACTGGGATTTGTAACCCAATCGAATGGCAATGATGATTAATATGCTTGCTAATGGGGAAGGCTGGGACATCTCTGGGTGTGAGATCAGGTATGAGGCGTCAACAACAGTGAGCACTGGCAAGTGAAGGTGGGAAGTGCACAGTGCATCAATCACTGGTGACAGCTGGGACAGACGTAGGGAGCTTCATCATCGAGAGGAGTGGGTGCCCCACTACGTCAAACCAGACAGCGCTAATTAGTAATTTCTGCAAATCTAGGCCTCTAACTAGGAACCAAGCACAACCTCTCCAACTGTCCCGTATCTAAAGATGTACGCCATATACAGCTGAAATCCCATTATTCCAAATGATGGGTGAGCTGATCAAAATAAAGATGAATTGGTGTAAGAAGGCAGTTCTGAAGGCAGAATTAATCTTATTGTTTAAGGTGATAAGTGGAGTCAATGAAGTACAGTAACTGTGGCCACATTGTTGATTTTGGATCACCTTGAAGACTTTCCTGAGAAGCAGTAACTGACGAACATAGTAACTTTTTTCTAAGTACCATCATTTCTAATGCAGATATATGGCTACCTGCATACCTTGATGCCATCAATTCATCAAATCCAGGCACTGTAGCAACTACAGTATATGCATCTGCAAATGCCCACATGACATTATCGCCTGACCTCTAGCAACTCATTGAGCTTCTGTCTCACGGTACTCGATGTAAGGAAAACAGGTACTCAAGTGTGTTCTGGGGAAACCAACACTGGTGTATTTTGTTATTTATATGCAGGCTGTATGTCCCTTTGTTGTCCAACCTGTGTTGATTTTTAAGATTATTTCAGCCCCAAAGCAGTTCTCCTCTCAAAGCCCAGTCCAGTCTACCAAATATAGAATGAACACACATGTGGACTATTGGTACATGTGTAGAAAAGGGCTAATGCCTCTCATCCTCCTCACTGAATGTCCACTCCAGTCCTTCTGATCACAGCTGACTTCACTCCATTGAATTAGCTCACAGCCTTCTGGGCTACAGGCTCGGGGGCCATGTTGGAGCCTCAGTGGTGAATATTAGATTGCACGCCTCCAGATCTCATTAAAGGAAGCAACAGGACAATGTCTGCATCTCAAATGAGACCAGAGGCCATCAGGCATCCTGTCTCCCAGTTGGATTGACTAATTTGATTGATATAGTGTGTGTGTGTGGCGGGGTGCAACAGGAGGGTAAGATGTCCTTTTCAGTAAATATAATTACTACTTTTACAAATTACACAATTGGGGGTAAATTGGACTTTGGGATTGTGTAGCATGCTGTAAATGACCAACATTGTACTGTCCAACACATACACAACACAGGTCATATGATAGACACTTACAATATATTCAGCTAGAGAGGTTTCTTCCTTTCTTGTCTTCCTTTCCAAACTGGCAGTTCTCTGAAAAATAAATAGGATGGTGTCAGCGTCCATGAGCATTAAAAACATCTGATTTAATGACTCAAGATATACCGGTAAGCATGCAAATAATTCAATCTGTATATTCCATTCAGTGTTTGGTATCATGTAATGACACTTTTTGCTTTTTTAAACAAAGATGTCCAGTATTAGTCTCTAATTACGAGTTTAAGATGTAATGAACTACTTACGCCTGAAGGCAAGACTTTTACAGTGGATAACTAGTGGCTATTAATTAATAGAGTTCAGTGCAAATCTAATTTCCTAATGTCCACTATTCAGTGAAAAGAAGTAGGCTGATTCTCCAGAGAGGTGGCATGATAGTATATATTTCTGTAATTAAACTATTCACTATGAAATCCATCATTTATGTTATACAGAGAGGACTCTTTTCGTCCTTTTAATTGTGTCATGATTAATATGGAAAATGGCCCTTATGGTCTCATGCTGAAATCTCTTTTTTCTACACCACATTGATATTATAGATGGACGTTATGGTGTCTCTGACCCAAACACCTCGCACATTTTGCATAGACATTATTTGAGTTGATAAAGCCAAAGTCTCTGTGTTCATTTATTAAAAAATGTGTGGCACCAAGAGAGAACAGAGGTGATCTCATCAATCAAGAAATACCAGCAAAATACCAGCATAATCTCATTCATAATAGACAGATGGGCCACTTTGTAGATGACTATTACCTTTCTTGTTCTCTCATCATGCGTTATTTCACTTTCCAAAAATCAATTCTGGCCAGATGCCTCACAGAACTTTCTTTTTTTGGCCCACAGTACCTATTGAGCAAAGTTGGTGTGAAACTGGGCAGAAATAATTACAAAGCGCACAATCAGGTGTCTATTCGGAGAAAAAAAAATGGCTTCCTCCATCCTCTATTTCAAAATGTTAATAAGTCTTACAATAATTGGTGACAGAAATTGGGGGTCTCATTTGCAGGCAGCAGATGGCACACCATGAAGCAGTAATGCATAAACAACATACTGTATGTCAAAAGACAGACACGCTATATGAATCAGAAGAAAGTCATGACAACTATTCATACCTCTCCCGACACATTCACAAAAGAGAGTCTAACTGGCAAGTTATCACAGGGCTCTCTGTATTTGTACGATTTGTAGACCCCAGCAATGTGACATGTCTTAAAAAGGGGGGAAAACAAATATTTTCAAATCACTTGGTTGACTTAAATCCATATTTAATCCCATCTTGGAGAAAGCTCATGAATCTTAACATGTCCAACTCCAACGTGGCCAGAGCTGTCTTATATACTGGCTCCATGGTGTTTCTTAATTGGCCCTTGCAAGTATAACATATACTGCTGTTAAAGATAAATCTGGGAATATCATTGGATGTGAGGAAGCCAGCCCTTCAGGGAGGTGAGGTGCTACTCTCCTGAATTAGATGCGGGGTGACCACGTTAGAGGGTGTCACATTAGCAGGACTGAGAACTGTGATGTAATGAGGAAAACTTCAGCCGAAGTCGCAATTTAAATATGTGGATAAAAGCAACATTTCTCTATATTCACTGATGATTTCTTCTCTGGATTGAAAGCATTGGAAGAAAGAGAGAGGACAGTGATGCTTTAGGCTATCCATTGATTGCTAATGGCAGGCCAGCTCTGGTACCGATTTTCTGCCGTCTTCCAAAAGATGACGCTGTGAAAGATAGAAACCGCCGCTAATTAGAGGCTGATATTTACCAGTAGACAGCAGGAGGGCTTTGAAAGCCAAGTCTGTGCTTTTATTGAAAAGGTGTTTCATGAATGTGCAACAGTCACGAGGGTTTAAAAAAAAAAAAAAACTCTTCACCGTCTGTGGGCTGTATGGTCCAAAAATAGGCTTCAAGTGCCCGGGGACACCAGTCAGACGTCATTGACACCCAATAAACAAGGGGAAAAGGTTCTTTAGACATGACTATTTTTACAGTAGAGGGGTGAAGAATACACCATTTACACCGAGTGATGGGGACTGAGGACACCACATCTAATCTTCACTAATAAAGCCCTGAAAATGAAATATTGTCAAATCTATTTGAGGGTTAAGGACAATAAAAATGTATATACAAAGTTAAACATACATTTGAGAGATGTCTAAAAGTCAACCGAGAAGAGAGTCTCTGTAGTGAGTGAAAACAGTGTGTAGTTGAAAATTAAATACATTTTGTGTGATGGTGTGTATCTTTCATTATCCTGAGGAGGAAATGCTCCTAAAAATCCTCACCAGTGTGTTTCATGCTATTTCATAGCTGTCAAAGCTATTGCACCATCACAACTTTGATCGCCTGTCTTTCATTCTCTGCTCCGATATTCAGAAGGAGCCATCTTGAGCGGTCCTGCCTTCACAGTAATATCCCCGGCAAACATTCATCGTGGCAGCCGGCTGGAGGTGAGCTCAAACATTATTATGTTGAGGTTTCATTGCTTGTCCGTGGACCGATGCCGTCGTTCTCATCAGCAGCAGAGTGACCGAGTCAGACTGGAGTGACATCGTCTCTTCATGTGACGCCCTTGTTATGTTCCTTTCAGGACTTTTTTATTATTATTTCAACTGTTCCAAACATTATAGTTACATTATTTAACGTCATATAAAAGTTATATATTATATTAAAATATTTGTGTGCAATTACAAGTGTATAATCCATAGTTTTTATTTTACAGTATGTGATAGTTGAAGTACAATATGAAGTTAGTTAGAAGTAACTTGACTGACTGAACAAAAAAATGTTTCACCAAATTTCAAGAAAATCTGCAAAAGAAAACTGTGAATTGAAGCATGTTTCCAGTCACTACTGTTATGCAAAATGTATGTATTAGTTTGAAGAAGGTTACGGCCTCCTCATGTTTTATGTACATGACCCTACATATTCAATGAGTGACCTAAGTCTGATTCTATTGCATATTTTTGTTTTTAATCAATACACCAGGTTTACCACCTCAAGAAACGGTAAATATGTTTCATGTTTGGTCTCCACCAATGCACAAATTGAAAATGTGCATAAAACCAGGTGACTGGAACCCAAAAAATAAGACTGCAACAGACTGTAAAGTGGATTTTACAAACTTTTGCATTACGTCACCGTAACCAACGGTCTGACTGTATCGCATTCTTCTTATATTCAAATATCTGCAACTGAGATAAACAACTGACCATCCCATTTATCTCACTCCTCTAGACAACAAATCAAATTTTCTCATGTGGAAACAACACTGCAAAGCTCATATGGAATATGACACACAATATTAAGCTTGGCCTTGTATTGTTGTTTAGATCTCAACATCTGTTTAATAAGAAGCTGAGGGGACCGATGTTTAAGGAACAATGGCAACCCCTCTGTTTAGTGGCGGGGACACAAAGCCAATATCCGGTACGGAGATATTACCCCTGGGAAGCAGAGCCTTCATCATTGTCTAAATCTCATGTCATCCTCTCCGTGGTGTTTAAAGGCTGGATGGAGTCACTGCCATTGTTTTCCCTGATGCTGGTTGCCTCCTTCCCACCAGACAGGCAGCCTTGACAACAGTCAGGTCCATGCCGCGCTTGAATTTAGCTAAAAGAGTTTGGCAGAAGGAAACCAACCAGGCTGTTAGCAAACCGCCAAAAGATGAATAAACCTTCATTCTGCCAAACCTTTGCACGAGTGCACTTGTATTTTACTGGGATGCGATGAGACTGCCGTATGAGACCGTCTGGTATCCCCCCAGTTTTTGAGCGATTTACATATCATACAGAACTGATGGCTTGTTTTGTATGGAGAGTGACATCTGGAGTTAACGCCGCTTCTCTCTGCTCCAGAAAAAGTAATTGGAAACTAGGACATCATGTTTTGTTTCTGCTGACATAGCAGATGCGAATAGAGGTACATCAAAAATAAATAATAACATGAACGAGCCATTCCATACAGGTCCTTTTACTAGTTTGAGTATTGGGTAATGTGAGTAGTGTAACTTGTAAAGTAAAGGTTTCAGGCACAACATTGTTTACTTGCTAAGTTCACAGAAAAAGGAGTAAAATGTAAAAATAAGTAGACAAAAAACTCCTGCATATGTTGTGAAAAACTAAATAAAGGCATTACGTTAATGAACAACTGTAGCTTTACAGTGCTAGTCTCATTATCTGGTCTCACTTTACTGCAACAATAGTATGCTGTCTCAATTAATTGGGGAGTTACAGTACATGTTTATTGCTCAGTGTTCTAATTATCACGCAGCACATTTAGACTTACATTTTACAGCAAAACTGTGTACAATCTTAAGTAGTAGAAGAGAAGTAATGTTCCTTTCTGTGTAGATTAGATTATGATGCCATCAGTGTATGAATTTTGCTGTGAATGTCGACATGTAGTGAGCAACGCTTTAACTAGTCGTAAGACCATAATTTACCATTGACAAAAAAACTGATCATATTGCTACTGACTATCTGAAAGCACTCACAACAGACTGACGGATCCTTACAAAATAAATGTACTCCGGCTTCGAGACACAGCCGAAGGACAGCCTAAAACTTCCCAATTATAAGCAAGATGTGGTCAATGAAGGTCAAGCACGTTTTTCATTATTCAAAACGCCATCTGGCCAAAGCAGGCAGTTAGGCTTTGATGCATCAGAACTGGCACCTAATTAAAGAAGATATTGTAAATCAACTTTAGCAGCGAGAGACCCAATCAGCACCGAGAGACAAGACGTCTGAATCCCTCTCGGGCGACATGAGAGTTTATGTAAAACCAGCGGACCCAGGAGGTCTCCTGCTGCTTGTAAACAGAAGCACAGGGGTAATGATGAACAAGAGGAGCTCCCCAAGAAGCATTTAAAGGTTTATGCTTAAAACTTTATTTAAGAGAATTACCTTTTTTATTTTGACGTTCATGATAAATAACCCGTTGTTTCGGGCGTTCCTGTAAAGGTATTAGTGCTCAAACTCCATCTCATCCACAGTGAAACCGCATAAGAACAGCGGGCCAAACTCATCTCTACACATCAGTTCTGCTCCGCCTCCGTCCGTCGAGGCTGGTAGAATAATGAAATGCTTTGTTTGCTTTGTTTTTGTGTGTGTGTGCAAATGAGAAAGAATGGGTCTCTGCTGTCAGTTACTGTATGATCTGTTGCTCCAGCCTGGCCCGGCCTGTCCGTCAACATTTCTCGCTCTTGACATCAAAACGCTTGATAATCGAGCCGCTACAGATGCTGGAAAAAAGGAGGGAAAAAGAGAACGTACGCGGTGCCTACTAATTATGCTGCCTGACATGTCTCTTTGTCATTTGACTAAACTGCATGACATTTAACTATAAATTGCATTTTGCTCATTTACTTAGATGAATGTGCAAGAGGAACAATCGGAACTGAATGCATGCGAATGAAAAATTAGTATGTGACAGGAATATACGAAACAGGCGTGACCACTGTGGCTTTCGTTTGATTGTTCAGAAGGAGAATATAAGCTGGTGAAACACTTGTCAGTTTGATTATTATGGAGATAGTAAACATATGTTTACATCTCAAGCCACTAACGTCTTTGCCAGCGCACCCGCTCAGCGTGTCGGTGGAAGACGGTCGATAAACAAAAATCAAATCGAATCTGACCATCTGAAAACATTTTTACTCTAATCGGGAGCACGTGTTTTTTTTTGCAGAGTCTCTTTGATTGGTCACAAGGGGCCATATTTACTGAGCAATACGAAGGCAGACATTTCTAACTGTAGATGTTTTCCTCTGATGGAGCCAGAAAACAGCGATTACCTTGGAGCCACAGACATCCTCATCATGAAGCATTGCTGCAGCCCAGCTGAATGGAGCGAATTCGAGAGTTAAGTAAATTAAGTAAACCGATCAAGGATTGAGTAAATAAAAGGGAAATGTTTTTCCTCTGTAAGTGAAAGGCTGTTTGGGTCTCGTTGAGCGCTACAAATAACTTCAATAGCCGTCTGTGTGGAACAAAATGCCCTTGAAGCTGGCACTCAACTCAGACGGCATAATGACATTCAGATGGTCTCCCTGCATGATGATGACACCGCACTGGCAGGCCCGGCCTCTCCTGCGCTTTGCCCTTGAACGAAAAGGCCTTTACCCTTTTGCATTTACACACCTCTGCTCAGTATCTGCAGAAAAGGAAAAACAGCAAGTGTTGTCATTTTTTTTGCGCCTGAGACACACGACTCCCTCTTAATGCGGTGGTGGAAAGGTAAGCAGACTTTGCATAACTTGAAGCCTCACATTGTTTATTGAAGGAGACAACCATGACCATGTGCGGCGTACTGCCAGGCTCGCCCCGGTCAGGATGACCCACTTTGGGCCTAACATCAATCAAACGCTGTTAATTTGAAATAGAGCATCTTGAGCCTCAGCCAGTCCACGTAAGCTGTTGAAGGCAATGCCCTTGGGGTTAAACCTAGATCCATAACGCAATCCCATGAGACAATCTGTCTTTTGTTTGAAGACACTACTGTACCTTCTGGACAGTGGCGACAGTGAAGAAAAACCCGGTTGCTGATGAGATATGTTATAGATTCACACAGAAAGTGGATGAGACTCTTTGACCTCTCCCTCCTGTCTGCTTAGGTTTGATCAGGACTCAATCCCCTCATGTAACACAATCAAACTGAATGACAGCACTCAAGAGTCTGCACTCTGGGTAATCATGCAATCAAATTGCATTATTTGGCTTCCACAGGTGCAAAGCGAATGTGGAGCGTTTTCCATTGAAGCTAATTTGAGCCTCATTTTTCTCATTCGCCTCGACGGATATCTGCGAAAATAATTTTTTGCCCCGCGATGGGAGGGTTTCCTTGATATTTGAATGTTCGGTAATTGGGACGCTACACACCACAATTTCAGTGAGAACGATTCTGTGAAGGACTTAAGTGCCGCATTGTATTCCTCATTTACAAACATATACACTCTGTCCAGCCCAAAAAATGCATACAGATATCTGTCAAGCAGCTTCACATCCAGTTGTCTCTCTATAAATCATCCATGTTAATGCATTAAAGACGTAATTATGTCTTTGCAGAACGAGACAACCTCTCTGACGTCAAAGTGAAAACGGACATTTTTACTGCATGCAGATGGCATATGAATAGCAAGTTGAGAAGAAAAGAAAAGAAAAAGATCTCGCCGAGCAGGAGTCTTTTTGCCAACGCTGACTTTACCAGCCCTGTTTTAATGGTTGCTAGGCAACACTCATTAGTGTGCTCCACTGATGAGAGTCGGAGAGATGGGATGCATGAACCCGAAGTTAGACCTCCGCTAGTAATTAGATCTCTTCAGGGACAGTTTGGAAAGGAACGCCAACACCTGACAAAACTGCTCTAGTGAACCTCAATACGAAAAGTGTCAACAAATGTTGATTCAGCTATTTGTAAGCTTTAGGAGTACTTAAAATGTCAGTACATTTTGCATCACATCACTTTTGGATGTTCTGAGGAACATTCACGAATTAAACTGAAAGTATATTTCCCTTTGCCGAAAAAATTTGTATATATTGTGATTGGTGTTTGTGTGGATGTGTGTACTAATTTGATTAATATTTGAACTACCAATAGGAGGAAATGTAAGTTTTATTGAGGGTAATGGACTACCTATTTGCTGTAAGTCTTGGTAGTCATATCACCACAACTGGACCAATGAAATAAATATTTGCCGCTAGCTAGTAACCTTGGGACAAATACAGCTGCCCTTTCAGCAGGGACAATACGCCATGACTGACATGTGGAACGACAATCAGTACTAACATTAGCAAACTAAGCTAACTAGCTTCCACTTTCCAAGTGCTATACTGGTTTGTATTGCATTTGGAAAGTGGAAGCTAGTTAGCTTAGTTTGCTAACGTTAGTACTGATTGTCATTGGAATTTGCCCTCCCAATTGTAGACTTGTTTAAAAGGGTTAGGTGTATCCACTGACTTTGTGGGCTTGTTGAAAAGGAGGAAAAAGCAACTTCCATCATCCAAAAGAATATTAAGGATTCTAATTCTATTTGCATGTCTACTTTATTTGACGATTTTCTCCCGTGAATTTGTTTCATATAGTTAAACTTGAGCGTGTAGAGAGAGAGAGCTGTGGTACAAGATTGTTTCTATTCCATCCAGAAAAAGCACAAGCCTATGCCTCACACTTAAACCCAGCCATGTCTTTTCAAAGCATTGTACTCAGGTCTATTCTTGGTTGCTGGAGGAAGTGGAATGTACCACTGTGTTGCTGAATATCAGTGCAAATCCCAGGGTTGAGAAAGAAGCCTTCAATCACTTGACAAAAAAGTTGGACTGCCGACATTTCAGATTGCCTTGACATTTTCTGCCATCAAACTCTATTATGGCTCCTGAAAATATGATATAATGCAATATCGCCAGTATCTACAGAAAAAGAAAAATATAATACTCAACAACAGGCAGGGTGTGTTTGAATTTTCTAAACCCATAGAATGAGGTTGCTCACATATTGCTTTGCTGTTTTATTAGTGATAGATATGCCTATTTACCATTTTATTATGATTAAGGGAACATAAAAAGAAAATACAGAACTGGAGAACTGAAGCACTTTTGTCGGAAATCCTCTGGTGTTAATGTTTGAAATGAACAAATTTGACCTCCTGATAAGCACAAATCACCTGAATTACATTAGAGCTTGTTTAAATATAATCCCCAATAATGCTTATTCATTCTTTTCATTTCAAGACGGGAGAAAGAAGGTACATTTGCCTTTGTTGCTGTCGGTGCATTTGATCTCAACCACATATCACATCAAGATCCAGTTCATTAGTTTCAGATTGAGTGCTGGGTATTTTGCAGTTTAAAGAGTAGAGAGAATCCAATTTTTGCGCTCATCTCGCCAATTCTTTCTTTTGTAATCTTCGAGGTGGCCCGTTTAATGAGCTCCCATGAAATTTGGTTTCCACACCAGACAATAAAACCTCATTTTGTCCGGCCAACATTTATTCTTCCCCCTTAGCGCATTTAGGTGCTTGCACATACACACTACACAAATGAGGCAGCTTGAATTTGAGGAAACTGCCAATTGTAAGCTTTCAGTCATAACCTAATAACAGCCAATTGATACGACCATTCAAACGAGCAGAATGGGCCTTTAGGTAGTAAGTTAAGTGCGATACCCAATGAGGGTCAGTCACACAGACTGCAGAAAAGCCGACTGAACAGTAACACAGTTGGCTCTGATCTTGCCGTATGTATACTTAAGGAGTTATTAGTCCCTGTAATGGTTCTTCTTCTCTATTCTGGCCATGACACTTTGTGACAAGACTTTCTTATAACAAATGAAGGACACAATCTACAGTCCTTTTGCAGCTAAATGTATAGAAATGAACCAAAAAATTAGGTCCAATATTATCGTCAGACAAGAATGTCGATATCGGACGATTCGGTCAAACCCGGAATATGTTTAATTACCTTTTTTTTCAGCTGTCAGCTGATGAGTTGGGAGTGTAGTGCATAACACAACAGACCTTTGCTGCCTTTCATACTGAAAGCAACATGTTTTCCAATAAACTACAAGGATATTGTCATCGAGGTGGCTGTCTGTGGCCCTGAGTGCCTTACATGCTTATTTTTGGCCCGCTGTCAGTATTTAAATGGATAAACGAAGGTCCTCTTGTACGTCAGGACACACACACACACACACACACACACAAACTACATCATCTAGGAGCCACATAGATTATATTGTTTTAATCAAGTTTGTTTGATGAGGGCATGTTTTGACTGGGACATGCAGCTGGCAGCGATGGACAGACAAATTGAATTAGTCCCTCTGCAGACAATACTGTGAACCTCTGTGGAGAGTGAGCGCTCACCATTTTCCATAGTATTCAGAACAAAACTCTTAACCATTGCAGATGAGAATAGAAATAATTTTCTTGATTAGCATGAGTTTGTAGTTTTACAGATGTTTAACATAAAACCGGGTTTTCACAGGGAGTTTTATTAAAATGTTGAAAGAAATAGAGAAATTAAAATCAGAAAGGAGGAAAGCTAGTTAGCGGAGGTTGTATTGAGTTTCATCAGAATCAGAATCAGCTTTATTGGCCATGTGTGTTTACACCTACATTGAATTTGACTCCGGTTTTACGTAGCTCTTCGTACTTATATTCATACACAATATACAATAAACAAGATAAATATTTAAAAAAACAGAGACAAAAAGACAATTAAAGAAAACAGTAGTGCTCATAATAATGAGGTCAAGCTCTATTCAGTAAAAATGACTATTAGGTTAAGTAAAACGTTATAATGATGTGTACAAATCACAGTCTCTCTCTCTCTCTCTCTCTCTCTCTCTCTCTCTCTCTCTCTCCCACACACACTTTAAGCACTGCCCTAAAGGCCCTCTTACCCTCTGTCATGGCAGGGTACACAGGTGTAATTAATAACATTAATTATGGGCCCTGGTGTTGTGCATGCTGGCTCACTGGAAGGGCAGTGACACACTGAATAGAATGGGACAATCATTTTATTGTATCACTTGTTGTGTGTTAACCCTTCTATGACATGTCAAAACGGTTACTCTACACACAATCACATGCATCAGTGTTGGCGGAAGACCGTATCAGAAAAACTCCATATGAGAGGAAAACTGCACAAAAACCTTCGCTGCTCAACGCTTTGGAATTTGTGGACAAGACGGAAAGACAGCTGGCTTCAGTGTCGCGTGAACGCTGGAGGTAAGTACGTGTGTGTGCCATGGCCTAATGGCTGCATTAAATCATAGAGATTTCCTAGACAGGTATGTGTAAGAGTGGAGATGACTGACTGGAACCATTATAAATACAATGTGAGAAGTGTTTTCACAGCGGGAACATAACAACTGGGAAAAATGGGACCACTCACCTTGTCAATTATGACTATTATGTTGTCATTTCTTTTCAGCAAGGTTCAACATTAACATTAATGTTTTTTTTCATACTTGCCTGAAGTGCATTTTTAGCTGTTTGTAACACTTGTATTTATTCGCAGTTATCAAATAACAAAAAACAAAGTTAATTGTCATGTTTAATCTTAATTTACATAAATGAATATAAAGTCTGTTTCCAGGATAATTGAAACGCTCGCTTGCACTCCAGCATTGTCTTTAACTGCATCTATTGCCCCGTGACTGCAGACTGAAATGAGATGCTCATTTATGGGCTAAAAAATAACACTTTTTTTTTTCTCAAAAGAATCAAGTGGACAATCCTTATCGTTGATGCCTGTACAGTATGTGTTCCGAGTCCAGCAGCAGCCAATTTCCACCTCTGGTCTACGACAGCGGTGAAGCCAGCAGGGTGCACATAGGATCCGGCTGTGTTGCGTCACAATGGCATTTTCAGTATTCTATGAGCCATGCGATTTTAACCTTTTAATGACCTTTATATGTTTCATTAAGAAGTCGGAGCACAGCGTCCAGCATGTCAACCTGGAAAAAAAAAGAAAAAAGGCCAAGGTCCCGGAAAATCTCAGCCGTGATTTGTCAAACATCTACTTCTTTTGAAAAGAACAGAGCTTTGAAATAATGAAGCAGCGGGTAGGCGCAGTTATATGTTAATGGGATGCAATCAAAGTTAGCATAGTCTCTGTGAATGTGTTTCGATGTATGAAAAGGCCAAATTCTGTGAGCCTGCAATCCACCGGCCTGACTTGAACAGATAATAGTACCTCTTCCAGGGATGCATACAGGTTAGTTTAGAGTTCAAGCAGATCAAGTTCAGGGAGTTATGATGCAAGAGGAAAAGTCCAGTCAGTCCGATTGGTGACCTCACCGTCAATGTCGCTTTGTGACGCAGCATGCTCCGGTTAATCAGTTGTTTTTTTCCGTTCTGGCAGAAGGGACACAAACGTCCACGGCTCACGTCCATTATCCTTAATTAACGGAGCAGCTCCATTGGAGGAGATCCTCAGATCTTTCAGCTTTCTCTAACAGGCAACGGAGTTTGTGAATAAAGAGCGTCATGCTGCTTTTTGCAGAAAATGACATGCTAATTTGACCTATTGATATATTTCTTTTTACAGGCATTTCTCATCACATCGCCTCATTGAATACAAGTGATTCAGAACTTCGGAGGACGATATTACAGCTAATCAAACCTGCTAAAATGAGAAAATGAGCACCCAGCGTGGTTAAGTGCAGCCTCTGTCGACATTCCAATCAGCAACCTATTCAACGGTGAAAAGTATTGTTAAAGAGCACTTGTAGTCTCGACTCCCTGACCCCAGAGACTTCATCAAATCTTTTGTTATTTAAACTTAATAAACATGCTAAATTCAGAGCATTAATAACGCAGGAAACAGCTATTTGCCATGTGAAGATAGTGGAGTAAAGTCTACCTGTCTAAGAGACAGAGTATTTGTGAGATGTGATAGAAAGCAGAAGAAAATGCAACATAGTTCACACTGCTTTATACTTAAATGTAGTATTTAATAGAGCCTATGTCTGATGGAAAATATATAATATAAACACATGACAACAGATATGCATAAACTTTCTCATGTGATTAGTATGCAAAACTGTTTTGATTACTGTGGCTCGTACATTTGGATGCTAATGTAGAAGTGGGCTATTAAATTGGTTCAGCTTTGGCAATATATCGTGCATATGATCAATGTCAGTCAATCCTCTGATTTCAGGATGCTCCATTTCCCCTTTTAATTGGAACTTAATGTCCGTTAGAAATGCCAAAATGAGGACTGTAATTTCCCAGTACCACACTGCAGTCATTACCGAGGCTTGGCGAACAAAAGCTTCCATTGTCGCCGCGCTCGGTCTCGGCCCACAACTTCTGAACTGATCCTTTTTTTATTTTTTACCATTTGCATTTCTGCATATTATAAGAAGCAATTACCGGCGCTATAATAAACCCCTCTCCAGGAAAATCACATATTGATTACTAATTAGGGCCTAATGAAAACGTAACCAGCCACTGCTTGGAAAGTTAAATTACTCTTCTGATTATGCTTTCTGCATAGACGATCGTATTTAAATAAAAAGGAGGATGAGGCGGAGAGAGTCCTATGATGGCTCGTCTGGTTTTCTGCTCCAGTTCCAGCAGAGATGTGTGTTACATAAAGTGGCCTGTTGCGTCATGTGAACTCGTCTCTGCTGGACAGAACTGCTGCTGTGGCATGTCTGTGCATGTCTGTGACGGGGCGAATTAATAATGTAGCACTGAATGTGATTGCATTTAAAGTGCGGTGTAAATTATTGGGCTGATTTTCCTCATGTTGACGCTCACAATCCACACAATGTCAACTGTCTCAGAATTAAAAAAATAAATAATCCTCAAACAGAGTCTCCCTGAGAATATGGTAATATTGGAGAATTCGACAATTTTACATACATAAAAAAATAAACTAAAGCACTCGGCAATATCAGCTTTTACTGGAATTTACCATGTATATTTAATGAATTAAGGAAGTGCCTTAACTAAGGCATTACAATTATGATTGGTATGTATTGTATGAATAAAAAATGATATCCTTCATATATTTTAGGCGTTTCAGTAAAACACTACTTTTAAAATTAGATCTTAAAATCTACACTCAGGTGTTATAGTTCAAATGAATGCCGCCTTAATCAACTAACATAACATGCATACATTCTTGCTTCTTGAAGGCTATACTTTTCAATTTACATATCAATGAAGTTAGAGAAAATATAAGAAGCACCAAAATGCAATGTAAGTCAACTGCACCAAAAGCTAAGTGAAATTAGCATTTCCTCACAAGAAAAGGAACATTATAATCCCACAAGGTAATATATTGCTGTATTGCACTTTATTAGTTTTAGTTTTAGCTCGGTATACCTAACTAGCAACTGAGTGTAAATACGTGACAAATTAACTTTAAATCATGAAGCAATAACAGTAAAAGAAACCTTAAAGTCAGTCGGGAGAGGAGTGCAATCAAGCCCGTCTTCTGATTTGTTATTCCTGCCAAGCAGCTCCCACTGAGCCCCGTGTTCCCCTCAAATCACATGCAAATGTAATTTATGTTCCCAAGTTGGCCACAACAACTGCCCACCCACCTCTCGGAATATTTGCATGAGAAGATTGCGCTGCGACGCCAGTGAGAAGGTGGAGGATGGGAGTGTTGGAGGGAGGGGAGCACTGTGAAGGAGCGGTACTCTGCACCCGAAAGAAATTCATATTCATCTGTTTGTTTCCTGAAAAGCTTGCGGGACGCCACGAACCACCGAGTGAAGAATACATCGGCCCATGCACATCAGCTCGACGTATAGCTTAGCCTAAATGATGCCTGTGGCGACACATACAGATACACCACAGTTTGTCATGGATTGAGACACAGTGCACGTCAACAGTTTGACCCAAAACTCATTGGGTTTAATGCAAGAACCACATCACCTGAACAGATTTGTTCTAAAGCGGCTCATCCGAGTGATTTAGGAGAACTTGCTGCAATCACAGATTTCCTCGTATTTTGAATGTTCTCTTGGGTACGAAAAGGTCCTGACTTGTCGAAGGGACACATGCAATTAGTCTGCTGTTATCCAAACCTAGGGTTTTCCCTGATGTATTGTATGTTTCATTACTTTGAGGCATTTAAAACTCAACATAGATGACAAATTATTATGTTTAAATGATCCTGTTTGCAAAGAACTGTTGTATATAGCCTCAGGATATTGCCATTAATTTAAATTGGCTATTGGTGCTATTGTATGCTACAATAACAACATGAACAACGTATATTTTTTGACCCCTTCCCTTTCTATGGCAAGAGGATTTCATATCGAACCACTTCTTCTTTATCCCAGTGACAGTATGACCCACATGACCCAGCACTCATTATTTTTTCCATTCCTTAGCTTTTACAGATCCGTTAATTCTGCTGCTGACACTGTCCAAAATAAAAGACTTCCCTTTATGGATCTCCGATAGCAGGACTTCAATAATGGACATAAGCCTTATATAGTATTATTGTGTCTATAATTACGAAAAAAAAAAAAAAGAGCGTGCATGCATTTAAGCACAGGTGGCATCAATCATGTTGAATGATGAACCGGACGTGGCTCACTAATACAAATGTATCAGAAAGTTAAGATGAGAAGGAGAATGATCTTGCATGAGGTCCATTGATTGGAAACTTCATAGAAGTCTCTTCATCATGTATCACATAACCAAGCCTAGAGGACAGCTGGTCCTTCACAATGTTTATCTTCCCGAATAAAGAAGAATTGAGGGTTTTAAATATCACTCAACATCCTTTTTTTCCAGAAGGTATAGACGAAGCTGAACCAACACACAGTTGAGGCGGAGAAAAGAGACATAAACAGGAGAAATGTAACTCCGTAAATATTGTGTGTGGTGATCAAGGTCTAATAGAATGTGCAGCAAGAAATTTGTTATTCGAAATAACTTTTCCAGGTTGTCGAGCTGGTGGTCTGCACTTTGAACTGAATTGTAGCCTGAAGGCTGTCTGCTTTAAGTAGCAGTAATGTTCTCCAGTGGCCTTTGCTCTGCAGCGTGCAATGTTAATACAAGGCTGGAAATGTAAAGTGACAGAGAGCACTTAAAAGGTTTCGTTCCTTCAGGCGGCTGGCTTTCAGCGTCCAGCCTGCCTGGATTGGAAACAGCTAGACCTCTCCCACGAAAGCCAAGTGCAATGTGAGCCTGAGCTTCTCTGCGGATTACAAAACAAAAGTCGGATCTTCATTTGTACTCTGGAAAGTTCTGACAAAGGTGTCAACTTTAGCCAATCCTGAAATACAGACACTCTCCTCTTATCTGCTTTCTACTTTGAGTGGTAGAGAGAAG